>OX940890.1:3750000-5000000 GCA_954871355.1 Cabera pusaria
TAAATTAATAGCTGTACCCCGCGGCTTCGCCCGCGTTAAAAAGTATATATACATAATGCTGGCGCTATGTTTACACATATACACTAAAATTAATATTTACTAATTAATATAATTTAATTTCTTATTTAAATTTAATTAATTAATTAATATAATTACAGCTAAATCGATCCAGACGTTTGACCGTGAAAAGTATCAAACAAACAAACATTCAAATTGACTTTTGCGTTTACAGTATTGGTGTTGATAGTACATTTCATGGAAGTACATAGCGGCCGTGTCACACAAAGTGAATTTACTGTCCTAGTCAGAAACTACATACTACAGAGTAGCGAAGTAGGTACTGTCTATTTCCCGTTTAATATAACAGTCCTTGAAGCCATTAGTTAAAGTGCCTAGCTGTTAGGCTGCGTTCACATTAGTCTGTGTGATTAAATGAATTTATTATCTATATAGATTCTGATATCTTACTGCAGTTTTTCTTGGTGCTGACATTGTTATGACATTATTAATTTGATAAAAAAATCTTAAGCTTTATTACTTTGCCATACCTCAGCATGACGGATGACTTTATAATAACGTAGGTAATTAATCAATTGTAAACTTTAAACTTTCGCGATTTGAACACATAGTTATAAATATGAAAATACGGGACTTATCGCGCCTAAAACATAAATTTTATTTAACTCGACGTTTCGACCAAGTTGCATTGATCGTGGTCACGAGACGACTGTGTCGGTGACCACGATCAATGCTACTTGGTCGAAACGTCGAGTTAAATAATATTAATGTTTTAGGCACGATAAGTCCCGTATTTTCATATTTATAACTATGTAATGAATCAAACCAGCTGAATGTCTGTTCGATACATCGATACGACGAAATTAGTGGATTGCATTTGTTATATGTGCCACCCACAATGCTAGTAAGCCTTAAAAAAAAACAAACAAAATTTAAATACTTACATAGAAGTATGTTGACTCACTCAGCTGACATTCGGCTAGCTTACAGTAAGCCTAGTGTAAATGTAGCCTTATTTGCACCTGCATAAAGTAGTGTGCTAAACGTTTTCACGCGAGTTTTATTTGACGGCAGAATTAGGAGACAAATTACACGTTTGCTAAAGTAATGTTGGAATTTATTTGTTTGTGTTATGTTTAGAAGAATTGTAAAGCATCTAAGTGATTATAATTCTACTTAAATTAAAAAAATATAAACGTTTTTATATTTCGACGAGTAAAAGTACGATCACACCGAGGCGTCCTGCGTCCGCGTGCAAGTTCGCGATCCGAATT
Organism: Cabera pusaria; assembly: GCA_954871355.1. Taxonomy (NCBI): domain Eukaryota; kingdom Metazoa; phylum Arthropoda; class Insecta; order Lepidoptera; family Geometridae; genus Cabera; species Cabera pusaria. The sequence continues at coordinate 3,751,293 of OX940890.1, forward strand.
TCTTTTGTTTTCTGATCACCGTAGACTGCGTTTGGTGTGAACCAGTCAGTACATTACTACTGCGCTATCAGATCGCTGCCTAGATCGTGAACGCAAGACGCCGCGGTGTGGTCGTACCTTAACAAATACTGAAGCAGACAAAAACGGCTCAACAGATAAGAGAGAAAAAAAAATCCAAAAATTGTATCGACGAATAAAATCCATTTAATTCCAAAAACTTCCCCAAAAAAATTCACGAGAATCGGTTGAGAAATGCGACCTGTAAAGGAAAACAGCCGGACATCCAAATATCCACCGGATTTTACAATGCATGCATTTTTGAATGCATTTTGTACCAAGCTGAAGCCGAGAGACGCTTTGATTGCACTTCGCGCTCGCAAAACTTATGTCATTAATATTCATAGAATAAATCTGGCGATTAATCCTTTATTAAAAGTTATACTTAATCCCGTAGAGCACGATCAGGCTCGTTAACAATATAATGATGTACCAAAACTTTAGGCCCCATACTATAATAGGTTATTAAAATGTATGATAATTGACGTTCTGCATGATAAAGATGTCCCTTAATTTTTACCCGACCACGACAAAACCGTAAGGGATAATATGTTGTTAGCAGTTTACGTAGGTTTGTAATTTTGTATGTTCTACTGTAGTGAGTTTAAAGTACTTATGCTATTATGATGTACCTCATTCTGTACGGGTTATCATAATCCGATTGACTTGGGCTATGTTTTTCCCTGGCAAGGATTTACAAAAGTAGCATACTAGAACATCGAATCGTATGTAAGGATAGATAAATAGTTAGCTTGCCTTCAAATCCTAGCCGTGTATACCAATGGATTTTTCTATGTGCATTCATGGGTCCATTGGTAGTAGGAGCATTATATCATTGCATCTTCAACTTCTTCAACTTTCCTCTAAAACCTTCTTCTTCAACTTCTTCAACTTTCCTCTAAAACCTTCTTCTTCAACTTCTTCAACTTTCCTCTAAAACCTTCTTCTTCAACTTCTTCAACTTCAAACTTGCTGCCAAAAAGTAGCTAACCACCATCAAGGAGATAATCCGACGCCACAACCATACGGTGTTCTGGCAGCACAGAGCCCTTGAGAGTCAGATCATTCTAGGTCTAGCGTGCATTTTCGATCACATCATCGCTTACCATCAGGCGAGATTTCTGCTTCTAGGGGTACAGGACTGACTGCAACTTTGTCAGTTATCTCAGGTCAGTTATCTAGATGTCTCTGGATAAGAGTCGTAGTGGAGTGACATGCGACATTATTAGCAGTACTGCGTACTTTTGCCGAAGCATAACAGATACTATGGTTAGTATCTGTTATGCTTAGGCAGAAGTTATTGTTTACCATCAGGCAAATATGGTTTGCTTGTCATAATATCATAAACATTTACAGCAAATATCGTGTGATTGAAATTCTGGCATATTTGAAAAAAAAAATTATAGTGGATCAGCAAGCGTTAGACCACTATCTCACCTGAAAATGTGATCGACGATGTAGCACGCTTGCCTTACCTGTTCACTTTGAAGACCCCCGGATTGTACTCAACAGGAAATGCTGCGGAATGGCAGCGAGCTTTTAGAATGCAGAAACGCGCCATACGAGCACTCGTCAAAATTCCGCAGGACGTCTCCGCGCGGCCATATTTTAAGAGTCTAGGCATTCTGACGCTGCCTGCGCTTGTTGTATCTCAAGTCGCAGTGTACGCTAGAATGAACCTGGATTTTACACAAAAGGCAGTAGCGTGCAAGATCACCACACCCGTGGCAGGGACAAGCTACGTGCAGAGACTCGGACACTTACAAAAACTTCCAAGCTGACACATGTTATGGGACCAACAGTATATAATAAGCTGCCCGAATCAGTTATACTCGTAAGTCGGCTTAAGTCCTGGCTTATTGGGCAGACCTTCTACAGCTATGAAGAATAGCAAGAGCAAATTATAAATTATTTACAGTTTTAAAATTGTTTTATAAACCAAAGAGGAAATTATATTATTTTATAATTAATGGATTATGACTACTTATTTTTAAATTCTGAAATTATTATAATTTTTAAATGTTCAATTTTAATTTTTTTGATGAAATGATTACTGATATTTTAGTAATATTAGAATAATATTTCATTTATTTTTGTTTGACTGACGTGTAATATGTATTATCAATAAATATATGAATATGAATATGAATATGAAACACGACTCTGGCAGGGAATTCCATTCCTTCGCTGTGCGAATGATAAATGGTGTTGAAAAATATAAAATATTGTATTTGTAAACTTTACGTAAAAATTTATTTTTAAATAATCAGTACTAAAATCTTATCCATAATTTATCATACAATCTTAGCTAGGTTGGTGAAGTCAGGCCACGATTCCTCCGTGTCATTAGATCTCAATTTTTTATCAATTCTGTTATCCTTCGGGACCACATTAACTTCACCTTTCTTAACGTCACTGTCATTCTTCTGATACTTCAATATCACATCTAGAATATCGTGCTGCATTTTCAAACGTGAATCACGGGTAAGGTTTCTCATAGAATTGCCAACGTATTGACCAAAAACGAAGTCTTCACTCACATCCTTAGTTAGGAATTCTCTGCCGAGTTGTGATAGAATGTTTCTAATCAAATCCACGGCTGTGGTGTTAGGTTGGGCTGTTCTATTTACTTTGGTTGGTTGTTTTCGGTGCTTGTCAAATTTAGGACGCATTGGTGGAGGTCCGATAGCAACTGATACTACTTCGTCGATTTCTATGTCGTCATCTTCGAGAGGTGCGAGGTGGCCTGATGGCTGCAAAGGAAAGTTTTATTTACCAACTGACTCCTAAAGAAAAGGGTCCTCAATTCCTCTGTATGTTTTAATATGTTTGTTACGCGGTCACTCTGCGTAACAAACAAAATGATTGTTCTTCTATTGTTAGGGTATATCTTCGAGGTGGTCCATTGTAATGTCAACGATGAGTATCTCCAAAGATATCAAGATAAACATGTTTAAAATAATTTGGAATGAGAAATGCTAAAAAAACAACAATTTTTCACGCAGTTCCGATAGTATTTTTTTAAATAATTACCTTGTTATTATAAAAGTTATTTATCCTCACTAATATTATAAACGCGAAAGTTTGGATGTATGGATTTTTGTTAATCTTTCACGCTAAAACTACTTAACCGATTGAGCTGAACTTTAGTAAGTATAACACATAGCACATAGGGTACTTTTTATTCAAATATTCCCACGGGAACGATGTCTACGCGGATAAAACTGCGGGGCACAGTTAGTGGTTGTATAATTTATGAACTGTATCAAAATCAAACTATTAAGGTACGGCCTCACCGCGGCGTCCTGCGATCTCCGGGCGCGATGTACATTTCAATTGTTTTCTGATCGCGTTTGGTGTGAACCAGTCGGTACAAATATTACGCTGCGCTAACTGATCGCCGCCTAGATCGCGCACGCAGGCCGCTGCGGTGTGTCCGTACCTTTACCTTTTTTCTAATGCTTTCTCTCAACGGCTTTATTGAAGTCCTGTCTTCTAAATGTTTCGGTTCAGTGGCAGAGAGCATATGCCTTTTGTTGTGATAATGAATACCTCTTCTTTCTTCTCTTCGATCTCTCCACGCACCCTGTTGGCAAGAAGATCATAAAAATGACCAACAAACATTAAGCATTAAACACTAATAATATAAATACGAAAGTTAGTTTTGGCTATTTGTACTTGTTTGCTACCTCTTCATAGTCAAACTGCTCATCATCATCATCATCATAATCACCCGGTATCAGTCCACTGCTGGACATAGGCCTCTCCCAAGTCATGCCACTGAGCCCGATCTTCGGCTCTTTGTTTCCAGTCACTGCCCACCGCTTCACACAGGGCGTCCTACGCTACGTTTACCGATTCGCGGTCTCCACTCTAGAACCAGTCTACCCCAACGGTTATCGGTCCTACGGCAGATATGACCAGCCCACTGCCACAGCCCACTGTCAAACTGCTCGACTTCGAATAATATTTAATTTATATATTTTACTAGCTGACCCGGCAAACGTTGTTTTGCCATATAAATAAATGGCTATTAAAAAATAAGGGTTGATCGTAGAAGGGTGAAAATTGAGGATTGTATGTATTCTTGTATGCTGTATCATAAAAAAATAGAAATTAAAAATGTTGTCTAAAAAATAAAAAATAAATTTTGGGGTGGACTACCCCTAACATTTAGGGGGATGAAAAATAGATGTTGGCCGATTCTCATAGATACCGGATAAGCACAAAAAAAATCATCAAAATCGGTCAAGCCGTTTCGGAGGAGTATGGCAACGAAAACTGTGACACGAGAATTTTATATATTAGATATTTGAACTTCTTCGACTTCAAATAGAAGGAGGTTCTCAGTTCGTCCGCATGTTTTTATTTTCAAGTGACTTCCATAAACAAAACAGGTTCTCAATTCGTCTGTATGTTTTGTTTTTTTTATGTATGTTACGCGATTACTCCGTCCATTCTGTTCTTTTTGTTATCGGTATGGTATTTTTCCGAGGTGGTCCCATTGCAATTTTATCGAGATCTGATAAGTATCTCCAGAGATATGACGATAAACGTCTCAAAATTGCTACGAAACTGACTCGCGGGGCATTGAAGTCGGTTGTTTTAGTTTTTAAACTATCTTAATTGTAATTATGTATGTTCACCGATTTCTCTGTCAATTGTTTACATTGGTAAATTGGTACATTGGTAAAAATTGTTTCAAAATTATTTTCGTATTTCAAAGAGTACTGTCTCCTGAAATGGTCTAATTGTAAATTCATTAAGACCTGACGAGTATATCCAGAGATGTGAAGATAAACACCTCGAACTTGCTACCAAAAAAAAAACATACAGTTGAATATAGAACCTTCTCCTTTTTTGAAGGTTAAAAATGACCGAACACGGCATTTGAAGTCGACTTTTTCGATTTTAAACTTAAATTATTGTTGTATTTGACAAGTGAATCTTCAGAGTACAAACTAAAGCCAATATAAACGCAGGCAAAGCTGCGGGAAGCAGCTAGCAATAATTAACTCTCAAAGCGATTCTACTTACTAATACTGGTACGATTTCCAGGTTGAAAAATATGAATTAATGAAGCAAAAATTTGTACTGAAATCATATCTATTATTGTTCTTTTTAACCGACTTCACAAAAAAGGAGGAGGCTCTCAATTCGTCGGAATCTTTTTTTCTTTTTTTTTATATAGGTAAGTAGGTATTTACTTTGCATATAATTTTATTGATTAGGATAAAATAATTTTAAAAATTAGTAAAATTCAAGTTAAAAAAAAAATTGATTGAATCATAATGATTTTATTGTTCTTTTTAATCATGTAGGTAGTAGGTAAATATAATTCCCAACATGTAAAGACTTATACAAGACCAAAAGTTGTAATTTCAGTGCAAGTTTTTGCTCCATTTACTCAAATTGTGCATTATACTTTTGTATGAAAATTGTACCCCAATTAATTTGTACTTACAATTATCACTGGACTAAGCACTAACACAAAAACTATCCAAGCTTTGTTGGTTTCCATTACGAGTGCTTGTCAACCTCGTACTAACCAAACTATAGGAAACTGACTCTCATTGGTGTTTAGAAAACAATGTATTCTTGGTTCATCGTCTTATGTTGACACAACACTCTTTCTTAGTCAATGCAGAACGCGATGTTGTGATTCCGGTGGCAAAAAAAGTCGGTTGAAAACAACCGACTTCCAAAAAGAAGGAGGTTCTCAATTCGTCTGTATGTTTTTTGTTTGTTTGTATGTTTGCGATTACTCCGTCAATTGTGAACCGATTCCAATAATTATTTTTTTAATCGGTAGAGTACGTTGCCGAGGTGATCTCATTGTAATTTGATTGAGATCTGATAAGTATCTCCAGAGATATAATAAAAGAATATAAATATAAATAAAATTAAAACAACCGATAAACGACGCCAATGCCCCGCGAGTCCATTTCAGTAGCAAGTTTGAGATGTTTATATCAATATCTCTGGAGATACTAATCATACCTCAATAAAATTACCATGGTACCACACTTGGGATATCTCCTTTCGAACAAAAAAAGAATAATCAAAATCTAAAAAATAATAATAAACTATAATAAATAAATAATAAAAATAAACGACGAAGTTATCCGCGAACAAACATAAAAAAAATATATATATACGGTCGAATTGAGAAACCTCCTCCTTTTTTGAAGTCGGTTAAAAACTATCTTAATTATAGTGAAAGCGATGTAACTCATACGTGGTAAATAGATTTATAGATAAACACTTTATTGTCAAAAAAAACACTAAAAAACTTATAAATCTATAAACAACAGCTTTAACTAAAGTGTTACAAGGCGCAGTCTTATCGCCAATAGCGATATCTTCCAGAAAACCCTAAAAAAAAACTTAACAATTTTTCGATATACACGATATATATAATTATTTCTACATATTTTACTAAAGGTACGGCCACACCTCGGCGTCCTGCGATCTGCGGGCGCTATCTCAGTACTTTTCAATTGTTTTCTGATTGCATTTGGTGTGAACCAGTCGGTACAAATACTACTGCGCTATCTGATCGCCGCCTAGATCACTCACGCAGCACGCCGCGGTGTGGTCGTACTTTAACTCATGGACCTACCCAATCATATAAATAAAAAAATATATACTTATTAGAACACCTCATCTAAGTACCATTCCATTTTCATTCTCTGCGTTAACCTCAATAACGTTCCGAGATGAAAACGACATCAATATAAAACGACCTAACGCGAAACAGTTAAATCAGACATCTGTTCAAAATGTAAAATCGTCAAACGATAATGGAATTTATACTGAAAACCATAAAACTTTTAAGTAAGGTCGTTTATATTCACACCAAATTGTGACATCACCAGTTTACGTGACCCCTCGTAGCTGGTTAATCTACCCTCTTTGGTTCTAAATTGCTTGAGTTTTTGAGAGTAAGGGAGCTCTCGTTTGGTTGGTCTCATCATGCGTGTAGCGACGCTCTACGAAGTTTTACAAGTCGAAAACAGCCTCCTTGCCGAATTTAATTAGATCGTGGATTTAATTGAAAATATGTTATAGCGTTAAATGTGGCAATAAATGGGTTGTACGTGTTGAAGGGTGGCAGAGTGATATGCGCAGAGCGGTGTTCTTTTGCGTGGAGAAAGATAAATTTAAGTTATGATTCAGTTTATAATATTGCGTCATGTTTTAGATTCGCAATTCCGTCGTAGGTACAAGCGACTAATTCGTGTTTTTTCCTGTCAAAGTCCACGATACACTTTCGGGTCATCGCAACAACACATGTAACTATGAATGTACACAAATGATTTGACGTTTTTCGAAACTTCTCTAGAACAGTACTTACACAGTACCGACTACACGTAAGTGAGTAAACTTGTCCTAACTTGAGTTAAAAGTTATGTAACTTAGGCGTAGATAAGGGTGTAGATAGATAGATAGAAACTCTTTATTGAACACCAAACAAATAAAACTTAAAAAATAAACATTTAACAAAAGGTGTAACAACAGGCGGTCTTATCGCTTAAAGCGATCTCTTCCAGACAACCTTAGGGTGGAGAAAGAATAACTTAACATACATGGCGGTATATAGGTGTTAAAAATGAACAAAAATAATAAATAAATAAATCAGAATAGGTAATAAGTACATTATAACAAAAGTACGTACATATACATTACAATACACATACATAACAATACCGTACACTCAATAAAAGTATACAATACAATATATATATATACAAAACTATGCATATATACATACTATACATATACATATTATACATATATAAATATAATAAAATATATAAGAGAACTTAGATAGAAAACAGTAGCAGTTTAGGAGAGATAGTGGGCCTTGACGCGGTCTTTAAAAGTAGCAAGTGTTTGTGAGCGTCTTACTACTACTTTACATGTCATCGAGACCGACTTACAATGATAATCATACTTTTCCTCTGATGAATATAATTTACAATAAGTTTTTCTCTTTCTTTGTTTTATTTTTTGCCATTTCAAGTATAGTTTACTAGCGACTAGCAACCCGCACGGATAATATGCACATTTTTTTTTTGTTATTTCTCAATTGGATACAGCAGCGTTTTCGATGAAAGAGATTACAAATAACGAGCTTACCGAGTGGTCAGTTATATGTGCAGAGTTGAATCTGCACACTGCACAAAATCTGTCACTGTTATTACTATCGGATCAATAATATCACCCGACGTGTTAATACCACAAAAATATTAATAAATACCTTATGATTTATATTTCTGTGGTTTATTCGCTCTCGGCGTAAAAAAACTTATTTGTAATAATCAAAATACACTCTGAATATAGTTAAACACAATTTGAAAAATAAATCTATTTACAACTGCGAATGGTGAATTTGTTTTATAAACAAACCCTTAATAAATCAATGTCTATTGAACTGAGAGAGACATTAAACTGGTTAATTTCATTTATACAATTGAATCAATCACGCTGTAAGGTCTTGGGGTTTTCGGTCTAGATTTCTAGACTGAGTGAAAGAGGTGATTTTATTTAGGTGGTATACAGACTTGCGTTTTTAAAATTATTTTTGTCTGGTTTATCACAGTTACTTGTGCGCTTTTTCTACTCTCTAGCTACTTTACAAAAGGAGAGTGCCCTCTCCTATCTCCTGTCTCATGTGATAATTGCTTTATTATGTATATTTCTGTGATTTTTATGTTACTTCAAAATTTCGCATCCTTCAATTTGATATTATTTATATTTTTTACATGTTCTAGCCATTGATTTTGTACTTAAGAAGTGGAACCCGGATTGTATATATATGCATATTGCTCGGGTAGCATACACTCCGGGCAAAATGCATCGTTTGTAAAACGAAAAAAACCGACTTTAAATGCCGGACTTGTATTTTCGGTGCTAAGTGTTTATCTACATAACTCTGAAAATATAATAGTTATCAGATGGCGATAAAATTAGAATGAAATCAAAGGAAAGTATACTCTCAAACAAAAAAAATATATAAACCGGTTATTACAATATGCCGGAGTTCTAAGGTAACACATATATAATATCGTTTAAAAACTAAAAAAGAACCGACTTCAATGCCGCGCTATTCATTTTCAGTACCAATTTTGAGATGTTTATCTCAATATCTCTGGAGATACTTATCAGACCTCGATAAAATTACCATGGTACCACACTTGGGATATCTCCTTTCGAACAAAAAAATAATAATCAAAATCGGTTCATAAACGACGAAGTTATCCGCGAACAAACATAAAAAAAAATAAATATATATATATACGGTCGAATTGAGAAACCTCCTCCTTTTTTTAAAGTCGGTTAAAAAACAGGCGAATTTAGAACCTCCTCCTTTTTGTAAGGTCGGTTAAAAAGAAACAACTTGGCTTATTTCATATAAAGATGTGGATATACATCTATACTTATAAAGTAATAAAATGACATTTAGACCTACATGCTTTTAGGTAACAGCATTTTTTATTAAGGCTTAGTCTAGCAGAACGCATATCTATTGCGACGTCAGTGCATTCAGTACAAATTTTCTGACGCAGTTAGAGAGAGACAGACAAAGTTATTAGCGTCTAGTCAAGCTGTTATTTCATTTAAATCTGTCAATCAGTACAAACAACTTATAATGAAAAACAATCGTGTCGCAATGCACACATTTTTTCCTTCCGCATGATTTTTTCAGAATCAATCTGGTCTTCTTCTTGCACCGACTGGTGCAGAGCGAGGGGGTCAGGGTGAGACCCTCTTCCCCTGGTTTTCATCTCCGTCTCCTTTCATGACAATGGGCGTGTCTTTGCTGTGCTATTAAGCGGAATCCGGGAGGGTCGACCGCGGTGACCGTTAGTTGCCGGCGCGATCAAGCCGCGCCAGGTTGATCCCCGTTCGGGAAGCCTAGCGGATCGATCAGCAGCCACGGCAGCGGCCTCCGGAGGAGCCCTCCGTTCTTCGTCAACATCGTTGAGGCTGATTTCCTCTTCTGTATTGGTTTCGTTTTCTTCTTCTTGTGCGAATTCTCTTACGTACGGTTTCATTGATTTTTGCATCCTTCCAGGCCGGTCGGGCGGTCGCGTGTGGAGCGGGGCTATCCCACGGATGTGGTTGTGGGAAGACTTATCCGCGCTGATGAACATTTTTCTGCTTAGGCGCTTCACAAAAGTTGAGATGTCTTTATGCTTGAGGTCTCTTCGTATTATGTCGTTCCTCACGTATCGCGGCGCCCTCACGACTCGTCTGAGAGTGTAGTTTCCTGTGTTTGGACTTTTCGTTTGTTTGACCCGCATATTCAGAATCAACGTGATTATTTTATTAATATAATAAATAAAATTTGTGAGGGCCCTGTGGCGTAATCGGCAGAACAGTTGGCTTTGATGCCAGAGGTACCGAGTTCAAATCCTGCCGTACACCAATGGATTTTTCTATCGAAAAATAATGTGCGTTTTTCACAGTAGCCCTCTGGTGAAGGAAAAAGATCGTTAAGTAACCAACAATCCCCGCATGGTGGTAGGACACTATGTAGTGTCCATCTGGCCAGCTACCACCCTCAATCTAGAAAATTTGTCGCCAAAACATCTAATGTGTTCCGGCAGCTATCCCTGAGAGCCAGTTCGTATTCTAGGCCTAGCGTGCTTACCATCTTCGACCGCATCGTCACATACCAACAGGTGAGATAGTGGTTAAAAGCTAGTCTATAAGATATTTTTTTTTTAAATATATGATCTAACAATCTCGCCTCGGCTCGTTCTACTAATGTGCTATAAGCATATAGCATCTAGCATCATCTATATATATAGCATCTTTGGCCTTATTGTAACTTACCAGCAGGTGAGACAGTGGTCAAGCACTAGCCTATCTATCGATATAATAACTAGCTGTGCCCCGCGGTATTGTTCGCGTTAAAAAGTATCCTATAGTCTAATTCATGCATAATACCTAGCTATGCATGTGCGAAATTTCAGCTAACTCAGTCCAGGCGTTTGATCGCGAAGAAGTCCCAAGCAAACAAATATAGCATACTGACTTTAGCATTATAATATTGTTGTTGATAAATAATGTAGTCTTGCAAAAGCTTTAAAATAGTTAAACCGGTTTTATCTTTTTTCAACCGAGTTCCCAAAAAGAAGGAGGTTCTCAATTCGTCTGTATGTTTTTTTGTCTGTATGCTACGCGATTACTCCGTCAATTGTTAATCGATTTAAATTTTTCTTTTTTAAATCGGTAGGGTTCGTTTCCGAGATTGTCCCATTGTAATTTCATCAAGATCTATATAAGTATCTCTAGAGATATGACTATAAACATCTCAAACTTGCTACTGAAATTGACTCGCGGGGCATCGAAGTCGGTTGTTTTAGTTTTCAGGGTTCCGAACCGAAAGGGTACCAACGGAACCCTATTACTGAGACTCCGCAGTCCGTCTGTCTGTCTGTCTGTCTGTCTGTCTGTTTGTCCGTCTGTCACCAGGCTGTACCTCATGAACCGTGATAGTTAGACAGTAAAATTTTCACAGATGATGTATTTCTGTTGCCGCTATAACAACAAATACTAAAAACAGAACAAAGTTTAAAATTAAAGGCGGTCCCCATACAAATTGATGTTAGAAGTTCGTTAAATATTCGTTAGTATTGACACGGTAATCTAATACTATAAGAATCTTTGTCCTGACATACTGACTGACTGACTGACTGACTGACTGACTGACTGACTGACTGACTGACTGACTGACTGACTGACTGACTGACTGACTGACTGACTGATTGACTGACTGACTGACTGACAGACAACGCACAGCCTAAACCGCTGGTTGTAGAGACTTGAAGTTTGGAGGGTATATTTGTCTAGTGCGTAACGTTGTACTAAGAAAGGATTTTTCAAAACTCACCCCTTAAGGGGATGAAACTGGGGTTCAAAGTTTGTATGGAGAAACAAGATTAGATAGTATTTTCTATTCGAAACTTCACACAAGTGCTCCAGTAAAAAAATAAGTTAATACGTTTTTCACGTTTTTTTTAAAACCACCCTTAAGAGGGCAAAATCGGGTAACAAAGTGTGAAAGTCAATGTTGTTTCAGATTGCGCTGAAATTTGGCATGCACATAGTGATTACGACGTTAGTTCCCTCTGAGAAAGGATTTTCCAAAATTCACCCCTTAAGGAGATGAAATGGGGGTTCAAAGTTTGTATGGAGAAACAGGATGAGTTAGTTTTTTCTATTCGAAACTTCACACAAGTGTGTTTAAAAATAAATAAGTAAATACGTGTTTTAGACTTTTTCGAAATGCCACCCCTAAAAGAGTGAAGTGGGGTAACAAAGTCTGAAATCAATATTATTTCGGATAGCGCTGAAATTTGGCATGCAGATAGTTATTTAACGTAGATATTCGCTAAGAAAGGATTTTTCAAAATTCACTTCTTAAGGGGATGAAACTGAGGTTCAAATTTTAAACCGATTTGGCTTTTACTTCTTTGATGTCTTTTATTATAGAAAGGTTGTTACTAAATAAAAGTTTTAAGTTAATAAAAGAAGTTTTTAACGCGGGCAAAGCCGCGGGGCACTTCTAGTAATTATATAATAGCTTAGCTATTTATGTAGATCCCAATCCCAACCGATATAAATCAAATTGATGTCAATTTCGATCTATCGTATAAAACTAGCTGAATCCCGCGGCTTCGCCCGCGGAAAAAGCATCCTATGGTCTTATCCATTAATAGGTAGTTACTGCCTATATCTCTGTGCGAAATTTCTGCTAAATCTGACCAGCCGTTTGACCGTGAGGAAGCCCCAAACAAATAAATAACTGACTTTCGCATTAATAATATTGATAATTTTGTGCTTTAGGGTGGCGAACACATCTCTGTACTGCTGGAATACCGTAAAGGTACGGCCACACCGCTGCGATCTGCGATCTGCAGGCGCGATCTAAGTACTTTTCAATTGTTTTCTGATCGCGTTTTGTGTGAACCAGTCGGTACAAATGCTACTGCGCTATCTGATCGCCACCTAGATCGCGCACGCAGGACGCTGCGGTGTGTGCGTACTTTAAGGTTATGGCCTGGACTGATTTAGCTGAAATTTTGTATAGGGGTAGCCAGTACTATGGATTAGGCTATAGGATACTTTTTAACGCGAGCGAAGCCGCGGGGCGCAGCTAGTACAATATAATATTATACTGCGGTTCGGGACCCCCCGTGTGCGACAAAAGTCTGACTCATACTTGGCCAGTTTTATTAAACTTCTTAATTATTATTTGTGCAATATTGGGATAATTTAAAAAAAAAGTAAACGAGGAAAACCAAGGAACAGCTGAAAATAGAAATAGGCAACTTTTTATGGGAATTACCACTTGTGTCAGTAGCGAAGATCACCAGGGGCCATTAAGTTGTAAGAAATATCATATAAATAAACAGTAAAACCAAAAAAAAATGTTGGTTACCGACTTACTTCACACATTCTCACACACGGGCGTTAAATTGACTTAAAATCGTCAATAAAACGCGATTCTGTATAAAGCCTTTTTATGTTCATTTATTACCTTTATTTTCTAATTTATCAGACAGGTCACAACCTTAAGCCCGTTTTCAGGTCAAAGAATATGAATTACCAATTTCTACAGATAATACAAATTTACGAGACATTTGCCCTAATTTGGGCAGAACCTTCCAACGTTAATTAGCTACACCGAAAAGCTTCTTCTTATGCAAGTGATATTTGTCAAATTATAATTAAGATAGTTTAAAAACGAAAACAACCGACTTCAATGCCCCGCGAGTCAATTCAGTAGCAAGTTTAAGACGTTTATCATCACACCTCTGGAGATACTTGTCAAATCTCGATGAAATTACAATAGAACCACCTCGAAAACGTACCCTACCGATTAAAAAAAAAATCATTGGAATCGGTTCACAATTGACGGAGTACCTAATAGCGTAACATACACAAAAAAAAACCATACAGACGAATTGAGAACTTCCTTCTCTTTGGAAGTCAGTTAAAAATACTTGATGTTTTAACTGGTTCTGTAAAAGATTTCTTCTTTTTAACCGACTATAACAAAGGAGGCGATTCTCAATTCATCGAAATCTTTTTTTAATTTTTTATACAACCTGAAGTAGGTACTTAATACTGTAACTCTTCATGTCTTCCCATTGGTGTACTATGTTTGGTTTACTGCAAAAAAACTCATGTAACTTTCTCCAACTGACCTCAAAGCCTACATGAGAGGAACCAGTGACACCTGACCCCGCGACTCTTAAATTTCATCCGGATTTCTGAGGAACTAATGCACGTTGAAGAACTGTCAGAGGTCTAGTTTTACTGGGCGGTTTTTGTAGTCTGGATGTTGAGGTAGACGAAAGATTAGCGTTGATTTTTTAAATAAATAAACGAAAAGTATCATCGCGTAGATAATATTCTAAAATAACATTCAAATACACTACTGTTTTTTTAGTTTTTTCTTTGACCACAATTTCGCCTGGTGGTAAGCGATGATGTGGTCGAATATGACGTTATTTAAAATTGATAGTATGTCTCGGAACATCGATGTTGTAATTTTTTTAACGGAAACAGGTCAGCTTTTGACAACTATCTTATCTGATGCTAAGTGACGATGTAATCGACGATGTAGTCTAAAGGTGCAGTTCACCGAACTTTAAACTGATATAAGTTTAACTATACCACCTGATTTCACCGACGTTTGAACCTAGTTTATACTGGTTTAAGCTAGTATTAGTAACTAGTTTTCTCAAGTTTAGCTTTCTAATAGCATTATGTATCTTTGAAGTGTCACACACTTCATATTTTTGTAAATTGTTAAACACAATCCAAAATTTGCATCGTACCGACGGGACTCGAACCCGCACCCCCCGGATTACACGTCCAGGTGCTCTGCCAATTAAGCCTCGGTTCGATCCATCGATACGACGAAATTAGTGGATTGCATTTGTTAACCCAATTATGCATTGGTGGCGGTTCTAATAGCATTGCTAAATTTCAGTTTTAAAGTTGTCTAACTCCACGCAAGTTATTTAATGGTTTCTTCTTCAATATAAAATTTAATTCAATGAAAATTCAAACACTTGAAAGGACTTGGGTAAAGGTGATTAAATTATCTCGTAAACATTTTGAACATAAAACTAACGCGTTTATAAACAAGCGCTTAACTCAGAGATTATTTAGGTCTTTCATTTATAAACCGACTTAAAAAAAAGGAGGTTCTTAATTCATCTGAATCTTTTTTTAGGGTTCCGTACCCAAAGGGTAAAACGGGACCCTATTACTAAGACTCCGCTGTCCGTCTGTCTGTCTGTCTGTCCGTCTGTCACCAGGCTATAGCTCATTAACCGTGATAGTTACACAGTTGAAATTTTGATCACAGATGGTGTATTTCTGTTGCTGCTAGAACAACAAATACTAAAAACAAAATAAAGTTAAAAATTAAAGGGGGTCCCCATACAAAAAACGTGTTTTTAAACGCCATCTATCTAATTAGTTTCGGCATAATTCGACAAAGATGGCGCTAGTAAACAAGCCCCGTCTTTCTAGATCGCGACCAAACTAAATATTCTTGGTAATATCAATTAATCAAATATATGAGGTTGAAGCTCTGTTATGTTTCGTATTGTACGGAACCCTCCCTAAGTATGCGATAAGAAACGCGATGCTGACTCGCACTTGGCTAGTTTTATTTATATCATGTAGGCTAGCATTTGACCACTACATCATCTGTTGGTAAGTGAAGATGCGGTCGAGAATGGTAACACGCTAGGCCTAGAATGAATATTTAGAATGTTGTATGTATGTTCACCGAAGACGCTACAAACGATTTGGATTTTTTTGTTTGGAAGAATATACTTCACAGGTGGACTCATTTAAATTTCATCGAGATATGTTCTGTATCTCCAGAGATAAAGAGATAAACACCTAAAACTTGGTACTGAAAATTAATAGTGCGGCATTTCATGTCGGTTCCTTTTAGTGTTTTTAACGTTCTTAAATATATTTTTATATCTTGGTTGATAATTGTAATGTAAAAGGTTACATTACTTTTGACGAGGTAACTTGCTATTAGTACTCTACAATCAGGATGTGTGATATCATACAAAAAACCACCTGGGTGCTTGACCATGGCACGTAAGAGGTGACTCCGTGACCTTCAAAGAATGCAACCAATGCTCCCTTTGCACAATGTTACATTTTTAGGGTTCCGTACCCAAAGGGTAAAACGGGACCCTATTACTATGACTCCGCTGTCCGTCTGTCTGTCTGTCTGTCTGTCTGTCTGTCTGTCTGTCTGTCTGTCTGTCTGTCCGTCTGTCACCAGGCTATAGCTCATTAACCGTGATAGTTAGACAGTTGAAATTTTCACAGATGGTGTATTTCTGTTGTCGCTAGAACAACAAATACTAAAAACAAAATAAAGTTAAAAATTAAAGGAGGTCCTCATACAAAAAACGTGTTTTAAACGCCATCTATCTAATTAGTTTCGGCAAAATTACATAGATGGCGCTAGTAAACGAGCCCCATCTTTCTAGATCGCGACCAAACCAAATATTCTTGGTAATATCAATTAATCAAATATATGAGGTTGAAGCTCTGTTATGTTTCGTATTGTACGAAACCCTCCCTAAGTATGCGATAAGAGACGCGATGCTGACTCGCACTTGGCCAGTTTTATTCTTTAATTTAATATCATTTAAAAACCTAGAAAGCCTAACCTAAGAAGACCTCAAAAATAAAATATTTGGTACCTTTTCTAGGAACTATTTACACTTCATAGTCTCTTATAGACCTCTTCATAGACCTATCACAACAAATATTATGAAATATATGACACATTTTGCACAAGGGATTGACGTTATTATGATTCACGATGTGGTTGGGGCTACCTTGAGATTCCTACGTACATTATTAAGCTTACTACTACCTACGTGTGAAAACTACTGTAGGTAGGGTATAGTAGTATTGTATAGATGCATTACGGTACACGTAATCACATTCAGGCGTACTTATTATAAATGTAAGCGAAAGTTTGTGAAGCTCAGAACCCAGGATGACTTGTTACCAAAATTTAATATAATTTAACATCTTATAGAGTTTGTGCAAAAAGAGAACCGTCGTAGAAATTGAGGGCGCGCGTGTTGATGGTTCTAATTCACTGTTTTATTGCGTTCATAACATTGCTCTGTCATTGCCAATACGACTAATAAACTGGCCAAGTGCAAGTCGAACTCGCACTCGTAGGGTTCCGTAACACAGTAAAGTATTCTATAACTATGATATTTCGCAACCACAAAATTAACTTTGTTTTTCATAGGGTTTGTATGAAAAACAAAGTTATCTTTGCTGTCGCCATATCTCAAAAACTGTACAGTATCTCGTTCAAACCAATTTTCTTTGTTAGTTTTTATTGAGATCTACAGGATATATATTTTTTTTATTTTTCACTCCCATACTTTAAAAGTTAGAGGGGGGGGGGGGGGACACACATTTTATCACTTTAGACGCGCCTATCTTTCAAATGACTGACTTTGAGAAAAAATGATTTTAGAAACCTCAATGTCATTTTTAAAGAACTATCCATAGACATCCCATCCCACACGTATAGGTTTAAAGAAAAAAAAATTTTTTTGTTTCAGTTCGTTGTATGGGATGCCCCCCCTTAAACTTTTATATTTTGTTTATTTTTGTTTAAAAATCGGAAAGCGGTTTACAGAATACATCTACCTCCCAAGTTTCAATTCTGTAGTCCTAACAGTTTCGGAATAAAATTGCTGTGACATACGGACGGACAGACAGACAGACAGACAGACAGACAGACAGACAGACAGACAGACAGACAGACAGACAGACAGACAGACAGACAGACAGACAGACAGACAGACAGACATACAGACAGACAGACAGACAGACAGACAGACAGACAGACAGACAGACAGACAGGCAGACAGACAGACAGAGAGACAGACAGACAGACATGACGAATCTATAAGGGTTCCGTTTTTTGCCATTCGGCTACGGAACCCTAAAAAAATGTTTGATACCTTGGTAGGTACCTACTCTTATCATAATCGGGTGGTACTAGGTATGTTATACCTTCCTTACCATTGAATGTTAGGTCATAGTAGAGCCACAACGGTTCTATTTTTGCACAGACTTCATCCGCTATGGATTGGCCGTGCGTTTCACGGAAGTCCGCTCTTCTTGAAGTGGGCTTATACCTGCTGGCCGTCCAAAATATCGCGCACCGTGGGAAGCGAGCTTTAAGGTGATCGTTTTTGTTAATCTACAAATAATCTATGCTTATCGTCCGTGTGTTTATTAGTATCGTATATTATTTTATAGCTGTCAGTTTGACATAAACCCGCATTTTACGCTTGCTACGCTTTTCCGTCAAATAGAAGATTATTGCACGGTGTGAAGTTGGCACCCGAGCGCGCGAGGGTACTAAACGTCGTGCAATAATCGAGTCACGGAAAAGCGTACGTAAAGTGCGGGCTTACGTCACACTGTGGTATAAAATATATTTATAAGCAAATCTGTAGACACTTTAACAACTTCT
Organism: Cabera pusaria; assembly: GCA_954871355.1. NCBI lineage: Eukaryota > Metazoa > Arthropoda > Insecta > Lepidoptera > Geometridae > Cabera > Cabera pusaria. The sequence goes on from OX940890.1 coordinate 3,769,930, forward strand.
ACACTATTGAATATTATTTGACATAAAGAAAAAACAAAACGACATTCTAACTTAACCTCACAATAAAATGAAATGAATAATAACTTAAGATCATTTAAAAAAACTAATAGAACCGACTTCAAATGCCACACTAGTTATTTCAGTACTGAGGTGTGTATCTACATATCTCTGGAGATATTTAACATATCTCAATGATATTTAAATGTGACCATTTGGAAAGTATACCCTATCAAACGAATCATGAATTTTCTAAATTGGTCCAGGCAGCTTTGAATAATCGGGGAACATACATAAAATAAACTGGCCAAGTGCAAGTCGGACTCGCACTCGTAGGGTTCCGTACTACACTACAGTATTTTATAAGATCGAGCAAAAAATACCACTATCATTTTTCGCCAGCAAAAAATAATAATTAACAAACATTTTATTTCTTACAACGCCATCTAACGTCTAACAAAGGTGTTAGGGATCGACATTTCAATATAACTCCATCTATGGGACGTTTACCTAACTAAGCGTTCATAGACGACGTGAAATGCCAAAAAAAACACGTTTCCTGTATGGGGACCCTCTATTATTTTTAACTTCATTCTGTTTTTAGTATTTGTTGTTATAGCGGCAACAGAAATACATCATCTGTGAAAATTTCAAATGTCTAACTATCACGGTTCGTGAGATACAGCCTGGTGACAGACGGACAGACAGACAGACAGACAGACAGACATACAGACAGACAGACAGACAGACAGACAGACAGACAGACAGACAGACAGACAGACAGACAGACAGACAGACAGACAGACATACATACAGACAGACAGACAGACAGACAGACAGACAGACAGACAGACAGACGGACGGAGTCTTAGTAATAGGGTCCTGTTTTACCCTTTGGGTACGGAACCCTAAAAACAAAAGATTCTGACAAATTTAGAACCTCCTCATTTTTCCCCCTCATTCTCAGGTTCATCTTCATCATAATTAGTCGGTATCAGTCCACAGCTGGTCATAGGCATCTCCCAAGTCAAGCTATTAAGCCCGATCTTCGGCTCTTTGTTTGCAGTCACTGCCCACCGCTTAGCGAATGTCGTCGCTCCACCTGGTCACAGGGCGTCCTACGCTACGTTTGCTGATTCGCGGTTTCCACTCTGAACCAGTCTACCCCAACGGTTATTAATCTTACGGTACATATAACCAGCCCATTGCCACTTCTGTTTGCTAATCCGTTGAGCTATGTTGATCACTTTAGTTTTCTGACGAATTACTTTAAGTCGGTTCAATATTATAAATAATATCGTTTAAAAACTAAAAAACAACCGACTTCAATGCCGCGCTATTCATTTTCAGTACCAATTTTGAGATGTTTATCTCAATATCTCTGGAGATACTTATCATACCTCGATAAAATTACCATGGTACCACACTTGGGATATCTCCTTTCGAACATAAAAAGAATAATCGAAATCGGTTCATAAACGACGAAGTTATCCGCGAACAAACATAAAAAAAAAAAAAAAAAAAAAAAATATACGGTCGAATTGAGAAACCTCCTCCTTTTTTTGAAGTCGGTTAAAAAGTGTTTAACGCACATTGTTACGGAATCAAACGTGTGCCGAAATTCAGCCCGATAGATCAGCCGGAAGCTTTTAGTAATAAAAACAAAACACAACCAACAACAAATTGCGCAACGTTAAAATCAACCGTTAATCATACAATAGACCAGAAAGTCTTACGTAATGCTTCCTTTAAGATTTCCCAAAAAGTACCATCGGTTTAGGTATTATGACCGCAAGGAGATAGGTATAGGTATTCTGTCCGCAATAAACACCACGTCAGAGAAATTGATGTATTGTACAGTCATAATATACATACCTACTACAAATGAAGGTATTGGAACTTCCCTGCTCGTTAGACACACCCTTCGTGTCTAATAAGTGCATCGTGAACTAAATGTGCACTTAAAACGCCTTGGCTTTGAATTAAGTATTAAGAAACTGCCAAAATAATTTTATACTCCTACCACACTGTTCTGTTATCCGTTCTGAATTGTATTCATCTAACTTCCTACATATTTGTTGCCAAAGTATTGTAGTAAAAATTTAGTTTAGTCTTAAAAAGGTACGACCACACCGCGGCGTCCTGCGTCCGCGTGCACGTTCGTGATCTGATTTTCAATCGTTTTCTGAACGCCGTAGATTGCGTTTGGTGTGTACATATACAACTGCGCTATCTGATCACCTTCTAGATCGCGCTCGCAAGACGCTGCGGTGTGGTCGTACCCAGTAGCGAGGGACTTATTTGATATTCGTACTTGAGAACGTAACTTAATAAACGTGTTTTAAGGAAATGGATCGAGTGACTAAATGTCAAAGACGGACAAACACGATTTTGACATACGTATAGTGGTGGTCACGGTGGTGGTAATTATAGTCTTTAATGAAACATACGGTCATTCAACTAATATATTTCTCATATTAAATGTGTAAAATCCAACGCTATGCGTTCGTCAAAATCTCCATAAATATGGCCATCTATGCGTTCGCAAGCATTGTGAGTATTCATAATATTAGTTGTGAATACGGTTGTCTGTCTTTACGTGACGTAATTTTGCCCTTGGAAAAACTAAGGCGGTCATGGCCTATTTATTGACTATTACATTCCGGTCATATAAGTACTAAGGTGTACTAACACTACACTAAATATGGCCGGTTTCTGAGGTACATTTATTGAGAGTTTATCTACTCAATCATAATTATTGCGTACGCGTTATTGCGTAGATAAACTGTGAATAAATGTACTTAGAAACCGGCCAATAGTCTCCTACTAGGACTAAGACGTGGTTACATTATAAGGAAAGCCACAAGTAGAGGAACCAGGAAACACTAGAGATGGGAAACGCTAATCTTTGTTGCGGTCGTGACGTCGGCGTAACTCATTGTCAACTCATCTCAACGCAGTGCTCCTACGCAACTCTGATTAAAATTCTTATAAGTTGTGTTCTGGCAACATTTGAAACAAAGAAATGGAGATCTTTGTCTGAGTTTGTGTTGCACGGGGTCTTCGAGTAATGAGTGAATAAGTATCTTCTTGGCAGACGTGCTTCATCGTGGACCACACCGTCATTTTAACGACAGTTGATATAGTGCTCAGACACTTATTTTCCTATTCGTCACAAAAGGCTGTGCATTGATTTGTATGTTTGACAGATATTTACTTTGACAAAAACGTAAATATTTGGACGAAAGCTAATCAGTAGGTTATGAGTAAAGAAAACAGAAAAATGAAAAGAAAAATAAAGCATAATAAATAATAATGGCGTATCCACACTATCAAGTCCCATCACCCATCTCGTCAGTTCATGAATAACTGAGCTGTCAGTGATTGTGTGGAAACATTGAGCCGTGGCGGGATCGCGGTTATATTATTCACTTTACGATGCATTGACGATGTTAACTTGATAAAACAACGGGTTGAACCCTTATTGTTTGGCAGTATTGGCTGAGATTAACGTATGGTGTTGGATTAACTGGCTGATATGTTTTTTTTCAACCGACTTCCTCAAAGGAGGAGTTTCTCAATGCATCATTATGTTTTTTTGTATGTTTGTTCGCCGATTACTATCGCCCATTCTTAACCGATTTGAATGTTTATTTTTTTTTACAAGTAGTGTGTTGACCCTGAAATTGCTTGGAGCAATCTCCAAGGTGGTCTCATTTAAATCTTATCTTATCTCCAGAGAAACAGACTTACGCGGCATGGAAGTCAGTTTTTTTAATATTAATTATTTTATACTAGTAATATAATTATAACAATATTTTTTATAGTACATTGTTTATTTAATAAAGATTTTTTATTGTTGTTTTGACATCTATATTGTAAAAAACCTAGACCTAATGTAGATAATAAATACATTAATAATAATAATAATTTAAATTTGAACCTTAGCACATTAATAATTAAGATAGTTTAAAAACTAAAACAACCGACTTCAATGCCCCGCGAGTCAATTTCAGTAGCAAGTTTGAGACGTTTATCGACGATCTCGATGAAATTACAATGGGACCATCTCGGACACGTACCCTACCGATTACAAAAATAATCATTCGAATCGGTTCAGAATTGACGGAGTAATCGCGTAACATACACACAAAAAAAAACGTAAAGACGAATTGAGAACCTCCTCCTTTTTTGTGAAGTCGGTTAAAAACAAAGTTTTAATAATTGCTTATATTAAAACATAGCTATGAGCTTTGAATCACACACTAGGAAACCCTGTGTTGTGAGATTCAGTTTATATAACAGGGCAAGCAAGGCGCTCCTCTATAAGCAGTCGGTAAGCATGCTATGATGTCCACCTATACCTAACAGATTACTGTAGCATGCAGATGTTGCTTTGCTTTTTGCACGTCACTAGAGCTCGAACGGTAAAGGTTAAACAACGTAAGGCTATGGCTATAGGCTACACGTGTTGACCATGTCTTTCATCAGGCTTAGGCTGACTTATATCTGGCAGGATTGTATAAGTGGCAAGCCTAACCCATATACCACGAGTAACTTCTAAACATGCCAAGGCAAAATTACTTATCATAAAACTTTTTTTTTTAATATCATATAGGCTAGCGTTTGACCATTACCTCACCTGTTGGTAAGTGATGATGCGGTCGAGGATAGCAGCACGCCAGGCCTAGAATGGGAACTGACTCTCAAGGATAGAAACCTAAACTTTAGGAAAAAATTAAAACCTCAAAATGTATAAATCAAAGCTAAGAATAATTTTGATCAAATCACTCTATAGAAATAAAATAAAAATATAATAATCTTTCAGCAAATCAATTCAGACGTTTATGTTTTAGGGCTACGATGTCACAGAGGCTTCTGTTTGCGTCGGAGCTAAAAATACCTACCACTAGAAAACTAAATCATATTGTTTAATAGATGGTAAAAACTCATTATCATAGCTCTACTATTACACTACCACTATTACCGCCAAGATATTTATGTTTTATTACAAGACATGGAACAACAGAGGTCGTAACCGTCCAAATGGCTCAGCGCAAATTTAACAAATGGGATTGGCCCACGGTAGCATTGTGTTGTGCAGCGGTGATGCAAAGTTGGTACAGGCTATAAGCTTTTACCGCTTTTTTTAACCGACTTCACAAAAAGGGACGATGTTTTCAATTCGACTGTAGTTTTTTTAATGTTTGTTGCCTCAGATCTCCGTCATTTGGAAACCGATTGGGAAGTCTTTGTTTGAGAGAATATACTTCCCATTTAGTCCCATTATATTCTTGCTATACATGACTAAGTTTGAAATTTTGAAAAACTTGAAGGAGTTGGTCACCGCCTTTCCTATTTCATAACCTTTACAGTTCATTGGCAATAACCAGTTACTAACTTAATAAAATATTTTTTTTGTACCATTGTCAGGTAGACAGTAAGGAAGGTTCCTTATTATATTAGGCAGTCTATGTAAGTGTGCTTATTATAGGTGTATGTATGATAAATATCAATAAAAGAAACTGAAAAATAAAACTACGAGTTATACGTATATGATTTTACGCGATACGTTAATTTTATATAATTTTTTTTTTATCAAACTGGTAGTACCGCGCAGATGTTACTATAATAATTCTTTAAATGCTTTACACTCCCTATTTAAGTAGATACCATTAAGGAGATCCATTATCACCACTATCGTTCAATTTAGCTCAACCGTGTCAGTTTTACTTTTAACAAGCCTCGCAATAGGCTTCTTCATTAAATATAAGGTAAAACGTTAAATGTTTTGTTATACTTACCAAGATAAAGTGTGCGATCCCAGTTAAGATAAAGTTTTAGTAATGACTTGAAAATAAAAGTTTTACTTTAAAAGGTAAGGCAATAAGTTGTCAAGGCAGTTGGTCGATGACGCGACGCTGACTAATACACTTGAACCGTTGAGTCTTCGTCGCGATGTTGGTTCGCTTAGTCTATTTTATAGATGTTATCATGGAGAATGTGCTGATAAGCTCTTTGATATGATCCCGCCATCTCGATTTTACCACAGGAACTCGCGTAATCGTGAAAGGGCTCACCCTCATATTATAGACACGTGGTCCTCCCAAACAACGCGTTTAAAGCGTTTGTTTTTTCTGCGTACGTACGAGTTGTGGAATAACCTTGCTCCCGATGTTTTTCCACAGAAGGTTGATCTGAGTTGCTTCAAAAGGAGAGTTAACAGATTCATCTTTCAAAAGAGCAGGCAGCACACCAGTACTGCCCTTTGTATTGCAGGTGTTAATATGCGGTGGTAACCACTTACCATCAGGTGGGCCGCATGCTTGTTTACTTCCCTGTATTTATGAAAAAAAAAAATTACATTCGCCCGCATGTGTAAGTCGCGATTTGTCAATATATTATACTCAATATAAAGGCTAATTTATAAATGTATACGTTGCCAGTGCTGGCATGCTATTTATTTAGCGACTGGCACTGGACTGGCACGAAACGCCGTGTTTACACGGTGCCAATCGCTGGCGCCAGTCTTTTCAGGCATGCCAGCACAGGCATCATATAAATCATACTTTAGGTAAATTATTTTAAAATGGTAATGGTAGTTATAAAATATGCTAGGAAGCTGAGTTGAGTTAATAAAGGAAGTTGTCACGGACCTTGTAACATTTCCGGGCTTTTACTAGTATTTTCAGACCCTATATGTTAGAGTGAACTGTCACTTAACATCAGCTGAGATAGTAGACACGTACTTGTCCGTCCAAACAAAAAAAAATGCAATTCAAGTATGCCTTGTGAACCTTACATCTTTACAAAGTATAATAAAAAGCCCCCGCTGTATGTACGCTTAGATTTTGTAATTTAAGAACGGATTTTAATGTATTTTTCATGAATAGATAGAGTGATTCAAGAGGAAGGTTTTTATGACCAGGATTAATGCGGTCAAAGCCGCGGGGCGCAGCTAGTATTTTATAAAATAGAGTTAAGAAAAGCTTATAGCTTAATCCAAACTATCTAGAGTCACGGCTTTTCACGCACATTCAACAATTCAAGTGATTTACAGGCCGTAAACTAGCCCCTGAAACTGTTGTGGAATATGTGAATCGAATACTTAGTTTTGTGTACTATAAAACGTCACTTTACGCCATTGCAAAATATACCGATATTTTGCAATGGAAAATTAGTACAAAAGGAAGAACTCCCACCATCAATAGAGTTTAGGTCAAAAGTCAAAGCATTTATTCAGTATATGGGCAAATTAAAAATTTGCACTTACACACGTCAAATTACATTAAATAGATCAAATTCACTAAAAAATATTATAGATATAACCATAGAAATAGGAATAATAATACCTTATTATTCCTATTTCTGTGGATATAACAGAAACATATACTTATTGCTTTTAATTTACAAAAAAAAACAAAGGTATTGAGCCATTCAGCTTTCATCTAGAACGTCGAACGTCACACTTAAAACACATGTTTAATTCCCCTGATTAATGTAGGGTTGCCAACCGTACTATTACGTGCACCCGCAACCCAGTGCATGTTTCAGTACTTCAGATACAATTATATCCAAGAAATTGTGAAATAATGAAACATAAAAAATAAATAATACGCAGACTAATTGCAGTACAAATCATATTCCGAATAGAACTGATTGTCCGTCTATCAGCTTTCATAAGCTAGGTATTGATTGATAGTAAGAATCATAAGTTATATTAATATTAATACGTAATATTTAATTTTTTTTTTTTTAAAACAACCACCCCAATTGATCTATGTAGACATAAAACTTTATTGAGAACATTTAAATGGTCCCAAACACGACATCTCCGCTGTAAGTTGGTAGGAGTTGAGCATTCTGCTATTTCCAGGAGATGCCACAGCACCAATTTAAGTTTAACATTTTGTTCCAATAGCATTAAAGTATCATTTTAAATTCGTATACAATTTTGAATTGATCGGACCTATGACAGTTGCTCTCATAGCCTCATTAATTAGAAGAGCTCATAATTTCCAAACGGTGGAACAGATTTTTTTGAGACAAAGTTGAGAACGTCGTTTATGTCATCAAAAACTAGACCAAAATTGGTTCATCCGTTTTGGAGTTACGATACCACATATAGATACACATATACACAGAAAAACAGACACACGTGAAACTTATACCAACATTTCTTTTTATTTCGGGGGTTTAATAAAAATAGGTACATTATTAATGTAGTTTTATAGTAGTAAGGTTTATTAACAACTTGAATTCGACTCTACTAACATGATGTCCGATTTCGAAACATCATACTTTGACTAATTGATACCAGACACAATAACCATTGTTAGCCCTAATTGTGGATAAAAAATCAATTTGAAGCAAAGATAACATTAGCCCTATTTATCGACACATCCGTACAAACATTTACATTTCATTTCCTACAAATTCCACTACCATGAATAGCGTGGAAAACTGTCGCATTTGAATTAACGCGTTCCTCTTCAAATATCTTTCTAATCACTTTGCAGACAATATCATGCCAAATTTAGCCGCTCATTAACCCACATGTATACAACGTTAGCTAAATTTAACACAGCAAGGCGCTAAAACTTGAATGTAATAAACACTGCTGGAGCGAGTAATAACGCAAAATTGACTGGTTACACCAAGTTTAATAATGTAGATCTTTTACTTTGATATTCTAATTTAAGGAGCTGTTATAGAACACAGTTGTCCATCAAGTGTCAAATTCTCCACTAATCACACGACACGTGTATTTGATATGCCTAAGAGATTGGCAATGCATTAATTGGGGAATAGGCGTGGTTACAACGGTCCTTTAAGATTATTTAAGAAACATACGATGCGACAATTATGACACATTAATTGTATCAAATAAGGATAATCTAAGTGTAACATAAATAATCACTAATTCGGTAAAAACGTTTTCATTTAGAACAAGCGTAAAGATAGTTGCGTCTTGTGAAACAGACTAGAAATATTTAGTGCTTCGACAGACTGAGATCTACCACAGACCACTATAGATCACATCGTCACTTACCATCAGGTGAGATGGCCGTCGAGTGTCTTAATTAGGAGAGGCCTATGTCCAGCAGTGAACGGAAATTGCCTGATAATGACGATAATAATGATGATGTCTTAAAAACTTGTGACTTTATGTATATTAAGGTGACTGATTGGTAGTCATTGGATGTGAGGGGCCGAAGATTGTACTCAGTGGCGAGGATTAGGAGAGGCCTATGCCCAGCAGTGGACTAATACAAGCTGCTGATGATGATGATATGATGAATATAGTTTGTTGTTATGTTCAATCAGATCGGTTCACAATTGGAGGAGTAATCGCGTAACATAGATACAAAAAAAAAACATACAGTCGAATTGAAAACCTCCTCCTGTTTGGAAGTTATTTGAAAAATATGTACTTATACACAAATATACCCATGCCTTAAGGAAAGAAAAGCGTTTACTTCGCACATCCTCTAACAAATTGTCAAAGGCAGAGATGGATATTAAATTTGGTGAAGTATCAGCGAGCATAATTTAAGATTTATGCGTATAGTCAGAGTTAGTGATAAACACCATATTAATTTTTCGAAGAGTTTATTTAAAGAGCTCAAAAAATAAGGAAATTCTCAGTTTGGATTTTATATATTTTTTATGTGTGTTCGGACTTAACTTCGGGGTTAACAAGACTTTATTGACTTTAAATACATGTGCTTTATAAACTTAAGATAATCATAATCAATCATTTATTTGTCAAACACATATTACATTAATATTATAATATTAATATTAATAATTAATTCCGGATCTTATATTTTGTCAATGTGTTCGGCCTGCACGCAGACGTACAAATATTTATATTTATTCAAATTATCACAGCCGGCACATTGCCTAGTTTTTATATACTTTTAAATTAATATTTCGTGTGACTTCTATTGTTTTCGATGCAGATAAGAAGCCTTTGAGTATTCAACCGAGAAGCCTTCGTAATCCACTATATTCGCACATATTATGTCTGTCACGTAAATTTTCCCCAAACTAGATCCAGGGGGACTACAGCCAAGTAGCTATTATATAATCTGTGCTACAGTTGCTCAGGACATCTCTCGTCTCGCGCTCATCTTTGCATTATTAAACCCCATGGCAAAGAAAATAATAATATTCCCATGGGGTACGCAGCCAACATTCCATAATTGCGAATAAAATCCGTCTGAAAACACCAAATCTTATTAACACACTTTATTAACAATTTACTTTCACAACTAGGATTTCTCAACACTTATCACTCGGCAATAACTTACACTTATGCCGCTTTCACTACACATTTGAGATAATATAATTTATTAAGTCAATTTCTATGCAATGCCTCAATATTCGCCGTCTTTAATAATTATATTTGCTTGCATTTTGATTTTTTAAGTTATTTATTAACCAAACTTCAACCACCACCAAAGTTCACCAACCGACAATGTTATCTTCATACATTTATGCCATCAATACATTTTGTTTCAAATCTACCCTCATTATTTGTAAAACTAATAAAATAATAAAAGAATAAAAGAATAATAAAAGAAGCAAAACTGGTCTAGCTATTCTACAATTAATACATGCGCTCTTTCTAATGGATTCATAATGAGAGAGTGCGATATATGGGTCTTTCTATCTCTATCTATCTCTCTCTATCTTTCTCTTTCATTATACTACTTTCGAAACGTCTTATAGAAAAAGGTCGTATGTGCATATTTTGCTGTCATGCTATTGCTTTTTGAGACTGCTTCTCCAATTTTGACCAATAGTGTACATACAAGACAAGGGGAAGATTTTATATTTCCTAAAATGTGGTTTGCAGCTATCTAAGTACAATGCCTTATCTATCACTCTGATACACTTTTTCTGGATTTAAAATGCCCTTTCCGATTCAACGGAGTTGCCCCAAACACTTAACCTATAGTTAAGGACAGACGACACGTACCCATGATAAGCAACTAAGGCTGCTTCTGCCGATATTGTTTGTCGCAGCCTTTTCAGAGCGAAGATAAAGCGACCGAGTTTCGTACAGGTCATATTAATATGATCTTTCCAATTGAGGTGTTCGTCTAGATATACACCTAAGAATTTAAAACATATTACCTTATGATTTAAATACTGAATCTCAAGTGGTATTTGATGAGTATTTTATGAATGAAATTGCATTAATAGTTTTACATATATTAACACTTAAGTTATTAGAATTGGTCCAATTTATAATATATATTAGGTGAATATGTACTTAGTGACTATTTATACACTATCAGTTTGTTGGTGTTCGTAGAAGATATAAAACTGTGTTACAGACACCATCGCCCTCCGTTAGATAATGTCCATACACATTATTTAGATAACTGCATTTAAAAGACACAATTGGTTAATAAATATATGCAAATTATTAGAAATTTAAAATAATGACCTTGCGCGTGAGTGTGTGTGTGTGTGTGTTCGTTAGTATGTGTGTGTGTATGTGTGTGTATGTGTGTGTGTGTGTGTGTGTGTGTGTATGTGTGTGTGTGTGTGTGTGTTAAGGTGTGTTGTTTCTCCATAATTTAGGTATAACAGATATCTTATATTATTATAGAAATTATTATAGAGTTTTTAACTTCGTAGAATGTGAGAGGATATATGTGAAGGATAGCGTTTAACTCGTTGTAGAGCCTAGAGCTAAGGAAATCAAAGTGTCTTGCAGCCAGTGATGTACGACAGGAGGTAGTTGTGCAAACACGATTTCGCTTTCGAATATCAATATCCAATTCAGGATTATAGGGCATTATGTTTGCGCAGAATCGTATTCAGAATTGATAGCTGCCTTACAGTTAGGATACCTTATAGGTTTGTTAATCATTACTTTAAGGATAGCGCGTTGGGCACGCTCCACTTGGAGGAAGTGGGTTGTACACGCATTACCCCAGGTTGTGGAACAATAAGAAATAATTGATTGCACTAATGAATAATAGACCATCTTTAGGGTTTCAAAGACTGCAACGTGTCTTAGCTTTAGAAAAATGTTTTTTTGCTCGAAATAAATTTATTCTTTTTGTGAAAGAGTATTATTATAACTGCTCCCATTTACATTTCTTAAAGATCTGATGATGAGTTTTGGAGACAGACAAAGGAACTCTTTAATATGCCAGCAAATTTGATTACCTCAAAACTCCGTCAATTATTAACAACTCGGAAAATTCTTATTTTATTTGGGAGGGTATGCTAGTTGTCTCGTTGTAAATTCTTCGAGATCTGATAAGTATCTCCAGAGAAATAGAGATACTATATAGATACTCATCTCAAACTTAGTAGTGAAAATGACTAGCTCGGCATCTGAAGTCGTTTTTTTTTTAAACGATCTTTATTATAACATCTCTAATTCGAATTAATATTAGCAAAACTTTTCTGGCGTAATGATACGCCAGAAAAGTTGAGAGATTGATGATTGACCACCGACTTCACATGCCGCTCGAGTCAGTTGCAGTAGTAATGAGACGTTTATTGTCATATCTCTGCAGGTAATTATCAGATATTAATAATTAAATGAGACTCGAAAATAAACCCTCCTTATGACAAAAATAATTAATCGACAAACATACAAATAATATCGTTTAAAAAATAAAAAAAAAACCGACTTCAATGCCGCGCTATTCATTTTCAGTACCAATTTTGAGATGTTTATCTCAATATCTCTGGAGATACTTATCAAACCTCGATAAAATTACCATGGTACCACACTTGGGATATCTCCTTTTAAAAAAAAAGAATAATCAAAATCGGTTCATAAACGACGAAGTTATCCGCGAACAAACATATATAATATACTAGCTGACCCGGCAAACGTTGTTTTGCCATATAAATAAATGGCTATTAAAAAATAAGGGTTGATCGTAGAAGGGTGAAAATTAAGGATTGTATGTATTTTTGTATGTTGTATCATAAAAAAATATAAATTAAAATTTTTGTCTAAAAAATTACAAAAATACATTTAGGGGTGGACTACCCCTAACATTTAGGGGGATGAAAAATAGATGTTGGCCGATTCTCATAGATACCGGATAAGCACAAAAAATTTCATCAAAATCGGTCAAGCCGTTTCGGAGGAGTATGGCAACGAAAACTGTGACACGAGAATTTTATATATTAGATATACGGTCGAATTGAGAAACCTTTTTTGAAGTCAGTTAAAAATAAGAAAAAAATAACATACATACAAATTGAAGACTATTGGAAATCGGTTGAATATATACCATCCTCTTTCGATCAGTAAATAAAATACAGTAGTTGTATTTTATTCATAAGTGATATTAAATGTATTCAGAAATTAATAAAATTTTTGTACCGCAAAAAATCTAGCATTTGCAGATATTGATGCCAATCAATATTTTCGAATCAAAAACTTCCATGCGGCCGCTACCAAAATTCAACGAAATAAAATTGACGGGCTCAATAAACCTCCTCACGTTTTAACTCACCCCACAACAAAACCGTCGAACGAAACTAGAAAAAATATCGTGATGAAACTAAAACCAAGAAACTTTAAATAAAATACTCTCGTATTTCTCTAACGTTGATGTAGGTATTCTAACAGCGTCTGAGCCATACTTCACAGGCATGTAATTCAGAAAATTGCACCCCCAGACTATATTTCAATCTCCAATCTGGAGGGTGAGCACAAAAGTGAAAATCTTGCTGTGATTTATGTTGACACCCCCGAGATATTCGAGGGTTGAAATTCTTAAGTGGTAAGTTTGACTGCAGTTCTGTTGGGTTTACAAGTTTTGTTTTGTATACAGGAAATGATCTATACAACATTCCCGTAAGTTATTATTACAAACAGTGGCGTTTTATCATTTAATTTTTTTAGGTTCCGTAGCTCAAAAGGTAAAAAAAGGAACCCTTATAAAATCTTATCTATATCACTTTCTTGTCCGTCTGTTCGTCTGTCTGTCTGTCTGTCTGTCTGTCCGTGTTACCCCACCGATTTTCCCAGGAACGGGTGGACCTAGCAAGTTGAAAAGTTATACCAGATACTGATGTCTATAGTCCATATTAGGTGTATAAAAATCAAGGTCCTGGGTCAACACGATAAAAAGATATAGGCAAATTTAGATGTTCGCGAAAACTTGTTAGTACCAAAATCTACCTTTTATTTTTATATTATTTTTCGGAATGATTCCTTTACTTGTGCCTTGCTTTTAACCAAAATTAATAATTCTAAAAGCTGGGTCGAAAAGCTATTGGGTACTTCCCGTTTACCTAGAATCATGAAATTTGGCAGGAAGCAAGGTTAGAGCACAAATAAAGGAAAAACTCCAAAAAAATAAAAAAAGTTGAAAATTAGGGTGTCCCTATACATACATAGTTCCGCCAATTAGGATAGGCCTCTGAGTTATATGAGCGCTCATACAATTTAGAGGTCTAGCTTAATTGGTACCAACCGACATTGGTACGGAAGCGTCGGTGGGCGAGTCCAACTCGACTTGGCCGGTTTTATTTATAAATCTTATGGCGTTTGACCATTATCTCGCCTAATATAAGCGTAAGCGATAATGTGTTCGAAGATGGTGAACACGCTAGACCTAGAATACTCTGAATCTCAAGGACTGTGTGCAGCCGCAACACCGTAAGCTTGTAGCAGCAGATTTTTCCATTGTTATATATCGATGTGTCGCCTGACTAGCTACCAAACAATAGTTTACCACCATCAAGGAGAAAATCTACCGCCAAAACCTTACGGTCTTCCCGCAGTGCACAGCCATTGAGAGTCAGAGTATTCTAGGCCTTGCGTGTTTACCATCTTCGACCACATCATCGCTTACCACCATATAAGGTAGTGGTCAAACGTTAGACTATAAGTAATAAATCATTTGAAATTCACCCTTTAACACATTTATATATATGTATACAATCACATTAATCAAAGCTGTAGATGTAAGTGCTGTTTAATAACGTGCTACTACAATATATCATTTGATTTAGAGACTGCGATATGAACCGTCCGGCTTGTAAGTCGTTGAGTGTGTGCCAAGGTAGTTAGCCGACAGAGCTATTTCGATGATTTAGGTTGTGTCTTTAATTTGTTAAAGTAGCTAGTCCCTAGAGTACACTATGTCTTAAGTTTATTTATGATATAGTTTTACAGAGCGAGCAATATTTTTAACGCACTAGCGCCTTCAAAAGGACCGACCCACTTATTGAAGATTGCAATGCGTAATGACGGCAGTGTTGCATGCACGCAAAACGTAGAATGTTTTAGAGAAGAGAAGAGGGTAAAACTGGTATATCAGAAAAAAGCAGTTTAAGTCTGCTGTCTGATTCAAGTCATTGATAAAGTAGGTATGTATTTATGACTTTTTAAGTATAGGTTCTATGCCAATTACCTAGCTAATTAAACTTTATGAATTACTATAACAATTAACATTAACTAAAACAATTGTAATTTTTTTGTGATATAAGGTAACAGGACAAGTACGACGCTCACCTGATGGTAAACAATGACGTCTACCTTTATTTTATTATAGATGCAGCGGTATGACGGTATGCAAATGCTGGCTATTCAGAATTTTGAATGCCATTGTCTGTTACCTTGAGACCATAGCTAGAGGGAGAAGGCAAACTCCTGTCTACGCTTGAGACATGCTTGAGACAAATTTAATGTTTTTTTATGTTGAACTTACAAGCACTTGACTACTATCTCACATGATGTTTAGTGACGATTCAACCTAAGTTACGAGTAAAATAGTAATTTCCTGGAAATTATGAATTGCTTGGTTTTGTGTCAAAATGGGTGGAGATTATTGAACGACCGTAGCGGACAGCTACGATGCGTAGGTTTGTGACGAAACGCCTGCATATAAACGTATAATTTATAATCAGTCGCATAGCTTTGTTATTTGTCGACTAACCGTTTTCTCTTTAAGCGTCATTGCGATGCAAAATTAGGTACTTCATCGTTAAAAGATACATATATTGTAAACCACATTTAATTTTAGTTTGAAAGTTTTCGCGAAAATTATTCATTTTAGTGTGAACGTACCGGCTTTTGTATTTATTTCGGATATGCTTCGACCAAGTTACAACCTAATACGTAGGTCATCGTCTGGGCGGCTAAGATGACGGCAACGCACGTCGTATCGCCCGCGCTTCCCGGCGCAACCACATTTGATGTCATTTTTTAACCGACTTCACAAAAAAGGAGGAGGTTCTCAATTCGTCTGTATGTTTTTTTTTTAATTGACTTTTTATATCTTATTGGCTAGGCGTTTGAATACTATCTCCCCTGGTGGTAGGCAATGATGTGGTCGAAGATTGTGAACAGGCTAAGCTTAGAAACACTAAGGTTATGGCGACAGATTTTCTCCTTAATGGCAGTAAGTTACTTTTTGGTGGCAAGAAAATTATTGTGAGCACTGAAATAACGTACTTATATGCACGTTTATCTTCTATTGAAGAAAACAAACAACATCAAAGGCTTAAAGCGTAAATTGTAGAAAATTTTATGGTATAACTATTTCGCAGCGATCTGAAGATTTATACCCGATACCTATAACCAGGTCACCTATAAAGAACGTATCAAGCTCGCTGCACTAAGACGTAAAATGTTGTAATGTCACGTCGGATATGGCACCTCTTTAAAGCCATAGAGAAAGAAAGAACAGGTAGAAGGAGCTTCGTGCAAAAAAGTAAGTCTGGCACAAGATACCACCTTATAAGTAAACTAAAACTCAGAAGAAATACAATTCGGTTAATTTTAGGAATATTCGTCACCAGTTAAAATTTAAAATGAAATCACCATCATCATCATCAGCCGGTGTTAGTCTACTGCTGGACGTAGGCCTCTCCCAAGATGCGCCACTGAGCCCGATCTTCGGCTCTTCTAGTAACTTTTCATCATTGGGATGGATATGCCCTAATCGCCACGCTGGGCAGGCGGGATGGCGATCGCAGGACGTAGCTTCTCGCACCGGTAACGCCGCTGCCCGTCACCAGCCTGTAGTATTTAGCTATGCATTTCAAAATAATGATTTTGAAATGGTTATACCGCCATTTGTCGGTCGCCAGAGCCTCGTTCGTTGGCCAGCAGGATGCACCACGGGCAGGTGAGGTTGCCTGGGAGCACTGAGGTGGTATTTGTGCTACCTTACATAAGATGAAATACTTCTATGATTTACCGGTAAAACCGACAGATGGCGTTATACGCGCGTTTTTTAGGAACTTACTTTAACCGAACTATCTACCCCGAAAGAGTACTACATAGCCTGAGCATGACCGCTCAGTCTCATTCAATACTCAAAAAAAAGGTGTTCAGCGCGCCTGAAGAAGTTTTAAAAAAAATATCATATACAAAACACCAAATGCTAGCCGTTTGACCACTATCTCACCTGTTAGTAAGTGATAATGCGGTCGAGAATAGTAGCACGCTATTATCAATACGGCAAGACCCCGGTGATTGACAACAAATTTAGTTGTTTTCATAACATTATCTACTTCATTAAGCCGCTGCCCGTGGCTTCTTCTACCATTTTATTCAATTTCTATGTTTATAAAGCACCTATTCTAGAGGTAAGGTAACTTTAAGTCTGATATTAGGTGAGGTAATAGAAAGATAGGTGCTAGATATATGAGTACGTAGAAAGCAGGTTTGCTACGGTTTTGTGCAGAAAATTAGTTATGTTCAGAAATTGTTTTTCTAATAATGTTTTATAGGAGTTTTAAAGCTTAAATAAGAACCGAAGTCATGTATATGCCTCAATATGCCACGGGTACTGTCAGTTTTAATGATCAGTCTCTGAGATTTTTCGCTGATCCCGTGCTTAGGTTATTTATTTGAGATATCTACTATCTGCACGGTGGTAGGAAATCGTCTAATGTCCGCCACGACAGCTACTACCTTCAAGTCAAGTTGGAAAATATGTGGCCTAACATATATATGTATATATATATATATATATATATATATATAATATAGTAGATATTAAATGGACAAAGCTGATGTTTACTTTTAAAATGTAAATAGTGCATTATTTTAAGCCCGTTCCATACACAACATGTCGGCGAAGACCCTAGCTCGAACATTGGGTTAAATTGAAACCAGCGCTGCGTGTGCAAGCAATTGTACATACACGCTGAATTTAATTCTGTTGCCTTTCTTTTCTTTCATTAACTGTTTGTATATGTATTGTATTGTTCTGTGTATTCGGGCAGTAAACTGTTTTTATTTATTTATTTAAATATCTAATGTGTTCCGGCAGCTGTCCTTCAGAGTCCATTTTCATTCTAGGCCTAGCGTGCTACCATCTCGATTGCATCGATAAAATAGTGGTCAAACGCCTCAACGATATAAAAACAAACAAAAAACTTTATCTGAAAAGTAATGCTGAAAGATAATCTTACTAATAACTTATTGTTCAGTCCTTTGACATTTTCGAATAACCAATAGTATTTATACTGAAGAGTAATTTCAGAATAAGGCTCGATGTAATATTAAACCTGCATGTAGGTATTTACGAGGTCAGATCGATCTCTTGCCACATAGGTGCACCGTCGCGTCTCGTTTTATGAGCCACGTTTTGCTTCGAGTGCCCTATATTGTTTCTGCTCTATATTATAGATGTAGACAAAGATACACACAGATTATAATTTTCTTCACAGAGATTATGTTATAAAAAAATAAGTTCAAAAACTAAAACCCGACTACTGAAAAATCACTCTCTAAAAGTATGAAACAAGAAAATATTCTCATCTGAGATCACTATGTACAAACTATTTAATATGTATCGTGTATTATACAAACAACTAACTTGTAATAATTAACGCTTGACTATAGTCAAGCGTTATATATATATATATATATATAACGCTTGACTATAGTCAAGCGTTTGACTATCTCACCTGATGTTATGTGACGATGTGGTCGACGATGTAGCACGCTTGGCTAGAAGATACCTATTCACTCGCGACTTGAAGACCCCTAGATGGTACCTTTCCGGAAACACAAGGTAAGGAGTTCCAATCCCTGGCGGTACGTATGATAAATGTGGAAACAAATCGCTTCGTTCGGATTGATGGAATATCCACCATGTAGCGGTGGCGTGTATCAGTACGTCATGTTATCTGATTGAAAAAAGGTGATGGGGGAATAAGTTCGTGCAGTTGGGAGGCACACTCTCCGAAATGTATCCGATAAAAAACCGATAAACAAGCAACTCTGCGGCGATGCTCTAAGCTTTGGAGTCTTCTGCTAATGAGCTCGTCATTGTTGATTAGCCTCTTAGCTCTTCGCTCAATTGCCTCCAACGCCTCTAGTTGGTATTTAGCCGAACCGTCCCAGAGGTGAGAACAGTACTCCATACATGATCGGACTTGTGCTTGATAACGATTGAGCATCTGTCCAGGTGTGAAGTACTGCCTCACTTTCGCTAGAACACCAAGCTTTTTGGAGGCTACTTGTGCTTTTGATTCGATATACGAACCAAAATTCAACGTTGGAGTAAAGGAAATGCCAAGGAGCTCAAGGTGGTTAGTTAACGGCACGGATACTTTTCGGAAAGTAGGAGTCAGATGGAACTGACTCCGTTTTGCGGAGAAAAGACACGCCTGGGTCTTAGTCGCATTGAAACTGACCAGGTTGGCTTCGCCCTATTCGGAGACTGCCTTCAGAGACAGATTCAAGCGCTCGACCATCGCCTCTCAAAGACACTGGATATCTGCACCACTGGTGCGTGCTGCAGATATGTAGCTCTCTACAACAGTGCTATCGTCTGCGTACCCAAATATACCGGGCTTCAGGAGATCGTTAATATGTAGCAGAAAAAGTGTTGCAGAGAGTACCGATCCTTGAGGAACCCCGGCATTGATTGCCAAAAGGTCGGACGAGCAGCCTTCAACGACCACTCGAATTGAACGGTTCCTCAAAAAATCCGATATCCATGCAGAGAGACCAGTGGGCAGTCCATACGATGGAAGCTTGCTTAGTAAGCTGTCGTGCCAAACCCTATCAAAGGCTTTCGAGATATCGAGAGAGACAGCAATGGCTTCTCCGTGCTTCTCGATGGCCTCACTCCAGATGTGCGTGGCATACGCTAGAAGATCCCCAGTGGATCGATTTCGGCGAAATCCGTATTGTCGGTCGCTGAGGAGATCATTCGCTTCTAGGTATGCCAGGAGCCTGTTGTTCAGTACACGTTCCATAGTCTTGCAGAGTATGGACGTGACCGAGATTGGCCTGTAGTTGACAGGGTCAGCATGACTGCCTTTTTTGGGCACGGGCTGCACGTTAGCTTGCTTCCACGAGTTTGGTACTCGTCCAGTTGTCATCGATAGACGAAAGAGGCGTGTTAGTACAGGAGCGAGTTCAGGTGCACAGGTTTTCAGTACTATGGCTGGAATTCCATCAGGACCACTGGCTTTGTTCACGTCAAGATTCTGCAACGTTTTATGGACCTCCGTCTGACGAATGCATATTTCCGACATGTGTGTCTTGCATCCCGGTAGACTGGATGGTACAGCGCCAGCAGAATCTAAATGCGAATTTTCTGCAAAAAGAGTAGCAAATAAGTTTGCCTTCTCTTTAGCAGTGTGCGCCAGGGTTCCGTCGAGTTTCAGCAGTGGAGGAAGTGAAGAGCGGCAGAAGTTCGATTCAACTTGTTTAGCCAGGGACCAAAATGCTTTACTCCCAGCTGGGTGCGAAGCTAATTTGGTCCCTATCCGGCCAATGTGGTCAAAACGAGCCTTCTGTAGGGCACATAGACGCAGGCATAGAGAATTTTCTCTAAGCATGTGTCCACCAGTACCCAAAGCACGGAAAAATGGGGGTCTTCAAGATTCCGGAGACACCGACAACAGATATCGTCACGGGCGTATACGCACACACCTGAACGTGGTTTTAAATTGTGCTCCAGGGTAAAACCTGGGTATAAGAGGTACGCCACGACAGATGGACACCGTATCTGCGTCTCCGTGAGAAATAAGAGCGCTGGTTTTTCGGTTTCTAGATGGTGGTGGACCGCAACGAGATTTGAGTGCAGCCCACGGATGTTCGTGAGGTGCACTTTCAAGGAGAGGGAGTGCATCCGCTGTTTAACCGTGCTCTTTTTCTTTGACCTTTTTATGTTAGTGGAGTGTTATAAGTTTGGAAGACGGTAGTAGAACGAGGCACTACGCTGCAGACATCCAGACTTACACTGGGTAACCACACTGATGAGAGACTAGACTGGAGGCTGCGGGGACGTCCGAGCCCCCCCGGAGATGTTCATGGGGCCCTCTCTTCCGGTCGCCAACCGGCACCATGACGCGTCCCCGGGATTTTTCGTAAGATGGAGGGGCAGCCTTTCACGAGTGGCTAACCCGTTACTTGGGCCCCCAACTATCTACGGTCGGCCAGCGGTAAACCGTGCCTCGGATCCCGCTAGCCTCCGCATCAAGACTCGCAGTGCGATGACATCAGTGTGTGTCAGCTTTGTCTGCTTGCATGGAGCAACTGCTTGCATGGACCCGTCCTCCGTAATGGCTTAACACCGGTCATCGTATCGGAAAACGGCCGCTTGGCGATACGGCTTAGACTGGTGGGTGGTAAAAATGCCGCGGACGAATCCTCCCACCAAAGTCACCTGGTTAGCACCACACAGGGGCCACGTGTAGGGTTTCAAATTTTACGGGTTTACTCCTACGGACGGCTTAATTGGCAAAGCACCGGAACATGTTATTCCGGAGGTTGCGGGTTCAAGTCCCGTCGGTAGGATGAAATTTTGGATTGTGTTTAACAATTTACAAAAAGCCCCATAGAGTTTTTTGCAATTGGTTAATCAAATAAGGCAAATGATAGGGGATATGATGTAGAAACAAATTTTGCTCTAAAAGCATTTTCCATGGAGAAACAGGGGGAATACATTTGTATGGAAAAGTGCATCCTGCGTTCTCTCTTAAGCATGACATATATACATACATAAATAAAATCACACCTTGTTCCCATAGGAGTAGGCTGATCCTACTTCTTTCCACATGCTACGATTCTAACATACTTCTTTCGCTTCTTCCACTTTCATGAGTACTTTCATACATGCTCGCCGGTTTAGGTACTTTTGACTTGGCCTTCCTTTAAACCGTCTCTGATCTGGGGCCTTATTCAGTATGACCAATGAGATAACGCGTTCCTTAACGCGCCACGTTACGTTATTGAAAAATTGTATTCTGTATGCCAAACGATAGGTAAATTATACAAAACGCGTGCGTTACACGTCCTCATATGTCACGATATTTTGACAGCTCAAAGCGCGCTCATAACCATACCCTACCGCGTTACCGAACTTGAAATTGGCATAGAGAATACCATAACGCGGAGATAATTTAACACGGCACGGTAAGACTTTAGAATGGTCATACTGAATAAGGCCCCTGGTTTTGATACGTTCGTCTAGCTCGGTAAACTCGGTAAGCCTGACTCCCGTAAAAAAGGACATCAAAAATATCCGCGACATGTTGGAGTTATTTCGATATCTGAATCCATAAGTACAAAGCCCACGGACGAACCACGTCAAGCCGTTTTAGATAATAATACGTTTGAACTTGAACTATTATTATTGTTAAAGTACGTCTATGCTCTATTACAACCATTTATATCTTTCTACACAGCGTAACAACAGATGTTAATGAGCCTTACTTACGCTATCATTCCCGCAAATAAATACAGCCTGTCAAATTAAAACGGACAACAAACGACTGAAACACATGCAAACCCGCCGACTAATATATCTAAAAAACCATTCAGTGTTTCGTCCGCTTTCTTTTTCAGTCGCAAAAAGCAGTACCCTAAGATTTATAGCTGAGGAACGGAAAGCGGTCAAGCGAGTCTCGCGTTTCGTCCCCGGGTTCCGTATTGTTGAGCAGGAAGTCGTTTTTTTGTGGTTGTCCGTTTTTTGAGTGGACTTGGAGTGGATGCCGATTTCCTTCACCTTTTCAAGTGGTGATTTTGGCGATCGGTTTTTCTATTGAGGTGCTCAATTATTGGGTTGTTTAAGTGGTGTTTCGTGTTCTATGTACGGGAGGGTTTTGTGAAATGGGATGTGAGTGGCGGAGATCTTTTGTATAAAAGTTTACCATTTAATGGTAAGAACCAACACATAACACTTCTATTGTGATACACTACTCTGAACGTTTAATTTAATTTAGTCTCAGTAGATCCGACAGTACTCGTATGTTACTCTTTTAGGTATAAACAACTTAACGAATTTGGAATATATTATAACCTGGATTTAAAAAAAAAATACATTTGAGTACTCTCTTCTCTCTCGTATAGAAAAAAATGAAATAAGAATGCACTATCATCATCATCCTATCTTAGTCCACTGCTGGGCATAAGCCTCACCTATGGCACGCAACTGATCTCGACCTTCAGCTCTTTGTTTCCAACCGCTGCCAGCCAGGTTTCTGTCTGAACTAGAATGCATTAACTGCCCAATAATAGTTTGAATAGTATAGATAGAGTAAACGACGATATACTGCGTAGTGTAATTTTTATTTCTTATTTGAAAGGAACTCTAAAGCAGCACCTCTCGGGAGCCGTTCGTGCGTAGAAGTCTCTACAATTTTAGTAGAGCTTTACGCTAGTCTAGGCAGAACTGTTTCTCTAGGCGAAGTAATGCTACACATTTAACTGAAAGTCAGAGAAATTTGCCAGTCGAATAAAAAAAAATCAGTATGCAGGTTGGATTGTGTGGATGTAAATTACTGAATAAATAAATAAATAAAAATAAAAAGCCTTTTATTTCATGCAAGTTACTTACAAAACAAAATTGAATGTAGGTATGTGTTTAATAAGTTATGATTGTTGGAATAATTTTAGGTACTATTTTCACTTGCAAGAACCTCCTCGGGTAAAGGCCTCCTCCAAAGATAGCCAATCTTCTCTAGATTGGGCTATTTTAATCCAATTTGTAGTAGCTACTTTATTTATATCTTCTTCCCATCTAGTATATGGTCTTCCCTTCTTTCTTTTTCCTAGTGGGCCCTTCCACATTGTAAGTTTTTTGTCCATCTCTGGTCCTTAAGGCGTGCAACATGTCCCGCCCATTTCCATTTTTAACCGACTTCAAAATAAGGAGGAGGTTTCTCAATTCGACCGTATATATATATATATTTTATGTTTGTTCGCGGATAACTTCGTCGTTTATGAACCGATTTTGATTATTCTTTTTTTGTTCGAAAGGAGATATCCCAAGTGTGGTACCATGGTTATTTTATCGAGGTCTGATAAGTATCTCCAGAGATATTGAGATAAACATCTCAAAATTGGTACTGAAAATGAATAGCGCGGAATGCCGCGCTATTCATAAAAAAGAACCGACTTCAATGGAAGTCGGTTCTTTTTTAGTTTTTAAACGATATTATAAAGTTAAGGCTTGAACTAATACATCAGTTGCTTTGGTAGTTTCTCTGATTTAAGAGTGTCGGATTTTCTGTATTTTCTTTACATTTAGTATACTACGCCGTATTCCTCTTTGGCAAGTGACTATTTTGTTTTTAACCGACTTCACAAAAAAGGAGGAGGTTCTCAATTCGTCTGTATGTTTTTTTTTTTTTTTTTTTTATATTATTGCTGAACTTCCATGTTTGGCATCCGTATAATAGGCAAGGCAGGAGGCTAGAATTTAAGACTTTAGTTTTGAGAATAGTAGGTAGGTTACTCTTGAATATTTCTTTTAAACTTTAAATTACTGAATAGCTAGACATAAAAATATATGGATGAATTCACATACATTTCACATACATTTGTTTAAATTACTTATAGGCACAGCGTTTGACCACTATCTCACCCGTTGGTAAGTGATGATGCGATCGAAGATGGTAAGCACGCTAGGCCTAGAATGGGAAATGGCTCTCAAGGCTAGCTGCCGGAACACATTAGATGTATGGCGACAGATTTTCTAACTTGAAGGTGGTAGCTGGCCAGGCGGAAACTAGATAGTGTCCTACCACCATGCGGGGGTTGTTGATTTCTTAACGATGTTTTACCTTCACCCGGGGTCACTGTGAATAGCGCGCATACATTTTTCGATACAAAAATCCATTGGTGCACGGCAGTTTGAACTCGGTACCTCTGGTATCAAAGCCAACCGTTCTCTCGATTACGCCACCGCGGGCCCTCAACATAATATTAATAGTAGATAAAACTTATTAACATAATATCTGGTAAATGAAATTGTACTTAATGTGTGCAGTAAACTATTATTCTACTTAATTTTTAACCACCGACGCAAAACCGTTTGGGCGCTATGATGCCAGAGACAGACACATACATACACAGATATACACGTCCGGCAAACTTATAACACTCCTTGTGTTATAAGTTTGCCGGACGTGTGTATCTGTGTATATATGTGTCTGTCTCTGGCATCATAGCGCCCAAATGGTAAATACTCAAAGGCCCAAACGGATAAACTGATTTTGATTTAGTTTTCAGGACAGGCTAGTTTGAGAGTATTTTTGGCTTTGATTCATAATAATCCGTTTAGCCGTTTTAATACTATTAGCTTTTTTTCTAGTTAATGACGCTATGAGATCAACTTTTATAGGTCTGATTCATTTCGAAATTCGGTATCCTCTCACTTCAATGACATTGTACGAAAATGGTGGGACAACTCCCAGCATCAGATCAATGCTACCATTTTCTTCATCCTGGAATCTGCAGAATACTCAACTCCTCACCAACTCAAAGCAGATATGTCATGTTTGGGCTCATCGGATGGTCTCAATGAACAGATTTCTTTGAAGTGTTTCACACTTTATATTTCTCTAAATTGTTAAACACAATCCAAAATTTCATCGTACCGACGGGACATGAACCCGCAACCTTCGGAATAACATGTTCCAGTGCTTTGCCAATTAAGCCACGGTGCGAAGTATCGTTACGACAAAATTAGTAGATTACATTTTGTAAACCCAATTATGCATTGGTGACGCCATCTATGACTACTTATTACGTAAGTTAATCATTCGGAAGAAATCATTACAGTTTTCAAATCCGACGAGAGATGTTGCACTGCGTAAATTAAATATTATGTTTCTTTGAAGTGTTTCACACTTTATATTTTTGTAAATTGTTAAACACAATCCAAACAAAAACTGTAATGATTTCTTCCGAATGATTAACTTACGTAATAAGTAGTCATAGATGGCGCCACCAATGCATAATTGGGTTAACAAATGCAATCAACTAATTTCGTCGTAACGATACTTCGCACCGTGGCTTAATTGGCAAAGCACCGGAACATGTTATTCCGGAGGTTGCGGGTTCAAGTCCCGTCGGTACGATGAAATTTTGGATTGTGTTTAACAATTTACAAAAATATAAAGTGTGAAACACTTCAAAGAAACATAATATTTGATTTACGCAGTGCAACATCTCTCGTCGGATTTGAAAACTGCAATGATTTCTTCCGAATGATTAACTTACGTAATAAGTAGTCATAGATGGCGCCACCAATGCATGATTGGGTTTACAAAATGTAATCTACTAATTTTGTCGTAACGATACTTTGCACCGTGGCTTAATTGGCAAAGCACCGGAACATGTTATTCCGGAGGTTGCGGGTTCATGTCCCGTCGGTACGATGAAATTTTGGATTGTGTTTAACAATTTAGATTATACATAGATCAGTCGGAGTGGCTTTTAATTTTCTTCTTCTTAACTCCTAAGTACTTTAGCTTGGCGCTTTGTATCTTTAAGTTTTTATGTATCTATTCAATGACACTAGTACGGGTAAGAAAATTAAAATGTTGAATAAACACCCACGACAATGCCTTTTAGAAAATCAACGTCATTACATCTATCTAAGAACCACCACTGATTAATTACGAACCGTTTAGAGACAAAATCAAACTGGTTTTGGAAAAAAATGGAAAAAAATGGATTTGCACAAACAAATGTTTACTGCAGCGCCCCCAGGTGAGTTGACACCGTAACACCTATTTAAAAACATGCACCAACCAAACTTTAACCCATAACTGAAAACTGCATCAAAATCGGACTAGTAGTTTTGAAGAAATATATGCCAGTTAGTTCTCAGAGAGATACTACGCTTGACATATACCTTGGACATAAAAAAATATAGGAAAAATCAACTGGACACATTAAATTCAACTAAAATTCATGCAAAAAAAGGAACTATTCCATATTATTTTCCACTCTTAAAACAAACAACTAAACTTACAACACCTGATACAGCGACTTTAGATGACGGACGAAATAAGAAAAAAGGAAATACATTTTTTCGTGTCTAAAAAATACTTCACATTACTTGAACATAGTACACACCAAAATATTGTCAGCGTGGAATCAAAAATGGAAGAACTTGAAGTAGTTTTGGAACAAACAGCAGAAGAAGTGGAATCCATAGACGTTATTTGTCTCACCGAGCATTTTATACAAGAGGGGCATGAATCTAACATTAATATGACAAAATATAAACTTGCAGCAATATTTTCGAGAAGCAATAAAAAAAAAAAGGATCATGCATCCTAGTCCGCAAAGGAATAGAATATCAGAAAGTTACCACTATCAAAAAATTTTCGATAGCTACAGTATTCGAATGTTGTGCTATTGAAATACCTTCATTGAAATTGATAATAATATGTCTATATAGAACACCAAAGCCAAGAAATGTTGACACTTTTATGTTACAATTAGACAAAATGCTAAATGCAGTGTGTTACTTAAGTAAAAAATTTGTGATTGAGGTGAGGTGATTTTAACATAGATATATTGAAAGAAAGAACTGTTTCAAAAGAATTTACAAATCTATTACTCAGCTGTAACATGCGTCTCGAATTTAAAATTGTTACTAGACCACAAAGTGGTACCTGTATTGATAACATAGCCCATAATGGTTACCGATGTATAAACAAGATTATTGATTAAGGCCTCTCTGACCATTTAGCCCAACTATTAAGATTTCCTGCAAAACAACAGTTCGAGTCAATCTCCTGACATATTTTAAAGCGAGATATCAATCCTAAAAATTTAGAAACATTTCAAAAATGTTTATCAAAGTTATCTTTTCATGAAGTTTACCAGGAATGTGATACAAACCGAGCTTTTAATATATTTAGTGATATCTTGACATTATATAACATAACCTATGCATTTCCATCAAACGCGTTAAAATAAACCAAAAAAAAGCGACCTGTTTGGCTTACAAAGGGTATACGCAAATCAGCATCTGCAAAACGTCTTTTACATTGGAATAGTAAAATGAAGAATAATAAGACTGGTAAAAACAGTTACATTAAATATAATAAAATATTCAAACGAGTAATAAGATGTTCTCAACGCCTTAATAATGCTAAAATTATAAATAATGCAACGAATAAAACAAAAACTACCTGGAATATAATAAATGATAATAAAAATATGACTTCTAACCGAATTATAAATAGAATTAAACATGATGACATATACAATTACAAACCCAAATGACATCGCAAATATTTTTAACGATACATACGTAGACATGGTAAAAAATAAATTACAATCAGTCGGTAATCATAGTACAAGCTATAATATACCTAATAATAATTATATGAACCTAAATTCTATCTACCTTACTCCAATAACGTCTGATTACATATTAAAAATTATGAATAATATGAAAAACACAAGTAGTGTTGGCTATGACGAGATATCCACTATCCCCATTAAATATTGCTCGAAACAACTTGCTGAATCTCTTAGCTATATTATAAACCTATCTCTAAATTCTGGTACTTTTCCAGACAAACTTAAAATCACAGTGATTAAACCGATATTTAAAAAGGGAGATAAAGAACTTTGTGAAAATTATCGACCCATAGCCTTATTGCCAGTCATTTCTAAAATTTTCGAAAAAGTTTTACATAACAAATTATATACTTTTCTTGAAAAAATCAATTTATTAAATGTAAACCAATATGGCTTCAGGAAAAATAGATCAACAAAATTGCAAATGCAATCTACGAATTAATGAAAACTGTATCCAAATGCCTTAATGATAGCGTTCGCATAGTATCTTTATTCATGGACATGACAAAGGCCTTTGATTTTGTTTGCCATAAAACCCTTTTATGTAAATTACAACGGCTTGGTATCCGTGGACCAGCGCATGACCTAATAAAAAGCTATTTAAGTAATCGAAACCAGTATACCTCTATATCTTTTATAGATAAAGACAAGAATGAAAAAACTGCTAAATCAGACTTGAGAGTAACAGAGTATGGAGTGCCACAAGGCAGTATATTAGGGTCTTTGCTCTTCTTAATTTATATTAACGACTTGCCTGAATGTATAAGCCACAAAATGATATTATTTGCTGACGATGCAACAATTCTGATCAAGTGTTCAAATGGTAATGGCAATGACGCAGCACAAAAAATAATATCATCATTAGGTAAAATAATTCAGTGGCTTAAAAATAACAATGTAATTATTAATATTTCAAAAACAAAAATTATGCAATTTCATTTACCACAACAACGCCAACTTGAAATAAACGTAGACTACAACGGGCAAAGTATAGATTTTGTAAACGAATATCGATTTTTAGGACTCCAACTAGACTGTAATGTAAATTGGAAGATACATATCAGAAACTTGTGTAAAAAGATATGTCGTTTTGTTTTTGCAATAAAGATACTCACACAAATTTGCTCACGAGAAACAGCGTTAACAGCATATCATGGTTTTGTTTCTTCTAATATGCGATATGGTATCCTGCATTGGGGCAATTCAGTAGATGCTTTGTCACTCTTCAGAGTGCAAAAAAGATGTGTCAGAGCAATGTTTGGTGTCAGCCAAAGACAAACATGTAAACCGCTTTTTAAAAAACTGAACATAGTAACACTCAGCTATATATATTGGATCTATATATATTGGAAGCATGTGTGTTCGTCAAACAATATCCACATTAATTTTTATTCCACGAAACCAGGCACCCTCGAAAAACACGTCCCAGAGTAGTAGCTTTGTCTCACTACGAATCGAAAACAGCATTTTTCGGCAAGACTGTTTATAAAATGTCACCCAAACTTTACAATAAGCTCCCAGACAGTATAAAAAATCGTGACTTACCTAGTTTTAATAAATCTTTGAATGAACTCTTAATAAAAAAATGTTATAATACAGTTGACGAATTTTTAAAGGATACAAATATAATATTTAATTGATAATTATGAATAATATTAACATTAGTTTGATAATTTGTAAATTATATTTGACATTTAGTAATGATTTTATGTGCTAGATTTTGACATAATTTGTATAGTCGTGTTCGTTGTTACTCTGAAATATAATGTAATAAATATGTGATTTAATTGTATTCTGCGACATCTTATGATTCCTACTAATTTTATCTAATTAACCGAAATATTGTACGCCTTAAAGGCAAACTACAGAGATAATTTTATTTTATGTCACCATGTACCTACCTGTAGTATGAACAATAAATTATTTGAAGTTTGAAGTTTGAAGAAAAATGGCAACATCGAATTACACCAACAAATGATTACTGCAGCGCCCCCTGATGAGTTGTCACCGTAACACCTATTTAAAAACATGCTCCAATTACACCCGAACCCATTACTGAAAACTGCATCAAAATCGGACTAGTAGTTTTGGAGAAAAATTGCAACATGGATTTGAAATGAAATGATTTATTGGCTTGTGGTCTAGGTATTACATTAAGTGGTGTTACAATATAAGACAAATCGCTAGATCCGCTTCGTAAAGTCTGCAAGCACATAGTAGCAAGTAATAAATATATAATAAAAATGGCATTTTAGTTTGATAAGCATAATTTCACAGTTTTTCATTTAAAAAGCCGTCAACGCTGTAATATGTCTTTTTTATTAAAAAAAAGTATTAAGCGCGTTTTTGAATATATTAACGTTGGTGTTGCTTTTGATTTCTTGCAGGATTTTATTGTAGATGGTGGGTGCCATACAGAACACGCTGTTGTGGAATTGATTTGTTCTACCTACTTGGTGTTTTAGAGTTTCTGGTCTTCTCCTACCAACAGTGTGCTTCTCAAACAACGACGGGTTGCACTTAACAAAAGTGGCAACCTCACTAACGTAAATTGATGGCAATGTGAAAAGCCCGTGTGTTTTAAAAATATTTCTGCAAGTCTCTGTTTGTTTTAGTCCAAACATTGCTCTGAGGCATCGTTTTTGAGCTCGGAATATTCATAGCTTATCGACAGAGTTCCCCCAAAACATAATTCCATAACGTAGAACTGAGGATACATGCCCGTGATAGGTTGTGAGCAGCGCTTTTACATTTACTAGTCCTCTTAGTTTATATAGTGCATACGAAAATTTGTACAGTCGCCTACATATCTCATCAATATGCGGCTGCCATGTCAATTTACTGTCAATATTTATACCTAAAAATCTAGTAGAGTCAGTTTGATTTATGTGTTTACCTAATGTAATTAATGTCAATGTTCAGTACTGTATTACGGCGATTAAAATGTATTAAATTAGTTTTATCCAGATTAATTCTTAAATTATGTAATGTCAACCAGTTAATTATACATGTCAAGTTATAATTTATGTCCAATTCTATATTATTATTATCATTATTGTCATATATAAACAGCACCGTGCTATCGTCAGCAAATAATGTCATAGGGTGTGTAGTAGCAGAAGGGAAGTCATTAATATAAATTATGAAAAGCAATGGGCCTAATTTGCTTCCTTGAGGAACACCATAGTGTATGTCTCTTATACCCGATGTAAATACTGTCTCAGTTTTACTTTTCATGTCAATTTTACATATATGTGTTTCCTGAGTTCTATCACAGAGATAGGAGTTAATCAATTTACAAGCATTGCCTCGAATTCCGTATGCCTGCATTTTATTCAGTAAAATCTGATGGTCCACGTGATCAAAGGCTTTAGTCATATCCATAAAAAGAGATATAGCAGTTTTTTGTTTATTTATGTTTGTCATTATCTTGTTTAATAAATTGTAAATGGCCATATTTATAGTTTGATGTTTTCTAAAACCGTACTGATTGGCACTGAGTATGTTATTCTTTTCGAAAAAATTGTTTAGTGTTATGTATATAACTTTCTCGAATATTTTAGAAAAAACAGGCAGTAAAGCAACAGGTCGATAATTCCCTAGCTCTTGTTTATCGCCTTTTTTAAATAAGGGTTTAACAATTGACAGCTTTAATCTGCTGGGAAAGATACCTAATTCCATACATGAGTTTGTATTGGACTTATTGCTATGGCAATATCTTTGAGTATTTTTGTAGATATTCCATCATAACCTACACTCAATGTATTTTTTAGGCCAGAGATAATTTTCATTATATCAAAAGGTACTGTTGGGGTTAAATATATCGAATTAGATTGTTCATTATTTGAAGTAATTGAATGTCCGTTAAATTTGTTATTAGTATCTACCATGTCAATAAAAAAATCGTTAAACGTTTTTGCTATTACCTGAGGATCAGTTATAGTTTCATCATTTTTTATAATTTTTGAAATCTCCTCTTTGGGGTAATTGTATTTATATTTATTAATGACTTTCCAAGTAGCTTTCGCTTTATGACTTGCACTATTGATGAAATAATCATTCTGAGATTTCTGTGTCAACTTGATAACCTTTCTGTACCGTTTAGAATATGTTTTGAACATGGCCTTGTTTCGTTTACTAGGACATTTTCTGTATGTCCACAAAAGTTGTGTTTTTCTTTTGCGACAGCTTCTTATACCTTTCGATATCCATTTGGCCTTTACCTCAGTTGACATTCTAATTTTAATTATTGGAAAGCATAAGTTATAGAACAATACCAGCAGCTCATGAAATTTATCAAACGCTACGTTAGGGTTTTCGATTTCATAAATATCTTGAAAACTCAAATTAATTAAACAGTTTTTAAATTTTTTTCTGTTATCCGCACAATAGTCTCTTTTGAAAGTGTACTAATTCTTAAGCCTTCAACTTTTTCTAACTGGAGCCTGAATCAGCTGAGCAGTGTGATCCGATATTGCTAGTTCTAACACTTCACCCTTAGATCCACGAATATTATGTAAGGTATTGTCTATGCCCGTCTTACTACTCAATCTGGTTGCTTCTCGGAATTGCAGTTTGAGATTAAAACTAGCTACGAAATTTTCAAAATCAGTCGAAAGTTTAGATTTTTTTAGTATGTCTATGTTGAAGTCACCACATATCATCTTTACTGAGTTATTCAGACACAAATCAGTTAGTATTTCATTAAGTTTGTCAAAGAATGTTACTGTGTTTTGCAGCCTAAATGCGGAGGTCTGTATATAAATACTTGATCTTGTGTGTGACAAGTTCAATGGCGGAACATTCTATAATATTAGGTACAGATCGATTTACAATATTTTTAATATTTCTGAACTCGTGACCACTGCGTACTAAAATACACGAACCTCCCCGTCGCTGATTGCAACAACAGTATGAAGCGAGCATAAAGTTGGGTATGGACAGATCATCAACGTCATCACGCGACATGTTATGCTCGGTAAGGCACAAAACATCTACTTTTTTGCTACTATTAAAGTTATCCAGACATATTTGTAACATATCAGACTTATTTATCAAACCATTTATATTTTGATGTAAACATTGACATAGTTATACACGAAAAAAGTCATTGCTGTTATTCAAAGCACTAGCACTTTGTGCCTGAGTATCCTCACTGGTTAAATTTCTAGGATTTATCGCAATGGTCTCGTCGGTTTGTGTCCAACAGTCAGTTACCGGTGTCATTTGACATGTCTGCACTACGCGATTTTCGACTAATTTTGGACTGTTTCTGTACCGGTTTGATTTTACTTTGTAGGAAATTCGTAATATTTCTCTCAGTAACGAGCGTCTTAAATATTCTGCGATTTGGTGTCTTCGAGGTATGTGTCGACTATAGTCCATATCCATAAATATTGCATTATTAAATTTGCTACATATAAGTCTCAGTTCATAGTTGATCTTACCTTCTTTCAAACATTTATTATATGGGATTTCGCTAATGATGATATTTGTATGTTTCATACATTCTAGCCAAACGTTTAAACTGGACTGAAAGTCATATGGGTTTGTGTCGTTTGTGCCGCCTAATATAATCACATAGTCATTATCAGTAAAGTCCATAGTTTCTTTGATCGAAGAGTCAAGTATGTCTCGTAATCTAGCTCCTGGCTTCCGCATACATTTTACCTCGTAATCCGGTCCTAGCATCAATTCAATTTGTGCCTTATGTGTTTTCCTTGTTGGTCTGCTAATATAAGTACCCTTTTCTTGATATCTTCATTGTAATTACTGTCTCGTACGTCAATGTCGTAGTTCCTTTTACTTCTATTCTCCGTGTTCCCTTCACTAATTTGAATTAGTTTTTTCTGAATACATGTCAGAGTCCTATCTAGCTTGACGGTTTGTACAGAGTGCTTATTTTGATTTGGACTTATCGAATATTTAACTGCTGAAGTATTACTACGATCATGTTCATTGTCATGTAAGGTAAGGTAAGACTGTCCTGCAGTCAGTATGCCTACACCATTTTTTCCTAATAGTAAATTTTCAGTACTGTGTGAGTCTATTTTCGTCTCAATGGATATTTGGTCTGTAGTAGTTCGTATTTCATTTTCATCAGCCTGTATATACATAAGTGATTTATCATTATTTAAATAAGTATTGGTAGTGTTGGTATCGCTCTCTTTCATTAAAATCTCCTCAAGGTCTATTTTTTGCCTCTTCCGTTTTCTCGTAACCTTCAATGGACTCTCAAAACAACATATAATTTTGAACCTCTCTATAGGTTTTGGCTACTAATTCAGATTGTAGGCGTTGATTTTCTAGATTTAGATTGTCTATTTCTTCGTTTGCAGTCAATAAATCGGTGGTCAACTTTTGTACTTTTTTGTTAAGTTCAGTTTGACTATGATTTAGTTTAATTGAATTGTTTTGGACGCTTAACATCGTACATTTAAACAATGAAGATTCTGATAAATTATTTAGTGAACTGCATTTTCTATATTGTCGAAATGTCACATTATCTGTGTCCATTTTAATTTTAATTTTCTGAACGTGGAACACAATTATGTTGATCTGTGTATAATCTGTACTTTCTACTGTCAGTGTCCAATATGTTATGTCAAATATATTACGTCAATCTGTATAATGTCAAATTCGTTCAGTTCATTGTCAAAAATGTGCTATCGCAATCAAATCTGATACACATCATTGCCAAAATCCAAAATAAAATAGCTGTACTGCGCTTCAAAGATATGTGAAACAAATTTCTCAGTGATGCAAATAATATTCAATAGTAATTCAATAAACGGTCAAAGATGTGCTATCGTAATCAAATACTTGTTATGAATTATTGCCAAAAGCCAAAATTAATAGCTGTACTGCGCTTCAAAGATAAGTGTCACGGATTTCTCAGAGATGCAAATATGTTGAATAGTGACTCAATAAACGTCTCACCGGCGAAATTCCTGTTTCTTCTTCTGTACAACGTATATAATACTTGATGTTCTTGTGTCTGAATCACTAAAATGGTAAGTTTCCAATTTTTAATATGAATTTAAATACAGAGCTAATTACTATTGTTGTTGTTGTTCGCACAGGGTTACCAGCCGAAAAAAAAAAAAAAAAAAAAAATTTGCACACACAAAAAAACAAACATCCTGGTATTACTCTATTTACACGACGGAACGGACGGAACGGAGACTGTATATGCGTTTGGGGAGTCTCCGTTCCGTCGTGGGTGAAAATACAGATAGTTAATGGAATTAAAACATAAAGTTACCCTAAATACCATTACCAAATCCTTCTATGAAGTGCAAATAGCACAATACCATGTATAAACAAGCTTACATCGTACGAGTACATTCAAACTCCTTTCACGTTGTAATCACTTAAACGGGTAAACAGCTATACAATCCTGGCAACACATACTCAGCTATACATAAATCATAGAATTCAATTAGTAACTTCCACTAAGCTTCCTAACGATAAATCATGTTACATCTATGTTAGTACATACCTAGATACCCATACATATATAAGATCACATTCATGGATACAAGGCGTTTCTTGTTTCACTTGATTATATTGGTTTGTAAAGGGGTTGTATGCGGTCAAATAACTTGACAAGCTTTACGTGCTTGACTAGCACGATTGACGAGGCTTGAAACCACGTCAAGTATGCTTTCGCACTCATTTTAATTTTGACGTTGGCTTGACGTTCCGTTCACACTGAATGTGTTGCTTGACTGACTGCTTGATGATTGACAAGCTTTGAAAGATGTAATTGTCTTCAAGCATTATCAATCACGTAGTTTGCTTTGTTCTAAACGGTCAATATTGCGACAAGTGCACTGATCTTACGTTATTGTCAAGCAATTTTGACCGTCTAGGGACCCCTTTAAGTCTTACAAGTTTAATTTTGGAGGGCAGTGTAGTGTTTAGTGTTGTGTTGATGTTGGCAAGATTGTAGTATTGATATATTTGAATGTATTGAAGTTCTATAGCGACTGTATTTCACATCATTCTTAGTTTTCTTATTCGATATGAAAATTATAAAAGTGATTATGATTTTAACTTACTTTAATCCCGCTCAGTTTTTTAGGGTTCCGAACCGAATGGCAAAAAACGGAACCCTTATAGATTCGTCATATCTGTCTGTCTGACTGTCCGTCCGTATGCCACAGGCACTTTATTCCGAAACTATTAAGACTACCCAGTTGAAACTTGGTACGTAGGTGTGTTCTGTAAACCGCTTTACGACTTTTATACAACAATAAAAAATATATATATACAACGTGTTACAAAACTACCCGTAAAGCCGAAAGGAGGCTAAATGGGGCCTTATAACCAGTCCATTCACAATATTTAAGAACAGTAGTTACGCTGTATAACATACGCCATAAAAATAAAAAAATATTGTTATTTTCACTGATCCTATTTCCTACAAATCCTATTTCAGTAAAATTAAAGAGTAAAATGCACTACTACGCAGAATATATAAAAAAATTAAAAGACCTAACTTAACGAAAGAACCTAAGCAAACACTTACTTTTTCATAATAAACGTCAAATTTACAGAAAGGGCTGAAAGTTTGCTCCGCCTTGCTTAATACACAACCTCGCTCGTCGGGATATGGCTTCTGTGGCATTTCGCACCATCGTCGGTGTTATCCAACACGCTGTCCCATCTCGGCAACCGTTGGGCAATCGGAGAAACACACTCTATCCTTCACATAACCCCAAAAAAAGAAGTCCAAGGTCCGGAGAACGAGCAGGCCATAGCACCGGTCCTCTAATAATAATCCTTGTATTGAGGTAGCAAACATTAATGAATAAAAATTAGAAAAAATATTAAAGTAGACAATTAATTGGTAAAATAGGTACGTAGGCCTCTCTGTTTAATAATCATGACAGCTTACTAGGGTTGACAACATTTTTGGCTTTGATAATTAATTGTACCTCTATGCAGATGATCTTCAAATTTACAGACAGGTCCCTCTCGCTCAATTATCACATGCAATTACTCAGACCAACTCAGACTTACAATCAATTCACAGCTGGAGCAAATTCTATGGTATAAGTGTTAATCCTCTAAAGACTCAGGTGATAGTTATCGGCGGTTCCAGGATGATATCTAAGATTGACTGGTTCCGCCTACCACAGGTAATATTTGACGGCACACACATTCCAATCAGTGATACTGTGAAAAACCTAGGAGTAATTTTTAATCGTACTCTCTCTTGGATACCCCAAATAGCTGAGGTAAGTCGAAAGATTTTTGTATCTGCGAGTTCACTACGTCGTTTACGTAATCTTCTCCCGATAACCACCAAAACTGCGCTTGCACAATCACTTCTGCTACCCATACTTGATTATGCTGACACCTGCTATTTGGACTTAACCGAAGAACAGCTTAGCAAACTCGAAAGACTGCAAAACTTTTGTATCCTATTCATATTTGGTTTGCGCAAGTATGAACACATATCAGAATTTCGGAAAAAGCTGAAATGGTTACCAATTCGCCTTCACCGAAATAGTCATACCCTTTCTCTTCTGTGTTCTGTACTGTTTATCCCTTCCACCCCACCCTATCTTAAGGAACGTTTTAAATTTCTACATCTCTCTCATCCTTTTCCTCTTCGCTCCACAGAAACCCTACAATTGCATACTCTTGTCCATTCTTTGCACGTCTATGAGAAATCTTTCACAGTGCAAGCGGTTCATTTGTGGAACGCGCTACCTGTAGAAATAAGGCGTGCCAAATCACTGGCTATCTTTAAATCTATGGTTAAATCACATTATTTGTCGTAACAGAGCTAAAACTACCACACTACTGTGATATTATTACATTATGTTGTTTTTTTTGTTTTTTGTTGTTTTTTGTTTTTTTTTTTTTTTTTTTTTTTTTTTTCTTATTCTTTGGCTCCGCACTTTCTGTGTATTGTGCCATAATAATATTTTGTCTGTTGTTTAATTTTCATGTCGTATAAAATCCTATTGTGTATAAAATCTAAATGAGAAGGTGTGTAATTTGGCAGTGACGTGTATTATTAATAGTTTAATAGTAATTATACCTGTTTACTATGTAGTATGAATCAGCATGCATACCATATACGTAGAGTAAGGTTTATTTTAGTTTGTATTTAGAGATTGTAAATTATTGAACTAGTACCTGCTCTATGTTATTTAAAACTATACTTTTAAGTTTATTCTTGCTTATTTTCTAAATTGATACTTGTGCCTTCTTTAGAAAGTTACACGTTTGGCAGGTGGATCATTATATAAATTTGTAGTTAGATTGGAATTATTTTTAGTTAGGTATTTAAGTGAATTCATATATATATATATATATATATATATATATATATATATATATTATTTAGATCAACTTTGATATTCAGATTTTTCATCTTTTAATTTTATGTCTAATAGTAGCAGTGATGATGAATATTTATCTGTGTTTACAGGCTCGAACACTAGTGTGGATAGTTTTTGCAGTATACCTTCTCTTTCCAGCACCTTGGGGTCGCTATTTTGCGACGTGCCCAAAAATTTTAACGTGATACATATAAACGCCCAGAGTATTCCGGCTCATTTTACTGATATGCAGGTGTCATTTGAGCATAAAAATATTCATGCCATCCTTGTTTCGGAGTCATGGTTAAAACCTTGTCTTCCTTCTACCCTCTATTCTTTACCTGGCTTTCGTCTTCTACGAAATGACCGCACCGGTTGTGGGGGTGGCGGTGTTGCTATTTATCTTCGCAGTCATATTCCATTCACTATAGTAAATATGTCAGTGCAACCACCTCCCACTGATGCTGGTGAACATCTTTTCGTAGAAGTTTCTCTATCTCATTCTAAACTATTGCTTGGTGTATACTATTGCCCTTCTCTCCGTGTAAATTTCTTTTCCTCCTTCGAAAAACTACTTGAAGACTTCTCTACTTCTTACGAACATACCATTATCATGGGTGATTTTAATACTTGTATGCTTAAGAAAGATCACCGCTCGCTAAAATTTGAATCCGTCGCTACTGCAAGCAACCTTTCTATACTTCCTTCTAACGCTACTCACTTCTTTCCTCACTCAACTCCATCTCGTCTAGATTTGATTCTCGTCTCTTCCGTGGAACGGGTTGGTAAACATGGCCAATGTGCCGCGGATGCCTTCTCTTACCACGATCTAATTTATCTTTCTTTTAAAATCCGACCTCCTAAATCCAAGCCCACTATTCGTCTGCAACGTTGTTTTGGTGGTATAGATTTAGACTCTTTGCGCAAAGATGCATTAGACACTGACTGGTCCCCCGTTTTAAATGCTAATAGCGTTGATGTCAAAATAGCTTTTTTCAACAGTATTCTCATTGATCTATATGACGTCCATGCTCCGCTGAGGCCTATTAAAATCAAGCATCTTCCTGCTCCTTGGCTTACGAACGAATTAAAGACAATCATGCATAAAAAGCTT
This sequence comes from Cabera pusaria, assembly GCA_954871355.1. Lineage (NCBI taxonomy): Eukaryota > Metazoa > Arthropoda > Insecta > Lepidoptera > Geometridae > Cabera > Cabera pusaria. Next base: position 3,809,966 of record OX940890.1, read on the forward strand.
GTAGCCAAGACCAGACTGAAGTTGAATCCGACTGACTGTAACAAGACGAAGTATGTAGAGAGACGAAATCACTGCAATAGGGTGTGTAGGAATGCACAACGCCAGCACATCCAAAGTTCCGTAGAAAATGAAGATCCCTCTAAAGTGTGGAAATTTCTTCGGACATTAGGAGTTGGAAAACCGCGTCCGGACACTTTTCCTAAAAATCTCAACCTTGACTCTCTTAATCAGCATTTTTCATCTTCCAGCAATTTCGATGCATCTACGAAAGCATCTACGTTACAATATCTCTCCTGTATTCCAACTCCAGATTATCCTCCTTTTGTTTTTCGTGAATTTACTGATAGTGATGTTAAGAGTAGCATTTCTTCTATCACTTCAAATGCCGTCGGTAACGACAGTATAAGTCGAAATATGATCATCCCTATCCTGGACGAAATTCTTCCAATAATCCTTCACATCCTCAACGATTCCATCACTTCTGGTAGTTTTCCTTCCTTATGGAAAGAAGCACAACTTATACCTCTTCCAAAAAAATCGAATCCTTTAACTTTTTCAGACTTCCGTCCAATCTCCATACTACCTTTCCTTTCCAAGGTCCTTGAACGTCTTATCCACCAGCAATTATCAATTTTCCTCAATAGAAATTCCCTCCTAAACCCGTTTCAATCCGGATTTCGTTCAGGCCATAGCACTGTATCTGCGCTAATTAAAATCACAGATGATATTAGGCTTGGAATGGATAATGGTCAGGTGACTGTACTGTCGTTACTAGATTTCAGTAATGCTTTTAATAATGTCGATTTTGATCTCTTACTAGCAATACTTGGCTCTCTTAACATATCTCCTACAGTAATTGCATGGTTTCATAGTTACCTGTATGGGCGCCGGCAGCGTGTTCGCGTTGATGATTCATATTCATCATGGTGTGATACGACTGCAGGCGTACCTCAGGGCGGCGTTTTATCTCCTCTTCTCTTTGCAACTTTCATAAATTCTATCTCTCAACAGCTTTCTACTTCCTACCACCTCTATGCAGATGATCTTCAAATTTACAGGCAGGTCCCTCTCGCTCAATTATCAGATGCAATCACTCAGACCAACTCTGACTTACAATCCATTCACGGCTGGAGCAAATCTTACGGTATCAGTGTTAATCCCCTTAAGACTCAGGTGATAGTTATCGGCGGTTCCAGGATGATATCTAAGATTGACTGGTTCCGCTTACCACAGGTAATATTTGACAGAACACATATTCCAATCAGTAATAGTGTAAAAAACCTAGGAGTAATTTTTGATCGCACTCTCTCTTGGATACCACAAATAGCTGAGGTAAGTCGAAAGATTTTCGCATCTGCGAGTTCACTACGTCGTTTACGTAATCTTCTCCCCATAACCACCAAAACTGCGCTTGCACAATCACTTCTGCTACCGATACTTGATTATGCCGACACCTGCTATTTGGATTTAACCGAAGAACAGCTTAGCAAGCTCGAAAGACTGCAAAACTTTTGTATCCGGTTCATATTTGGTTTGCGCAAGTATGACCACATATCAGAATTTCGGAAAAAGCTGAAATGGTTACCAATTCGCCTTCGCCGAAATAGTCATACCCTTTCTCTCCTTTATTCTGTTCTATTTATCCCTTCCACTCCTCCCTATCTTAAGGAACGTTTTACTTTTCTACATCTCTCTCATCCTTGTTCTCTTCGGTCCACAGAAACCCTACAATTGCAAATTCCTGTCCATTCTTCGCACGTCTATGAAAAATCTTTTACAGTGCAAGCGGTTCATTTGTGGAACGCGCTCCCCGTAGAAATAAGGCGTGCGAAATCACTAGCAATATTTAAAACAATGGTAAAATCTCATTATTTGTCCGAACAAAGCTAAAAGTACCACACTGCTGTAATATAATAATATTATTTGATCTAATATATAGGTTGTATGTATGTGTATGTATAAGTATATTATATTATTATTATTGTATTGTATATAATATTTTGTGTATGTCTATTATTTACTTATTCTATTTTTATCTATTTCAGTTATAAATTGTACGCTACCGCCATGTTTTGTTTTTGTTTTATTTTTTTTCCATACTAGGTTGTCTGGAAGAAATTGCTTCAAGCGATAAGACCGCCGATTGTGTTGCCATTCAGATATATTTTATTTTATTGTTTTGTTTTTTGTACAATTTGTTTAATTGGTAATCAATAAAGAGTTTTTGTATTGTATTGTATATTTTGATCTAATATATAGGTTGTATGTATGTGTAGGGTAAAAGCCGGATAGTTGCCACACTTTTTAAAAAACTCCTTTAAAAAATATATACCAATACATTTTTTATTCAAAGTGTATTCTCAAACATAGTTCATTAATCTTCTAACATACCCTATTTATAAAAAAAATATAAATATTATAAATTTTAAGTAAATCCAGTTTAATATGACATCTAAAAAAGAGGATAGTTTCCAACTATAGCGGATACTAGCCTAACGTTAAAAATGGTTTGGGGGATACTTGCCTGAAACACGTTTCTTGTATGGGGATCCTCTATTATTTTTAACTTTATTCTGTTTTTAGTATTTGTTGTTATAGCGGCAACAGAAATACATCGTCTGTGAAAATTTCAACTGTCTAACTATCACGGTTCATGAGTTACAGCCTGGTGACAGACGGACAGACAGACAGACACAGACAGACAGACGGACAGCGGAGTCTTAGTAATAGAGTCCCGTTTTACCCTTTGGGTACGGAACCCTAAAAATAACTAAGAAAAAAAATCTGTCTTTGCTTGTTAAAAATGTATAGTTACGGATAGTTGCCGTAGGGCAACGCCGCAGGGCAACAATCCGCAAAAGACAGTAGGGCAACTATCCGATTTGATACGGATACTTGCCCTTTTTAGTTACGAAATAAATAAAACATATTTAACAATAAAACCTAATAAACAGTGCAATTTAAACTCTAATGCACTCAAAGAAATATATTTTTGACTAAAATCAAATATTTAACAGAGATTACTTACCAATATAATTCTGGCGCTCGTCAAAGTATCGCCGCTGAAGATGTTTTGTCACACGAACAAAACACTTGCGCCTACTTCAACGGCTTATGCGGCACTGAGGCCTGCGCGGGGGACGCTTTTAATTATGATCAAAACGAAACACTGTCAATACGTCTAAGATAGAGCATTTGAAACTGAGGCATGTATCCGTCCGAGGCAACTATCTGGCTTTTACCCTATGTATAAGTATATTATATTGTATATATATAATATTTTGTGTCTAAAGTGTAATATTTTTATTTATTTATTTATTTTATTATTACATGTATGTGTACTATGTTACACGTATTATTAGTATTTGTGATGAATTGTACGTTACCGCCATGTTTTGTTTTATTTTATTTTTCCATGCCAAGGTTGTCTGGAAGAAATTGCTTCATGCGATAAGACCGCCGATAGTGTTGCCATATTTTGTTTTGTTGTTTTGTTTTTGTACAATTTGTTTTATTGGTAATCAATAAAGAGTTTTTGTATTGTGTTGTATTGTATTTATTACTTTTGTAACACGTTGTATATATTGATTAAAAAAAATACATGGAACAGAATCTAAACAAAAAAAATGTTCATCAAACCTGTATGTGCGTAGTGTCTATAGATAGGTCTTTAAAAATGACATTGAGGTTTCTAAAACCATTTTTTCTCAAAGTCAATCATTTAAAAGATAGGCACGTCTAAAGTGGTAAAATACCCCTCCACCTCCCCCCCCCCACTTGTCCAGTTTTTGATGCAGAAATTCAGGGTGAACATAATATATTAAAATGTATTAAATGCGTTCAAAATTAATTACAACAATTTTTCAGTTTTACTTGGCATACATTTGCTTTTGTTTTTGAATTGCATAAAATTAGGTTTTTCAGCGATTCGTTACTAACTGCCATCTGTATAGTTACTAAGAAAATAAAATAGTGTTTAAGATGCTAATAAAACAACATTAATTAAAGATAAATTTAAGATACGTTAAGGTTTTTCCTCGTAGCATTTGCCGTCACTCATGCAATAGATGAAGGCATAATCATACGTAGTTACCTATCTACCTTCCTATAATTTTTCCAGTTAGCAACAAAAAACAACTTCTCTATGCAAGTCCATTTAAGTGAAAGGTTATGTGAAACTACAGGATATTCGAGACTTAACATTTTTTTTTAAATTTTTGCTATCTAGAATTTTTCATGCCGCTGTAACTGTATATAAGGTAGACGTCATCGCTTACCATCAGGTGACCGTTTTGATTTTCCTGTTACCTTTTATCATAAAAAAATAAATAAAAGACAACTCCAGAAGTAATTAGAATCTAGTCATTTGTTTTAAATTATCAATTTAATTATGGAGCTGATACGCAGTCTTGTTCACAAATTGGTCAGTCAAACACAACTAGCAGGGTATTATAGGTGATTGATTAGTTAATTTGTATTTATCAATGAGCCATGCATATGGAGAGATAGTTTATGCTTCTGACATATTAATCTGGATGGAATTACTCTGTTATAATTAGAGTGTTGTAAAAGTTGTATTAGTGGAACTTCTGCTTGGCCGCTTGGGGATGTACCGACGTCTTGTCTCAAAAGTTTTAGCATTTATTCTATAGGCATAAATATAAGTGACTTACATATTTCAACACTATGTAAATATTTAAATATGCCGTATTAGTTTCGCATATTTATATAATAATAATGTAGATAAACCCGCAGGGGCAGCTTTGTGGCGAGCCGACGGTGAGTGGTGACACCGCGGACTCCTATCCCGTGAGGGCTAAATGAGACCCTCTGACCATCGGCTTGCCTTGACCGGCCGGCCGGTGGTGGGAATCGCAAGAGCTAAGACCTAAGCTCCAGGGTGGAAGTGTTAAAGGCATAAAACCGCTAGTAGCGTTTAGTGAAAGTGCAGCACACCTCTCAACACCCTTAGCTATCCACGCCAATATTGCCCCTCGGCGCCGACATAACGGTCCGTCTTTATGGGGAGCCCATTCAGTGTATAGCGAGTCACCACCCGCCTTAATATCTTGAAATAAGGCATAATTGGCGGGTGCCGTACCTCATCACATAGACCAGAAAACAGACATCAAGCAGCACACATTCATAGCCATAATAAATTAATGTACCATCTTTTTATAGTTTTTCATCTCTTCATCCACAAATCATATAATTTAAGTAATCACTTTTTTTTTTTTTTTTTTATATAAAAATTGTCTGAAGTACTGAAACACACAGTTACATGTATGGTTGGTTTTAACCTACTTTAATTTTTTTTAAATATTCTGACGTAAACGATTGGATGACAGCTGAATGGTTCATTACTTTTTTTTTCTAATTCAAAGCGTTAAATTCTGCTTTTGCTATGTTTACTTGATAATTGGTTATGATTTATTTTATGATTTATGATTTTGACATGTATATGTGCGTATATTTATACTGCCTACATACTGAATAAATGCTTTGATTCTTTGATTCTTTGATTCTTAATATTGTAAGGGGCCCCTTGACGTTGGCTTCGGCTCCGTCAATGCCTTCCAAAGGACCGGGCGATTTGCAGCCCCTGATGTGTATTAAATATGTAGATAATATAACGCCTTGATTGTTAAATTAATAAATAATAATTATCATTTGATATCCATCAAGCTAAAGACATCAAGACCATGAATGATAATTAATCAAAATTACATAAAAAAAATCATTGTATGTAAATCTAAATAGTAACTACATTAAACACATACAAATTTCATTAAATAAAAGTAAAAAACTAAATTAATTACTAATTATTAAAAACATTTTTACATTCTTATCTTCCAATTAAAACAGAACAATACATATAAACAATATACAAGGATCAATAAGCCAAACTGATTGACGCATTTTTGAGATTACAGGCACATATTTTTCCCTAAGCAAAATGTGAAAGAACATGACATGCGTGCATTAATTGCAGAATCAGAGGGCCCGGTGGCGTAATCGGGAGAACGTTCGGCTTTGATGCCGTGGTACCGAGTTCAAACCGCCGTGCACCAATGGATTTTTCTATCGACAAATTTATGTGCGCTTCTCACAGTGGCCCTCCGGTGAAGGGAAACATCGTTAAGAAACCAACAAAACCCCCGCATGGTGGTAGGACACTATCTAGTGTCCGCCTGGCCAGCTAGCACCCTCAAGTTAGAAAATCTGTCACCAAACATCTACTTAATGTGTTCCGGCAGCTATCTTTGAGAGCCAGTTCCCATTCTAGGCCTAGCGTGCTTACCATCTTCGACCGCATCATCACTTACCAACAGGTGAGATAGTGGTCAAACGCTGGCCTATAACGTATAAAAAAAAATCAAGTTTCATTCCACGCAGAATGGAATGGAACTGATTTTCCTCACTAATTCACTCTCTCAGAGCGATCACTGACTTGTACTTTGTAAATATTGCAAATTAATATGATAAGTATGTAATTTAACATTATTTAAAAATCTAACATATAATTTAAGATCGTTTAAAACACTAAAAGAACCGACTTCAAACGTCGCGCTAGTCAAAGTAGCCGGTAGACGAAGTAACTATTACATAATCTGTGCCAGTAGTTATAGTAGTACGAGTAACCCGCACACGGGCCACGGGCCACAACCACAAAACGCCGCCGCCGGCATATTTCCTATAGTTTTTTCCTATACATTTTATAATGTAGCGTGTGGCGGCCACCGGCGTCACCGTGTGCGGCGAGTCCATATAAAATGTATGAAAACTATAGGAAATATGCCGGTGGCGGCTTGTGGCCGGTGGCCCGTGTGCGCCGAGGGTAAGTCGTCGAGATAAGTAAATGCGTCGTAATGCAAATGTAGATATTTCAATAAAATGGCCAAGTGCAAGTCGGACACGCTCCCGTAGGGTTCCGTAACACAGTAGAGTATTCTATAACTATGATTTTTCGCAACTACAAAAATAACTTTGTTTTTCATAGTGTTTGTATGAAAAACAAAGTTGTCTTTGCGGTCGGTATATCTTAAAAACTGCTGACTGTATCTCGTTCAAACTAATATTCGTTGAAAGTTTTTATTGAGATCTACAGAATATATTTTTTCTAGATTTTTCACTCTCTTACTTAAAAAGTTAGAGGGGGGGGGGGGACACACACATTTTAGCACTTTAGACGCCTATCATATATATACACGCGCCTATCTTTTAAAGGATTGACTTTCAGAAAAAATATTTTTTGGGAAACTCAATGTCATTTTTAAAGACCTATTCATAGACACCCCAAACGTATAGGTTTGACCAAAAAAAATTTTTGTTTCAGTTCCATTTATGATGCCCCCCTTAAACTTTTATATTTTTTATTTTTGTATAAAAATCGGAAAGTGGTTCACAGAATACATCCACCTACTAAGTTGTAATTCTGTAGTCCTAATAGTTTCGGAATAAAACGGCTGTGACATACGGACGGACAGACAGACAGACAGACATGGCGAATCTATAAGGGTACCGTTTTTTGCCATTCGGCTACGGAACCCTAAAAACGGCTCGGCCGATTTCATTAATAAATTTAAATGGGACCACCTGGGAAGGGTACCCTGTGAAACAAAAAAGAATTATCCAAATCGGTTCAGGCATCTTCGAGAAATCGGTGAACATACATAAAAAAAAAGATTTCGCAGAATTGAGAACCTCCTCCTTTTTTGTGAACCGACTTTAGTCATTTTTATTAACCGACTTCAAAAAAAGGAGGAGGTTTCTTAATTCGACCGTTTTTTTTTTTTTTTTTTTAAATATTTGTTCGCCGATAACTTCGTCGTTTATGAACCGATTTTGATTATTATTTTTTTGTTCAAAAGGAGATATCCCAAATGTGGTTGTGGTACCATGGTAATTTTATCAAGGTCTGATAAGTATCTCCAGAGATATTGAGATAAAAATCTCAAAATTGGTACTACTTTCTACGGGAAGCTGTCAATAATTTCAATTTCAATTTCAATTTCAATTTATTTATTGCTTAGAATGTAGGTAGATACATAGTTGGTCATATTAAAAAAAAGATCCTTACAATCTACTCTCTTTCAGAGTGTGCAACATGTCTGCAACTATTGCTCAGTTTCTTTGAATTTTAAATAGTAAAATAAAATAAACAAATGTCAAAGCGCTAAATTCAAATTATATAACAAAAAATAAATTAGGATTATCGCTTGTGAGTAATTATTAATAAGATTATTTGTCAAATTTATGTTCAAAATATTCATTGACACTATAAAAGCATTTCGACAATAGTAATGATTTTAATTGTTTTTTAAATAGATTACTAGGTAACATTTGTATAGATCTCGGTAAATGATTGAAAATTTTAATAGACATTGCAAACACATTTTTTTTAACAATATCAAAATGGCTGCCGGTATACATACTATGGAAACGGTTTATCAAGACAAATAGTAGGGCCACACCGATGCGTCCTGGGTCCGCGTGCGCGGGCGCGATCAGATATTGGTCAAACGCTAGCTTATAAGATATAAAAAAAAATAAAAAAAAAGATAGTGCAGTAGTATTAGTACCGACTGGTTCAAACCAAACGCGATCTACGGTGATCACAAAACGATTGAAAATCAGATCGCGCCTGCGCACGCGGACCCAGGATGCCGCGGTGTGACCGTACCTTTAATAATGATGTTTAGAGATTATAAACCATAAAAAGGAATAGAAAATCTCTATCTGTATACATATTTTGTACTATCAATAACATGGATCTGTAATAATATCGACACAATAACAAACAGAAAAGATTTAACAGGAAATAAAATGATAATTCCATTCCAGACAAACTTTTTACACGAAACATGGCAAAATCAAAACTGTAACGGTCTATATTAAATTCAGCAGCGTTGGATTACAATATTGAATAGCGAATGAGTGTTTGCGAATGTAAAAAACTACGTAATCAGGAATGCATTTAGAACTGGGGTAAAAGTAAACAACATAATCATCATCAGCCCGTATCAGTCCACTGCTGGACAAAAGCCTCTCTCAGGACACGTCAGTTTTCCAGTCACTGCTAACTGCTTTGCGGATGTCATCGCGCCATTTTGTCACGGCGTCCTAAGCTACGTTTGCTGATTCGCGGTCTCCACTCTAGAACCAGTCTACCCCAACGTTTATCAGTCCTGCGGTAGATATGAAGTTGAGTTTAAGATGACGATTGAAGCTATTTTCAGCTGTTGGTTGTAAGTCTTTTCTAGTTCAATCTTATATAACTAAAAAATAGTATACCTGAAAAATAGAATCCAGAACAGTTACTCTTTTAATTTATACCGACGCTTTTACTCGTATCATTGCAAGCATCATAAAGAGTACCTCCTACACTAGGCGGGTGGATCAACCCGATCTGCCATCTTGCGATGAATCGCTTTCTTTAACCGACTTCAAAAAAAGGAGGAGGTTTCTCAATTCGACCGTGTACATTTTTGTGCATCTCTTCAAGAGTGACTTAAGCGCGTAAAACTATACAATATAAGAGTTTTACTGGCTTCACTTTTTAGTTAGTAGACAAATACAAATAATATACAAATTGCTTTATTGCGAACAAATAAACATTTTACAATATAGTTTGAAACCCTGCTTTTTGCTTTAGTTTATAACTGTGTTGCAAAAAGCAGTGTCTTCCCAAGAATGAGAACAAAAATGAGTAAAAACTTGCTTATGAGTTAAGGATAATAAAACAATTTTAAAATAAACTAATTATGCTTAGATGTGTGTGTGTGTGTGTGTGTGTGTGTGTGTGTGTGTGTGTGTGTGTGTGTGTGTGTGCGTGTGTGCGTGTGTGCGTGTGTGTGTGTTTGTTTGCATGTATGTGTGTGTGCGCGCGTGCGGTTTAGTGTGTGTACGAGTCATTATATATTGTATTATACGTATATGTATTATACGTATGAGTATATACGTAATATATTGTGTTATAGTTTGATTTATGTAATATGTAATTAGTTTATTGTACTTTTAGAAGAAGTTTTTCAACACTATCGTAATCTAATGATTGTAACCATTCTGAAACCTTATTTTTAAGTTTATAATTATTGAAACTTTTAATTTTAGATTTATTGTTATTATTAAGTTTTTTATATAATATAGGAGCCAGGTGATAATAGTGTCTCCAAGCAATAGCACTATTGCTTCTCGGTACTGGACATTTGTCAATACGTTTATTAGTTACTGGAAGATGAGGAACTACCTCAGTGTGATATTTTTTAAGACATTGCCAGATGAACATTTTTCGAACAGATAAGACATTAAATTTTGAATAAAGATCTGTAGTAGGATGTTGAAATGGTAAGGACATGATCACTTTTAGGAGGGCACGTTGTGCACGTTCGACGGTTATAATATGTGATTTTTCCGCACCACCCCATGATCGAATGCAGTAGCCTATGATACACTCACCAAGAGCTTTGTAAGTCTGGAGTAAAAGCGTTTTATCTGCTACTGGGCGCAGATTTTTAAATACGTATATTAAGCGTCGAATACGTTTAGATACACTCTCAATATGAGGTCTCCACGTTAATTTATGGTCAATTATGACACCAAGATACTTTAAAGAATTTACTCGTTCAAGAGAATTACAGTTACAGATAGTAGATCTGCTGTATGAGCGATTACACGGATATGAGTGAGCACGGATACAGTAATCAGAAGGTATCTTATTTCTCTCGGTTTTTTTAAAACATATATATTTTGTTTTACTTATATTAAGAGAAAGCAAATTATCCTCCAGCCATGCCATTACATTTGCCAAGCCTTCTTCTGTGAGCCTTTGCACATCAAACCATGTAGAGCTCTGGAATAGCAAAACAGTTGACGCTTTCTGGTTTATTTTTGTATTCTGAAGATATTAAGTATCATTTGACCGGGATAGTTGTCTTCCAAGTCTTCTTAGTTTTTTTCTCAAAAACCATTCGTTAATGCTGATGAAATACTTTTAATTTCCGCCCAATATTTGAATCGTCATAACATAAATTGGGGCAATAGCCCCTCTCCTTTACCCTAAGTCCATCCAATCCTACCCTTTGAATAATTCAGTCACAATCACTGGTCGTCTCATTTATTCATAGAGGCTGGACGGCCACGGATGCGCGGGTGTTATTTCCTTTATTCTCGTTATTTTTTCACGGAACCATGAATGGATGGAAAATGGACACTGAATGGGGTCTATTCTGATTATTTTAATTTAGGTTTATTTTCTTTATATATTCTCTATATTTATTGGTGCATGGCCAAATGCCTTATGGAAGCGATTGAATTGATGAAAGCGATTGAATGATTGAGTGAAAATTTAAGGCGGCAATAGCCCAATGGATAGGGTGTCGGACTGGCGATCGAGAGGTCGTGAGGTCGTTTCCCACTACACCCTTTGCACTATTAACGTGGACCCACTCCAGACACAAGCGCATTTAGCTTAGTTGGAGGGGTTAACAAGAATACTAGTAATGTGCAACCCACATTGCAAGTAAACTTTTCTACAAAAAATAAATCGGTTTGTTAGTTTTTAATCTTTTATTTGAACAAAATAATAGTTAATGTTCAATTGAATAGCATCCAGTTAAAAGTTTAGAGCTACAATGGAACATACAACTATGACAAAAGTCTAAAATGCATGTAATATGGGAGCCTAGCCTAGTCCCAATGAGTGTAATTCTTCCTTAAAGATTTTGACTACGCATCTGCTGATCTTTGCTTGCAGAACTCGATGAGGCACTGTCTTCTGAGGAAGCTCATCTGAAGAGGCGAAGTAAGTGTCAAAAAGACATGCTTTTTCAACCGACTTCAAAAAAAGGAGGAGGTTTCTCAATTCGACCGTATATATATTTTTTTTATAATTACAACTAGCCGTTATATAATTATTAAAGTTGTGATTCTAAATTAGCAATGGTAAGCACCGGCACATGGCACATGGTAACTACCTTATTCAACAAATTCCCAGTAAATAAAACCTAACACGTTACCACGTAATTCATTTTTTTCCCACTACGCTACGTCCGCGTCGTTGAGTAAAAAAAAACCTGTCGCAGAATTGTGCCCCTGTCCGAACAACAATAGGTATATGATATCCAGCGACACTGTCGTTGACTGACGGGTTATTGAAATGAATTTTAAATGTTTTCGAGAGGAATATTTTCTGACAGCTTTTCCTGATGAAACGGGAAATATTGGATAGATGCGACAGTTTTGGTTCAGTGGTATTATAACCGACTTGAAAAATAGGAGGAGTTTTCTCAAGTCGACCGTAAATTATGTGTGTTGGCGGATAACGTCGTCGTATATGAACCGATTTTGATGATTTTTAACCGACTTCAAAAAAAGGAGGAGGTTTCTCAATTCAACCGTTTTTTTTTTTTTTTTTATGTTTGTTCAGGGATAACTTTGTCGTTTATGAACCGATTTTGATTATTATTTTTTTTGTTCGAAAGAAGATATCCCAAGTGTAGTACCATGGTAATTTTATCGAGGTCTGATAAGTATCTCCAGAGATATTGAGATAAACATCTCAAAATTGGTACTGAAAATGAATAGCGCGGCATTGAAGTCGGTTCTTTTTTAGTTTTTAAACGATATTATTATTTGTTGGAAAGGAGATATCCCAAGGGAAGTATTATTGTAATTTCATCTAGATCTGATACGTGTCTCTAGAGATGTGTCGATAAATGTCTCAAACTTGCAGCTGAAACTGACTCACACGGCATAGAAGTCGGTTGTTTTTTGTTTAAAAAGGAATTATTGGAAGTAATGACATACGGTAAACTAAAATAAAGCTTATTTAACTAACTACTATTTTATTTTTCTTACGTTACATAACCTATTAAACCTTTACTGATTAATTGTACAAAACGATGGCCGCAATTGTTCTCAATACGTAGCTGGATTTGTCGTCTCAAGGATTGCACTGCATTAAGCACTATATCATTATAATATTATTGATTCCATTTAGAATATTTTCCTTAGGTCGTTTCAAGTCTTCAGTTTCATTATTTGTAGATATTGTAGATTATTTTTAAGTCTTTGTAGATTTCGTGTTTTACATACTCCCAGAGATAGTATAAGATCCGGTTACTGTATCCTAAGCGCGAAAAGACAATAAAAGTTTGAAATGAGATTATTCAATTTAACTCACGGGTCGTACACGCCCGGTCTTTTGGAGGGCATTGATGGAGCCGAAGCCAACATCAAGAGGCCCTTTACAATGTTTACTTAGGTATTATTAATGGATGAGGAGGAGATATGGGAAACTATATTATAAAAAGATGGTACATTATATTATGAGACTATTGGGTGAGCTGATTAATGTCGGATTGCTGGTCTATGGGATGAGGTACGGCACCCGCCAATTATGCCTCATTACAAAATATTTAGGCAGGTGGTGACTTGCCACCCACTGAATGGACCCCCCATAAAGGCGGACCGTTATGTCGGCGCCGAGGGGCAACATTGGCGTGGATAGCTAAGGGTGTTGAGAGGTGTGCTGCACTTTCACTAAACGCTACTAGCGGCTTTATGCCTTTAACACTTCCACCCTGGAGCTTAGGTCTTAGCTCTTGCGATTCCCACCACCGGCCGGCCGGTCAAGGCAAGCCGGGTGTCAGAGGGTCTCATTTAGCCCTTTTTATTAAATGAGATTATTATTATTATCTTATTTATATTATATTATATTTATATTATACTTATTATTCTCTGTCTTTACTCTCCTAAAGGTGACTGCGCTGCGGGCGTGTGGTAAAAAAATACTAAGCATCATTTTGCACAAGGTACAGATTATGTAGGTATGATAATTAAAGAAATATGTACAGCATGAACAACGCGCCCGCCGAGAGCACTCGTCATATTCGCCACTGATGAAGAAGCGCGAACCGCTTCGAAACCGGTCGCACGTCGCTATCGACTTTCGACCAATTTACGTGAGTAATACCGGTCTTTAGTTAAAAAGAAATATGAAGTTAGTTAAAATCCAACGTTTTCCTTAAATTTGCCGTATGTCATTACTTCCCATAATTCATTCTTTATTAGCGACACTATCGAATGGTGTAATAATACAGAGTGTGTTTATTGTTTTCAAAATCAACTGGTTTGACTTCTGGCAAGAAATATTGACTTTTCAAATATCCAATGAAGCAGTTTTGTTTTTTATCAAAATCGGGCCCGAGACTTGTTTGAGTACTTTTCGCTATTCTTCATAGTTTTGGATTCAGCCATCCACACCCACTTGAAAAATTGATCTGTATACTGTATGATATATATAAAATTATACAGTTCTACGGTCGCGCAAAGCGTTTACATTTTCAATGTGCTGCAACTGAGGTGACAGAATTAAACAGAACAAAAATAAAACACAATTCGTCACCGGCATAATTCGTTTACCGTACCAGTATCCCGTGTCCCGGTAAATTTGGCCGATTGACAGGGTTGTCCCAGTTAGCCCGCTGTCCCGTTTATACCGGGACGTTTTGCTGGATGATAAATGGCGATCTCGACCATCTGAGGGTCTGGTGCGGATTTAATGACAGCGTTTTGGCGGGGGTGTAATTTAGAGGCAATGATCGAATTATTTTCAAAAGATTAAAAGTTGTTTTCGGGTTGGTTAGAGGGATTTGGTATATGCTATGGTATAATGGTAGATATTTTAATAACTTTACTTAGTGTATGTATGACGGCTTGACCAAACATAGCCATAGATTATGCAATAGTTACTATGTGCATCATGGCGGACAATTATACAACGATCGGGTACGAAGTGAAATAATCTGCTTGATGGTCGCATCAAGCTGCTTGGCTCAATCAAAACAAATTTACGTGCTTGCTACTCGAAGCTTGCACGAACCCTGTCCGTACCCTTTTAGGACAGCATCGTCACTTAGCGTCAGAAAAGTGTCTGCAAAAGAAGTAAAACTGGTTAAGTTCAAGATTTTATGCAACACAAAAGTAAAACCGCTAGCTCTCTTGATATAAAAACTGTAGCTAACTGTAAAACGATTTGTTCCACAATACAAAGATAATACCGCCAGCCTATCCCGTAACAACAAAATAATAACACCTCCTACAACCGAAAGGGTTCCGTATAAATTTTACAACACATTCAGACGAACAAAGTACAAATGGTATTTCTTTCAATGTTTGGTTCTCAGGAAATCTCGGATACTTGGGCGAGTATTTTGTGTATTTGGTTTAGACAATTTGCAGATCGTAGTATCGTATTTTGAACCGACTTCAAAAAAGGAGGAGGTTTCTCAATTCGACCGTATATATATATTTTCCATGTTTGTTCGTGGATAACTTCGTCGTTTATGAACAGATTTTGATTATTCTTTTTTTGTTGGAAAGGGGATATCCCAAGTGTAGTACCATGGTAATTTTATCGCGGTTTGATAAGTATCTCCAGAGATATTGAGATAAACACCTCAAAATTGGTACTGAAAATGAATAGCGCGGCATTGAAGTCGGTTCTTTTTTAGTTTTTAAACGATATTTCGTGTTTTTAATTGCGGGTGTTACAACTCTTCTTAACATAGTAACAAAATTACTTCCATCACTTTGTACGCTTAGATCTTTAAACTACGCAACGGATCTTCATGCGGCTCTCATCAATAGATACAGTGATTCAAAAGAACGATTTAAAACCAGGATTAGGCGCGGGCAAAGCTAACGGGCGCAGCTAGTTAAATATAAATGTATTTTTAAGGTTTTTAGTATGAAAGGAAGAAAGAATAAAATCACAAAAATGTTCTAGAGTTTTTAATGCAACAGATTTTGTTATAAGTGGACGTCACTGCTTACCATCAGGCGAATTCATAGCTTTTTATGTTCATCCGTTATGTTAAGAAAAAAATAAGTTAAACATAACAAAAAATATTAATGAATAATAAAGTCCCTTTATTATAGGGCCGCAATACTAGATATTCTCACATATTTTTTTTTTTTATGTCTTATAGGCTAGCGTTTGACCACTATCTCACCTGTTGGTAAGTGATGATGCGGTCGAAGATGGTAAGCACGCTAGGCCTAGAATAGGAACTGGCTCGCTGCGGAAACACATTAGATATTTGGCGACAGATTTTCTAACTTGAGGGTGGTAGCTGGCCAGGTGAACACTAGATAGTGTGTCCTACCACCATGCCGGGGTTGTTGGTTTCTTTCACCGGAGGGCCACTGTGAAAAGAGCACATACATTTTTCTATCGAATAATCCATTGGTGCACGGCGAGGATTGAACTCGGTATCTCTGGCATCAAAGCCGACAGCTCTCACGATTATACCACTGGGCCCTCAAATACCTATACATATACCTAAATGTACAAACAAAAAAATACAATGATAGTTTTTACATGTTAACTTCACGTAAGTATAAACAAATAGAACAATGAAATCAGCATATCGTGCAAAAACACGTGTCAGTAAAAATAGAATCCTTATCGCTGTCCATTTAGATCCCCCGTAACATTCCTGACCCCGCATTCCAGCAGATTTACTAGTGGCCCTAATCCGGAAACTTTTCGGACGTGCTGTCTTTGCATTAGGATAGTTAATGGACGAACAGTGATGTGGATAAAAATATAGATTTAAATATATATATTATAAATATATTATATTTTTATATTATATATTATAAATATTTTATATTATATTATATATTATAAATATACTTTTAAATTCTTGTCAAATGTTTGTTTCAAGTTAAAGTAAGGTTTAAGGAATGTCTAAGTGAAGTAAATGTTATTCGCTAGTTTATTATTAGTTTACTTAGGGCCAGTTTCACGGTTTCCTAATAGCGCTAATATTATGAAATCTGACAGATTTTAGACAGCTTTCATATGGCGCAATGTGTCAGATAACTATCTAACGCATTATTATTATTCACATATATATATAATTTTCATTTTCATTTTATTATTATTTTATTATTAGTTTTAGTTATTACCTGCCATTTCAGTAAGCTACAGTGTTTCATTAGACACTCCTCCACGAGAGGCATTTTCAGGAAATGTTGACTTGACGAATTATTATTATATTACCGTGACTACACGTGACTACATCATCAGCAGCTTTTGTTTAACATATGTAGGGAATTTATCCTACAGCCTAATCCAAAATACTGGCTATCCCTATGCAAAATTTCAGCAAAATCGGTGTAGCCGCTTGACCGTGAAGAAGACCCAAACAAACAAACAAATATACAAACTGACTTTTTGTAATATTAGTTGATTAAGAAGACAGTTTATAGTACAGTAGAACTTGCAAGTTCACTGTCACAATGTAAGCCCACCCTTGCTAGTTCATTCTCATGCAAGAATAAATATTGAATGTTTATGAACCATGACTACGTTACAATAGGAGTCTATTTGGACGCTGTTTTTTTGCTTACTTAATGACCCTGTTATAGACCCAGGGTCTAAAGGTCTGAGATAAGCCAGGCGTCATATAAGTTTAGGATTTTATAACGATTTGGAAGGTAGATAGAGCTCGAAAAAATTGGATACTAAAGTTGAATGAACCGTGACGTTGAATTTACAATTTTTTTCGCAAGTACAAATAATGTTACGGTGATGGGTTATGTAGGGTCATGTCATTTGAGATACAAAAACTTAAATCTATATACACAATTTTTTAAATATATTGTAGGCTAGCGTTGGCCACTATCTCATCTATTGCTAAGTAATGATGCGGTTGAGGATGGTAGCACGATAGGCCTAGAATGTGAATTGGCTGACAAGGATAGCTTTATTATCTTAGGAAGTAATTCATTTATAATATCGCTACTGCTAGACTGCCTGTGATGGTACCGTCTTTAAAATCATGAAATAGTGATGTTTTTCATTTGAAATTAGGATGTCGATGTTTGAAGGGCAGTTAGTGGTCATTTAATATACTTGTGAGTGCCTATCTTTGTCCACTGCTGACTGACAAAGACCTCACCTATAGCATGTCACTGAGCTCAATCTTCAGCTCTTGGTTTCCAACCGTTACCAGCCAGCTTGAGTATATCATCGCTTCATCTAGCTAGTAAGAGAGCGCCCTACACCAGTAGGGCTATTCTGTAAGCTATCTCGGAAGCGGAATCCGCGGTGAGATTCGAATTTCGCACCATGAAATTCAATCGTAACACGATCGTAATACGGTTGAATTTCGTAAAATGAAATTTAAATCTCACCGCGGATTCCGCTTCCGAGATAGCTTACAGAATAGCCCTACAGGCCTCCCTCACTCGCCCATAGCTACTGCGATATATACCTAAACTTTTGTCAACTTGTTTCATTTTTTTATGCTAACGATACTAAAATGACAAAACGGCGTAAAATTCACTTACTCGACTTCAAATTCGACTCTTAGTTAGCCATTTTGATGTTATTTTGTGAGGTAAATAAAAAGAATTCGTAAACTTTTTTTTTATTTCTTTGAGTCAACCCTTTACTGTATCAATCGCGCTGAATGAAGTAATAAAAACGCTAAGTAGAGCTCCTTAGACTCATTTTTGCTTGCATTGTCTGAAATAAACGTTGGTATTGTGTTTTTGTAGGGGAGCGAAGTATCTGTTACGTAGTTACTATTATATAATCTGTGCCTACACTACGTTTCCCAAGACTTGATCTCCACTTTAAAACACGTGTAAGTGGAGTGTACACACATACATTTTTTTGCGTAATCAAATATTTATATATATTTATATTATATTTATATTATTTATATATAATAATTAATGATGATAAATTATCAAAACTGTTGTTCCGAATTCGTTAATCTTTGTATGTAGGTTACCTACTTTATTTAATTATCATCGTAGAACAATCCAAAAATAAAAAAATTAAACAATTAAATATATGTATTACCCATACGGCGATCAAATATTAAGCCAACAAGGAAAAAAAAGTGTTTTGTCCAAGGACGCCATAATCATTCCGTTTCACAGCAATTTTCACAAAATATATACGGCACGTACTTAAATACAACATGACACACATTAAAACAATGCTTCACTTTGTCATACGATGTATGCTGGTATTAAAGCTGTACCAATGATACCGCAACTTCGCTCATTTCGTCGCCACGACGCCATGAAAATCCTTCTAACTTTTTATACGGAACTCTACGGCCGTGTTAAGGCATGAGCTTACAGCGGTGAAATACGTGAGTAGTAAAGATAAAGATAACGAGTATTTATTTGTCAAAAATATGGTATGCATACGTTATAAAAACGCGTGCAAGTTGGTACAATTTTATTCAAGGTGACATTCATGTTTTAGCCATTAAGGCGTACAAATTATGATACAATTAATTCATTTTTAATATATTATAATAAATAATTATCTTATTATTATTATTTCATAATTATAACTTGTATATATATTGTTGAAAATAAATGTAAAAAAAAAAACAAGTGAGAAAACAAAAACAATGAAAACGAGCTAAAAACAATCAAATTATACATTCGCAAATTACACTTCAATAAAATATTAATATAATCTTGTATAGTTGCATGAAAACATTACATTTAAAAATAAAATATAAAGGTACGGACACAATATATTAGTTAAATGACCGTATGTTTCATTAAAGACTATAATTACCACCACCGTGACCACCACTATACGTATGTCAAAATCGTGTTTGTCCGTCTTTGACATTTAGTCACTCGATCCATTTCCTTAAAACACGTTTATTAAGTTACGTTCTCAAGTACGAATATCAAATAAGTCCCTCGCTACTGGGTACGACCACACCGCAGCGTCCTGCGTGCGCGATCTAGACGGCGATCAGATAGCGCAGTAGTAATACCAAGTTCAGACCAGGCGATTGTCGTTCAACTTCCTAGGGATGTACGATACGAGTTACAAAAAATACCCAATCGATATTTTTTTATCGATTAAAACGCGCTTGATTAGCAAATCAAATAGTTTCATTCGAAACCCTATAATCGCTGTATAATGCTAGCCTAAATGCTGTTCCAAAACAAATAATTGAGTAACGAAACGAGTACTTATAACCGTTACTTTACTTAGTATCGATTCTAAAGTATCGCTACTACAAGGATTTGGAATCGAAAGATAAGTACATCTCTAGGAAGTTGAACGACTAGAATCGCCTGGTGTGAACCCGGTATAATAGTACCGACTGGTTCACACCAAACGGACACATCAGAAAACAATTGAAAAGTACTGAGATCACACCCTTAGGACGCAGAACGCCGTGTGGCCGTACCTTAAGAAAAATGTGTCAGAATTTGTCACTTATGAAGTCACATATCTTATAATAGCACTAGAAGTGTCCCGCGGCTTCGCCCGCGTTAAAAACTTCTTTTATTTACTTAAAACTTTTCTTTTGTAAAAACTATTCTATCAATAAAGACATCAAAAAAGAATTATCCAAATCGGTTCACCCGTTTTCATGTTATCGCGTGACTAAGGCAATTCGGGATTCATATTTATAAAACCCGAAAAACCCAAAGTTTCAGACTTTATTGCCTACCCCATTTCGAAAAATCCTACAACACGTACTTTATCTCATCTTGTTTCGCCATACAAACTATGATTCCCCGTTCCGTATCCGGGAGGAATTTTTAGAAAATCTTTTCTGAGCGGATACCTACGTCATAATAACTATCTGCATTCTAAATTTCAGCGCAATCCGAAACAATATTGATTTTTAGACTTTGTTACCCCAGTTTATCCTGTTAGGGTATTTTGAAAAAGTCTGAAACTCGTATTTACTTATTTATTTATAGAAGTACTTGTGTGAAATGTCGAATAAAATGACTATCCAAACTTTGAAACCCCGCTTCATCACCTTGAAGAGTGAATTTTGAAAAATTCTTTCTTAGCGGATACCTAAGTCAAACTAACCTAAGAATAACTATCTGCACGCCAAATTTCAGCGCAATCCGAAACAATATTGATTTCAGACTTTGTTACCCCTCTTCACCTTTTAGGGGTGGAATTTCGAAAGAGCATGAAACACGTATTTACTTACTTAAGTACTTGTGTTAAGTTTCAAATATAAAAGACTATCTAATCTTGTTTCTCCATACAAACTTTGAACCCCCGTTTCATCCCCTTCGAGGGTTAATTTTGAAAAATCCTTTCTCAGAACTAACGTTGTAATACTAACGTTGTAATAACTATCTGCATGCCAAATTTCAGCGCAATCCGAAACAATATTGATTTTCACACTTTATTACCCCATTTCACCCTCTTAGGGGTGGAATTACAAAAAAAGCTGAAACACGTATTTACTTATTTTTTTATTGAAGCACTTGTGTGAAGTTTCGGATAGAAAAGACTATCTAATCTTGTTTCTCCATACAAACTTTGAACCCCCATTTCATCCCCTTAAGGGGTGAATTTTGGAAATTCCTTTCTTAGTACACCCTTACGTACTAAGACAAATATACCCTCCAATTTTCAAGTCTCTACGACCAGCGGTTTAGGCTGTGCGTTGTCAGTGAGTCAGTATGTCAGGACAAAGATTCTTATAGTATTAGATTTGGAGCTAGTAGATAGAGCAATTTAACTTCTTCTTAAATATATGTAAATTCATGTCTTTTATGTCATGAGGTATTTTATTATAAATAGCTGGCGCCATGCAAAAGACACTCTTCATCATGTGGCTGGTTTTAGCACTGTGTAAGCATAGTTTGCTACTGTCACGTCTGATGCGCCTTGACTTAAGTATAAGAAAGTCGTGGGAATAAATTCGAGTTTGTCTTTATAAATAACGCGATTTCAAAAATATATAGTGATGGAACGGTAGTTAGATTAAGTAGTAGTTCCCATAGTTGTAAAATGTAGAGTTATACTAAGTATTAGTGTTGTACCAGATTGTTTGGACCGGTTATACTATTTAATTGTACTACCGTTAGTTGTACAAATCAGTTGATCAATTAGCTGGACCCAATTAGTTGTAACACGTCGTGATTGCTACAAATAGTTTTACTGAGTAGATAAAGTAAGCACCGGTTAGTTGTTCAGTTATATGTACCAGTTATTTGTCAAATTAGTTGTAGTAAATTTTAAACTTTCACGATTTACACACATATTGTAGTATTTATACACACATATTGTAGTATTTTACATATTGTAATATTTGACTTATCGCGCTAAAAACATAATTTTATTTACCTCGACGTTTCGGTCAATGCAACTTGATCGGAACGTCGAGGTAAATAAAATTATGTTTTTAGCGCGATAAGTCCCGTATTAGAATATAATTAAATTAGTTGTAAACTCAAACTATAATAAAAAAGACAGATTCGTGCCGAACACCCGGGTGAACGTAAGTTAAGTAATACTAAATGCTTGAGTAATATGCTTCCGCGCTCAGTTTGCTACCAAGCGGCAGCAGGGTCGGACGCTTCCGTGCAGTATTACTTCGCAGCGTTGCTAACGTAGTAATCATGCCGTATTGACTATGCCGGACTAAGGGCACACCCCGGACACTCGCTAAATCGCCATACAAACTAGCGTTTTAACGACCGACACTGTGACACCGACACAGACACTACACACGGGTCGTTTTTCTATACGTGCATTTGTGTGCGTGATGTCTAAGGTTGTCGCCCGTAATCACCGTATCACAGATTATATAATAGTTACTTCGTACATACGTACTATGTACTGACCGTATGAATATTTTTTGTACACTTACCCAAAAGGCTTTTAACACTAAAAATATTAGTCGCTATTTTGTAAACCATCATCTCCAGGTCCAGTCGACTTGCATAGAACAAACTGCACCACAGTAACTATTTTTTATTCTGTGTTGGGCGGCCAGCCGTTTAACGACATTGTTTCGTACAGCTCTGTACGAAACAATGTCGTGTGTCTTGCTCGCACGTTAGAGCGACATCAAGTAAAGAGAATATAAATACTACGTACCTACATCAAGTTCCCAATTGCTGTGTTATAAAAATGTTTAAACGTGAAAGTTTTTTTAAATATTTTACAAATTAAGCGTTATTTACGCACGAGTATATATATCGTTGTTTCATTTATGAAAATGAATTCTAAAATACAAATATGTAGGTAGGTATACTAATATAATTAAGTGTTATTATATACCTACGTAATAAGAACCTACGTAAATTTGAACCTCCAGTGTCTACTGGTCCCAACATAAATGTATGAAGTTGATGTTCTTCTCTGCGTGAGTAGTAATTGTTCTATAGTCGTACGCGTGTGGCGTCCTTGCTCAGCGCAGCTCCTCGACAGCTCCAAGTCGGTGGCGGGGTGAGAAAGCCCGGAATTGGTGGGGGGAACAGAGTGTCCGTTCTATACGTAGTATTATTATCTTTTCTATGCTAAGGGCGGAAACTTATTACTCAAGAATTTAGTATTACTAAACTTGCGGTCACTCGGGTGTTCGGCACGTATCTGTCTGCCTTTTTTATGATAGTCTGAGGTTGTAACTTAGTACTTAATAGTAATACCGTAGAAGACGTACTAAGTGCCAGTTAGTTTTACCAGTTATTTGCACTGGTTAGTTGTACAATCTAGTTGTAACAAGTACATGTTCCAAATAGTTTTACTGTGCATCTTCACAGTAAAACTATTTGGAACAATGTATGTAATGTAATTTGTTTACAATGTAGCAGTTAGTTGTACCAATCAGTTGTACCAAGTAGTTATCCCAAATAATTTCACCAAGACTTGTATCTACTGATCAGTTGAATCAAGTAATAGTACCAAGTATACGTGTTACATCAAGTAGTATTACAAGTCGGGGGAAAATGTGAACCATCATGACCATGCCAGTTAAAAGAGGGAGGAGAGCGAAAAATATACGAACTGTTATTTAGAAAAAAATGATTGTAAAAAAGTGGATGTACAGAAATGAAGCGGACAGAGCTAAATTGATGAAAATGACAAGTTTCACTGACTCCACGTATGTAGGATAATGTTATAGAATTATTTTTTGATCCATCGAATTCAATTGATTCAATTGATAGCTCGAATCGATCGCATGGCATTTTGAGTCGGATCTACTTGTTGCAAATCGCTGCCTCTGCCACATTGGGCCAACATTCGCAAAGGTTTGCACAAATATTTGCGTGGAGCTGATGGCAGCGCTCAACTCCATTGTTTACTTTCCCATTATATTTAGATCGCAAGTTTGTGTACACGAAAAAGTTTCGTTTTCCAGTTGGTTGGGGATTAAGGAAGCGTAAGTCTTTCCATGGAGCGATCGACTTGATGAAAGCAATACAATAGGTATATATTATGTATGTGTATATGTATCTAAATGAATGAATACCAACTTCTTTATCGAGTAAAAGTTGAGCTAGTTTGTAAATAGGGTGGCGATGATTGACTTGCTTTGTAGCGACCACTATTAATTTTTTTAAAAGCTTACAAGCAATGTGGGTTGGTCGTTATAATTAGTCTTGTTAACCCATCCAACTTATACCAGGTTCAGACCAGGCGATTCTAGTCGTTCTTCGTTCGACTTCCTAGGGATGTACGACACGAGTTACAAAAAATACCCAATCGATATTTTTTATCGATTAAATCGCGCTTGGTATTCTTCCAAAAAAATAATTGAGTAACGAAACGAGTACTTAGAACCGGTAGTTACTTAGTATCGATTCTAAAGTATCGATGCTAAAAGTACTTGGAATCGAAAGACAAGTACATCCCTAAGAAGTTGAACGACTAGAATCTCCTGGTGTGAACTCGGTATAAGCTAAATATGCTTGTGTCTGGAGTGGGTTCACGTCAATAGTGCAATGGGTGGGGATCGAATTCAAAACCTCTCGATCGCCAGGCCGACGCCTTAGGTACGACCACACCGCGGCGTCCTGCGTGCGTGATCTAGGCGGCGATCAGATAGTGCAGTAGTATTTGTACCGACTATTTCACACCAAACGCGATCTACGGCGATCAGAAAATGATTGAAAATCGGATTGCGAATGCGCACACGGGGGCAGGATGCCGCGGTGTCGTCGTACCATTGGCCCTTGGGCTATTGCTGCTCTAAATAATGGTAAAGTACTTGTGTGTCCCCCATAAAATTAAAATAAATTTGAGTCAAGGTAGCACTGGCCTAACAAAGACGCGGTTATAGAACAATCAAAAAAGCTAATGCCCTCATCATCAACAACATTTTAACAGTCTGTTGCTTTTGACACTGAATCGTTGTCATATACTCGTATGTACAACCAACGCTTTTTATTTCGTGATCTGATTCGAGATGCTACCCTTGCTTCATTAAGGAGTTGGGTTGGCTTTCATTTTTGACCTCATTCCGTTGCCAGTGTTGGTTTGTTTTCAACCAACTTCCAAAAAGGAGGAGGTTCTCAATTCGCCTGTATGTTTTTTTGTATGTATGTTACGTGATTACTACGTCAATTGTGAACCGATTTGAATGATTATTTTTTTATTTGTAGGCTCAGACGAAATCTTCTTAGTTGGTCTGAGTTTTAGGGTACATTTCCAAGGTATCCAAGGTTTGCATTGTACGAGATCTGATAAGTATCTCTAGAGATATAGATATAATGTATAAACACTTAGTACTAAAAATTACTAGCGTGGTATTTGAAGTCTTTTTTATTTATTTTGTAAACGACCTTAAATTATTGTTAAATTAGTCTATTAATATACAAACTTATACATATTATCTTAAACTATTCAACCGTCAGAATTAAATTTTTGTAAATAGACAAACAAATTTAATAGCAATAAATTATTATTTTAGGCATAAAGGTGCGTACATACGCTCATCAATTATTGACGCCACTTAATGCCCGCCCGAGCCGGCGCAATAAATAATGCGTGAGGAAAACTTACGTGGGCGGGCAAACATGCAACTTTCCACATTGGAAATCTCACTGAATACAAACTGACTTATGCAAATAAATGTTAAATATATACAAAAAGCACCGACAACTGCTGGGGTAAAGACACGGGCGTACTTTATAAGATGTAAGCTTATAAACTGAAAACAGAGAACTGCTGGTGCTGACATACATACTCGTACATAAAATCACGCCTTTTTCCCGTTGGGGTAGGTAGAGACTACTTCTTTCCACATGCTTCGATCTTGACATACCTCTTTTGCTTCTTCCACTTTCATGAGCTCCTTCATACATGCTCGCCGGTTATAGTTACTTTTGACTTGGCCTTTCTTTAAAACAATATCTCCTATCTGGTCGTTATCGTCATCTGGTAAGGTGCTAAAACAGGCCTAAACTCACTCACACTAAATGTCTAGATTGATTGATATGATCCAGTCATAGAACCCAAAAGCCTGAGCGATAATATTCAGATTTCGGTATCATAATATCAAAGCTCCATTGCCTAAAATTAGAATCGTAAATCAGAGAAACGACAGCGCTATATTATCAGATCGGATTTAGATGATTTATAACCAGAATGGGTAACGGTTCAATTATTTTAGTTTGGATAACGACTACCTTGTATTTAGGAATATCATGTAATGTATTTAGGAACCTACCTTGATAAAGTATGGTTAGAGCACATATTTGATAAATTGCTGATACCCGTGATTTAGTTCACGTACACCAAGAATTTAGTAGCCTATGTTCATCCTTATGCTATGAAGTATGTCCTTGTAAAAATTCAGTTACATTGGATCGTCCGTTTAGGCGTGATTAGGTAACAAACAGACAGAGTGACAGAGATACAAACGTTTTTAACCGACTTCAAAAAAGGAGGAGGTTTCTATTGAGAATAGTATATAGTATTTAGTAAAAAAAATAGTATATAGTATATAGAATAGTATATTGAGAATAATAAAAAATATATATGTATATACGGTCGAATTGTCGACCGTATATACATATATATTTTTTATGTTTGTTCGCGGATAACTTCGTCGTTTATGAACCGATATTGATTATTATTTTTTTGTTGGTAAGGGGATATCCCAAGTGTGGTACCATGGTCATTTTATCGAGGTCTGATAAGTATCTCCAAAGATATTGAGATAAACACCTCAAAATTGGTACTGAAAATGAATAGCGCGGCATTGAAGTCGGTTCTTTTTTAGTTTTTAAATTATATTAGTCTGGAGTCTGGATTAGTCTGGAAGTCTGGATATGTGGTCGTCTAGTGCATGAGATATGATAATGTAATGTGTGACATAATCAATTATTGCTGCCTGACGTGCTTCTTCTAGTTCACGTTTTCATGTTCTCTAGAGGGCGCCATGTTCAATTTAATGTGATAAACTATAGTCTATACCAGCGGAAAATAATTAAGGCAGTTCTAACGATACCTCATTTTGTTAAATTATGATTATTAAGCTTAGAAGATATAAATCAAATGAAATCAAAGCATTGATTCAGTATGTAGACAGTATTAATATACGCACATATAGACATCAAAATCATATAGTAAATCATAATCAATTATCAAGTAAACATAGCGAAAGCAGAATTTAACGGTTTGGATTAAAAAAAAAACAAAAGCAATGAACCATTTAGCTGTCAACGTTTACGTCAGACTATTAAAAAATATTAAAGTAGGGTTGCTAACCATACGTTTCAGTACATCAGACAATTTTTATATTAAAAAAAAGTGAAAAACAACTAAAAGAAACGCATACCGATCACAGTACATATTATTTATTTACATACATACCGGTCAAAATCATAACTCCCCTATATTCGGGTAAACAGAACGCTGTACACACCTCTCCAGCTTCAAGCTCTTTGTTTGTTTGGTCTAAACCTACGTTAGCGTGAAGTTTGAGCTTATTGTCAGGTGTTCTCAGTTCGGCTCAGCGGGCATTAAGTGACGTTAATAATTGATGAACTGTCTGAACGTGCCCTTAGACAAGTACCGTGTCGACGCGTGAATTAATTATAAAGGTATCAAGTTAATGATTGCATGTGCATAATTAAATTATTTTATTTGAGTATTTTTTTAGGCTAACCAAGAAATTATAAACTATATAAGTTATTTTCATTGCATTGCATGCAATTTATCACCTTTTTTAGGGTTCGTAAGCCAAATGGCAAAAAACGGAACCCTTATATTTCGTCATCTCTGTCTGTCTGTCTATCTGTCCGTATGTCACACCCACTTTATTCCGGCAAAAAAATTTAGTTATTAAAATATGTAGAGTATTTTATATAGAGTAAATATAGAGTATTTAATAACTACAATTTTAAAACTGTCAAATCCTACGAAATCTTACGAGTGCGAGTCCGACTAGCACTTGGCCAGTTTTTTTAGTTTAGTTAAGTTTATTTTAGGCGAAAAGTTAAAAAGCATCGTGACAAGCAAAATTTAACATGTAGTTGGAAGCGTTGGGATTTGAACCTTTTCAGCATGCAAGGTAGACACTCTACCAGGCCTCCCTCACTCGCCCATAGCTACTGCGATTTATACCTAAACTTTCGTCACCTGCGCCGGTACTATCTGCCAGTCGGCTGTCACTGCTCACGCGCGCGCAACGTATATTATTATTCTAATGACGGGATAACTGCGCATTCCTACTGTATCTTAGAAACGATTTAAGTTTTTCATAGTCATTTTGCGGGTTTGACAAAAAACAAGCACAATATGTTTCATTTTTTATGCTACCGATACTAAAATGACAAGACGGCGTAAAATTCACTCTTCCGACATAAAATTCGACTCTTAGTTAGAAACTTTGATGTAATTTTGTGAGGTAAATAAACATAATTTGTTAACTTTTTTTTTAGTTTATTGAGTCAACCCTTTACTGTATCGGGGCGCGCCGGTACATCGCGCGCTGAACGAAGTAATAACAACGCTAGGTCAAGCGCCTTAGACAAATTTTTGCTTGTATTGTCTGAAAGAAACGTTGGTATTGTGTTTTTGTAGGGGAGTGAAGTATCTGTTACGAAGTAACTATTATATAATCTGTGACTCTACCACTAAGTTACAACGCCTCTCCCCTTGAAATCTACAGTAAAAATAAAAATATTAGAAAGTAGATAGTGTTACTGTAAACATAACCCTTACTTTATTTGAAATGGAAAACACGCGGATGATTAAAATCTGCATTCACTAATTACCTAGCTTCAATTTTAATATTAAAATAACCAACTTCAACTGAAGAGGTTTTCAATTCCCCTGCTGGTTCTACCATAAAACATATTAACCATTATTATTATTCAAAAGTCAAACTATTTAAAGCAAAGCAGAGAAGACAAGAAAATGAACTAATGCTATTGTATAAATAGAATTTTTATATCATCACATATTATATTAAAATATTCATACCCTCTCATTTTTAGAGGGATTCAAAGCACAAAAGTATCAATTACAAACAATATCTTTTGAAAAATGGAAACATAAACGCTTCGTTCGAAATTGAAATAAAAATACCAGTAGCAAATAAAAACCTTTAGGAACTAATCCCAAAAATGCGGGCTATATTTTCCGGTCACTGGCAGAATATACTGATATTTTGTATGCCGAATATTGCAGGGATGAGTTTTCATGTTTTGGCCGGATATGTCTATAGTAAAGTGGTGCAAAGATATACATTTTTTCAACCAGCGAGCGACTATTTTTCTTTAAATAAAAATCCTTAAGAAGCAAGTTCAAATGCCTGCCCCAAAGAATTTCAGACATATTGCGCAATATTTTAGTATTATAAATGTATTTAATTGGAATATATTGTAGACACAGATTCTAACCACAATTGTGACTCTGTATGTAAACATATGTGAAAGAAGTTATGCTCAAACATAAATCAACACATTCAGACGAATTGAAAGTTTGTTTTTGAAGTCAGATAAAAGGGTCACACGGAGCTTTCTATTCCTGGTTACTTTAAAATTGAAAAAGAAAACGTAACAGTAATAAACTGGCCAAGTGCAAGTCTCGCACTCGTAGGGTTCCGTACCACACTACAGTATTTTATAAGATCGAGCAAAAAATACCACTATCATTTTTCGCCAGCAAAAAATAATAATTAATAAACATTTCGTTTCTTATAACGCCATATAAAGATTAACAAAGGTGTTAGGGATCGACATTTCAATATAACGCCATCTATGGGACGTTTACGTATCTAAGCGTTCATAGATGGCGTGAAATGCCGAAAAAATCACGTTTCTTGTATGGGGACCCTCTATTATCTTTAACTTTATTCTGTTTTTAGTATTTGTTGTTATAGCGGCAATAGAAATACATCATCTGTGAAAATTTCAACTGTCTAACTATCACGGTTCATGAGATACAGCTTGGTGACAGACGCACAGACAGACAGACAGACAGACAGACAGACCGACGGACAACGGAGCCTCAGTAATAGGGTTCCGTTGGTACCCTTTGGGTACGGAACCCTAAAAATTGGAAATAATTCTATAGAAAGGTCGCGAGAGATTAACGAATAAAAATTAACATAGCATTTTTATTTGTCGTATGAATCAAATTAAGAAAAAAAAATTGAAAAAATATGTAAAAATTAAAATATTCATTGTACAGAAGCAGTTTCTCACAATTTTGGTATGTGTATGGATTTAAATATATATAGATTTAATGTTTTATTTAAATGCCGGTTGGCCGGATATACACCCATCTCTACAAACATCGAATTCCGATACACGGATACAAATTACTCTTGCATGGAGTATACACGTAATACACGCTCGGATACATAATGTATCCATACAAGCATGTTTCATTCTCGATTTGAGATTGCTTTTACTAGAGTAAATTTTTAGGTTTAGGGTGCCGTACCTAAAGGATTCCAGCAGGACCCTATTACTGTGACTCCATTGTCCGTCAGATCTTATTCATAAATGTACTTGTATGTCTAAAACGTGCTTAATAATCATATAAGATACCAATTTGCTACCCTTACCTTACAATTTAATTATAAATGTATTTTTTATGCAATAAGCTTTTAAAATGTTAATCTTGTAAAGCGTTGGTATTTTTATAAGTTTATGTCACTTCTAGGTTTAATTCAGCAAATTAACAGTAAAGTTACACTATAAATGTAAAATTGTAACATTAGTTTAACTACAATTTTTGTAATTGAAAACTGTCCATCAGACCGTCTGTCCGTCTATCTAATAATCGATAGTGGTCAAACGCAAGCCTATATGATAATATATATATATATATATATATATTCATATATATGAACTAGCTGACCCGGCGAACTTCGTACCGCGAATATAAATAAACTATCTAAGTGCAAGTCAGACCCGCACACGCAGGGTTCCGATCGAACAATATTTGCCGGATAAATACGTTTCTTGTATGGGGACCCCTGTTAATCTTTAATGTTATTTAGTTTTTATTATTTGATCTTGCAGCCATTTCAATACACACCATGACAGAGAAAAGATCATAGTCACACGACCATAAGTAAATTTCAAGTCTTTATCTATTTTAAGGTTTGTAAGATCGAGCATAAAAAGCCTCGTTTACTGTATGGGAACCCCCTTTATTATTTTATATTGTTTTTATCAGTTTTTATACATGTGTTTTAAGTGTGACGTTCGACGTCTAGATGAAAGCTGAATGGCTCAATACCTTTGTTTTTTTTTGTAAATTCAAAGCAATGAGTTATGTTTCTGTTATATCTATAATATTTTTTTTGAATATGATCTATTTAATGTAATTTGACGTATGTAAGTGCAAATTTTTAATTTGCCTATATACTGAAAAAATGCTTTGACTTTTGACTTTTTGACTGTTATACAAAAATAGCGAACGAATATCCATGTATGGAAGCGCTATAATGACAACCATCAAAATTTGTCAATACAATGACAAAAATTGAACCAACAATGAAGACACAATGGCAACCTGGGACAACCATCAAAATTTAAATACCTACGTGATAATCCGAGTAATGTGGAAATATTATGTTGTCGATTCAAAACCCTTAATTTAAAACGTGCTTCAAATTTCAATTCGAGAGTGGAACAGAGTCTACCCTACCGTACCGAAGGGATGAACGTCAAATGTTTGACAGAAAAGTTTAGAACAGTTTGTATGGGAAAATGAAATTGTTGTTTTTATTATCTTCCTCACAGTTTTTCCGCATTTTCTCACCGTTTATACCTTCCCTCGACTACGACAAACATTTCAAAACTAACTCAGCTATATCGGCCCAGCCGTTCTCGAGTTTTAGCGAGACTAACGAACAGCAATTGATTTTTATAGATAAGATTTTAAAAAAATCTGTCTCAGAGCTGATCTATCTATCTTCTGAACCGTTACAGGTAGACAGTTGAAATTTTCACGTACTGTGTAATAATGTAGCCGCTGTTACAACAAATTATAATAAAAACAAAATAAAAATGTAAGCGATAAGACCACCTTTTGTACATCTATTAAATATTATTTACTAGCTGCGTCCCGCGGCTTTGACCGCGTCAAAAAGTAACCTAACTCCAAATCTACTATATTGCTACTGTACGAAATTTCAGACAAATCGGTCGAGCCGTGAAGAAGTCACAAACAAATAAACAAACTGACTTTCATTGCATTTATAATATGGGTGACGATGATTGCTTACCATCAGGCGGGCCGTCAGCTTGTTTTCCAACTATTACATAATAAAAACATATTATTTCCTATTTCATTATGAAGCCTTAGGCCTCTTTTTGAAATCCTTCATAACACTCGCACAATAAAAACTCATCTTTACTAGCAACAATGGCATATACACGAACCTACTATGTCCAGTTCCCCTCATAAATCGTCCCGTGAATACCGGTTTTACCCAGTTTTACCCGGTTTTACCAGGAGATTACCGGCTACTTTGTGGCTTTCAACTGGCCGGTATTTTCTGGCTGTCTTTATTTTCGTATGTAGGTTCTTACACAACAAGGTGGGTGCGTACCTATACCTACCAATGTAGTTACCAGCTATAGGATACACAAAACCTTTTTTTATAGCTTATAGGCTAGCGTTTGACCACTATATCCCCTGATGGAAGCGATAATCTTATAGAAAGTGGTGAACACGCTAGGCCTAGAATAATCTGACTCTCAAGAGCTGTGTGCTGCTGGTACACCGTGAGGTTATGGCGGCAGACTTTCACCTGAAGTATTGAAACACACAGTTACATGTATGGTTGGTTTTAACCTACTTTAATTTTTTTAAAATATTCTGACGTAAACGATTGGATGACAGCTGAATGGTTCATTACTTTTTTTTTCTAATTCAAAGCGTTAAATTCTGCTTTTGCTATGTTTACTTGATAATTGGTTATGATTTATTTTATGATTTATGATTTTGACGTGTATATGTGCGTATATTTATACTGCCTACATACTGAATAAATGCTTTGATTCTTGGTTCTTGACCTTTTTTTATAGCTTATAGGCTAGCGTTTGACTACTATATCCCCTGATGGAAGCGATAATCTTATAGAAAGTGGTGAACACGCTAGGCCTAGAATAATCTGACTCTCAAGAGCTGTGTGCTGCTGGAACACCATGAGGTTATGGCGGCAGACTTTCACCTTGATGGTGGTAAGTTACTTTTTGGTTGCATTTTAGGCGGAACATCGATTATTATTTGCTCCTACTCTAACTCTACCTACCTGTAGAACACTCGTACTAGGATTTGTACAGAGGTACCGAGTTCAATCTCCGCTGTGCACCAATGGATTTTATTATCAAAACATGTACGTGCGCTTTTCACAGTGGCCCTCCGCATGGTGGTAGGATACTATCTGTGTCCGCCTGGTCAGATACCACCCTCATATTAGAACCTCCGCCGTTTTTGAAGTTGGTCAAATATTAGTCTTATAACCTTTTACACTAGCAACCAATGGCGTCATTATATGAAGCTTAAAATCTAATGTAGCATTGCGCTTACCCTTTTGACCGCAACTTCCTAAGGTTGGGTTTAAATCCGGCATTAACCTATTTAAGTTAGAGTATGTTGGATATTTTGTTAAAATGTCATGTATTGTTTAACTAGGTTAAAGCGTTAAATACCTCTAGTTTTATTACAATTTTATAACGTTTTTCACAGGCGGTAGGAGCACATTATATCGTTGTTCTGCCTGACTTGCTACCCAAAAAAATAGCTTACCACCCATCAAGGAGACAATCTGCTGCCATAGCCTTACGGTGTTCCGGCGGTAAGCAGCCCTTGATACTCAGAGTATTCTAGGCCTAGCTTGTTTACCATCTTCAACCACATCACCATGCGTGAAAGTGGTCCAAAACTAGCCTATAATTGGAATGGAGTGGGTTGAATATCTAGGTCATATAGTTACAGCCGACCTCAGGGACAATGACGTCATTGAACGCGACCGGAGGGTATATAAACTATTCATATAAACTATGATTTATTGAATTTATATTAATGTATATATTTTTTTATCTGACATTATTTTAATTTTTAATTATATAAATTTTTAATAAAGGCATTTTTCATAGGCACGGCTCTGGGTCCGTTCTTTGACTCGTTTTATTAGGTGCAGCCCACTGTATTGCGAATGTCTTCGTTCCACCTAATCAGAGGGCGTCCTACGCTACGTTTGCTGATTTGTGGTCTTGACCCTTAAGATACGGATAAACCGGTGCGATCTGCGGATGCGGTCGCGGGCGCGATTAGATAGTGTGCAGTAGTATTTGTACCGACCTGCGTACCCAAACGCGATCTACGGCGATCAGAAATCAATTGAAAAGTATATCGCGTCCGCACCCGCAGATCGCAGATCGCAGATCACAGCGGTGTGTGTCTGAACCTTAAAAACACTCATCGGTTATGAGTTCTGCAATGGTTCTCAAAACCAGCCAACTACCACTTCTAAATGCAAAACAAAAAAAAAACGAAAATCATAATAGGGTTTTTATCCATAAAAAAACTACAGATATTTATTTTTTAAATGGATAAAAAAGGCCTTATGATATTAAGTATATTAAATATTAATTTAATTATGTTATACAAGCTAGAAAATAACAATTTTCTACAACACTTTTAAAGCTACCTTCAAATTAAAATATTTAAGTCTACGCAAAACAATTTTCCCATTTTACCCAGTTTCATTAAATACGTGTACTGTAAAGACGCGTTTACATTAACTCTTTGCGATGTTCAGTGTTCACAATTTCCAATTTCACAGTACATTTGGCTCCTTTGACTGGCTGCCGAGTCATTCTCGGTCTCGGCGCACGTAGTGTACAGGGCTCTTAAGTTTCGAGGAAATTGAATTTCATTAGAAAGGTACGGTTTGTTTTGATTTGTTGGTTGTGGTAATTAAGGCATTAGTTAAATAGTCATCTTTACTATAATTATTAATTAATTTTTGCAAGAGGTTATTTATTTGTTTGTGTTATTCTTTATTAAAGTGTATTTTTTTAAATTAATTGCTGGTAGGAGCAATTATATCGAAGTTCTGCCTGAGTTGCTACCAAAAAGTTGCTTATCAACATCAAGGAGAAAATCTGCCGCTTTAACCTTACGGTGTCCCCGTAGCACACAGCCCTTGAGACTCAGAGTATTCTAGCCCTAACGTGTTCACCATCTTCGACCAGATCATTGCTTATCACCAGGCGAGTCGGTCAAACGCTAGTCTATATGATGCATACAAAATTGTGGTGTCATATAATATATTATGTTTCTTTGAAGTGTCACACACTTTATTTTTTTTTCGATTCGGGTTCGAATCCCGTCGGTACGATGAAATTTTGGATTGTGTTTAACAATTTACAAGTCATATAATATGTTATCAATTAACAATCGATTTATAAAACAAGAATCAATTGCGCGGCATGTGAAAATTGTCCTTTATAAAGTTTTAAAACGAAATTATTATCTCAAATTATTATAATATGCTATGATTACATATAAACCCGTACATATAACTCCATTAATTACGTGTAAAAT
The DNA here is from genome assembly GCA_954871355.1 of Cabera pusaria. Lineage (NCBI taxonomy): Eukaryota > Metazoa > Arthropoda > Insecta > Lepidoptera > Geometridae > Cabera > Cabera pusaria. Next base: position 3,845,820 of record OX940890.1, read on the forward strand.
TATACGCAATATTTTTTTATAATCAAAAAACGCCCAACCCCTTTTCAGGATTCCGTAGTACTGACAATAAATAAAATTTTATTTCATAAGGGTTCCCCTTATGAAATAAAAATTTATTCATGAAATAGGCATTAGTAAAAACATGGGTATTGGAAAACCCTGGTACCTAAACTAGGTTCTAAGACCCGTAATATAGGCTACCAGTTCTCTTCAGTCATATGAACCAGAACTTGTGCCTAGTGATGTACAATAATTAATTAAATACCTTAATTTAAGTGATTTTACAATTTATACATTTCAGATAGTTATATTTATTTATGTTAATTATTATTCTAATTTATGTATAATTTATAGATTTTTTTTAAGTACTAGGATATTTTAATACAAACATAGTTCTTAGGATTATCAGTTAGGTGTAGTGTGTGTGTAGTGCTAGTAAGAGTGTGTGAATCTGAGAGTGAGTGTGTATGAGTGTAAGTGTGTGTGTGTGTGTGGGTGTGTGTATGTATGTGTGCGTGTTTGAGTTATTGTGAGCATATGTTTTACTGTATTAATGTGAGCAGGTTTTCTGTGGCAGTATAGTCCATTGCTATGAGGTATTCATATATTTTTCTCTTAGCTTTGTAGGTTGTTAAACAGTGGATGTTGATATTTTTGTTTATTTTATTGTATAAAAAAGGACTGAGGAAATTAAGGAACTTTCGCGCAAATGCTGTATTATTTTTAGATAGTATTTGACAAACATTATGAGAAGCTCGTTTGATTAAAGTTGGGTCATATTCTACTTGTTTATGTTGGAATACCACAGCTTGCTTGTATATAAAGTTGTCTGACTGTTAATAATTGACAATCACGATAGAGGTTGCAAGAGGGATATCTCAAAGGCAGGCTCTTGCTGCATTTGAGTAGACCCCTTTGCACCCGTTCTAGAGTCATTAAGTGTGTTTTGCTGGAACCGCCCCAAGCAGTAATGCAGTATGTGATTAAGGACTGACACAATGAGAAGTAGAGCATCTTCAAAATATCCCACTCTGCACTATCTCTTAAATTTTGGAAAACTGCTGTGAGTCGGCGAACACGCTTAGACATTTCATTTATGTGAGGAATAAAGGTAAATTTGCTATCAATTGTGATACCTAAATATTTTATTGACGCAACCCTCTCCAACGCAAGACAATCGCACGTGTGTGGATTCATTTCCTGACAAGATGCTGTTTTGTGTCCAAGTAAAGAAAAAATATTATTCAGTTGTTGCCCTCGTATGTTAAAGGTGATGTATTTGGTCTTTTCCACGTTTAAAATAAGGGTGTTATTCCTAAGCCAAGAGGAGATCTGATTAAATGCATTCTGTGCAGCCCTAAATTCTTCAGCCCAACTCTCACCCTGGACTATTATGACTGTATCGTCTGCGTATGTTATTATTGTGCCTTGGGGATTGACATTTGGCATAGCTCGTTTATATATGCTAGGAAGAGGGTTGGGCAAAGTATGCTACATATATATATATATATATATAGTTTCGTCATGTCCGTCTGTCTGTCTGTTCGAGGTTTTGCTAAGAGACCGTTAATACTAGAAAGCTGTTAATTTTGTAGGGGTATGTAAATAAATGACGCCGACAAAGTGCTGAAATAAAATTTTGAAAAATATTTTTTTTAGGGTAGCTCCCCTATATGAGAAGTGGGGATGAATTTTTTTTTCATCATCTATACCATCGTGTGGGGTATCGTTGAATAGGTCTTTTAAAATGACTTACGAAATGCTAATACCATTTTTCGATTGAATGCTCCATTTACGAAATATTAAACTTGAAATTGCAAATTTTTGTTCCAGTAGCCCCCCCCCCCCCTCTAAAAACTAAACTGCTGGCTTGAAAAATTTGGAAAAATTCGTGATAATAGCGCATTTCATAACTTAAAAGGAAAACTATAGCGGTTAAGATAACTTTATTAGTTTAGCAGTAATAGTCGTTGAACTTGGGTGTTGGATAATTTTGTACCAAATACATAATCCTTAGAAAAAATCCTTTAAAGTGACAAAGACGGAGTACCTTGTTGCTTGTTTATAACGGGTAAAGACTTGCATTGAATAACAGGCTACTACGGAACCCTACACTGCGCGTGGCCTGACACGCACTTGGCCGGTTATTATACCTATATCTGATATGTAGGCTAGCATTTGACCACTATTTCAGCTGGTGGTAAGCGATGATGTGGTCGGAGATGGTGAACACGCTAGGCCTAGAATACTCTGACTCTCAAAGGCGGTGTGTACTGCCGGAACACCGTAAGGTTATGGCGGCAGAGTTTCTCCTTGATGATGGGTAAGCTACTTTTTGGTAACAAGTCAGGCATAACATCGATATAATATTCTTCTACCGGCTGTGGACGAACACCTATGGTAGGATTTGAACCTGCAACCTCTCGCTCAGAAGTCAAGTCATCCTTAACGCCAACGGGGATCTCAAACTTCATCATCAAATCATCATCATCATTATTAGCCAATTTCCGTCTACTGCTGGACATAGGCCTCTCACATGGCACGCCACTGAGCTCGATCTTCAGCTATTCAGTTAACTTAAACTTAATTCAATAAAAAAATTAAAACTTAATTCAATAAAAAAATGTAAAACTTAATTCAATAAAAAAATTGAACCTTGTTATTGGAGCGTTAAATTCTCACGATTTGTTAATAAAACGGTATCACGTCCCCTTTAAACGGGCAACATTAAGGCGGTATTTAGGAATCCCTTAATTTGTGATTTTCGTGTCCACCCCCGACCGGGCATGATAAATGACGGTCCTCTGATTAGCATTAATTATTCACAATACATCTGTAGTTATACAAGAAACGCTCATATTTCAACTCCCAAATGGGTTCAGCAAAAAAGGGATATTCCGTTGAGAATATAATAAAGATTACAAACACACTCGTTGATTTATTATCAGATATAAATAAATATGTCGCGGTAAAGATGGTTGAGTTAACATTTCTTGTTGCTACTTATAGTTGAAGCTACTTATACTTAAGTGAAGAAAGATTTGGGTTGCTGCTACGCCTCGTCGTGCAGTTTTTTTTTTTTATAGCAAAATATATTTTATGGCGACTATTGAAAGTAGTCACAAAAACGTTTTAGTGTGTTCCGACTTGAGGGTGGAAGCTTGCCAGTCGGACACTAGATAGTGTCCTACTACAATGTTGGTGATTGGGGGTTTCTTATGGATATTTTTTCTTGACCGGAAACCCACTGTGAAATGCATACATACATTTTGCGATAAGAAAAAGTCCATCAGTACACAGCAGGGATTTGAACATTCTTCCACTTCGGTCTTATATCTCCAATAATAAATAAAACATTAAATTAAAATATCAAAAAACCCGACTGCGCAAAAAGTGAAGTGTTAAAAAACGAACTGAAAAGAAAAAATCAAGTAAGTCTAGTAGTTTAGACTTCTGTTTAGGGATATCAAAAAACTATACCATTTTAATTCTTTCTCGGTCGATACACTCATAAAATAAATTATACATTGTTATATGGAATGTAGAGACTTTAACAGTCGGGACACATTAATGGCTTAACGAATGGGGATTAATGTGTTCCCCACTAGATAGGTTTTGAAAAAAAAATTTTTCTGAACCCCAAATTTTGGCTTCTGAAATCCGCCATTTTGAATTTTTTATGTTTTCGTTGACACTCGCGCTAGCATGGCTATTGACGTGCCAATTATCAAAATCGGCCCACGCGTTTGGTCTCTAGTGTGCCACAAAGGAACAAACATACATACATACATATATAGACTGATAAACACATGACCTCTCCTGCGTCGCGCAGTCGGGTAAAAAATACAGTAGGTAGCAATATAATTTTACGAGAGATAGTGAGTTTTGACACGTTCTTAGAATGTAGTAATGGTCTGGCAACGTCTTACTTCAACCGGAAACGTATTCCAGAGCCTTGCAGCTTGTACTGAGAAAGATTAATCATAGAACGATCTATGATGACTAGGCATCAACAATGTATGAGTCTCTAAAGACCGTAAGATAGAGAATTCGAAGTTCGAACTCATAATGTTGTATGTAGGCAAATAGTTTGCATTAAAAAATTCGAACGAAAATTTTGATCAACAATTGAATCGCGTCATTTCATCAGTAAATACCCGACTGAACAAAAGGCAAAGATATGAATGTTGCACTGAGTTATGGAAGAACGATATTTCTTCAAATCTTCCATAATAATCCATAATTACTACAATTAATGCCTACTTAATGCCGTGGTTCGCCAACACCAACAACTGGACCTATTATGCTGCAAAGAGCCAGAATTTCGTAGAATTGCATTAAATTATATGGAAGCATTTGCATCCGTAAATTTAAATAAATTGTAATAATTGTGTCGTGTGTTATTGTAGTTTTAAAACGTGTTTAACTTTAGTCCAATGTATTTATTAAAGATTGTAGTTTGTAATTTTAAAGATGGTAGTTTGTAAGAACTTGGTTGGGCGAATTGGTTGTAACACTTTCAAGCCCACCCAATGTATGATAATTTGAATAAATAAATAAAATAAATAAATAATTTAGACCAATTTAGTTAATTATTAAATTATATAATTTAGACCGTTATTCCCTAACTCAGTCCAATTATTGTGCATTATCAAATTCAATCTGCTATACAACCATTAAATTGAAAGATGAAAATGAACGTTAAAGATGAAAAGGGGCACATTATAGACCTTTGATACGAACTTGGGGATTAATTTTGCCTAGTTTATTAGTTCGGTTCAAGGGTTGGGTCAGTCAGACCTCAACCTCCTGATGGACAAGATGGGCCAATTGGTCGAGAATTTATTTGACCGTAGCATGGGATTAGCCGCAGATGTAAAATGGAAGGTTTATTGTATGCCATCTTCTCTCTCGCTGGGACTGAAATTGGAACGAATTTTATTTATGATTTGGCAGTAAGTACATAATTGGTACGTTACGATTAAATCCTAAAAAAATTGTAATGTAATAACTAAAAATTCGGTTCAAAAGATAGTTTATGCTCCAATTATAAACAGGTAGCTAATTAATAATATAATTTATTGTTACGTTACCCTCAAATTGTGTCAATAAATTTTAATTTATTTATTTAATTATATTTTATGATTTCGTTGAGATGTTTTAAATCGTATAAGTTAGCGTTTGACCACTATCTCACCTGGTGGTGAGAAATGAATTGATGTTGCAGTCGAGGATAGTAGCACACTAAGCTTAAAATAGGAACTGGCTCTCAGCTCGCTGCCAGAACACACCAGAACGTAGCTTGCCACCATCAAGGAATAAATCTACCGCCAAAACCTTTCGTAGTTCTAGCAGCACAGAGCGCTTGAGAGGCAGAGCATTCTAGGTCATCTTCAACCACATCATCGTTTACCACCAGGCGAGATAGTGGTTAAACGCTAGCCTATAAAAAAAGGCTATGGCAACCAAATCTTGTGGATTGATGACCGTTCTCTATGAACACATGCAACACTAAGGGTGTCATATAAGGTACGGCCTCACCGCGGCGTCCTGCGATCTGCGGGCGTGATCTCAGTACTTTTCAATGGGGTTAAAAACTGAAAGCTCTAAGTAGGTGGCGCTACTGTTGAGTGTTCCTAAAAACCGCCATATTGCAAATGTTGTATGGATTTTTCACAAACTTATTTCCTTAAAAATATATAATAATGTATTCGACCTCGACTTTTAGCCAATTATAAAAAGAAATAATAGAATAACATTTTTTATACATTTTTATTGATAAAAAAAAATTTGAAAAATAATTTATAACGTAACTTTTAATTTCATTCGGGAACACATTAATAACAGTGCTTTTGTAATGCATAGCTGCACATAGCGTTTATAATAAGTAAATATTCCAATGCGAATTGTTTTGTTTAAAAAATATTATTGAAAATGACAGATAGCTGTCAGACTTAAGGAACACTCTACAGTACCGCCACCTGCAGTGAGCAAAAGGCAGTTTTTAACCCCATTGTTTTCTGGTCGCGTTTGGTGTGAAACGGTCGGTACAAATACTACTGCACTATCTGATCGCCGCCTAGATCGCGCACGCAGGACGCTGCGATGTGTCCGTACCTTTATGCGTTGCCCACCCTGTCATATTAAAAATAAATATATTTCTATTAATATATTTTTTAAAGTAGCGCCACAATCCCCATATGAATACTTACTATACATAAGTCCAAGCTCTAAACGAGTCAACTAAAGAGCTGCTCTAAATTATATCAAGATATCAATGAAATTATCCGTCTCGGTAACCCCCTGAGATATGTATCAACAGAGTTAGCTAAGTGAGGGGGCGTCACGCAACCACATTGGGGTCATCCCTTGGGCTTCGGAGCGATGTAATATTCAAATGGAGGAATGCCTGCCCTACGGAAATATGTCCGTAATGAAGCCTATGGAACGATCGTTAGGTATACATAACTAAGCTGTAGACAAAAATGTAAGTAAGCTAATTTTATGAAGCTTTTTTTATAGAAGACTAGCTGCACCTCGTGGCTTTGCCCGTGTTTAATCCTAGTTACAAACCTTCTTCTTAAATCACTCTATCTATTGCAGTTGCGTAGTTAAAAGATCTAAGCGTACAGACTGCGGGAGCGACTTTTTTTTAATACTATGTAAAGATAAAGATAAACAAGCGTTTGATTACTATCTCACTTGCTGCTAAGTGAATTAAATCGATGGTAGTGTGCATATAAGAAATAATATATTATCAAAATTATTATTATCTTATCAAATACAATAGGCGAAATACATGCTTGAATGAAATTACTTAATGTGAACAATTGGTATCAAAATCAAAAAAATTGTAGCAATTTGAAAATAGAAAGGTAGTAGACGAAATATTTAGAATAAACTGGCCAATTGCAAGTCAGACTCGCACTCGTAGGGTTCCGTACCACACTACAGTATTTTATAAGATCGAGCAAAAAATACCACTATCATTTTTATAAATAATGATTATAAACATTTTATTTCTTATAACGCCATCTAACGTCTAACAAAGGTGTTAGGGATCGACATTTCAATATAACGCCATCTATGGAACGTTTGCCTAACTAAGCGTTCATAGATGGCGTGAAATGCCGAAAAAAAAACGTTTCTTGTATGGGGACCCTCTATTATTTTTAACTGTATTCTGTTTTTAGTATTTGTTGTTATAGCGGCAACAGAATTACATCATCTGTGAAAATGTCGACTGTCTAATTATCACGGTTCATGATATATAGCCTGGTGACAGACGGACGGACAAACAGACAGACAGACAGACAGACAGACAGACAGACAGACAGACAGACAGACAGACAGACAGACAGACAGACAGACAGACAGACAGACGGACGGACAGCGGAGTCTTAGTAATAGGGTCCCGTTTTACCCTTTGGGTACGGAACCCTAAAAACTACTCACAATAATGTAGATTCTTACCACCGGTGATAAAATATGTCATCGGTGATCACATTTCGTTTACTACCTTCCTATCTTCAAATTGCTACAGGATTTTTGATTTTGACACCAATTATTTACATAAAGCTAATTTCATTCAAGCCATTGAATATTCTTCAATATGGCAATGGAATTGAAATCTATCAGCCTCGGGTAAAGTGAGCGAAAGTAACATATTGGATTTAAACCCGAGTAGAACTGACGCGGGTCGTCTAGCAGCTATTTAATTTCTCAGTCCCATCTCCCGAAGTTTGGAATCCTATATCAATTCGATCGAACAGATATCAAAAAAGTTTCTGAAATAGAATATTGAAAGTTATTAAGTTTCAATTTAATTAACGTTCTATGTGTCGTCTACGTGTCTACGTGTCGTCTACGTGTCTACGTGTCGTTTTAAGTTTTAATCATGCGAACACTTCTCTACGAGTAGACCATATTCGTGATCGTTGTTGCAAATGGTGTTTTTCCCAATTCAATATTGAATAGCTAGAGATGCTTTTGGATTGTCTTTAGGAAGTGAAACGTAGGCAATCATATTTACCTCATGTTATACCCAAAATCATATATATTTTTTTCTATATCCATGCGTATACAAGTTTCAAAGTTAAAAAGCTTAGGGTACCTTATACTCATTACAAGACTAGACAAAAAGTCTAAAAAGTACGTACAAGGGTGTAGTGTACACGATATCATCGAAAAGGGCCTAGTGGTGTAGTGGGAGAAGGGCCGGCTTTGATTCGAGAGGTACCGAGTTCAATCCCCGCCGTGCAGCAATGGATTTTTCTATCGAAATGTGCGCATTTAACAGTGGCCTTCTGGTGAAGGTAAAACATCGTTAAGAACCCCGCAACCTCCGCGTGGTGGTAGGACACTGTGGTGTGTCCGCCTTGCCAGCTACCACCCTCGAGTTAGAAAATCTGTCGCCAAACATCTAATGTGTTCCAGTAGCTATCCTTGAGAGCCAGTTCTCATTCTAGGCCTAGTGTGCTACCATCCTCGACCGCATCATCACTTACCAACAGGTGAGATTAGAGGTTAAACGCTAGGCTATATGATATTAAAAAAAAGAAATATTCAAGTTAGGTTTAATTCTTCTCTTAAGGATTCGGCTTCTTTCGGTTACTTAAGGAAACTGCTCTTAGATACTCTTAACTCAGCTCATTCCAAATGAATGTCATTATATTTTGATAGCAATTGTCAGCACGCAATTGCTCTTTAAACTCACTCAACTAAAAACATGGTTGATGCATCGTTACAGACTAACAAATAAAGTTTTACAAGTAGTAAAACTTTATTTGTTAGTCTGTAACGATTCTTTCTTTTGAAGATCTATTTGCAGAAATATTTTCACAGCTATAATATCCAGTGCCTCTTTTCATTACCGTATTTATTTATTATTACTTCTACTATTGCTTGTAACAATAAAACAAATAATAAACTGGCCAAGTGCAAGTCGGACTCGCACTAGTAGGGTTCCGTACCACACTACAGTATTTTATAAGATCGAGCAAAAAATACCACTATCATTTTTCGCCAGCAAAAAATAATAATTAATAAACATTTTATTTCTTATAACGCCATCTAACCTCTAACAAAGGTGTTAGGGATCGACATTTCAATATAACGCCATCTATGGGACGTTTACCTAACTAAGCGTTCATAGATGGCGCGAAATGCCGAAAAAAACACGGTTTTTGTATGGGGACCCTCTATTATTTTTAAGCTTATTCTGTTTTTAGTATTTGTTGTTGTAGCGGCAACAGAAATACATCATGTGTGAAAATTTCAACTGTCTAACTATCACGGTTCATGAGATACAGCCTGGTGACAGACGGACAGACAGACAGACAGACAGACAGACAGACAGACGGACAGCGGAGTCTCAGTAATAGAGTTCCGTTAGTACCCTTTGGTTTCGGAACCCCAAAAACTGCAAAAAAACTATTCGCAGAAGATTCTCGTCGCAAAGTGCATTTTTCATTAAACGCGTCCAAACATCGCCTATTGGAGGCAATATCTCGCAGACGCCGTCGGGGTTCTGACGTAACAGATACAGTCGGGGCAGAAATAAATCGGCGGTCGGCGGCCTACGGGTGATTATATAGTGCAGAAGAGTACATTTGTATAAAAGGAGCACTAAGTAGATTTTCACATAGTATAAAACTCAGTAGTTTCCCGCCGCCTGTCCCTTCTCTGTACGTTTAGATCTTTTGAACTACGCAACGGATATTAGTGCGGTTTTTAGGGTTCCATACCCAAAGGGTAAAATGGGACCATTAGTAATCTAAGACTCCGCTGTCCGTCTGTCTGTCTGTCTGTCTGTCTGTCCGTCTGTCACCAGGCTGTATCTCATGAACCGTGATAGTTAGACAGTTGAAATTTTCCCACATGATGTATTTCTGTTGCCGCTACAACAACAAATACTAAAAACAGAATTAAGTTACAAAATAATAGAGGGTCCCCATACAAGAAACGTGTTTTTTTCGGCATTTCACGCCATCTATGAACGCTTAGTTAGGTAAACGTCCCATAGATGGCGTTATATTGAAATGTCGATCCCTTACACCTTTGTTAGACGTTAGATGGCGTTATAAGAAATAAAATGTTTATTAATTATTATTTTTTGCTGGCGAAAAATGATTGTGGTATTTTTTGCTCGTTCTTATAAAATAATGTAGTGTGGTACGGAACCCTACTAGTGCGAGTCCGACTTGCACCTGGCTTGTTTATTATCATTAGATAGAGTAATTCAAGAGAACGGTATATAACCAGGATTAATGATAAGTGTATAATGCAGGCAAAGCCACGGGGTGCAGCTAGTACTTTATAAATTATTGCTAAAGCAGAAAGAGATTTGCGTTTTTAGGGACGCATAGTTTACGCGGGAATCCTTTAGTTGGTTGATTTTTCATTTTATACGTGTATATAAATGCAGTTATGTTAGCTTTTCAATCTACGAAATGGCTTTTTTGAAAATTTTGCATTAGATACGTGTCATATGTGATCTGTATAACCTAATTCGTAAAATATAATTTTATTCAATAATTTTTGATAGGAAATTTAAAAAAAAACCTATTCGATACTTTATAGGCTACTGTTTGACCACCAATATCTCGTCTTAGCGATAATAAGCGATAATGTGGTAAAAGTTGAATGAATGAATGTAAATATGTACATAATGAAAGTAAAATATGTACATAATTAGGCCTAGAATAATCTGACTCTCAAGAGCTGTGTGCTGCCAAAACACCGTAAGGTTATAGCGGCATATATTCTCCTATTAAGGAGAATATATTACCATTAGGTAGTGAGCTGTTTTTTGGTAGCAAGTCAGGCGGAAAATGAATATAATATGCTCCTACCACATGTAAACAAACACCCGTGCTAGGATTTGAACCTGTGACCTGTCGCTTTGAAGTCAAGGCATCAATCCATTGCACCAACAGGGCTCCTTACTTACTTATCCTCAATACCTTAATTACTAGATAAACCTTTCGCTATTTACACCTTCTGTAGTCCTTTATCTTTGACGGTGGCTGTATTGATAAATTGAGCAATCGCGCGGGACGAAGGCGGTCCTGCAAACGACATAATAATTTCCACTGAGAAGATGAGAAATTCAATCTCCGATTGTTCGACTTTTTCTTCGCTCGGGTTAATTTTAAATGGAAGGTCGGGGCAGGTGTTTGGTTTGCCACGAAAGAGTATCATTAGATTTTGTTCCTTAATAAATTGGTTCTATTTGTTTTTTTATTATAAGATATACACAGAAAACTGGCCAAATGCAAGTCGGACTAGCACTCGTAGGGTTCCGTAACACAGTAAAGTATTCCATAACTATGATTTTTCGCAACTAAAATATTTGTTTTTCATAAAAACACTATGAAAAACAAAGTTATCTTTGCGGTCGCCATATCTCAAAAACTGCTGACTGTATCTCGTTCAAACCAATTTTCGTTGTTAGTTTTTATTGAGATCTACAGCATATATTTTTTTTAGATTTTTCACTCCCATACTTTAAAAGTTAGAGGGGGGGGGGGGGGGGACACATTTTACCACTTTAGACGCGCCTATCTTTCACTTTGAGTAAATATGCTTTTAGGAACATGAATGTCATTTTTAAAGACCTATCCATAGACACCCCCTACGTATAGGATTGAACAAACAATTTTTTTTTTGTTTCAGTTCCATGTATGGGATGCCCCCCTTTAAACTTTTATATTTTTTTATTTTTGTATAAAAATCGGATAGCGGTTTACAGAATACCTACCAAGTTTCAATTTTGTAGTCCTAACAGTTTCGGAATAAAATGGCTGTGACATACGGACGGACAGACAGACAGATGAATCTGTAAGGGTTCCGTTTTTTGCCATTCGGCTACGGAACCCTAAAAAGGTAAGCGGTTGACCACTGAATGCAACCTCATCTCACCTGACGTTAAGTGATGATGCGATCGACGATGGGAAATAATTTTCAGCTCATATTATCCGTTCACTGTAGAACTTAAGCATTCCTACCTGTTATGCTACTAATCTTTATTCTGGGCTTATTTTGGACTGGGCCCTAAAGTTGTCAAATAGAAAGCAAATACATTTCAAGAATTATAGTTTTATATACTTTAGTACTTAAATTCAATATTACTTTTACTTTTTTTTTTTTTTTTTTTTAATAAAAAAGATTACTCGCAATATGGGTTTCACATTGCTAGTATTCTTGTTAACCCCTCCAACTAAGCTATATATGCTTGTGTCTGGAGTGGGTTCACGTCAATAGTGCAATGGGTGGGGTGGGGTTCGAACTCACGACCTCTCGATCGCCAGTCCGACACGCTATCCATTGGGCTATTGCCGCTTTAAAACCACCCCCAACTGATCTGAGGATGTAATCTTATATATTTGGGCCGGCGAGCATGTATGAAAGCGCTCATGAAAGTGGAAGAAGCGGAAGAGGAATGTCAGGATCGTAGCATGTGGAAATTAGTAGTCTCTGCCTGCAACAACGGGAAAACGGCGTGATTTTATGTATGTATGTATGTCTGTACGTACGCTGCCGCAGACAGACACACACATACACAAATACACACTTCAAACATATAACACCCCTCTTTTTTGTCGAGGTTCAAAAATGACTTTGCGAAATTATAGAAAGGATATATGTGCGAACATGCAAAAAAATATATATATAAGCATACGAATTGAGAACTTTCTCTTCTTTTGAAGATGGTTAAAAATTTAAAAAAGTTTTAAGCACAAGCTTTTTGTAATGGTTTTGACAGAGACATCGGTAAACACACATAATAATAATAAAGTGATCGACATAGCTCAGCGGATTAGCAAACTGAAGTGGCAGTGGGCTGGTCATATCTGCCGTAGGACCGATAACCGTTGGACCAGACTGGTTCTAGAGTGGAGACCGCGAATCGGCAAACGTAGAGTAGGTCGCCCTGTGACTAGGTGGAGCGACGACATTCGCAAAGCGGTGGGCAGTGACTGGAAACAAAGAGCCGAAGACCGAGCTCAGTGGCGTGTCTTGGGGGAAGCCTATGTCCAGCAGTGGACTGATACCGGCTGATAATGATGATGATGATGACACATAAAAATAATTAAGATAGTTTAAAAACTAAAACAACCGACTTCCATGCTCTGCGTGTCAGTTTCAGTAACAAGTTTGAGACGTTTATCGTCATATCTCTGGAGATATTTATCAGGTCTCGATGAAATTACAAAGAGACCACCTCGAATATGTATTCTGCCGATTAAAAAAATTCAGTATTGACGGAGTAATCGCGAAACATACATACAAAAAAAAACTGGCCAAGTGCAAGTCGGACTCGCACTCGTAGGGTTGTCTCAATGTCATTTTTGAAGACCTATCCATAGACACCCCACACGTATAGGTTGGAAGAAAAAAAAATTTTTTTTCCGTACCATGTATGGGATTAAACTTTTATGTTTTTTATTTTTGTATAAAAATCGGAAAGCTGTTCACAGAATACATCTACTTACCAAGTTTCAATTCTGTAGTCCTAACAGTTTCGGAATAAAATGGCTGTGACATACGGACGGACAGACAGACAGACAGACAGACATAACGAATCTATAAGGGTTCCGTTTTTTGCCATTCGGCTACGGAACCCTAAAAATATACAGACAAATTGAGAACCTCCTTCACCTCCTCCTCCACCTTTTTCTAAGTCGGTTGAAAATACATACAGATGAGCCCCCTCGTTTTTGAACTTAATAAAAAGCTATACGTTGGCTATTAACTTACTCCAAGGGTCATGACCTCATGCACTATAAGTAGATCAGTAAGATAGAATAAGTATAATATTTTTTATATATATATTTTTATATTATATAGAACTGGGCAGCACTTGACCACTATCTCACCTGATGTTAAGTGATGATGCGGTCGATGGTGGAGCGCGCTTACCCAAAAGATACCTATTCACTCGCGATTTGAAGACCCCCATATTGTATTTAGCCGGAAACACAGACTCAGGCAGAGCATTCCATTCCCTGGCGGTTCGCATGATGAACGAAGATGTAAATCGCTTTGTTGGGGTAGATGTTATATCCACCATAAATCGGTGGCGCCTTTTAGTGTCTCTGGATGTCCGATAATAAAATGGGGAAGGTGGAATCAAATTATGCAGTTCCATAGCATACTCTCCAAAATGTAACCGATAGAAAACCGACAAACAACCGACTTTGCGGCGATGCGCGAGATTTTGAAGTCTCTTGCCTACTACCATCATCACCAATGAGCTTCTTGGCTCTCCTCTCAATGGCTTCCAGTGTCTCCAGCTGGTATTTGGCAGAACCATGTAAATGTAACAAGATAATTTGCCTCAAGAAGCCAATACAAGCTGGTGCCAGCATTGCCTTATCGCATAAAATAAAGTTGTATAAACATTGATATAGGTAATGGTATACAACTGTGTACAGCTAAATAAGGACACCGATTTTTATCGGTGGATCAAAAGCTAAACATACATAATATCGTTTAAAAACTAAAAAACAACCGACTTCAATGCCGCGCTATTCATTTTCAGTACCAATTTTGAGATGTTTATCTCAATATCTCTGGAGATACTTATCATACTTTGATAAAATTACCATGGTACCACACTTGGGATATCTCCTTTCGAACAAAAAAAGAATAATCGAAATCGGTTCATAAACGACGAAGTTATCCGCGAACAAACATAAAAAAAAAATAAAAAAAAAATATATACGGTCGAATTGAGAAACCTCCTCCTTTTTTTGAAGTCGGTTAAAAATAACAAAAAAAAAAGACCTCATGCACTAATTAAAACATTAAAGTTGTTCTCTTCTTCGCTATAACAGTATATGTTATAACGGCTTCTTATTTTTTATTTTAATTAAAAATTCAGTCTAAGCTTAAAACGATATCAATATCTTTTGTATAATATTATTTTTAGCTTGCTCTGCTAAAACAGAAAAACAATTTTCTTTGTGTGTTCTAGTTTCAGCATAAAGGCTAATGCGAATTTAATCGAATACATACACAATTAATTTATTCAGTCGATAGTCGTTTTTAACCCCACACGCAAAACGAAGGGGTGTTATAAGTTCGACGTGTGTATCTGTGTATGTGTGTGTCTGTCTGTGGCATCGTACCGCCCGATTTTGATTTGTTTTTTTTTTATTAATAGGTGTCTTCAGCGACAGTGTTCTTAGCTTTGTTTCATGAATATCCGTTCCGCCGTTTAAATATTATCAGCTCTTTTTTGGTTGCTGGGACTACGATATCTCTCGCCACATATCTCAGAAGAGATGTCGTGTTTTTGTTTAGGTTCATTAGAATGGTCTCAATGGACAAATCATATAAAATATTAACAAATCAGTCGGGGGTGGGTTTAAATTTTAAATTTAATTATTATATTATTTTATCTTAGCTATTAAGTTGTAGTAGATTTAGTTAAATTATGTATAGATTTAAAATCATAAAAAAATATTATTGGGAATTAAACACAGGGTGTACCGTTACTCAACATCAAGAGAGCTCGGGGTGACAAATTAAAAAAAAATTAAGCGCGCAAAGTTGCACAATTCACATATTTTGTAGTGGCCAAAAAGAAATAAATAGCGCTAGAACTATTTTGATAGTCTGTGGTCACAGACTGTCATCATAACACATTTAACCATGGAGTAGGAAATACATATGGACATGGAGGTGCCGCAGTACATTTGCCTGTATGGATATAATTTCAAAAAATGGTGCCTAGACGTCATAATGGAACCTAAACTGACTGCCATTCATTGTCCATTGGTCCATTGATGACTGAGTATTTAGGTGAATACTCAAAGATTGATGACATTGATTGACACAATCCTTGCAATGGACTAATGAACAATGACTGGCATACGTTTTAGGTTTAGGTATGAACCTTTATTTGTAGGTATTTCATGTTCTTTTGATATGTCAATAAGTTAAAGGTAAAATTTTTATCGGGTGAAAACTGCAAGAGCTGCGAACGTTTTATCGAAAACTGTATGTATTTATTGGTTTATTACGTTTTTATGTTAGTCAGCGTCTTTTACAATATTATGCTCTTGGATTGCTATTTTATAGAGCCTTTTATCTTTTCCCCTTTCTCATAGAGGGGGATGATAAGCAGAGTGTATAATTCGGCCGCAACATTATTTTCTCTCGGCCAACGACGTACTTAGAATTTTTTCTACTCTAGAATTCTTTGCACCGCTCTGGATTCAAAATAGCGGCCTCGCAGAAACGTACTATTTTGCGGCCTCGATATACAATCTACTATTGTACACGCGACGCTGACGGATCCGGAAGGATAACATAGTTTAGTAGTATATTTAAAGTATGATGGCAATGAATATAAAAGTGCAAAGAGTTTTCCACCCGCAACTGTGAGGCATGACTTTAAAACGGATTTTAGAGGGCGTTTATCGCAAAATGCAACAAATACAGCATTAACTTAATTTTAGCAGTTCTAACTATTGTTGAACTAATTTAATCTATAAAAGTAGCAAACTATTACTCATTTAATTACAACTAACTTGAACTATTGCTAATTTATAGTTCGAAGTTACCGTGAAACATGTTATGAAATAGCCGCTCGGAGTTTCGAGAGCCATTGGAAAATTGTTCTGAAATAGTATTTAGTTCAATGTTTAATTTCTTGATGCGAAGAGAAGTAATTTAAAATGAATTAAAATTTAAAATCGTTTAAAAATAAACTGGCCAAGTGCAAGTCGGACTCGTACTCGTAGGGTTCCGTAACAGTAGAGTATTTTATAACTTTAATTTTTCACCACCAAAAAATTAAATATTATGTTTCTTTTGAAGTGTTTCACACTTTATATTTTTGTAAATTGTTAAACACAATCCAAAATTTACATAAATATAAAGTGTGAAACACTTCAAAAGAAACATAATATTTGATTTACGCAGTGCAACATCTCTCGTCGGATTTGAAAACTGTAATGTATTCTTCCGAATGATTAACTTACGTAATAAGTAGTCATAGATGGCGCCACCAATGCATAATTGGGTTAACAAAATGCAATCCACTAATTTCGTCGTAACGATACTTCGCACCGTGGCTTAATTGGCAAAGCACCGGAACATGTTATTCCGGAGGTTGCGGGTTCAAGTCCCGTCGGTACGATGAAATTTTGGATTGTGTTTAACAATTTACCAAAAAATTAACTTTGTTTTTCATAGAGTTTGTATGAAAAACAAAGTTATCTTTGCGGTCGCTATATCTCAGAAACTGCTGACTGTATCTCGTTCAAACCAACTTTCGTTGAAAGTTTTTATTGAGATCTACAAAATATATTTTTTCTAGATTTTTCACTCCTTTACTTTAAAAGTTAGAGGGGGGAGGGGGGGGACACATTTTACCACTTTAGACGCGCCTATCTTTCACTTTGAGTAAATATGCTTTTAGGAACCTCAATGTCATTTTTAAAGACATATTCATAGACCCCACACGTATAGGCTAAAAGATTTTATTTTTTTGTTTCAGATCCATGTATGGGATGCCCCCCCCCCTCCCTTAAACTTTTATATTTTTTATTTTTGTATAAAAATCGGAAAGCGGTTTACAGAATACATCTACCTACCAAGTTTCAAATCTGTAGTCTTTATAGTTTCGGAATAAAATGGCTGTGACATACAGACAGACAGACATGACGATTTGTAAAGGTTCCGTGTTTTGCCATTCTACGGAACCCTAAAAATTTTTTTAGTAGCAAGTAGCAAGTTTGAGATGTTTTACCTCGATTATGATTGAATGTTATTTTGAATAATAAAAAAATTGAAAATAACTTCACAACTGACTATATCTATATATATGTATATATCTATATATATCATTATTTCACAATTTTTTGAATAAAAATTGTCTGAAGTACTGAAACATCCACTGGGTTGCGGGTGCTCGTAATAGTACGGTTGGCAACCCTACATTAATCAGGGGAATTAAACATGTGTTTTAAGTGTGACGTTCGACGTCTAGATGAAAGCTGAATGGCTCAATACCTTTTTTTTTTGTAAATTCAAAGCAATAAGTTATGTTTCTGTTATATCTATAATATTTTTTTTTTGAATATGATCTATTTAATGTAATTTGACGAGTGTAAGTGCAAATTTTTAATTTGCCCATATACTGAATAAATGCTTTGACCTTGACTTTGACTTAATAATAGTAACACCCCTATAATACAAAAAAAAAAAATCTGCCTTTGAAGATAAGGAGATTAGAAGCTGATGTTTGTTTCTTATTGAAGATATCTAACGGCTCAGTAGATTGTCTTGAACTGCTCGCAAGACTAGGTCTGAAGGTACCATATAACCTATTTAGAAAACAGTGTTCACTTAAACTTCCTTAAGCAAGTACGAACTTATAGCAAAAATGGTCATTTGTCAAGAGCGAGCCGAAGTTTCAATGAGTTATACAATTAAGGCGGATTATAGTAAGTCATTTCTTTCCTGGTGCTTAACTTAAACTTACTACTAACCTACTCTGATTTTGATAGTATAAAATACCTATTAGTGGAAATTAGAAAGCCAGGAACAGAACAGTCTGGAAGCACATTCTGGAGCAGGCCAAGGCCCACCCCGGGCTGTAGGGCCGAAGATGATGATGATGATTAGTGGAAATTTGTAAAGTGCCTTCAAATTTTAAGTTTTACTTTTTACAATTGTTCAGCAGTAAGTTTTCCAAAAATAAATGAAATAATAATATCGTTTAAAAACTTAAAAAGAACCGACTTCAATGCCGCGCTATTCATTTTCGGTACCAATTTTGAGGTGTTTATCTCAATATCTCTGGAGATACTTATCAGACCTCGATAAAATTACCGTGGTACCACACTTGGGATATCTCCTTTCGAACAAAAAAAGAATAATCAAAATCGATTCATAAACGACGAAGTTATCCGCGAACAAACATAAAAAAATAAAAAAATTAAATAAAATATTTTATATATATATACGGTCGAATTGAGAAACCCCCTCCTTTTTTTTAAGTCGGTTAAAAATAAAATAATTTCAATTTTTTTTTTGTAAATGTTTATTTTGTTAAAATGTAAGTGTTAGTCATGTAACGGAAGAATTGAAGGCTTTGAGTGTACATTGACATCTGATCAGATCTATTATAACATCTGTTTAAGTTTAGGATACATTATCATGAAACGAGTACTTCTTTGAAGTGGTTTAAAATATGACTTGCATATTTATACACAAGAATTAAGCACATATTATGAGCTTAAGTGTTAACTAAATACTGCATAAAATACTAAATACTTGATAATGGTATTATTTAAGTAGAAGTATACCTAAGCGGTACGAATATCCAGTCATAAGTAACACCTAACAAATTGTATCAAAAGCTAAAGTTGTGAGATAAACTACAGCTATATTTCAAAGTGGCGCGGTTTGGGTTCAGTTTTAACCCTAAACCCGTAAGTGTGGTATAAAGTAAGGGCGATGAGCGTTTGTGTGTGGGAAGTTTGGTGGCCTAGCGTGCGTGCTACCGTATTACTATTAATTATTCTGAGGTGTTACCGCGGTAGACCCAGCCTGGCTGTGGCCCGGACTTCACCAAAGTAGAAGAAAGGAAAGGTGTGACAAAGCCATTAGGATTTATTGAAGCTAAACTTTACGTCCACGTAAAGTCACGAATTAAATTAATAAGTTTATTTACCCTTTAAGGGATGTAAGTGAGCACAAATACCACTTCAATGCTCCCAGCCAACCTCAGCAGCCCGTGGTGCATCCCGCTGACGAAACGAGGCTCTGGCGACCGACAAATGGCGGTATAACCATTTTAAATTATGGCGTAGCTAAATCCTACCGGCCGGTGACGGGCAGCAGCGACGCCGGTGCGATGAGCTACGTCTTGCGATCGCCTGCCCAGCGTGGCGTTTAGGGCATACCCCTCCCACCGAGTCAAAGATCTGGCTCAGTGGCGTATCTTGGGGAGGCCTACGTCCAGCAGTGGACTGACACAGGCTGAATATGATGATGATGATGATTTAAGCTGTGTAATTTGATAGCGTAATTAATTTTAAGATTAATTTAATCACATTCAAATTAATTTAACGAATACAACTAAAAATGTATATGTACTATCACTTTAATGCAATCTTATTGAACATAATACACTCAGAAAGAGAAAGACAGGAAGAGAGACAGATTGAGATATGCGCATAAGCTTTTTATTCAAAATATTTGTAAATATTTAAAAGTATTAATCGTACCTACAAAAATGTTTAAGCTCATGTAATCATCAAACTATACAGATAGTTGCTAAGTTACCTACATGAGCTTCGATTTATAGCGTTTTTAAATCTCCACACGCTTGTGACTCACACCGAGGAAAATCTTGGCCTGCGTTTCTGAGGCCTGCTTTGTAGCAGCAATGGTTGTAGTTTGTCGAGAGTTCCGATGAATTCCGCGTCTCAGTTCTCAACTCTTTGATGGTGTCAAGTGTTACTTGTTATACTTGTTAACTTGTTTCAATGATTTCCGAGGGAACGTGGAAGTTTCGAGATAGCGGGATTTTGATCACGTAAGCACCCTTTGGAATGAAATCTTAGACTTTGTACTTGAGTTAAACTAATTCATTATTTGTTATAATTGAAGTTTAATTGAGAATTTAATTTGTCTGGA
Organism: Cabera pusaria; assembly: GCA_954871355.1. Classification (NCBI taxonomy): domain Eukaryota; kingdom Metazoa; phylum Arthropoda; class Insecta; order Lepidoptera; family Geometridae; genus Cabera; species Cabera pusaria. Next base: position 3,866,481 of record OX940890.1, read on the forward strand.
ATATTTGAAACGGTCAAGATTGTTGAGAGTCTTTTAAGTGGCCTGAATTAAATTATAACTGAGTTATACAGATTGGCGTTTAATTTTGCGAGAGGGCAAAACTTGACTTCGTATCAATTCCGAAGAAAAGTGAAGATAAGGTCGAAGTTAAAGTAGTAGAAGGAAAACGACAATAAAGCAAAGACAGTGTTTAAGAATAAATCACATCCCATAAACACTTTAAAACTCTATGATTTTTAGAGCATAAGATTTACCTTTTATGATTAAGTTTTTTTTTATATATCTATCTAGTCTATCTATCTATATATCTATCTAGTTATAGGCTAGCGTTTGAGCATTCTCGCCTGGTGGTAAGCGATGATGTGGTCAAAGATAGTGAACACGCTAGGCCTACTCTGACTCTCAAGGGCTATGTGCTGCCGGTAAGGTTATAGCGGCAGATATTCTCCTTGATGCTGGTTTTTGGTATTAAGTCAGGCGGAAAATCGATATTATAATATGCTCCAACCACCTGTGAACGAACACTCGTTGTAGGATTAAAGACAGCGACATAGAAGTCGTGAGTTTGGTCTCCACCCATTGCACTGTTGACGTGAACACACTCCAGACACAAGCAAATTTAGAAAAAAATCATCGAGATCTGATGAGTATCTCCAGAGATATGGAGATAAACACCTCAAACTTGGTACTGAAAATGACTAGGGTGGCATTTGAAGTCGGTTCTTTTAGTGTTTTAACCGACTTCACAAAAAAGGAGGAGGTTCTCAATTAGTCGGAATCTTTTTAGGGTTCCGAACCTCAAAAGGTAAAAAAAAGGAACCCTTATAATATCACTTTCTTGTCCGTCTATCTGTCTGTATGTCCGTCTGTCTGTCCGTGTGTCACCACTGATTTTCTCAGGAACGGGTGGACCTAGCAAGTTGAAATTTATACCTAATACTGAGGTCTATAGTCCCTATTGGGTGTATAAAAATCAAGGTCTTGAATCAACATACATATTAAAAAGATATGGGAAAATTTAGATTTTCGCGAAAACTTGTTAGTACCAAAATGTACCTTAATTTTCAACTTTTTTTATTTTTCGGAATTTTTCCTTTACTTGTGCTCTAATACTTTGCTTATAACCAAATTGACAATTCTAGGAAAACCGGAAGTACCCTACAGGTTTTGGGTGGAAAACCTATAGGGTACTTCCCATTGACCTAGAATCGTGAAATTTGGCAAAAAGCAAAGTCTTACAGCACAAATTAAGGAAACATTCTAAAAAATAAAAAAAGTTGAAAATTAAAGGGTACCCCCCCCCATACATACATAGTTTACGCCAATTAAGGTAGACCTCTGAGTTATATGAGCGCCGATACAATTTAGAGGTCTAGCTTAATTGGTACATACCAACGTTGGTACGGAAGCCTCGGTGGGCGAGTTCAACCGATTTAGTCGGTTTTTTTTATGTATGTTCATTGATTACTCGAAGATGCCTGAACCGATTTAAAAATTCTTTTTTGTTGAAAAGGGTACCCTTCCCAGGTGGTCCCATTTAAATTTTAACCAAATCGGCATATCCGTCTTTAATATATCAACATTTGTATTACGACGCATTTACTTATCTCGACGACTTACTACTTACTGCTAACTACTGACACAGATTATGTAATAGTTTCTACGTCTACGGCTACTTTGACTAGCGCGACGTTTGAAGTCGGTTCTTTTAGTTTTTTAAACGATCTTAAATTATTAAGACATCAATTAGTTCCGTCCCGCGCGTCACTTTATATATTGCTGTAGTTTTAAAAATCTAAGCGTACAGATAGTGGGAGCGACTTTGTTTTAAACTATGTAAGGATACCGTAGCTGTAGACACAATTATATTTATTTCTAAAACTTTCCAGCGTTATTTACTTGCAAACAAGGATAAACAAGATATCAGGATTAGGATTTCAGTTCCTTTGTCAACAACTTTATGTAACCTAAAGGAAATACTCCAACTCCATTCCACACCAAAGTTCTATTAAACTTTCTCCATCTGTAACTAATAGTTGTCGAACTTAGTCAGGCCGCACACCAGGCATACACTTGTGTCTCAATAATTGTGGCGCCACATTTAAAACGCGACACATAACGTAACGTAACGTACCCGTATATTTGTGCTCAAGAACGCACACCTTGTATACGTCCGTTGTTTTCACCGGGCAACGGATCGTATTTTTTGCCGGACTCACAGTGTTGTATGCCTTATAAAGAATGTATATTAACATGCACCGGATTCTGATCCGGCGATAAATCCATACAACAATGCGAGTCCGGCAAAAAACGGTCCGTTGTCACATTTATAGCGGGCGCATTGTGCAGCGTGACGTTGACCGCGCTACACGAATTCAAGATCGAACACGTTCGTTTTTTGTGGCGCGTTGGTTTAATGTGGCGCCACAATTATCGAGATACAAGTGTATGCCTGGTGTGCGTCCTGCCTTACACAGAGTCCTACAACTTGAAGTTAATAGATACATTTGTGTATAGAGATATGTATTTGATACTTGTTAAAGGAACATTTTGGATCAAAGTATCAAACAGCTAAACAAAGTTATTCAGATGGAAAATTTGGATTCAGAAGACGATGAACTTTACGAGCGTAAATAGATCTTGGAATACTTACCAGAAATACTTACGTAGTGATGAATATTTTATATAATTGATATCTTTCTTTAGAAAAACGTACTAGTATTATGTAGTGAAATGCCGTTTCTTACCAGTCTTTTTTTTTTTTTTTTGGTAAATTCTGGTTTTGAAACGTTTTTCTGGTTTAAACGACTACAATTTTCTCTTATTGGCAAATAAAGCCAGTATCAGGCGGTCTCTTCATTAAAAGGGCAAAAAAACGATGAACTGACTTGCCACCACCACCAGCTTACCACCATCAAGGAGAAAATCTGCCGCCAAAACCTTACAGTGTCCTGGCAGCACAGCTTTTGAGACTCAGACTGTTCTAGGACTAGCATATATATCATCCTTGACCACGTCATCGCTTACCACAGGTGAGATAGTGGTCAAACGCTAACATTTATTTATTTATTTAGTTAGTTATTGATATAAATAAATAAACATCAACAAAACCGGCAAGTCGAGTTGGACTCGCCCACCGAGGCTTCCGTACCAACTTCTCAAACTAGGTTAAAGGACAAACTTACCTTTGTAGTTCGATCCATAGAAAATGTATTGCACCAACTACACATAATAAGTTTGTTTTAGTTAACATTTTTTTTAGTCATTACACTACATTTTTACGGCTTTCAGGTTTATTCCTATATAAGTGCTTCAAGAACCTGCTTCATACCAAATTTCATGATTCTAGGTCAACGGGAAGTACCCTATAGGTTTTCAACTCAAAACCTATAGGGTACTTCCATTGACATAGAATTATCAATTTTGGTTAAAAGTAAAGTATACTATGTAAAGATCTTAAGGAGCTTAAAAGTTATGAGGGAACAGATGAAAATGCATACATACATATCGGTCAAAATCATAATCCTCCTATAGTCGGTTAAAAATAAAAATAATCTTACTTTTATAACTACCAGCTAAAAATGTGCCTATGATACGATTACTTGTTACGGATACAATATTTTTATCTTGAAATAAAAGCGTCTAACGTATTTACCAAAAGCGTCCAAACAAAACCTGTCTATCCCTTTTAATATAACTATAGGCTTTAACGCCGATGAAACTAATTTTGAAACTTCAAACAAATCCAAACTACAAAGGCTCAGTTCAAATATCTCAGGGTACAAAAGTCAAAGTTGTAAAGTTATAATTCTACCGTAAATCCTTTAGGGCATTAATTTTATAAGTTTCAAAGCGAGAGAAAGATAGCGCGGCTGCATTTGTGATGGAGGCGGATGAGCGTACACTCAAATAACAAGGACTGTATGTACATTTTACCGGTAATTGTTTTAAATGTTATAGAATACTTCAAAAACGGTGTTACTGGATTTTGACAGTTCAAAAACGTATGAGTAAAACGCTGAGCCTTGCACGTTTTCAAAAGCGTCAGTGATTACTTTCCATTAGGACGGCCCTTCTATGAAAAGTTCAATTTTAGTCATCTCATGACAGATGAACCCGATTTGCCTTAGTCACGCGGTAACATGAAAACGGGTGAACCGATTTGGCTAATTCATAATTGATGTCTTTAATGATAAAATTGTTTTTACAAAAGAAAAGTTTTAAGTAAATAACAGGAGTTTGTAACGCGAGCGAAGCCGCGGGGCACTTCTAGTTTATATATAAAACTTGAAGTGGCCCGCGGCTTTGCCTGCGTTAAATACTCCTTTTATTTACTCGGGATTCATATTTACAAACCCCGAAAAACCCAAATTTTCAGACTTATTTACCTACCCCATTTCGAAAAATCCTACAACACGTACTTATTTATTTATTTACAGAAGTGCTAATGAGTAAAGTTTCGAATAAAACAGACTATCTCATCTTGTTTCTCCATACGAACTTTGAACACCCGTTTCATCCCCTTCAAGGGTGAATTTTGAAAAATCCTTTCTTAACAGATACTAACGTCATAATAACGATCTGCATGCTAAATTTCAGCGCAATCCAAAACAATATTGATTTACACACTTTGTTACCCCATTTCATCCTCTTAGGGGTGTAATTAAAAAAGCCTGAAACATGTATTTACTTATTTTTTTACTGGAGCACTTGTATGAAGTTTCGAATAGAAAATAATATCTAATCTTGTTTCACCATATAAACTTTGAACCCCCGTTTCATCCCCTTCAGGGGTAAATTTTGTAAAATCCTTTCTCAGAGGGAACAACGTCGTAATAACTATCTGTATGCCAAATTTCAGCGCAATCCAAAACAATGTGTATTTTCACACCCCATTTCTTCCTTTTCCCGCCTTAGGGATGGAATTTAAAAAAATACCTAAAACACGTATTTACTTATTTTTTACGGGAGCTCTTGTGTATGAAGTTTCGAATAGAATATACTATCTAATCTTTTTTCTCCCTACAAACTTTGAACCCCCATTTCAACCTCTTAAGGGGTGACTTTTAGAAAATCATTTCTCAGCGAAAACTAACGTCGTAATAACTATTTGCACGCCAAATTTTATCGCTATCCGAAGCAATATTTAATATCACACTTTGTTACTCCATTTTACCATTTTAGGGGAGGAATTAAAAAAAAGCCTGAAACACGTATTTACTTATTTTTTTACTGAAGCACTTGTGTGAAGTTTCGAATAGAAAAGACTATCTAATCTTGTTTCTCCATACAAACTTTGAACCCCCATTTCATCCCCTAAACGGGTGAATTTTGGAAAATCCTTTCTTAATACACCATTACGTACGAAGAGAAATATACCCTCTAAATTTCAAATCTCTACGACCAGTGGTTTAGGCTGTGCGTTGTCTGTCAGTCAGTTAGTCAGTCAGTCAGTCAGTGAGTCAGTCAGTATGTCAGGACAAAGATTCTTATAGTATTAGAAGATATAACATGACGCTTACATCATCTCCTATGCCTTTGGACCGTGACGCTACGCTACTTCCGTCAAATTTTACCTCCGTGCGCCTAAAGCAGTCACTTCAAAAAATTGAGAAATATATATTATCAATTTCTTATAATCAATTAATTTTTAAATAATAACGTAACATAATTAAATATCATTATTAATGTAATGTGTTCCATCTAATTGCTGCAATAAAGATGACATGCTAAATAATAGGTTTTGATTTGCAATTTTAGGAAAACAGTACATGCCATATCAGAAGAAAGCTGATATAGACAACTTATAAACTCAGGGCGTCTAAAACTGTCTGTACTAAGTTATTATTATATATTAAAGGTGTATATGGAATATAAACAGATTGTGTTTAAATGCCGGAATCTGATAATACAACTTAAAACCGGTATGATAAAAACGGATAATAGCAGATATCGGGTCTCCAATTTTTGGTTGGATGGCTCTGCATAGTCAAACACCAGGTGATGGCGGCGTACGATAGGGGAGCCAGTAAATATTTATTGGGAATTAAGTCAGGTGTCTTGAAGATGTAAGAATACAATAGCAAGCATTAAATATTTATCGAGATGTAGTGAAGCTGAATGCGATCTTCTTAGTGCGAAATACTTATTGCAGTGCACTACTGGGGCCTTATTCAGTATTAGCAATGAGATAACGCGTTCCTTACCGCGCCACGTTACGTTATTGATTGTATGCCACACTATAGGTAAGTTATACAAAACGCGCGCGTTACACGTCCTCATATGTCATATGATATTTTGACAGCTTAATACGCGCTCACCTACTACGCACCTTACCCTACCGCGTTTTAATTGGCATAGAGAATACCATAACGCGTAGATAACGTAACACTGCACGGTAAGACTTTAAAATGGTCATACTGAATAAAGCCCCTGTTGTATATCCAAAAACAAACGCTTATTTTACTCGTGAATACACCAAAACGAAACTATGTTATTTTACATACTTTTTAGAAGCTAGATGTGAAGATATTATGTTTCTTTGAAGTATTTCACACTTTATATTTTTGTAAATTGTTAAACACAATCCAAAATTTCATCGTACCGACATACATGTTACGTACATACATGTACCGTACATGTTCCGGAGGATGCGGGCTCAAGTCCCGTCGGTACGATGAAATTTTGGATTTTGTTTAACAATTTACAATTTACGATGAAGTTTTGGATTGTGTTTAACAATTTAGATGTGAAGATATTTGACTTATGTACCTACCTATAAGTAAACCTTGTTATTTACGTGTTGAAGATCGTTCTTTATCTTCGATCAAAATAATATTGATTGGATTTACTATATTCATATCACTAATAGTAATATTATGTTTCTTTGAAGTGTTTCACACTTTATATTCGCTATACTTCGCACCGTGGCTTAATTGGCAAAGCACCGGAACATGTTATTCCGGAGGTTGCGGGTTCAAGTCCCGTCGGTACGATGAAATTTTGGATTGTGTTTAACAATTTACAAAAATATAAAGTGTGAAACACTTCAAAGAAACATAATATTTGATTTACGCAGTGCAACATCTCTCGTCGGATTTGAAAACTGTAATGTATTCTTCCGAATGATTAACTTACGTAATAAGTAGTCATAGATGGCGCCACCAATGCATAATTGGGTTAACAAATGCAATCCACTAATTTCGTCGTAACGATACTTCGCACCGTGGCTTAATTGGCAAAGCACCGGAACATGTTATTCCGGAGGTTGCGGGTTCAAGTCCCGTCGGTACGATGAAATTTTGGATTGTGTTTAACAATTTACACTAATAGTAATGTTCAAAGATAAGATCGTTTAAAAAACTAAAAGAACCGACTTCAAAAATGCTGCGCTATTAATTTTCAGTAGCAAGTTTGAGGTGTTTGTCTCCATATATCTGTCTCTGGATATACTTATTAGACCTCGATGAAATTACAATGGTACCACTCTTGGGATATCTCCATTCCAACAAAAAAAAAATCATGAAAATCGGATCATAAACGACAAAGTTATTTATCTACGAACACACATTAAAAAATATACATATATATACGGTTGAATTGAGAAAACTCCTCCTTTTTTTGAAGTCGATTAAAATTGACTAATATTATGCTGTAATACGATATCTATTTATTTTAATGTGAAGATTCTTAAAGATTGTGTCACATATTACGTAGATTGATTTCCGAACTGTCCAATAGGAAAACAAAATAATTTCAGCCTTTACATAAAAGTAACTACATCTACAGGTAACTTAATTAATACACGTTTTTTGTGGCTATAATTTGATGAATTACTTCTCAATATAATTCCTGAATCCTATTTGAGCAAATAGCATTTAGTAATGTATAATTCGCTGTAAGCATTAGTTCACATTAAGATAATTAGATAAAATACAATTTTTATTTCCAAGTCGTTTTAGTAATCAAGAATAGCTGAAATGCACCAAAAACACGCCCAAAAAGAATTAATTTTCCCGCACCACAAATAAAATTCTATAATGAACATCGTAAAATATTCCCAACAATTTAATTTCACCGACCCACGTTCCGTATTTCCGGTTAACCGGCACAAGCCACAACTCGCTGACCAGTAACGGAAGTCTAAAATCTAGTTTGCGACTTCTTGCATAACTCCTGCCAAGTAGGACTTGTCGAGTTCTGGGAACTAGAACTCGATGATTTCATTAAATCATATCTTTATTGAAGTTGCCGAAAGTTGAAGTGCTCGCGATTAACCGGTTTATCTGTGACGATGGCTTTTGTCTTAAAGCGGTTAAATAGAACTTTTGGTGTTTTAACGACTTTATTATTTACATGGACTGCTTGCGGGGCAGATTATTTTCGTAGATGGATCAATGCGATAATCTTGCCTAATTGTTATCAATTGGGTCTGCCTATAAGTACTAGTTGCTAACTAGGCTGGTAGAGCATTGGCTAAAAATATCATTAATGCGTTTGTTTGTGTGAAATGCTCATTTTCTTGTTGATTGTAAAATTTTCTCAAATTGTGTAAATGCGTCCTACTCAAAACGAGGTCAAAATATGAATAGTTTTCATAAAATTACTATAGCTTTTACGTTACTGAAAAACAATACAGTAATCAATATAAAATTAATACTCAAATTAAAGAACCTAAAATCATCAGTAATTATAAAATATGAAAAATATTTTGTCTCTATAACATTTTAAATACCTTTATGACTAGTTATATCCTAGTACTTTCAAGCACGTCAAATACTTTTAAGACACTCAAATATCCAAATACCGCTTAAAACTTTTATCAACCCCTTCAGCCACATGCGACATAAACCACCAACTCACGACGTGAACAGGTTAATGAGGACGCAGCATGAATATGCTTATATCAACGTCAACAGGTTCCAGGATTAATATCCAGGAGGTCGTTTATACCTCACATACTTGGGACATAAAGGAGATAAGGCTGCCTATTAATGGGAAGAATAATACACTTAACGATATGAGGATCCAGTGGCATAGTAGGAGAATTGTCTCGGTTTTGGCGGCAGAAGTAGCGGGCTTAAAGCCCCGCCGTGCACTAATAGATTTTTCATAAAAAATATGTGTTTCACAGTGGCCCTCAGGTGATTAAGAATACCTTGGAAAATAGGACACTGTCAAGTATCCGCCTGACCAGCTACCTTCCTGAAGTTCGAAAAATCTGTCACTAAACATGTAATGTGTTCCAACAGCTGTCATTAAGAGCCAGTTTTTATTCTAGGTGTATCATTAAACAGGTTATTTAAAAATCATATTTAAGTTTCACAAATTATTTTTTATTTCAAAATATCAATTAGTATCTATATTCTCTATAACGATACTGATATAGTTGTTCAGCATCCAGTCTTCATTAAATTTCTTACGAGCAAAATTTGTATCGGAATCAGTGAAAGCATAATGTTTATTTGCATTCACTGATCGGTATTCATCCGCAATTGGGTTTATTGTTTTTCAACAATGTCTTGTCAATAAGTCTATTGTTAATTTATTGTGATAAGTATTTGAGAATAAGCTTGACAATGCAATACCGGATCTTAAGTTGCTACTACTCATATCGTCACTTTACACTTCATAGTAAATCATCGTCATAATTAACAGCCAGTATTCGTCCACTGTGACACAGGTTTTCACCGGAGCGCCACTGTGAAAAGCGCACATACATTTTTCGATAGAAAAATCCATTGGTGCACGTCGGCTTGAACTCGGTTCCTCTGACATCAAAGCCAACCCCGATTACGCCACCGGGCCCTCTAGGTCAGGTCTCTGCAATGGCACGCCACTAAGCTCGATCTTCAGCTCTTTGTTTCCACACGCTGCCAGCCAGCTTGCGTATATCATCGTTCCACCTAACAAAAGATATACGAAGGGGCTAAGTCCAGCGCACTCGGTCGCGAATATTCAACCTTTGCACTAAACATCCTATTCCTACCTCGTTTAAGGGCAGATCCTCACAAACGCATAAAAGAACTTAATTGCTCCTAAAATTTTCCGGATCGTTGCTTTTGTATGTTGCGGTAACGTATTATTTTCTTCGCATAAACAGTTTTATACGGCCCTTATTTTATGCCAGATTTGTATTTGTTATAAAGGACCCTTAAAATTTACGCCATTATTTTCACGTTACGCGTATTTCGGATCTCGTTATGAGCCAAAGGTTTTTTGGTTTATGTGCGCGGATTTTAGTAGAAATATATTTTGATGTAAAGCAGAAAATCTATTCGACAAAGTTCTGGCATTGTGAAGCTTTGAAGATAAGTCGTTACTTAGTTTTTTTTTTTATTTTCCCTAAGGCTTAACACGATTAGTGTACTTAGCCAGTGTCAAAGTATTAGAATAAACTCAAGTTTTCATAGATTCACGTCGTAAAATCGAGTCAAAGTTACATTAAAATCAATTTTAATTCATAGTCTAGTCCAAGTCATACCCTCAGTAAAGATGAGGACTTTACTGAAGGCTTTTAGTGAAATTTTGGTGTAAACGTAAAATGACATGTTTTTTAACATTGTGCTGTTTCTCTATACTCGCACATATTTACCGGTACTTAATTCACTTCTATTAGGTATAGATTAACTAACGGAATAACATAAGATTTAAAGGAAAAATTCAATAAGAGTACACACTTTTTCACGTTCCCGCCAAAACCGCCCCTGTTAGTATTAGTAGATATATACGCTGAAATAACTTCTTGGTTAAGATAGATAGAACAGTTGCGTTTGTGAATGAAGTCAGAAAATTTTCAATATTATGTGCTTTCACTATAGACTTCTTACCTACAAGCGTACTATATCACCTATAACTATTGTACTATAGTAATTCAAGAAGACTGCTATCTACCAAAACATAAAACCAAAACCACAGGTTTACGACGCTCAAACAACCCTCTCTCCATAGAAAACCCATGTAAACAAGAAACACTTGTATTTAAAACATACGTGACTAATAAACTAAGCCAGAAGTGTTCTACCGAGCACTATAAAACAGGTTTAAGTACGTCCTGTCGAGCAATAACGTACCTTGAGCAACGTTCGTAAACTGTGCTACAGAATACGGGATAGTAGGTACACGGGATTTTTTTTACTACTCTATATCCAAGTCTAAGTTCTGAATATTTAAAGACCAAGGTAAAGTATAATTATATTGTAATACGGGACTTATCGCGCTAAAAACATAATTTTATTTACCTCGACGTCAAATGAGGGTAGTTTCAAACTACTCTCAATCATAACAATGCTGATACCCACAACTTCAGTCTTCTCGTGACCACGGTCAATGCAACTTGATCAAAACGTCGAGGTAAATAAAATTATGTTTTTAGCGCGATAAGTCCCGTATTACAATATAATCATGTGTGTAAACCGCGAAAGCTTGCAAAGTAAAGTAAGTACGTAGATATATGTTTAGTTTCTACAATAATGTTTAGCTCATTGTTGTGAAGAAGCAACCTTACACGTATCTGTAGAGTGGTATAAGTAAACTTAGAGATCTAAAAATAAATCAGGCAATTATCGTGGGACATACTCCTCGATCTGAGGATTTAAATTATTATTTTTAAACCCTTAATTTTTTATATATTTTGAAACTTGTAGACAAAGTTTTACAGGATTTCATTTAGCAATTTTTAGTTTTAAACCACATAACCAGAATCTGTAGGTCTTAATGAAAAATAATCTCTGTACAAACTAGAAAAAAACCGATCTTGTTTAAGTGCATCTTTATCAGTAAATTCAAAAAAAAAATTCTCTAGAGATACTTGTCAAATGTTGATACAATATAAATGTTATAAATAAAATATCTAACTGAAATATTTAACTGTATTATTTAACCGAAACACTCAACTGAAATATTCAACTAAAACATTCAACATAAATATCTAACTGAAATATTAAACTGAAACGAGTTGGGAGCGACGGAGCCGGCAGTCGCAGCGTCGTCGAGTGAAGGCAGCGACGCAGCAAGTCGGCGCGTGCACCAGGGACAACGACCTGCGATGCTCTGCCACCCACTGCACCCGCACGCACCACGAGCTCCGTCCTCTAGTTGAATATTTCAGTTGAGTGTTTCGGTTAAATATTACAGTTAAATATTTCAGTTAGATATTTTATTTATAACTATGTGTTCAAATCGCGAAAGTTTAAAGTTTACAATATAAATGGAAATTAGAAATACAATATAAATGGAATTGAAGATGAAACCTACCCATGAAAAAATAATAATTTAAATCGGTTCACAATTGCCTGAGTAAACGCAAACATACAAAAAAAACATACAGATGACCTCATTGAGAACCTCCTTAAAAATGTCAGTAAATGGAAATTACATCTGCCTTGTCAATGTCTGTATTTTCAGTGCGCCGCAGACGGTCATTCAACGTTTATGTCACGATAATTTTGTTGATTACACTAACTGATTTAATCTTTAATATCGTTATACTTTAAAAGTCTACATTTAAGCTGAGTATAGTTTAGTTTAGTAGATTCTTTATGATATCAATCTTATCTAAGAATAGTAAGTTCTTTATAATATTATAAATATTATGACACTACATAACCAAAAAATAAGCCTTTAACAGATCCTTGAATGCAAAGCATAAAGATCTTTCCTTAGGACAGAACGATTAAATGAAAAAGCCGACCCTGCTAGGTCAAGTGCGAGCCGTTCATTATTTTTCCGAATCGCCTACATCCGACAGAAATCCATTATGTTTTGTTTACCAACCATTTGTACCAAGTTTTGAACTCTATGCGTAAAAAGTTAAGGTTGATAGTGGATAAGAAGTGAGGTATCCTTTAATAATATGACCCACTAACTAGTTCACTAAACAACAGGGTTTTACACCTCATTACTCCGACTTAATACAAGGGACGTTAACGCGTAAGGCGTTTATGAGGGACGACACGATTTAAGCTCTGCTCAAATTGGCAGTGGCGTTGCAAAATTAATTTCAGTGAGCCTAGCAAAACTAAAACAGTTACTTACACGCAAGCTATTGTAACAGACAGTTGGAACACAATTTTTTTTTAAATGAAAAAAAAGAAGCGTTTGACCTCTGTGTCAGCTGATGTTAAAACGATGCGATCTATGATGTAGCACGCTTGCCTATTATACCATTCACTCAAGTCTTTAAAACTCTTACATTGTACTCAGCGGGAAACACAAACACCGGCAAAGAATTCCATTCCTTGGTGGTACGTATGCTGAACGTGGAAGAATAACGCTTAGTACGGAATATTCACCATATACCTACTTAATTATCGGCGGCGCACATCAGCACAATTGGTTTTCTGATTGAAAAAAGAGCATGGCAGCATTAATATTTTTTTTACCATTGCCACTCAAAAAAGAGCACTTTATTCATCGACAGCAGTGAATAAAACGCTCTTATACTCACTCGGTGAATAAAAACATTTTGAATTTGGAATAAGCATGAAATACGAATTATGGTCAAAAAATAAATAAATTTAGCTGAAAGTGCCTACTGGCTGGCTTAATGGAGGTATACGATAGAAGCTATATAATTACATACAAATAAATATACCGCCAATTTTGGTTAAAATCTTTTTTGTGTTTTCATTATGGCTCCACACGATTAGTGTATTCAGCCAGATTCAAGTATTAAAATTGTTCAAGTTTTTGTAAATTCAAGTCATAATGTTGAGTCAAAGTCACATTTTTGTGTTGTGAGTTCTGAGTCAAGTTTAGGTCACAGTCTAGTCCAAGCCTTAGTAAAGATGTGAAGTTTAAGATTTGAAGAGATTTTCAGTGGGATTTTGGTAAGAACACATATAGCATGGTTTTAAAAATTCTGCTGTTTCCCTACACTCGCACACATTCACCGGCACTAAATGGTTAATAATCCACATTTATAACACATTACTAATAAAATATGATAAACATAAATTCTATAAGTAGGTACTACTATTTATTTTCTCGCAGTCAATGGTAAAAAGAAGATTACACGACTCGTGAATAAAAAAATTAATCTCGTTCCTTGTATCCCTCGCTCCGCTCAGGATTCTAATCTAGAATCCTTCGCTGCTTTCGGGACCCAATTTAGTCCCTCGAATTAAATTGCCTTTTTATTCACTTGTTGTATAATCTATTTTACCATTGCCTCTCGAAAAAAAAGCACTTCACTACAGTGTCTACACGACAGCAGTGAATAAAACGCTCTTTTACTCACTTGGTGAATAAAAACATTTTGAATTTGGAACAAGCACGAAATACGAATTATGGTCAAAATGGTCAAAAAATAAATAAATCTTGCTGAAAGTGCCTACTGGCTGGCTAAATGGACGTAAATTATAGAAGCTATATAATGAAATAAAAATAAATATACCGCCAATTTTGGTTAAATTATTTTTTTGTTTTCATTATGGCTCCATACGATTACCAGATTCAAGTATTAAAATTGTTCAAGTTTTTGTAAATTCAAGTCGTAATGCTAAGTCAAAGTCACATTTCTGTGTTGTGAGTTCTGAGTCATGTTGAAGTCACAGTCTAGTCCAAGCCTCACTAAAGATGTGAACTTAACTGAATATTTTCAGTGGGATTTTGGTGAGAACACAAATAGCTTGTTTTTAAACATTGTGCTGTTTCCCTACACTCGCACACATTCACCGGCACTAATCGGTTAATTAATCCACATTGATTACACATTACTAATAAAATATGATTAACATAAATACTATAAGTAGGTACTACTATTTATTTTCTCGCGGTCAATGGTAAAAAGAAGATTACACGACTCATGAATAAAAAATTTAATCTCGGTCCTTGTATCCCTTGCTCCGCTCAGGATTCTAATCTAGAATCCCTCGTTACGCTCGGGTTTCAACTATGGAATCCTTCGCTGCTCTCGGAATCCAACTGAGTCCGAATTCATCGATTAATTATTAAGTTCGAATTAAATTGCCTTTTTATTCGCTTGTTGTATAATCTACTATTCTACCTTTAGATATTCTTTTATTTTTTTGTATTCTTTTGAGGTATAAAACCAAAAAATGCATATATGCATGCATTGAAAAACATAAGCAGGCATAAATAATACCTGTTTTGAATATCAACTAAACATAATTTTTTCCAGAGAATCTTAATAAAATCTGATAAGTGGTAACTTTGAATTATCTGGCCACCAGGAATAATGTTTACTGATTTATTAAATTACTTACTTTTACGTATGTTGGTATGTATTTATAAAATGTCATTGCATATAAAAATTTTTGTATCCTTAACCTTTTACCCAAATTTTTAGTGATCGTGACCTCTAAATGTCTCAACTCAAAGTTACCAAGCGTTAGCATGTTAAACGTGTGAAAACTATGCTCGATTTACCCAACTTTCAACAAATAATGGGTTAAATGTGCAAATAAACAGCAACACTAGAAGATTAGCCACCGTTTCGGAGGCTAATGGCAAATGAATTCGTTTGGATAACGGGGTAAATGGGAGTTATACTGCAGTGCTTGATATTTAGATTTTGGAGTATGGCAACATAGCTGTAATGTCACGCATGAATGGGCTTTTATAGTAATCTAATTGTATTCTAGGTTACAAAAACTCTAATTAAAAAGGCTAGATGCCTTTCAATGTCTGGCACAGACACTTGACCGCTATCTCACCTGATGATAAGTGAAGATGCAGACTAACATGACATCGTGCTAGGCTGGAATTGAAAGACGTAGGTAACTGAGCCAAAACGCTGGGCACTGTTTATTTGGTCAAAATGACAAAGCGAATTGAGAATCTCCTCCTTTATTTGTGAAGTTGGTTTTAAAGAGCTGTGAATCTCAATATACTTGGCTCCCATCATCAAGTCAGCTTGTTAAAACCATATATTGTCACCAAAGATATGCATGTATACGAAATTTAAGTCCACTCAAACCTCAGGAAGTGATTCTAATAAAGCTTCCAAGATTTGACCCTCACATACATATATACATACGTAACAAACAGGGCAAGTTAAATAAAAGCCTGTAATAATTCAAGATGGTTTCAAAAACTAAAAGAACCGACTTCAAACGTCGCGCTAGTCACTTTCAGTACTAAGAGGTTTTATCTTCATGTCTTGGTGTTTATCTACATATCTCTGGAGATACTAAACATATCCCGATAAAATTTAAGTGGGACCACTCATGACGTATAAAAATAGAAAAAAAATCAAATAAAAAATAATTTTCCAAATCGGTGCTAGCGTCTTCGAGTAATCGAAAAACATACATAAATAAAATACATACTAAACTAAACTACTAAAGTCGAACATAGAACCTCCTCCTTTTTTGAAGTCGGTTAAAGAAGAACCTCCTATTTCTTATATTAGATTCCGAAGTTGTACTAAGCTAACTCAAGCAGTTGACAGCAAAATTGACATGAAAACAGCATCACTTGTAGGAACTCTTAGGAACTCCGTAGACTCCAATCTCGCGGACAAAAGGGCGAACTCAATCCAAAACTCGTTAGCCGGCGCGTAGATTTAATAAAATAAATTAATTTTATTCAGATCGACCGCAACTCGAGGCGTCTGCATAAATAAACATTTACTTTGTTTAATTGAAAAATTATCTCTTGGGCTTTGTTGTGGTTCGGGGATTATGGATATTCGTCTTTATCTTGCGGAACTGTTGTATTGTTGTTGAATTTTAGTTTAATTGAAATACAAATTAAATATAAATGAAATTGGAATGCTAAATTCTAGAATGTGTAAGGGTAAGGGCATACAGAGATGGGTTCCTGGTGAAGATAGACCGGCACAGGTAGGTACCGATCCATACTGGTAAAATATTCCAATGTTTCTTCATTTTTTTCAACCTGTTCTTTATGCGTGAGCACATTATGATAACATTGGAATATTTAACTTTACCAGTACGGGACGGTACCTACCCGTACCGGTTTGTCTGCACCAGAA
Source organism: Cabera pusaria (assembly GCA_954871355.1). Lineage (NCBI taxonomy): Eukaryota > Metazoa > Arthropoda > Insecta > Lepidoptera > Geometridae > Cabera > Cabera pusaria. The sequence continues at coordinate 3,883,441 of OX940890.1, forward strand.
ACCCGCCTCTTTATGTCCTCACCCTTTTTTATAAGTTTTAAGTATGTGCGATTAGATTAGTTACCTACTAAAAACAATAAATACATTTTTGGATGCTATATAAAAGTTCTTTATAGAAAATTATTTGACGACAAATAAAAATGTTTGAATCTCATGGCACGGTTTACTTTATCTCGACTACAGCAAAGCAAAAAAGTAGAGTTCAGAATTCGTTGTTCGAAATTCGTTCGAAAATAAATGGATTTATGTATTTATTTGTATTTACGCATATTTTATCGTAACGCCAAAACTTCATTGATTAAAGCTAACTCAACGTATGCAACCGATTATGATATGCACACTTGTCGTATGCAACGCGTGTTTTTGTAAGTGTGTTTCTATTGCATAGTTTTCAAATAAAATCGAGAGTCCAGGGGTCGAAGTTTCTACATTGATAGCGATGCGTCCTGTCATCGCAAACGTCTAGTAGAAGGAGATGCAGCTAGACAGTTGTTATCTGCATCTCTTTTCTTATCGACGATTATCGGTCGAAATTCATTATAGATGCTATTCATGTAGAGACTTCCACCCCAGATATCATAATGTATTGCATGCGTTGCGTACGTGGGCTCAGTTTGTCTATAGCTTAATGAGTGAAGTCTCAATCAATTACGTACGCACCTACGTAATCTATTTTATAAAATCTTACCTTCTTAGCACGAGTATAATTCTCATTTTACCAGTTTCTTACACTAAAGTCTGAGGTTATAGGTGAATATTTCTGCATACATTTTCTAATCATTCTAGATTTTTAGCAGAGTTTTATCACTGTCATCACTCTAAAGGTACAGACACGATCTCGGCGGCGATCAGATATCGCAGTAGTATTTGTACCGACTGGTTCACACCAAACGCGATGAGAAAACAATTGAAAAGTACTGAGATCGCGCCCGCAGATCACAGGACGCCGCGGTGTGGCCGTACCTTTAGAGTTTTAAGATTATATCTAGGAAGAGCCGCAGAAATTCCTTCAGCTTATCCGGGGTAAAGTAAATAACAGACGGATTTATTCCTTCCCGTGATATCCGCTAAGTACTCGTTTGCATTTTAATGTGCCTTGAAATACGGTAATGTAATGCTATCTCCTTACTGCGGTTGGCTGAGGGACTTCCTTCTAAGAACTTAACTTCGAGCATTTACCAATGGAGATGTTAACGTTGTAATCCGCAAAAAATTTTTTCTGCCGATACTTACGGGGGACGAGGTCAACACGCATTGCACACACACAAATCACTCACTTTAACGATCCCGCACACTAGCTTGAAACACGCACACAGTATTAAAAATACAGCGTACTTACGCACGCTCATATGGCCAAAAATGGCTATATGGCCAGCAGAGGAGTACGCCTTGCGTTAACATCTCCTTTGGTAAATGTTCGAAGGAACTTAACGAATTCTTTTAAAGTGATTATTATAATAAGTAGTCATAGATGGCGCCACCAATGCATAATTGGGTTAACAAAATGCAATCCACTAATTTCGTCGTAACGATACTTCGCACCGTGGCTTAATTGGCAAAAGCACCGGAACATGTTATTCCGGAGGTTGCGGGTTCAAGTCCCGTCGGTACGATGAAATTTTGGATTGTGTTTAACAATTTACAAAAAAAATATAAAGTGTGAAACACTTCAAAGAAACATAATATGTGATTCTTCTTCTTGAGGTGCCATCTCCTACCGGAGGTCGGCTATCATTAGAGCTATTTTAACTTTAGATGCAGCAGCTCGAAACAGGGATCTGGTGCTCTGCTTGAACCAGGTTCTTAAGTTTTTGAGCCATGATGTGCGCCTTCTTCCAGGTTTCCTGCTACCTGGTATCTTTCCCTGTATTATAAGTTGTAAAAAGTCATACTTCTTATTTCGCATAATATGACCAAAGTACTGTAATTTGCGGATTTTCACAGTGTTAAGAATCTCCAGTCTTCAACATCCTCAGGACTCTTTCGTTCGACACTTTGTCCATCCACGATATTTTAAGTATTCTTCTGTACACCCACATTTCAAATGCTTCTAGTCTTTTGCTCGTGGCTTGGGTTAAGGTCCATGACTCGACTCCGTACAGAAGAACAGAAAATACGTAGCAGCGTGCCAGCCTTACTCTGGTAGAGAGTCTGAGAAATCTATTGCAGAGTAGATGTTTTAATTTCATAAATGCGTTACGTGCCTGTTCAATACGACATTTTATCTCAATACTGTGATCGCCTTGGTCATTCACAATGCAGCCTAAGTATTTATATGAGCGAATTTTCTCCACTGTCTGGTTTCTAACGACAAGGTTTGGTATAGAAGATTGTGTTTTTCCAACAATCATGACTTTGGTCTTTTTTATATTAATGTTAAGTCCGTAATTTGCACTAACATGGTCAACGCGTTGTAACAGATTTTGTAGGTCAGAATATGTGGATGCCATGAGGATCGTATCATCCGCATATCTAATATTATTTATGGGATGCCCATTCCCTATTATGCCTTCCACAGCGTCTTCCAATGCTTCTTTAAAAATAGTTTCCGCGTAGATGTTAAACAGAAGGGGTGACAGTATACAACCCTGACGTACTCCACGCATGACATCAATCTCGCTAGTCAGTTGACCCTCAACTCGAACTTTCGCCTTTTGATTCCAGTACAGATTTTGGATGACCTTCAGATCTTTTAAATCAATACCTATGATTTTGAGTATATCAATAAGTTTGTCATGTTGTACTCTGTCAAAGGCTTTTTCATAGTCTATGAAGCATATGTAAACACATTGACCCATGTCCCAGCAACGTTGTATTAAAACCTGATACCCAAAGAGTGCATCTCTAGTGCCGAACCCATTTCGGAAGCCAAATTGAGTATTGGAAATGTTTTCCTCTATCCTCTTATAGATTCGATGATGAATTATCTTTAGGAACACCTTTAACACGTGACTCATAAGTGAAATAGTTCGATATTCGTTACACTTCTTTGCGTTGTTAGTTTTTGGAAGAGTTACAAAAGTTGATATCAGCCAATCATTAGGTATTGTGCCTCTGTTATAAATTCCATTAAATAAACGAATAAGAATTGGCATATTTTCATCCATCAATAGTTTAAGGATTTCGCTTGGAATTTCGTCAGGTCCGACAGCTTTTCCTGTTTTCATAGATTTTATAGAATTGATGACTTCTTCTTTAGTTATTTCAAGTCCATTCGTTTCTGTTGTTATTATGCTTTGATTGTCTCGAGCATCGGCGAACAGGTTTTTTATGTAACTTTCCCAAGTTTTTAATTTGTCTTGGACCGACATGATCACATTGCCATCATCATCCAGAAGGGTCACTGGTGTCTTTGTCTTATTATGTCCTAAAAAGCAATTTATTTTCTTGAACAAGTTGAAATAGTCATGTTTATCTTCTAGTTTCTCCATTTCCTCGCATTCATTATTCACCCATTTATCTTTGGCTTCAACACACCTTTGTCCAATTTTCTTATATAGTTCTTTATACGCCTTTGTATCTACACATTTTAGTTTTTGTCTTTCCGTCATAAGTTTTAATATATCGTCAGTAATCCACTCACTCTTTTTAAACGGGAGAGCTGGAGATAAAATGTTAACTGATGTATCTATTATGACTGCTTTGAGATTATCCCAAGTTCTTCGAGGTTCTTCGGGAAGTAGCATCTCCTGTTGTTGTAACTCATTCACCCGATTATTAAGTTTAGCGTGCAAATTTTGTTTTATAGATGGGTCCCGAATTTGTGAGATATCTATTTTAGGGGCTTTTTTGGGTAATGATAATTTTTTCATTTTAATTGATACTGTGGCTACAACAGGGTTGTGGTCAGAGTTTACGTCTGCCCCAGGATATGTTTTTGCTGATTTAATGCTGTTTTTAAACCTGTTATTAACTAAAATAAAATCAATTTGATTTCTTGTTATGTTTTGGGGTGTATGAGCTGGTGATGTCCACGTATAAAGACGACGAGGTGGCAGTTTATAAAAGGTGTTGGTCACAATAAGATGTTCTTCTTGGCAGAATTGTACTAGGCGATCACCGCGCTCATTTCTTTCTCCCAACCCGAAACTTCCAACTGTCCCATTGACTGAACCTTTTCCGATTTTTGAGTTAAAATCTCCCATGACGATAGTGCACTCGTGGGGCTTAAGTTTTTGGAGCACCTGTTGTATCTGTTCATAAAATGGTTCAATAAGATCATCCTGGGTTTTGGATGCAGTGGGGGCATACACGTGATGTTCACTGGCGTAGCTCTTAATTGTAACAGCATAACTCTGTCCGAAATAGGTACAAAATTCAGTACGGAGGTCTTAAGGTGTTTCTTGATCATAACAGCGACTCCATTTCGATGGTCTGTATCATTATTACCACTGTAATATGTTAAGGTATTATCAGAAGATTTAAATCCTGTACCTTTTAGTCTGGATTCACTTATCCCTAGAACATCTATGTCCAGTCTTTGCATTTCCTGTTCCACATTAGCAGATTTATCGCATGTATACATGCTCCTTACGTTCCATGTTGCAATCTTTATGGCACTCCCGGGGATTCTTAGCACCCTCTGACCATTTAAGGTCTGCCGGAGACTGAGGGCCGTGGTTTTTGTTGTCATAGCCATAATGATTGTCCGGGGAAGATTTATGTGGTGGTTTTCCGTTGCCTTCCACATCGCTGTTTGCCACGTATGACAAATAATAACCTCCAACTGTTCCAATCCTTCTGATCTCCACATGTAGGTCTACTGTACCTGCAGCTGCCCAGATACAGGGAGTGCTTATTTAATGGCGGCACTGACTCGCCATGTCACAGATCCTTCATTGGGTCTTTTGTAGCATTTTCTAGGATATCCTCTCCCGAGAAATATCCACTACACCCTCCAACATCTGCCGCTGAATGGTCGGGGACTGCCAAAGCAGCTAACGGTAATATCTTACCGCCGTTCCATGATCCGCCACCTATGGACCACGGTAGTAGTCTACAGCTCAACCCTACCAATCAATATGTGATTATTATACTTAAATTTAAAATATAATACCACCCCGACTAATCTATTAATAATGATCCAAAACTCGACATCTCTACTGTAAGTTGGTGAGGAGTCGAGTATTTTGCAGATTTCAGGAGATGTCCCAGCATCAGGTCGACGCTACCAAGTTCTTACATTATCGTTATAGTAAGAGTATACCAAATTTCGAGTTGAACAGAACTACAATAATTTATGATCGTACAAAACAAAAAACCGACTTCACATGCCGCGATAGTGAAAATATCCACTAGTCATAATCATTGTCATCGAGGTATCATACTGGTTTATATTGTTTATCCTTATATCTCCGGAGATGATTATTAAATCTCGATAAAATTTAAATGGAACAAAACGGGAGGCATAATCTCAAAAAAAAAATTTTTTTTCAAATCGTTTAAGATTTGACGTAGATCTGAGGTAAAAACATTTAAAAAAAACAGTCGAATTAAGAACCTCCTTTTTTTTGTGAAGCCGGTTAAAAATGTATTTCATAGCAACATCATCTAGAAACATGCTCATAGCCTTCAAATTGCTCAATTGATTTTCATAAATCAAAGCTCGAGAACACTCGTTAAAGAAACCTATGAAACAAATAAAACTAGATAGTTTTGGCGCTACGATGCCACAGACAAGACACACTGGACACACACATACAACAGATACAAAAGTTAAACTTATAATACCTTTTTTTTGGGTCGGTTGGTCCTGATGACAGCTGTCAATCTAGACAAAATTTAATTAAATGTTAAATGTATTGTTATGTCAATATCAGTTTGAAAAAAATCCCAAAATAAAATGACATATGACATTTCGCAGACCTTGTATTCCACTAGCGGAAAATTCACACAAAGTATTGCCAAAGTCTTGTCTGCAAATATTTTTCCAAGAAACAAGTAGATAAGTAGATAGTTAATTAATAATATTAGTACAATACCGGCTTCCTTATAGGTAGTTGGTATAGTAGCTACATAAATTCTCATAATTAATTAGTTGGACTGCCTATCTATTACACGTATATCGATGGTTAATTAATTAATTATAAATCGCGACAGATATTACTAAGGATATTGTTTACACCTGTAGGTAATATTTAAGATTATATAAACCTTTTAAGGGTTCCGAACCCAAAGGGTAACAATGGAACCCTATTACTGAGACTCCGTTATCCGTCTGTCAGTCTATCTGTCTGTCTGTCCGTCTGTCACCAGGCTGTGTCTCATGAATCGTGATAGACGGTTGAAATTTTCACAGATGATGTATTTCTGTTGCCAACAAAATATACTAAAAATAGAACATAAATAAAAATGAAAGGGTCCCCTTACAAAAAAACGTGTTTTTACTATAGCGCCATCGATAAACGATTGTTTACCTTATTAATAATATTAATTACCTACCCTAACACCTTTGTGTTAACTTTCACTTAGTTGGTGTTAGAAGTTCATTAGGTATTCGTTAGATGGCGTTGTAGTTGATAAGCATGTTTAGTATGGACACGGTAATATAATATTACCGTATTATACTGCGGTTCGGGGCCCTCCGTGCGAGACAAAAGTCTGACTCGCACTTAGCTAGTTTTATTTAATGTTAGACATTTAATAGAAATATTTGAAAAGTTGTCTTATCTCTTATTTAATGATTCCATTTAAAATCGATTTCAGTTGCCGCCACCATATTTGAAGATCCAGATTGAAATTAAAATGGGTAATTTTAATTAATTTAACGGTCAAATTAACATAAAAATAAAACCAAAATACAAACTACAAATAAAAAACAGAATTTAGATCGTATTTGCGTAATTTTAAAATATTAAAAATAAATTAAACAATAACTTAGTAATTTTCTCAGTATTGTACGTACCTACACACTTATTACACATTATTACACATTTGTTGTTCCTATTATAGGAGACATACGTCATAGTTGCAAATATAAGTTTTTGGTGTGAGTTTACGATTTATTATGTATATTCTGTAGTGGTAAGACTTCTAGTCCGCCTGGGGCGGTACCACCACTTTGCCAATTAATTTTCAACCGTGAAATAGGAATGTTTTTCGGTTGAAATGGCAAGGTGTCCAGTGAAATTACAGGGCATGTGAGACTCAACATCTTTACGTCTCAAGGTAACAGGCGCAGTGCAGTGACATGCAAAATTCTGGCAGAATGTTGCTTGCCGTTGTATCTGTTATAGTTAGACGTCATCGCTTACCATCAGGCGAGCGTCGTGCTTATCGTGTTACCTTGTACCATTAAAAAAATATATATGTGTATAAACCGTGAAGCTCAAGGTTTAAAACAATTAAAAAAAGTATTTAAATTTGTGACCTCATTAAAACTTTTAAAATTAAGGAAATGCAAATATGATCAAGCGGTTCAATCATACACACTACATTTTGATTTATCCTCAGTTAGTTTTATCCTGTTTCTACAAATACGGACGTTATTTTGTTTTGGTTTTGTGGTAATCAATCCTAGTTTATTTCCATTACGCCCAAAACAGCTAATCTGAATTCATTGTTTCTATTTTAATTATAGGGGGAGGCCTATGTCCAGCAGTGGACTGATACCGGCTGATAATAATGATGATGATGATCTTAATTATAAAACGACTTTAATTGAGAACCTCCTAGTTAAGGAGGTTCTCAATTTGACTCTATATTTTGTTTATATTTGTTATAAGTATTCAGAACTCTATAGAAATAAATTTCCTAGTCTGTTAATAAATGTATTGAGCATGAAAATTATGTTTATGTATAACATAATCTACTATCCGTTTGGTTCCATTGTAATAACTTGATACTAAAAATAACTAGTGTGGCATTTGAAGTCGGTTTTTTTCGTTCTGTAAACTATCTTTAACTATTTGCATCGACTTTCTTGTGCCTGCTTCACTTACGTATGAATACAAGAAGATTTTGAATAAACCATAGACGTAATATATAAATATAAAATAAAGTTTTACTTTAAAGTTTATTATCACGAATTTTTCCAAATTTTTCAAGCCAGCAGTTTAGGGATGGGGGGCGGGGGGGGGGGGGGGGGGGACGGCCTACTGGAATAAAAATTTGCACTTTAAAGATTAATATTTCGTAAATGGAGCAATCAATCGAAAAATTGTGTTAGCATTTCTGAATTCATTTTAAAAGACCTATTCAATGATACCCCACACGATGGGGTAGACGACGAAAACAAAATTCATCCCTACTTCTAAAATTATATTTCACCACTTTATTGGCGTAATTTATATACATACCCCTACAAAATTACAGCTTTCTAGTATTAACGATCTCTTATCCTCGAAAACCTCGAACAGACAGACAGACAGACAGACGGACATGACGAAACTATAAGGGTTCCTTGTCAGGACTACGGAACCCTAAAAATGATGGTGCACTGCAGATGTTTTGACAAATTCAATCCATACGGATTAAACAATAAGGTTGTAATTGCTTTGTAGAAAAAAACGGCCAATCGAAAGGTACCCGGGTGGGAGTGCGTCCTTGTCTAACAACCTGCTAGTGCTATATTATTACGTTCTATACTATATGTATAGTATAAATATAAGTCGTACATACAAAGGAAAGGGACAAACTCAATTCTAGGTCGGTCTCATCTGGGCCGTTTTGCGCAGTCAATTTATATTACGTCTATGGAATAAACGCATAGTGATGTGAAGTTTACTCAAGTACCTACCAGTTTTAGGGAGTTTACGCCACAAGATCTTGCTACATATACAGTCGTAGAAACCTAGGTCGAGACAGCCGACAACTAACAGTAGTAATTATAATAGTCGGTAGTTTATAATCAAGATACAAATAGCCATAAGCATAGGCCAAACAGGATAAAACCCGAAATAAATAACAGAAGCTAATTTAAAATAAGTAAACTACTAATACCGATTTAACTTTGTTTTCCGTCATAAATTGAGATCATATTTTAACATTTCCATACCATAAAGACGAAGCTAGCTTCAAACGTCATTATCACAGGCAATAAAGAAAAAAAAACCTCGCAACCTAATCTTGGGGGGAGAATGGGGCAAAGTGGTGACTGTATAATATTCACATTACGGTTCCCTTTACTGCGCTATATCGGCCATCAGGCGTTGCTCAGCATCTTTGCAGGCCTCCGAATGATAGCATTAATGTTTGATGCGCTCTTTCCCCGCCATCCCCTTTGGTTGGATAGTTTGATGAATATTTTAGAGGCCGGCGTTATTGATTCTAGACTGAGTTGCTCTTTTGCTCGGGGTGAAGTGATTCGACAGTTGATTGATATTTGGTCAGAAGTTAGGTCTTTTTTGCCGCGAACTTTTACTGATGAAATAAAAAAGATATTTTTAGATACAAGGTAACAAAAAGGCTTTCTTAATTGATGGTAGGCATCAGAAAATCTGTCGCCAAACATCTAGTGTGTTCCGGCAGCTATCCTTGAGAGCCAGTTCCCATTCTAGGCCTAGCGTGATTACCATCTTCGACCGCATCTTCATTTACCAACTGGTGAGATAGTCGTCAAACGCTAGTCTGTAAGACATAAAAAAAACTTGTAAAATTCAAACATTTTCATAATAATAGCCTTGGTCTTACCATAGATATTTGTTGGTATAAAAAAGATGTGTTGTTGCTTCTCTATCTTAGGTTGTTGCTTTTCTATCTTAGACGTTTGATATATGAAAAAGCTCGTTTACCGTGTAGAGTCCAGCCAAGGTTTTTCCTCTTAAAAATAGGTCACAATTTGCATCGTGACTCCAACGTTAACTTCTGTTACTCACAAACTTATTACTTTATAATTTAATCATATTGATATAAATTCTTGTAATAAAATTGTATGGCCGATGAACAATTCCAAACTGCAATATAAATGCGAAGTACCGTCAGAGTTTCTATAAAATATTTCAATCTTCAAGTCGGCGTGACTCCACCGTCACGTTTCGAATACCATTCAAATACGTGAGCTAAAAGGAGCCATTGTCGACCGCTGTTTTGGAAAAGCCTCTTTACTTGCAGGGGCAACTGCCCCATTAGATAGACGCACAGAAAATGAAAGTGGATATTTTTCTTACCGTGGGTAGAAGCATCTACAACTTTTGTTTAAGCTCAGCTGAAATAAAAGTTGTATTAAACTTATTAAAAAGAAAAATCTACATAATTTAGTACATAAGTAAGTAATGTATTAACAATGAAATAAATGAACTTTTCTGCTGTTTAAAATCATATTGTTCTCTGTACGTGCTTACAAGCAAAATTTTGCCCTATAAATAACAGCCTTGGATACGCCCGCCATTTTAAACGCAAATCAAAAGATCAAAATTCGCGGGCGACATTTCCGTTAAAATATGCCGCGAATTATGTCGCGGAATGAATAACTCCATTCCCCTTACCTCCCCTTTGTTTTTACGGCACGCCAGAGGTTTAGTGAAGTTAAAACATACCTACACCGCCGAAGCGACTCGAATTAATGCCACAGTATAAGGCTTGGGCTATCAAGGACGGGGTGGTTCAACCGAATAGGCTGAGGACAGTACTGTAAAACGAGGAATATGTACATCACTAGTTAAATATCTTTCAATGGGATATTTATAATTTAACTGACTTTCATGCCCCACGAGTCAATTTCAGTAGCAAGTTTGAGACATTTATAGTCACATCTCTAGAGATACTTATCAGACCTCGATGAAATTACAATAGGACTACCTAGAAAATGTACCCTGTATTGATTTAAAAAAGAATCATTCAAATCGGTTTACAAATGACGAGTAATCGCGTAACATACATACAAAAAAAAAACAGACGAATTGAGAACCTCCTTCTCTTTGGAAGCCAGTTGAAAATGGTTTTCATTATTCACGAGTTTATGTTATTTAGGCTTTATGGTAAGCATCATGATCAAGGATATACTGAAGTATAAAAATTTCATCAATAATGTAAGTAATATTAGTTACCATGGAGATTTTTAATAAAACTACCCTTGTTTAATATGATTTCAATACAATATTTGGATTATTTTAACAAATGAACTGCCAACTATTTATTTATTCTATATATTATTTTATGGAAAGAGGGTAGGGAGGCCTTTGCCTAGCAGTGGGACAAAAACGGCTCAAAATAATTAAAAATAATAATAATATATTATTTTGATATTATATTATATTATATCTATTAAATTATATTATATTCATTATTTTGACATTTTGATTTTGCTACGCAGTGGCAATTCTCACAGACCTAAATGACGTTACATCCTTACCACTATAGACAATCTGGAATCTTCTTAGGACTGCTTTTATTTATTTTATTATCCTCTTTATTCGCCTCAATCAAAACACAATTTTTAAAAATACTGTCCTTTTACTGCTTTAGAAGCTACGGCAAAATCAAATGAAAGTTTCCCTGGCCAAAGTACCTATAGCAACGCCGCGATATGACGCTGCATTGAAACTGTTCACAGCAGCGCTGCATTGTAGCGTTTCATCATGACACCATTCTTACTTACGTGCAGTCGCTAGTATCGCTCAAGTATCCCCAGCTTCTTAAATATATAAAAATCCGTGTTGTATCAAATTGTATTTATTTTGATAATAATGTTCAGAATAAGAATGTTTACGAAGTCATTATGAATTATTCATGCTTAGGGTAATGTTTGCCGATAGCTTATGGTCTCAGAGGAGGTATAATAAGTATATTAAGATAGAATTTTGTTGGCAACCAAGGAAACATTGTTAGCTTTAACAGGATAAAAGTAATGTTAGGGCTTATACAAGTATACACATATATAACCCACTCCCAATTTTTTGTTTTCACTTTTTCACTCTTTATGTGTTTATTTGTTGAATTATCTATATTACTTGTACTTTTGTGCTTCAATTAACAATATGTTTAGTATCACGTGTCCCGTGGACGTTTTGCTCAATAACCTTTTATTATCAACGCCAATTACAGCGCTTTTTAACAGACTTCCAAAATCAAAGGAGGTTCCCAATTTGTATGTATGTTTTTTTTGTGTTTATTACGCGATTGCTCCGTCAATTCTGAACCGATTCGAATTATTCTTTTTGTTATCGGTAGGGTACGTTTTCGAGGTGGTTCCATTGTAATTTTATTGAGATCTGATAAGTATCTCCAGAGATATGACGATAAACGTCTCAAGCTTGCTACTGAAATTGACTCGCGGGGCATTGAAGTCGGTTGTTTTAGTTTTTAAACTATCCTAATTATTCATGATTATTTTACCTTATTATATACATATACATTTTTTATTATATCGAAATTGGTATAATTAGTATGGTTAGTGATAAAAACGAGTAACAATACCACAAAAATTAAGTTGTAAACCCATAACATGGTCTAAGATTTAGGTTGTTACTTAATGTTAAGTAAGGGTTTACACATAGATACTTTATTATGTACATGTTCTGCGAGTTTGATTCTTTGCTGCTATATAGAGACTATGTAGCCCAGTTGATGCTATTTGGAGGTCTTGGAAGTCTAGTTGATGCGAAGGATGTCTGCACGCGAGTTAAATCGCTACTTACCGCGGTCACCACCGTGAGGCGTGAACGCAGATTGCATGCCTGTTTGTTCGTACCTAAAGGTAATTTTAATAACAATGTATTTTATTTATTGGTGTTTTGTGTTCTAACTCAAATTATTGTAACTGATTAGTTATTTAAAAATTATAGAGGAAAATAACTTCGTGTAAAACTCATACTTTGTGAAACATACTTTTGCAACAGGCAAAATTCTAGCAGCCATTCAAAAGCAATTTTTTTAAAATACTACAGCGATATCGAATGCTCAACAAATATGAAAACACAGGCTTTCGTCGAACTTTGAAAAAATAGGGATCGTATTTTAATGTAAATAGCTCGCGAGTCGTAAAAAAGAGATTTTTTTAAATAAAAAATAATAAAGCCGGAAGCTAAATTTTATTTTAACTTTTTAGTATTTTTATTTAACCAAGTAAATGGGGGTACATGTTATTTAATGGTATGTATTGGAGAAGAATTTGACTTCTACACCGAAAGTGTTGGGCTCAATTCCGGATGTGAACCATATATGACACGATTTTATAACCGAAAATGGATGTGATTTTCTGTTGCACGTTGAAGAGTTTTGCCAATATATTTAGGGTTCCGTACCCAAAGGGTAAAACGGGACCCTATTACTAAAACTCCGCTGTCCGTCTGTCTGTCCGTCTGTCACCAGGCCGTGTCTCATGAACCGTGATAGTTACACAGTTGAAATTTTCAAATATGATGTATTTTTGTTGCCACTATAGCAACAAGTACTAAAAAAAGAATAAAAATAAATACATAAGAAGGGCTCCCATAACACAGACATGATTTTTTCCGATTTAAGGGTTCCGTACCCAAACGGTAAAACGGGACCCTATTACTAAGAATCCGCTGTCCGTCTGTCTGTCTGTCTGTTTGTCCGTCTGTCACCAGGCTGTATCTCATGAACCGTGATAGTTAGACAGTCAAAATTTTCACATATGATGTATTTCTGTAGTCAAATACTAAAAACAGAATAAATAAAAAAAATAGAGGGTCCCCATACAAGAAACGTGTTTGTTTCGGCATTTCACGCCATCTATGTACGCTTAGTTAGGTAAACGTCCCATAGATGGCGTTATATTAAAATGTCGATCTCTAACACCTTTGTTAGACGTTAGATGGCGTTATAAGAAATAACATGTTTATTAATTATTATTTTTTGCTGGCGAAAAATGATAGTGGTATTTTTAGGTCGATCTTATAAAATACTGTATTGTGGTACGGAACCCTACGAGTGCGAGTCCGACTTGCACTTGGCCAGTTTATTACAATACAATACAATGTCATTTATTCACTGCAAAATGTTGGTACAAGAGATGTTACAATGTTTCGATGATGCCTTAAACATTTTGTCGCATAGCGACATGTATATAGAACTTACAATTATAACTAAAATATACAGACATCATTATCAAATAATCTGGCTCTTAAAATATTATTTATACACATATTGTTTTTAATATAACCTAAAATCATGTCAAATGTTACAAAATGAAAAGTTTATTCTGTGGCAATGTAAAAATTTTATATTACGGCACCCTTCGTGCGCGAGTCCAACTCGCACTTGGACTTTTTTTAAAGTTTTTTTCAGAGGGGGAGAGGAGGGGGAAGTGAGGGGAAGAGGGAGGTGAGGGTAAGTGAGGGGAGGGGGAAAAGGGGGATTAGCGTGGGTGGTACGGCGCGGTGTAGTTGGGATACCTATGTGTCTTATTTGTTAATGCTACCCAAAGACACTATTCCACGCGGACGAAGTCGCGGGCACAGCTAGTAACAATATAAAAAGACATTATGTAATTATGTGTTAGATAAGAAATCAAGTTCACACGCGTCTTTGAGTACGACTACTACCACGTAACCTATATGATGGAGTAAGATTTCATAGAGTCCATTAACTCCAAAGTTAGACGTACGATATGTGGTCATATTACTCCAACTCGTAACTTGAGCAACTTTGAGTGGTTCGAGACATTTCAAGAGAGCAACGCAATCGAAAGAAAATAGTTAAGTACTGTTTCAAAGAATTTTACTGTGATATAATATAAAAAACGATTTATACAGTATGCTACAACAATGTCTTAAGCTTAGCTTTCAAATCAAAATCAAATCAAAATTAATTTATTTGCAGAATGTAGGTATACATGCATGTTGATTTTTACATAATAATAATAGTAGCGCCTTATACAGTCTACCATGAATCATGGTGTGAAAATATCGTATTATATCTAAATTAATTTTAGATAACAGTATTATATTATTCTTATGTTTTTAATTATACTAAATATCATTCGCGATTCAATATAAAATGTATTAAATAGTATTTATATATTTGATAGAAATTATGATGTCAAAAATTTTAATAAAATGAATAAAAAATTGCAATAAAATAATTTAAGTTATAGCAGTCGAGTGCTTGTATGTTTTGAATTAAAATAATAAATAGACAAGTCTTGAGGACTTGTCTACACAACTAACTAAACAAACAAAATCTAAAATCTCCCTTCATGGCATCTAGTCTGTCACTACCTAGGGCAGTGTAAAACAATTAAGACGGCAGTGAGCCGGTAGGGCGTTTTGAACATAACTCTCTCTGCGTCGGCCTCGAAAACAGCGGATGCACTTTGTTAGGAAATTGCCACCGTACCCGATATAATTAAATTAATGTCTCCGAGGAGTTCAGTTTATTTACGAGACTGGAATGTTTTGGTTGGTCGGACTTTACATTTTCTGGTAAAGGGTTTCGTTTCTTTCCCGATGTTTGAGTAAGTTAAGTAGTATTGAACAGCTAGTGTTGATTCGTAAGCAGAGAAAAGATAATAATATGTCGTAAGTAAGTAGTATATAATAGTAGTATAAGTATTCAGCTATCACGGGTAGGTTATTTAATTTATGATTAGAGATTCTTACACATTGTAGAATAATAAAAGTAATGTGAGTGAGTCCAGATATGAGACGCCTTGCTTGTGGTGTCTTATCAATCACGTATAATTTTCCTTAGAACTTTAAGCGAAACACATCTATTCATAATCAGTGGTCAATTAGAATGCCTTTCTTACCCGTATCTTTCCCTCGTGTAGCACTAGGGTGACTACGGCGTAGCACTAACGTCATGGCGTAGCTGATTACATCATGGTAACCACAAAGTTCTACTTGTATCTCCAATTTACTCCTCATACTAACTATGCAGTAAGGAACAAACGCCACGAAAATCAATCAAATACAGTTGTATGTATATTATATATTTTTATAGTGTCTTCAAGTCGCGGGTGAATAAGTGTCTTTTAGCCAAGCGTGCTACATTGTCCACCACATTGTCACCTATCACCAAGTGAGATGAGAGAAAATAAGTCTTATTCTAAAGAATTAACTATTCTATTTGAAACAAGAGACGCTATAGTGCCTTTGGTTGAATGTTATTTTAATCCAAATAGAATGGGGGACCAACATGCATAGTAAGTTAACAAGTAAAATAATGTGTCCATTATAACATTAAATTAAAATTGAAATCTTTATAAACACAAGCTATTTGTAAAGATTTTTTAATGTGTAATCATCATCATTTTCATTTCATTCAGGTTGTCAGTCCACTGCTAGACGTAGGCCATGTGTCATTACACATGATAACAATACATGTCATACTAGCCCAAATACGGCTGTCCTACAATTTGTCATTACGGAGTTCTAGTCCCTACAGCTCGGCTCCATCATCAGGTCAGCTCGATGATACCATATTTTTTCATTGTCCCCGAAGATACGCAAGTATACCTATACCATATTTGAGTCCTAACGAACGTCAGAACGTAGTTCTATTTTTTAAGCTATTGCATAGCTTCTATCGTGTAACGAAAATAAAACCTAACACCCCAACGAACCACATTTTTTAAGCCTTAGCGTAGTAGAGATAAGGTCGTCTTTGGTTTCACACATCATTCAATTTAATGGTAAAACTTGATAAAATGAAACACTTGCGTGTGTTAACGGTGTACAGCGCCATCTATCGGATTTTTAATTATATTACTGTATGCAATGCCTAACTACTAAAACTTGATATCAGTAAAAATGCAAAATGAAACACTTGCGTGTGTAAAAGGTGTACAACGCCATCTATCGGATTTCATCCCCACTTCACATGTAGGGGAGCTACCCTAACCGCTTATATACCCCTCGGACCGGCTAATTTTGATTTTGTCTTCGCGTTTCGTTTTCAAATATAAATTCCGAATTCTATTTTCACATTATGTCAAGGGTGAACAAGTCCTCGGAACTTTACATAATTCCTCCTTGTTAAACACTCACTGCCTTTATACATGTAGCCGTGATACAGATAGGTGTATAGGTATTTATCATCTATGTACAACAGTGAATATCTATCTCTATCTGTAAATATGAATAAACAAAGTGCATTTATTAATGAAGAAAGTCACGAAAAAAATAGTGAAAGAAAATGAGTGAGTACTCTATATACATACATTTTATTATTATTAATTTGAAAATAAATAATGATCCACAAGAATCCACAACAAAATATGGGACCACCATTGACGTGGTATTTTCCAGATATTTAGAAGATATCAAGTCTCAAACTTATATTTCTTATTTCAGTTACCAGAAACCTATAGTTTCAATGATAAATATTCCTGAATAACCTACATGTATTGTAAGATAATAAAAATATTTTGAACAATATTAACTTCTCATATATTTAATAAAAGAAAAAAAATTGTTTTCTTATCGGTCACCACACTCAAAAAGTGTAACTTGAATTAATATCAAAGAAAAAAATACTGCATTAATGAAAAATGCTATGCAATAGCTTTACCGCGGCAGTCCCCGAGTGCCACACGTCTTTTTTTTAAATATCTTATAGACTAGCGTTTGGCTATTACTATTACACTATTTCACCTGTTGGTAAGTGATAATGCGGTCGGAGATAGTAAGCACGCTAGGCCTAGAATAGGAACTGGCTCTCAAGAGTAGCTGACGGAACACATTAGGTGTTTGGTGATAGATTTTCTAACTTGAGAGTGATAGCTGGCCAGGCGGACACTAGATAGTGTTCTATGCACCATAACACCATAGTTCTAATTTAGCTTTATAGATTTGACCCACACAAACATGCATACCTACATAAATACACATGTTGAAAATACATAGTGAGTTATCTTGTCGCAGGATCAAAGCCACGGCTTACCTCTATCCTAGATAATCCTTTAGTTTAGTTCCCCGCAGTATCTTTCAACCACCGCCCATATTAACTCCGGACAGGCAATGATGGCGAACAATTTGTTACTCAGGCCCCCCTCGTTGCTACAAAGAAAATTACAACAGCGTACAAACTGCTAGTGTGTTCTTTTGAGAGAATAGCCGTTTTGTAGTTACAGTAGTATTCTTAGATAGACACAGGTATTTCACGGCAGAAATCGGTATAAATGAAATTGCAAGGGATTCCAGCGTTTCAAAGTCCACTACAGACAATCGAACCAGTTGGAAAGAAAACACTGTGTCACAGATGCATTGGTTTAATATACAGAAGATATCGCAACCGCATGCAACATTAGCATAGTTTTTTTTATATAATCTTATAGATTAGTGTTTGACCACTATTTCACCTGTCGGTAAGTGATGATGCGGTCGAGGATTGTAGCACGCTAGGCGTAGAATGGGAACTGGCTTTCTAGGACAGCTGCCGGAATACATTAGATGTTTGGTGACAGATTTGCTGACTTGAGGGTGGTAGATAAGTGTCCACACAGATACACACGATGATCTTATAAAACCCCATAATTTTATATTTTTTGGGGTAATAAAGGTTGTATGCAAATGCATACAACCTTTATTACCCCAAAAAAAAAGCGAGTATGGCCATTCTACGTGAAATATACCCCTTCTGTACTAAACGATAAATCGACAGGCGTTCCACTAGAAATGATGAGCGCATTAGTCAAGTTTTTGCACACTTCGGCAATTAGACTCCGTTAATTTATTACTTTTGTTTTACGAATTAGTTATTTACAAAGCAATTACAGTGTTTTGTGAGAATCTCGAGTTTCGTGTGATGAATTGTTTAGATTCAAAATTTGTGTTGGATTCTGTTTGTTTCTCAGACAAGATGAGTCTTTATGTTTATAATTTATTAACCGAATTTACATAAAAAAAGTGTACTTAAGTTCTGGGGTTGTTTTTGTAATGTTTTATTTTTATTTTAGACAGACAAACACTTAGCCACAATTGCATCTGATGTTAAGCGATGATGCGGGCTAAAATGAAATAGGGCCTGTCTATAAATTGACTACAGTAAGACCAGCAGCACAACTGGTTTTAATTAAATCCACATAAAGTATGATGAAACAAATCTTCCATGTATATTTATTGAGTTTTTATTCTCAATGCTACCACATTCTCACAATATCATTGAAGTAAGAGGATACCGAATTTAAAATTGATCATACCTATGAAAGTTGGGGATGTAAGGGAGCGTAAATACCACCTCAGTGCTCCCAACCAACCTCATCTGACCGTGGTGCATCCTGCTAACCAACAAACGAGGCTCTGGCAACCGACAAATGGCGGTATGACCATTTCAAATTATGGCGTGGCTAAATACTACAGGCCAGTAACGGGCAGTTGCGTCACCAGTCCGAGGAGCTACGTCCTGCGATCGCCAACCCGCCTGCCCAGCGTGACGATTAGGGCATACCCCTCCCAATGAGCCGTAGGTCGGTGTGTCTTGGGAGAAGCCTACGTCCAGCAGTGGACTGACACAGGCTGATTATGATGATGATGATGAAAGTTGATCTCACAGCGTCATCAACTAGAAAAATCTCATAGTCTTAAAACGGATTTTCGGATGTGCAAAACTTCATCTTAGTTACTAAATCCACTAACAATGTAAGTACCAATCTGTTATTAATAATAATAAAAAAAAACATACAGACGAATTGAGAACCTCCTCCTTTTTTGTGGAGTCGGTTAAAAAGAACTAAAAATCATTTACATTTTAAAAACAAGCTAAGAATACTCTTGATTACGGTACCTATTCAATAAAAAAACCGCTCAAAATTAGTCCATTGATATAGTAGCCACAGACAGACACTTCACACTTATAACAATCCCTGTAGTGGTAGGACTTCTGCTAGCTTGCTTGGGGCGGTATCACCATTTTGCCAAATAATTTAAAAACGTAAAATAAGAATGTTCCTCGGTTGAAATGGCAAGGTTTCCAGTGAAATAACAGGGCATGTGAGACTCGACATCTGTGTCTCAAGGTAACAGGCGCAGTGCAGTGACGTGCAAAATTCTGGCAGTCCAGAATTTTGCTTGCCGCTGCATCTGTAATAGGTAGACGTCATCGCTAACCATCAAGCTAGCGTAGTGCTTGTCTTGTTACTTTATATCATAAAAAGAACAACGGGTTGCACTCCGGGAGTGCCGGCAGAAGTGAAAACTTGAACATTAACGTCGTGCATTAACGGTCTACTCTCCCTTCGTCTTACAAATTTTCGATCAGGTTACGTGTCCTGAGGCGAGTTTAACATTTTCTACCCATCCCAAAAAGTTCACAATGCCGCTAAAGAAGTTTCACTCCAACAAACCCTTTTTGGGGGTTAAAAAGCGTGAGCGCGGTCAAACGCTATATTATAATATCCTTTAAAGTAAATGCAGTCTAACCGAAAGAGAACATCTATAGCAGCTACAACGCCAGTTACTCTAGAAAGGGTCGTTCCGAATAGGTGTGTATTCACTTTGGCACAAATAGCCCACGTCGACGCTGCAAATAATAGCGCACCCCTACTACTTAAACATATTGTCTTCGATCAAGAATTTATAGATATAAGGTCGACTCAAAAAGAATGTCCCGACGAATAAGAGCTCACACCGGGCGGAATGTACGAAGAATGAAAATGAAAGAATGAAGAAGTACGTATTTCTGGCATTGGCACATGAAATGGTACTGAAGGCACAGAATAAATAACAGTAACAGTGACAGTAACATGACTAGAGGCAAGAGCTAAAGACACCATACAAATCAAAATCGATCTAGTCGTTTTAGCTGAAGTCAGTCGTATAGTATTTTATTAACAAAACCAGCATTGCACCGCGGTTTTATTACCGCGTTGACATCGTTCCCGTGGGGATATCGGGATGAAAAGTATCCTATGTGTTATTTCAGGTCTAGGCTATCTAGGGTCGGCGCACACGGGTCACCGGCCACAAGCCGCCACCGGCATATTTCCTATAGTTTTCATACATTGTATATGGACTCGACGGTGACGCCGGTGGCCGCCACACGCTACATGATAAAATGTATGAAAACTATAGGAAATATGCCGGTGGCGGCGTTTTGTGGTTGAGGCCCGTGTGTAGGGTCCCCCCTAAGTACATACCATTTCAGCACAACGGGTTAAGTAGTTTTAGCGTAAAATATAACAAACTAGCTGACCCTGCAAACATTGTTTTGCTAAAACCCAAATATCTTTCGGAACCCTATTTTTTCCCAAAATAAAATTTAGCCTATGCTACTCGTGGATACTGTGGCTTTCGAATAGTGAAAGAATTTTTAAAAACGGTCCAGTAGTTTTTGAGCCTATTCATTACAACCAAACAAACAAAGTTTTCCTCTTTATAATATTAGTGTATTAGTGTAGACATACACTCAAACTTGCGCCTTTATAATATTAGTAGAATAGCGCTATACGTTTCAAAACCGGTCGGAACACCCTGAACGGTTATTCAATTCGTTTACAGTGAGTATTTCAGGATTATAATATTGTAACCTTTTCTTTTTAATTCACCATAACGTTTTTCACCAGCTTTATATATTTTCAGTTTCTATTTTAGCTTCTACTTTAAAATTTCTTCCTTTTTTACGTGTTACGTTTATGTATTTTTGTATAGTTCTTGACTATAGATATTTATTTAGACTTTATTAGATGTATTTTGTGTCTTCATTTCTTGCTTACTTTCTTTATTTTTTCCTTTCTTTCGTTATCCTTTCTTTACTTTGGTACTCCTAAATTAAGTTTCATAATACCCAGTAGTCACCCGTTTTCATCACTTCTAGCAGTATCCTGCCTGGCTCTATTTCATTTCCATTCACATAATCTATGTGGTGTAAATATAAGTAGAGAGAAAGAGCAATAGTAGTATGAAATTGTAAATATTTCTATGAAACCAACTGTACCGCGAAATCTGTTCAGCTTATACATAGTTTCAATATATTCTGGTCAAAGGCATAAAGTTTGTTCTGAAACCAGCAGTAGAGTCTATCCAGCGCTCTATAGTTCGGTGCTAAATTTTGTACCGCCAGCGAAACACGAGTTTAAACTAAACGGTTAAATTCTGTTTTATCTGAACAGCTACGTGTATTGGATACTAGCTTATAGTTTCCGTAACCAATATGTAATCGACACTAAAATGAGCAAAAACAATGAAGTTATTACGGTAAAGGTGTCACGATAATCAAGTCAATTGATGACTCACAAAGTAAGTACACGGAAGTTTTTTTAAATATCTTATAGGCTAGCGTTTGACCACTATCTCGCCTGGTGGTAAGCGATGATGTGAATACTGATAGAATACTCTGACTCTCAAGGGCTGTGTGCTGCCGAAACACCGTAAAGTTATGGCAGATAATTTTCTTCTTGATAGTGGTAAGCTACTGTTTGACGGCAAGTCAAGTGAAACATTGGTATATATGCTCCTACCATATCTGTAGAAGAACACCCGTGCTAGGACTTCGGCGACATCTAGGAGGCGACCTCTCGTTTAGAAGTTAAGCTATATGTCCTTTACGCCAACGGGATTCTCAAATATCTCATATCATCATATCTAAGTTACACTTTAGCAAGGTTTTTATGCTCTATACCGCTTCCAAAAAAAGCAGTACCACATCCTCTTCAAATTACGAAAAAAGCTCTATTTCAAAATATACGACGACTTTAAATGACTTATTGTTAATTAAAATTAAAATTAACACAATTCAAGCAAGCAATTCACAACTTTACCACAGATTATATAATAGTACTACGTAACTTTACTACGAATAAAGAGTACCTATTCTATTTTAGTACATTTACAAGTTGTTTTCACTTTCAACTATATGCCTATGCTTTGTTTAGAACAGAGCATAGGATTATTTTAACTAAGTTTTGACTTCGAGCATTTACCAATGGAGATGTCAATGCAAGGCGTACCTCTCTGCTAGCCATATAGCCATTATATGAGCGTGCGTAACTACGCTGTATTTTTAATATTGTCTGCGTGTTTCAAGCTAGTGTGCGGGATCGTTAAAGTGAGTGATTTGTGTGTGTGCAATGCGTGTTTACCTCGTCCCCCGTAAGTATCGGCAGAAAAAAATGTTTGCGGATTACAACGTTAACATCTCCATTGGTAAATGCTCGAAGGGTTTTGAGGTCAAAAGCACTGATTGTAGTCGTTTTATTTCTGGATATTTTGTTGGCAACTAGACCTCTTAGATATAAATTATTCGCTAAAGCATTTTTAATCATGATTGTTTTACCTAGGACCTTACTGAAATAACCACATATAAATATACTAGCTGACACCCGTGACTTCGTTCACGACTCACGCACACCAAGAATTTTATCATTTTAAAGCTGTCAATCAACATTTGTGTGATCCGGGTTATTTAAGTTATACGTAAAACTCTTTTTTTTTCACAAAAATTAACCTAAATTCATCCTCATGCTATAAAGTATCTGCTTGTTAGATTCCAGTAAGATCTGATCGTCCGTTTAGGCGATTAGGTAACAAACAGACAGAGTGACAGAGTTACAAACGTCTTATACAATTAGCCTGGATAATTATATAAGAGTGTAAAAATACGCATTGATTTGAATATGTACTTCCATCTTTTTTTTAAGTCGATCGAAAGAACTGTGACATCAAAAGTATGAAACAAATGCAAGCTTTTGTCTCCAAAAAGTGCCATTATAAGATCACAGTAGATGAGCACGCAAGGCAAGAGAGGCTTAAAGGCGCGTGCACACGGGTTCATTAAAATGTCGCGACACGCCGTGTGGAGTGGCCCGAGTGTCCGACCACAGGACTTGCGGGATTCGAGGACTGAGGGTAGACTGAAGAAAAGGATAAACGTGACATGACGATATTGTGTTAAATGAGAATTTTGTTTTACGATGAATGTCATTATGTTTGGTAATATTTGGTAACATTAACATTTGGTATTAGTTCGCATAATTAATGGTATTATCTATTGCTCCAAACCCTTTAGCGTTTTTTGGGGTTCCGTAACTGAATGGCAAAAAACGGAACCCTTACAGATTCGTCATGTCTGTCTGTCTGTCTGTCGGTCGGTCCGTATGTCACAGCCACTTTATTTCGAAACTAATAAGACTACACAGTTGAAACTTGGTAGTTGGTAAGTAGGTATATTCTATGAACCACTTTACGATTTTTGTACAAAAAATAAAATAAATAAAATATTAAGGGGAGCTCTCCACACGTGAAACTAAATTAAACATTTTTTTTTCTTCAAACCTATACGTGTGTGGCATATATAGATTATATAGATATATTTTACTTTAGTACCGCGATACTATAGATAGATTTTTAAAAATGATATTGAGTTTCTTAAAACTATTTTTCTCAAAGTCAATCATTTGAAAGATAGGTACGTCTAAATTGGTAAAAGGTGTGTCCCGGAATGCAATCCGTTGTTTTTTGTCTGGTTGATGGTAGAAACCTATCCTTACTAATAATATAAACGCAAAAGCTTGTTTGGATGTACGGATGTTTGTAACTCTTTCACGCTAAAACTAATGAACCGGATTGAGCTGAAATTATGGTATGTAGATAGCCTAAACCCCGGAATAACACATAGGCAACTTTTTATCTCTATATTCACACGGGAACGATGTCTACGCGGGTAAATCCACGGGGCACAGCTAGTTTATTATAAACTCATCATTTGAATTTTTTTTTAGAGCTTATCGATATTTTTGTATATTATATTAGTTAGGTAAGCGTTAGCTGTGAACGAATAGCCGATGATCAGCCTCAGTGTTTTGGGAGAGGCCAATGCCCAGCAGCAGACAGTTAGACTGATTATGATTATATTATGTGATGATAATTTTTACAACCACCGGCGTAACATACCCAAGGGTAACGCGCAACGCTTGAGATGTTTAACCCAGGCACGGGTTCAAGTATCGCTGGACGGCATAATTTTGGGATTGTATATAATAATTTGAGTTGAGTAAAATAACGGTTTAAAGAAAAGCCTCATCAATGAATTCCACACAATGTTCGATTGTATTATATAGGGTATTAAAATAATTAAGTTAGTGTAAAAACTAAAACAACCTCAATGCCCCGTGAGTCAATTTCAGTAGCAAATTTGAGACGTTTATCGTCGTAACTCTGGAGATACTTATCAAATCTCGATGAAATTACAATGGGACCACCTCGAAAACGTATCCTACCAATTGCAAAAAGAGTCATTCGAATCGGTTCAGAATTGACGGAGTAATCGCGTAAAATACAAAAAAAACATACAGACGAATTTATCCTTTTTTGTGAAGTCGGTTAAAAATAGATATTATAGATATTATGATATGATACTATAGATAATAAAACAATATTAAGTCAGTAAATTCTAAACTTTCTTAACTCTATGCTATTCACATACATACAGGCGCATCATTAAAACGTAGCGCAGCACTCGACGAGTAGCTCTACAAAGTCCCCGAACCTTAACAACGTTATTATTTCGTCTCGTTTTTCATACTTTTGTAAAACGCTGGCTTTTCCAAATTGTTATGATTTGTGAAAATGTAGATTTAACGTTGGCGAGTACTTTACGAAAATGTTGTTATTATTTTAGTTTTTGTGTATTGCGTGTGTGATTTTGATATATATTTTAGTAGGTAGGTTTTTTTAAATATATTTGTAAGGCTAGCGTTTGACTGTTATCTGGCCTGGTAGTAAGCGATGATGTGGTCAAAGATGGTGAACTGACTCTCAAGGGCCGTACTTCCGGAACATACCGTAAGGTTATCGCGGCAGATTTTCTCTTTGATGGTGGTAAGCTACTACTACTGTAGCAAGTCAGGCGGGACATCGATATAATGCTGCTATCACCTGTGGGCTTGCAGTTAATTAATAATTTTTGTTTTGATTTTAATAGGCAAATGCAGTATAGGACGCCCTCCAGCTAGGTGGATCGATGATACTCGCAAGGCTGAAAGTGATTGGAAAAGAACTGATGAAGATCGAGCACAGTAGTGTGCTATAGGAGTGGCCTATGTCCAGCAGTGGACTAATACAGGCTGATAATGATGATGAGGCCCAATAAATGACAGACACAGATTAAAACATTTGAATCTGTAGCAAACATTTGAATTTTTTTTAGTGACTATTTTTAAATCCTAATAATTACTTTTAAACTAAATAAGAAACCAAATACTTGGGTCTTTGGTATCTTTCAGCTGTGAAAATGTTAAACTTAACCACTGAACTAAAGACGAGTAAAGATATATGAAATCACGTTCATTTAAGCCGATATTTGTATACTTACACTACTCTCGGATAGCGCTATCACTGTCTGATTACCTATTAGACAGTGACAGCGCTATCATCCTAGAATAATTATTAGCACCAATTTTTTTACCGACTTCAAAAAAAGGAGGGGGTTTCTCATTTCGACTGTATATATATATATTTATATTTATTTGTTCGCGGATAAATTCGTCGTTTATGAACCGATTTTGATTATTCTTTTTTTGTTGGAAAGGAGATATCCCAAGTGTGGTACCATGGTAATTTTATCGAGGTCTGATAAGTAGCTCCAGAGATATTGTGATAAATACCTAAAAATTGGTACTAAAAATAATAGCGCGGCATTGAAGTCTGTTCTATTTTAGGGTTCCGTACCCAAAGGGTAAAATGAGACCCTATTTCTAAGACTCCGCTGTCCGTCTGTCTGTCTGTCTGTCTGTCTGTCTGTCTGTCTGTCTGTCTGTCTGTCTGTCTGTCTGTCTGTCTGTCTGTCCGTCTGTCACCAGGCTGTATCTCATGAACCGTGATAGTTAGACAGTTGACATTTTCACAGATGATGTATTTCTGTTGCCGCTATTACAACAAATACTAAAAACAGAATAAAGTTGAAAACAATCGAGCGTCCCCATACAAGAAACGTGTTTTTCGGCATTTCACGCGATCTATGAACGCTTAGTTATGTAAACGTCCCATTGATGGCGTTATATTGAAATATCGATCCTAACACTTTTGTTAGACGTTAGATGGCGTCATAAGAAATAAAATGTTTATTAATTATTATTTTTTGCTGGCGAAATATGATAGTGGTATTTTTTGCTCGATCTTATAAAATACTGTAGTGTTGTACGGAACCCCACTAGTGCGAGCCCGACTTGCACTTAGCCAGTTTATTAGTTTTTAAACGATCTTATATTAATAACAGAAATGAAGAGAAATTCAGAAGAGCATACTTCCGGCAGTGGTCGGAAACTGCCTGATAATGATCATGATAATGAAGCCAAATATTTCTAGAGAACAACTCACATTGGACATAAGCCACGTATTTGGACAAAAGTTCTTGAACATCGGTAATAATAACTTGCTACCCTCCTTTGGGGTGGAATTAATTTTACAACCCTCAATAATAAATCGCTTCAGATATCATCGCTCCACTTGTTTTGACTTTGTTTGACTGTCATCTATTTTATTGGTGGAAATAAATTGTCTGTAAAATTCGTGATTTATTTTTATGGTACGATAATATTTCAATTTGTTGTTGGTTCAATTTATTGAATTGTTTTTTAGGGTTCCTTAGTGAGCAAGAATACCCGTATGGTTCGACATTTTCGGCTGTTTGACTGTCTGTAAGTCTGTCCGCGGCTTTTCTTAGGCACTCTGTGTTATAGAAAGCTGTAGTGAAATCCTACAAAGTGGTGATTACATCAAAATCGGCCAAATGCGAGTTGGACTCGCGCACCGTGGCTTCCGTACAAACTTATCAAAACAAACTTAACTTTGCAGTTCGATCTTTAGACCGACAGTGTGTAACGTAACAAAATGTAACGTAACGGAGCGCCTGGAGGAGACCTACCTCTCATTACGTGGATCAAGGGAACCTAGACAAGATAAACTACAAAAGATGGGCTATAACAGTTATATTCCTATAGATTCTACCATACTCTACGATACTTATCTTAAATAACACTAAGAGTTTCTCACTGCTCTTTTACAAAAATCCTCTATATAGACCTTGTAACGTATGTCAATTCATTAGCCAAAGTCTGCATCTTAGCTTGTCGCAGCTCCTCCCGTATGAACATAATTTCTTGACGTAGCTGTTGGTGAGCCTTCGGACCCATGCCGATGGTCAGTTGAGGGTCTATACCCGCTAGCTGCCGGTCGAATCTGGCTCCCACATCGGCTTCCAGGACGCCAGCATCTATCATGCATCTCATTGAAGGCTCTGGATACAATTCTGTTTTAACGATTTCATCGTAAGAGAGATACGATAGAAGATTTTCTACCATAACCATTGGAAGACCCATCAATTTCATTTTCTCTTGCTGCTTACAGAATTTTGTTTTCTACTTTTTTATCATTATTCGTACATTTCTTTGTCCAGACTGACTTCTCTATGTAATCCGTCATAGTTTTTCGTTTTTCAAATTTGAAAACGTTCCGTAATAAGAAACATACATTCTTTTAATACAAAAGAGTATGATATATGAAAAATGCATGAGGTGATTAAAGATATGCCACAAGTGTTCATGAACCAACCGCAAATAATACATTTATAATAAATAGTAAATTAGTTTTATTTTTTGTTATACGGTTTTGAGATTGTTTCCTTCATAAGTGCTTGAAGACCTTGCTTCGTGTCTTTCATGATTCTAGGTCAACGGGAAAAACCCTATAGGTTTTCATTCCTTTGTCAAATCGCAAAATATGCGAAAATATGCGACATAAACGGTCGTACCTTTTGATCGTGTTGACTTGTAAAGGTACGGCCACATCGCGGCGTCCTGCGTCCTGCGGGCGCGATCTTAGTACTTTTCAATTATTTTCTGATCGCGTTTGGTGTGAAAAATATCTTGTTAGAGAAATGTTTAAGAAATTAAGTAATATTCATATAATAAAAATGATATTATAATTATTGTATCGAATCATTTTTGTCCCATTGCTCGGCAAAAGCTTCTCTACTCCTTAACTATACTGCCTTTCTCTACCTATGGCTATGGATTCCAGCCAGTCATTCCGAAAGGAGTCTTGCTCATTTCGTCACAGTGTAGGTAGGATAGGATATCTTTCTTGAATCACCTCAATTCATATTCGAGATCCATACGTTTTTGATAATTATGTTTTTTTATATATTTGGAACGTTTTTAAATATTCGATTAGGAAATGACAACGAAAAAATCGTGACAGTCAACAAGCATGAATATGAACCGATACACGCAAATATACGAAATTATACTCAAAAAATAAAAAAATATAAGAATGCCGACCCAAAAATACGATGCCGGTTCAGGGACTACGCCAAGTCTGAATAAATCCGGGAAAGTCCGGGAAATATTCATTAATTTATGTTATATCTGCTAGAATTAGAGGCGAAACTTATGATTTGTGCTAATACTGCACGACGAATGTAAACGACAGAACAACATAAACCTATAGAAGTTCATGAATGTTATACCGGGCAAAGTCTAGTTAGGATGCAACGTTTTGATCATACCTAATATTTTTTGACATGACTTGACGTTTGGCGAAGATGGCGGCGGCCATATGGCGGCTATTAATGTTAATAATCGCAAATAATACTTTTTATATTCATTTTGGAATACAACTAGTCCGTGTTATAAAAGTATTTGTAATTATTGTAATAAAATAGACAATTAATTATCGTGTGTGTCAGATGCTTTTATTGCACTAATAGGTAGGCATTATTAGGTAGTAGATAGATACTACCTTCATGTATCTACCTACTTACTACTACTACTACATACATAGTATCTATCTACTATCCAATAGACTTGTCTGGCACCGACTTCAAATAGATAAGTGGGTAGCGCTTATAATAATTATATTAAGTAATTTATTTTTCGCTTTTGAGTGCCTGTTTGTGGTTATGA
Organism: Cabera pusaria; assembly: GCA_954871355.1. Classification (NCBI taxonomy): domain Eukaryota; kingdom Metazoa; phylum Arthropoda; class Insecta; order Lepidoptera; family Geometridae; genus Cabera; species Cabera pusaria. The sequence goes on from OX940890.1 coordinate 3,913,181, forward strand.
AGTCGATTTTATTTTTGAAAAATAGTTTATATTCTCCAAAAATAGGCCTTGTGAAGTTTCGTATTACTGTTTGTTGAGATATGAAATTAACATTTGAATTCAGATAATATTCAAATAAAAATACATTTTTGGCCTGCCTTCTTCTTATCTTGTATTTATAGACTTATATAAAACAAGCAGTGACCCACCGCTTTACCAGCAAAGTAACTATTATGTCATTTACCAGCATTACAATATCTATATGCAAATTTAAGTTAGGGCCCGGTGGCGTAATCGAGAGAACGTTCGGCTTTGATGCCGTGGTACCGAGTTCAAACCGCCGTGCACCAATGGATTTTTCTATCAAAAAATTTATGTGCGCTTCTCACAGTGGCCCTCCGGTGAAGGAAAAACATCGTTAAGAAACCAACAAAACCCCCGCATGGTGGTAGGACACTATCTATTGTCCGCCTGGCCAGCTACCACCCTCAAGTTAGAAAATCTGTCACCAAACATCTAATGTGTTCCGGCAGCTATCCTTGAGAGCCAGTTCCCATTCTAGGCCTAGCGTGCTTACCATCTTCGACCGCATCATCACTTACCAACAGGTGAGATAGTGGTCAAACGCTAGCCTATAACGTATAAAAAAAAAAAAAAAAAAAAAAAAAAAAAGTTATTTTATGTAAACTTTATGCCAAACAACGTGATAAGTCTCTTAATACAAGTGGCATTGTATTAAGGGATTTATCGCGCTATGAGCACAGAATACTTAGTAGTACTACGTACTATGAGTCTTCTTGTGACCACGGTCAATGCAACTTGATCAAAACGTCGAGTTAAATAAAATTATATTTTTAGCGCGATAATAATTGCAATATAATTACAGGCACTCATTTATGTACTTATACATTATTTATGCCGCAATTATTTTGGGTTAAAGCACAGAATATGCATTGGGCAAAAGAACATTAAAATATACAATTTACGTTAATAATTTAATACCAAAGATATGAAACTGCACTACAATAACTCCGCAAATTTTGCAAAAGCTTTTAAAATTTTATTTTTCAGAATGTCTGCTACGAAATGGCAGGCGTGTCCCTCACATCGTATTTAAAATTTTAAAGCTTTAAAGCTCCAAGGTTTATTATGTGGAATATATTTCATGTAGAAGAATTTAATCATGGTGTCCAGAGAGCGGATTGAAATTCAGTCCACATCTGCCTTTGGGATTCATAAGTCTTACGTTGCTGTAGTCGTAACTCTTGGCTATGGGCGAAAGAGTTTGGTACCTTGTCATAGCATATCTTAGTTCAGACTTACTTGTAGGTACTATTCATTATTCTGTGCTTCAGGATATTTGTAAGTGACTTCACAAAATCGAAGACGTTTTGGCAATTTTTTTTTAATGTTTGTGATACCTAGAACTCCCTTATTTATTATCTTGAAAACTTGTTTTGGTTGAGATAGTATGCTTCCTGTTTTATCTCATTGTAACTTTATCGATATCTGTTAAGCGTCTCCAAAGATATGGAGATAAACATTTCAAATTGAATGTCTAGCGCGGCAATAAAAGTTGTTTTTTTTCGTTTGGTAAATTATTACAAGCTTTATTGAATTTTGTATGTACGATGTTTGTGATGTTTGTATGAACAAAGTTGTTTGTTTTTCAAACCATTTTAAACTATTTACTTGTTGGTATTCAATACTATTTAATTTACCTCTTTTTCGGCGTAGTTGGAGATGTAGCTCTCCAAAGATATGCCTGTTTTTGTTGTAATTATCCTGAAGTGTAGGATTACGCGTGAGATCGTTGCCACGCTCCACGATATAGGTAGGCACTTGACTCGTCACATGGTAGGGCTCTCTCATAAGTTTCAATGATTGTGTCAAAATAAATTAGATAATTTGTACGCAGAGTCGTGTATTATTGTTTTTAACCGACTTCATAAAAAAGGAGGAGGTTCTCAATTCGACTGTTTTTTTTAATGTTTGTTAGGTACCTCTCAGTACTCCGTCAAATCATATACGATTTTTTTTTTGAGATTATGCCTCCCTTTTAATTCCATTCAAATTTTATTGAGATCTGATAATCATTTCCGGAGATATGAAGATAAACAATATAAACTTTGTATTCCTCGATGACATGTCGACGACGATAACATGCTTATAGCTACTGGCTATTTTGACTATCGCAGCATGTGAAGTCGGTTTTTTCGTTTTGTACGATCATAAATTATTGTTATTCTGTGGTCGTCAATTATTTTCCCCGAAGTGTAAAGTAGGGTTTAAATATCTCTGCGATACCCACGAACGTCATCTTAGGTCCGATGATAATTTGATTTTATCTACTCCTAACCACTCTTCTTCCTTTTTAGAAAACTCCTTCTCCGTAAAGGCTGTAAAGCTTTGGAATGAGCTACCTATGGAGATTAGGCAAGCAAATTCCAAAGCAATATTTAAGTTAAAAACTCGTGAAAACTTTTATAAGAAATTTTACCAAGCTGCTGCTTGTATGTTATATATTAGAAACTAAGTACCTAGTGTAATAATTATGAAGATTTATATAGAACTATTCATTACGGAATAATCGCCTCTCTTTGTTCTTCTTTCACTGGACCGCTACCATTTTCTCTGCACCTCCAGGATGACTGGTAGAAAATGCTATTCTAGCATTAAGTCCTCCGTGTACAAGTTTTGTGTGCAAAAGTATAAAATAAATAAATATTGTTTGCCCAGACTAAGGACAAGGTGTGCTTGTTTAAGTTCAGCTGTTGTTAAGTACAGTGACCTTATGTCACTTGACTTATTCCAAGTGTTATGAGTGAGCCATGTTATCCATTCAAGTACTCGTATCGTACGAGTCCATGGAGCTATAATTTTTGTTGATATTATTTCATGAATATAGACGATGCTTGAACGGTGTTATCTTGTTTCTGTAGTTTTTGTCAACCGGCTTTCAAGGAGTAGGTTCTCAATTTTTGGTATGTTTTTTTTTGTATATTTGTTTGCCGATTACTCCACCAATTGTAAACCGATTTGAATGATTCTTTATTTCATAGGAAGGTTTAATCTCCGAAGTGGTCCCATTTAAATTTTGTCAAGATCTAATATGTATCTCTAATAATATGACGATAGATGTTTTAAACTTGCTACCAAAACTGACTCGTGCGTCTTGGAAGTCGATTTTTTTAGTTTTTAAACTATCTTCATTATTTCTTGTTTTAGAACTTCTTACTTAATTACGTCTAGTAGTTGTAGATATATTTTTTTGTCAGCAGCCACTCTGGGCCTTGCCACCATATTTTATGATCGAAGAGTTGTGGTAGATATAGACCTCTAGTCACGCAGTCTGATAGATTTTCCTCTGATTTCACATGTTTACAGCATTCAGCCGGCATAACTGTTTTAAGTCCAGCCATGTATAGTTACCACATCGCTTTTTAGTGACTCTATGTCCTTGCTCATGAGCTTTGCAAGGAACAAGGCGCCGCAGAGTTTAAGTCTTGGTAGTGTGTGTAGTATTTTTCAAGGGCTCCAGCTTTGTTTTGGCTGCCAACAACTCGTTACTCTTCGTTGTTATCAATGCTTATCTATGCAAAATATGGCGCCAGATATTGTTTGTTAAGACATTGTTTATAATAAAGTGCGTTTTGTAATAACGTCATCATTTGTGTGATCTTGAACTGTATGTTCGCGTTTTATATACATATGTTGGTTTGTTTCAAAGCACTGCCAGCTTGTATAAACCATCACTCCAACTAGCCCAACGGTTATCGGTTCTACGACCGATGGAACCTGCTCACATTTTCTTCACCTTATACTGAAAATTGAGATAGATAGACAAATCTTTATGTGCACAACAATCACACAAGAAATAGTTAGCATAAAAGCCTTATACTGAGCTATAACTAACATATCAAAATGATCATTATCGATAACTTTTTTTCTCAGACAGATGACCTCAATTTGAATTCGATCCTTCAGAGTGACTCCAAAAAATAGCTCTTTTCATTTATATCTCTGGAAATAACTCATCATATCTTGATGAATTGTGTAAAAGGCTCACTGCGGAGATACATCTTTTTATAATGATTAAGATAGTTTAAAAACTAAAACAACCGACTTTCATGCCGCGCGATTCAGTTTCAGTTGCAATTTTGAGACGTTATCGACATATCTCTGGAGATACTTGTTAGATCTTGATGAAATTACAATAGTACCTTGGAACATTTGAGATTTTTGAGTTTCCAGCAAAAAAATTATCATCAAAATCGGTTTATAAACGACGAAGTTATCCGGGAACACACATAAAAAAATCCTCCGCCTCTTTTTTAAGTGGGTTAAAAGAATATAATTCAAATTGGTTCACAATACAACAATAACACACACAAAAATAACATTTCCTATATTACAACCACTTTCTTTTTGAAAGTCAGTTAAAACATAATAATAACGCCCGTTGTCTAGATACTACATACATCTAGATACATCTATACAGCAGGGCTGCGTTCACGTCCTCCGGAGAAGGTTTTTTGGTTGTTTTGCAACTTGCTCGAAGGTCCGGAACGACCACGGGTATTTTTCACTCAAATTGTGACTTTGACATTTTGCGCAGACTCGAATTTCGAGGTAGTGTTTTTTTTATTTATCTTTTTCCGAATATTTTTCTTTTGTTTTTACGATTTTTGTCTCATCATGTCACTTCTTGGTCTCGACAATGCAAATTTCTTCCGATTCACTTAATATGTAACAAAAATTACAGCTTTTGCCGCCATATTTACTGTGACAGACGTCAGAGCATTTTTTAACCATCGAATTTGATCGTTCAAAAGTTGCAACTGGAGTGAAACAACCGAGGTCGTGAACGACACAGTTGCGCTAACCGAGTGCGACGCTCCGAGCCACTCTGAGGTCGTGAACGGGGTTAGAGCGTTTGGTTGCACTCCGAGCGTAGGTCGTGAACGCAGCCCAGTTTTACTATGATTTATAGCGGTGAGTCGGTACGCCATATTGCAATAACGAAACGCGATGTAGGTATTCATACCAATACCGGTTTCCGATACATGGTATTCTCAATAACTGGTTATTGCGGCATTGCGATCGGTATTTGAAATTTTACAAAATCTGTTATCGGAATACCGTAAGGTTATAGCGGCAGATTTTTTCCGTGATTGTGGTAAGATACTCTTTGATAGCAAGTCAGGCAGAACATCGATATAATATGCGGAAATAATAAAAACAACAAAACAATTAAAACCGGAGTCTTCATATCGCGAGTGAACATGTATCTAATTTTTTTATATGATGTAAAAAAATACAAATTTTCACATATATTAGTATCATCTAAATAATGCAGGAGAATTGTAATTCGACACAAATTGGTTACTATATAGTTCTTAATGAATCGGGCGCCAGCAAAAACAATAACTTGATTAGTTTCGATCGTCACTCGCAACGCCTAGCGCCTGTATAGGTTAGGTATTGCAAATAAATAGTTACTACAATACCCAATCGGTTCTTACATCGGCTGCAACGCTTGTAGTACGCGAAAACTGGTTTCGCCCGATAAACAGTTATTATGACACACAATACCATTTTTTCGGTATTGTACCAAAACCTAGTTATGAAACTATTTACGGTTTGCAACGACCTTCTCTAATGATTTACCAACGTCTGATAACCTAACACCAGGATATATGATCTGAACAGAACGTTTGCGGTTCATCCCCTTTCAACGATAGTTACTTGATGGGAATAACATAATTCTGAATCTTAACGTCATAGAAATAAGGTTTGAATATTAACAAAACGTAACCTATAATGTGAAAGGTCTGGCTTATAATGACAATTCAAAAAAACTTTACTGACAATTTCAATTCTGAAAACTGATAGGAATAGTGTAAAGTCCCATTAGCTTGGCGTAAAGGATAGCTCACCTTCTAAGCGAGAGATCGCCGGTACAAATCCTAGCACGTTGTTGTTGTTCGTGGTGTTCATTTACAGGTGGTAAAAGCTTATTATATCAATGTTTTGCCTGACTTGCTACCAAAAAGTAGCTTAACATCATCATGGTGGTAGGATACTATCTAGTGTCCGCCTAGCCAGTTACCACCCTCAAGCTAGAAAATCAGTCGCCAAACATCTAATGTGTTCCGGCAGCTATCCTTGAGAGCCAGTTCCTATTCTAAGCCTAGCGTGCTTACCATCTTCGACCGCATCATCACTTACCAACAGGTGAGATAGTGGTCAAACGCTAGCCTATAAGATATTTAAAAAAAAAAACAGATCTGCCGACGTAACCTTACGGTATGCCGGAAGCACGCAGCCCTTGAGCGTCGGAGTATTCTAGGCTTAGCGTGTTCACCATCTCTGATCACATCATCGCTTACCACCAGGCGAGATTTAGTTATAGTTTACGTATACAGAAATGCTGCGCTACGTGCCAGGCATAGCCAATAGAATGTTGAGTTAGCTTTTTAGAGTTCCGTAGCCAAATGGCAAAAAACGGAACCTTTATATATAGATTCGTCATGTCTGTCTGTCTATCCGTCCGTATGTCACAGCCACTTTATTACAAAACTATTAGGACTACGCTGTTGAAACATAGTTGGTAGATGTTTTCTGTGAACCGCTTTACGATTTTTATATAAAAAAATAAAAAAATTAAGATTATGGGGGGGAAGGGGGAGAAGAGGGTGGGAGGGAGGAGGGGGAGGGGTTTTCAGCACCCAAACATGGAACTGAAACACTAAAAAAATGTTTTCATCAAACCTATACGTGCGGGGTCTAAAGTTACTCGTAGGTACATAAAAATGATATTGAGGTTCCTGAAACTATTTTTTCTCATGGTCAATCGTTTGAAAGATAGACTTTTCTAAAATGGTAAAATGTGTGTCCCCCTTCCTCTAACTTTCAAAGTAAGGGATTGAAAAATCTAATAAAAATACATGTTGTAGGTCTCAATAAACACTTTCAACAAAAAAATGGTTTAAACGAGATATAGTCAGTAGTTATTGAGAGATAGCACATTTTTAAAACCGCAAGTTTGACTTTGTTTTTTTATGCAAACACTATATTAAACTTATATTAATTCTTGGCGAAAAATGCTAGATTCAAAATACTTTATTATGTTACGGAATCCTACGAGTGCGAGACCGACTTGCACTTGGCCAGTTTATTTTTCTTTGAAACAATTTAATCTTTTACTGACATAAATAAACTGGCCAAGTGCAAGTCGGACTCGCACTCGTAGGGTTCCGTACCACACTACAGTATTTTATAAGACCGAGCATAAAATACCACTATCATTTTTCGCCAGCAAAAAATAATAATTAATAAACATTATATTTCTTATAACGCCATCTAACGTTCAACAAAGGTGTTAGGGATCGACATTTCAATATAACGCCATCTATGGGACGTTTACCTAACTAAGCGTTCATAAATGGCGTGAAACGCCGAAAAAAACACGTTTCTTATATGGGGTCCCTCTATTATTTTTAACTTTATTCTATTTTTAGTAATTGTTGTTATAGCAGCAACAGAAATACATCATCTGTGAAAATTTTAACTGTCTAACTATCACGGTTCATGAGATACAGCCTGGTGACAGACGGACAGACAGACAGACAGACAGACAGCGGAGTCTTAGTAATAGGGTCCCGTTTTACCCTTTGGGTAAGGAACCCTAAAAAGAAGTCTTTGATTTTTAGACGAGGAGTGTTCAATGGGTGTATGTATGTCTGACTGTGGCATTGTAGTGCCCAAACGGATGAACTGATTTTGATTTATTTTTTCTTGTTCGATTATGTCATAATCGAGATTTCGGTTAGCTTTAATTCATCTAAATCCATTCAGCCGTTTTAAGATTTTTTAAGAGTTAAGAAGCCGTTAAGCCGTTTTAAGAGCTTTTTTCTCGTTAATGACGTTATCAGATTAAATTTAAATTGGTCTTTTTTAGTTTGAAAGTTTTTGCGAAAATTATTCATTTTAATGTGAACCTACGAGCTTATGTTCGCGTGTAGATAGATCAGATCAGATAGATAATTCAGATATGCTTATAGAAGATATAATTCAGATAGGTTTCAAAATAATGCGTAGGTCATCGTCTGGGAGCGGCTAGGATGGCGGCACCGCACGTCGTATCGCCCGCGCTTCCCAGCGCAACAGATGCGCAACAGTAGCACCTGTGTTATATCTCAAAAACTGCTGACTATATCTCGTTTAAACCAATTTTCGTTGAAAGTTTTTATTGAGATCTACAGCATTTATTTTTATTATATAGTTTTTCAATCCCTTACTTTAAAAGTTAGAGGAAGGGGGACACATATTTTATCATTTTCTATCTTTCAAACGATTGACCATGAGAAAAAATTGTTTCAGGAACCTCAATATCATTTTTATATACCTAACTTTAGACACCCCGCACGTATAGGTTTGATGAAAACATTTTTTTAGTTACAATTCCATGTACGGGTGCCCCATCTTTTTTTTTTAAATTTTTGTATAAAAATCGTAAAGCGGTTCACATAATACATCTACCAACCAAGTTTCAACTGTGTATAAATTTTAGAATAAAGTTGCTGTGACATACGGACGGACATACAGACAGACATAACGGATCTATAAGGGTTCCGTTTTTTGCCATTTGGCTACGGAACCTAAAAACCTAACTCAGCATTGGATCGGCTATGCCTGGCATAGCATTTCTGTGTACGTAGTAACTATAACTAAATCTGTGAGAGGTATCAAATTGTACTTAGTTAGTACAAATTAATATTTCATTACATTCCTGGCGTGACCGAGTGATCACGGGTGTACAAAGAGATTTTAAGTGGATCGCAAGTGTGGTTATAGTCGAACTGAATACTACCTAGCCATAGATATGTCATCATATTATGGGGTCAGTTTTATTTTTATTATTTTTATTTTATTGACTTTATTAACATCGTCTTATCCTTGTTTTTTTTTACTATGCATAATTTTGTGATTCTTTAAAATCACAGGTTGCTGTAACTGTTAGCAAGGAAATGAAAACGTAATGCGATTTCTCTGTCAATTGTGATTTTTTTTAATATTGTGTAGGCTAGCGTTTGAGCACTATCTAACCGATTTAATTTTTTTTAATTTGTATCTTTGTTGTGGTTTTTAGGGTTCCGTACCTCAAAAGGTAGCAACCTAGCAAGTTGAAATTCATACCAGATACTGAAGTCTATAGTCCTTATTAGTAGTATAAAAATTAAGGTTCTGAGTCAAAACAATAAAAATAAATTGGCATATTTAGATTTTCGCAAAAACTTGTAAGTACCAAAATTTACCTTAATTATAATTTTTTTTATTTTTCGGAATTTTCTCTTTACTTGTGCTGTAAGACCTTGCTTTTCACCAAAATTGACAATTCTAGGTCAACCGGAAGTACCCTATAGGTTTTGGGTCGAAAACCTATAGGGTACTTCCCGTTGACCTAGAATCATGAAATTTGGCAAGAGTTAATTAAGGACTTACAGCACAAATAAAGGAAAAATTCCAAAAAAAAAAAAAAAAAATGAAAATTAAAGGTTGTCCCCATACATAACAAGTTTCGCCAATTTAGATAGGCCTCTCAGTTATATGAGCGCTCATACAATTTAGAGGTCTAGCTTAATTGGTACTTACCAACGTTGGTACGGAAGCCTCGGTGGGCGAGTCCAACTCGACTTGGCCGATTTTATTTGAATTTTTTTATACAATTTAAGAGCGTACGCGGGTGCAGTTTTCCTTTTAAACGTATTCCCCTGTTTCCTCCCCGGAAAATGCTTCTAGAGCAAAATTTGTTTCTAAAAAAAATTAAGGTGAGTTGTAGCTATCATTAGCTATCATATATATACCCCTATCATTTTTTTTACTAACCAATTGCAAATTGAAATAATGACCCTTCAAAATCTTAAAGAGGAGATAAAAGGCTTATATTTCCTTTTGCGATTGGTTGGTCAAAAAAAGCAAATGATACATAGCTACAGCAGACCTTGATTATTTGAAGAAACAAATTTTGCTCTAGAAGCATTTTCCGGGGAGGAAACGGGGGAATACATTTGTATGGAAAAGTGCATCCGCGTTCCCTCTTAATAAGGTCTGATTAATATTTCTAGAGATAAGGAGTTAAGCACCTCATAATATTTACAGGAAACAACGCCATTTTCATTATTTTAGTACTAGATGTGCCCTGCGGCGTCGCCCGCGTTAAGAAGTATCGTTTATCCTAATCCAAAGTACAAGCTATAGGTGCCTGTACAAAATTTCAGCTAAATCGGTCCAGCCGTTTGACCGCGAAGAAGTCCCAAACAAACTGATTTTTGCATTTATGATATTGTTGTTGACTCTTGATAAGGGTCTCGAGTGCCTATGATGGTTTTATGAATGTTATCAAACACTAATTAATATCTCCAGAGATATACCCAACCCCAACTTACTGCCGAAAAATTGTTTAAAAAACTAAAAGAACCGACTTCCGATGCCACGCTATTAATGTTCAGTACCAAGTTTGAGGTGTTTATCTTCATATATCTAGAGATACTTATCAAACCTCGATTAAATTACCAAGGTAACACACTTGGGATATCTCCTTTCCAACAAAAAAAGAATATTCAAAATCAGTTTATAAATGACGAAGTTATCCGCGAACCAACATAAAAAAATATATATACGGTCGAATTGCGAAATCTCCTCCTTTTTTTGAAGTTGGTTAAAAAAGGAATCGAATTGAGAACCTGCTCCTTTTTGAAGTCTATTAAATATTAGTCATGCGGCTTGTGCAGTGGGCTCTTTCGTTTGAGTGGGCTCTTCTTTCGGTGTTATAAATTTGACGTGTGTATCTTTATGTGTGTGTCTGTCTGTGGCATCATAGCGCTCAAACGGATGAACCAAGTTTGATATGGTTTTTGTGTTTGATAGGTGTCTTAATCGAGAATGTTCTTAGCTTTGTTTCATGTTAAACCGTTTCAAGACTATGCGATTTTTCTAGATGATGACGCTACGAGATTAACCTTTATTGGTCGATTCGAAATGTAGTATCCTCTGACTTTAATGATTTTGAAAGAACATAGTAACTAGCAAAAACCTGATGCTGGGGCATCTCCTGGAATCTGCATACATGTATATCCGTTTGCAAATACGTAGGTTTTAGGGTTCCGTACCCAAAGGGTAAAACGGGACCCTATTACTAAGACTCCGCTGTCTGTCTGTCTGTCTGCCTGTCTGTCCGTATGTTACTAAACTGTATCTCATGAACCGCTTCGAGCATTTTCTGCCTATACTTACGGGGGACGAGGTAAACACGCATTGCACACCAACAAATCACTCACTTTAACGATCCCGCACACTAGATTGAAACACGCACACAGTATTAAAAATACAGCGTAGTTACGCACGCTCATATGGCCAAAAATGGCTGTATGGCCATTAGAGGGGTACGCCTTGCGTTAACATCTCCATTGGTAAATGCTCGAAGATGAACCGTGATAGTTAGACAGTTGAAATTTTCATAGATAATGTATTTCTGTTGCCGCTATCACAATAAATATTAAAAACAGAATAAAGTTAAAAATTATAGAGGGTCCCCATACAAGAAACGTGTTCTTTTTCGGCATTTGAATATAACGCCATCTATAAACGCTTAGGTAAACGTCCATAGATGGCGTTATATTGAAATGCCGATCCATAACACCTTTGTGCTAACTTTCACTTAGATAGCGTTAGGTATTCGTAAGATGGCGTTATAAGAAATAAGCACCTGGCTCACAACTCTGTTTTGATAAAATATTTATTAATTATTATTTTTTGCTGGCGAAAAATGATAGTGGCATTTTTACTGATCTTATAAAATACTGTAGAACCCTACGAGTGCGAGTCTGACTTGCACTTGGCCAGTTTATTATTAATTAAGTACAATAATGAATACCTGCTTATCGAGGTTTAATGTACCTACAAATACTATATCAATACCGGAAAACACAGTAACTTAAAATGAATGTTATTCAGGGCATATTGTTAATAATCGATCAGAAAACTTTACTTAAAAAAATATCTTTGTTTTCCTGTTTTTTCCACACCTAGAGTTAGGATCAGTTCACACCGTAACGTGACGCGATGCGACGCGACACGACGTGACTACGTTTCTGGTTTCGCGCGGCTCAGCGGAAAGCCGCGTGATAAAAAAGTTGAACTTTATTAGTACGCAATAAGACACTCATTTCATTGAGATAATTCGACCGAAGCCTGAAGCCGCCGAATTAACTCTATAAAAATGTGTATCTTGTCGTGTCTTAATAAATTTCTTTTTTGTATCACTCTCTTAATAAGTTGCATCACGTTGCGGTCTGAGCACACATACACATTTCATTGAGTTAATTCAGCGGCTACAGGCTGCGCCAAGCGGCGTCGCGCTGCATCGCGCGGCGCAGCGGGATGCCGTGTGATAAACAATTGAACTTTATCAACTACAACATAAGATACACATTTCAGTGCGATAATTTATTAGCTAAGCCTTAGCCAGCCAGTTTATTAAATGTTGTTACAAACGCTACGGCTTTATACATCGACATTTATATCATTCAGGAATCTAGTTGAACGGCACTGTTCAGTTAAGAGGCTAGGCTGTTAATTGAACGGCTAATTAAGCTATTTGCCTGCGACATATATATAGTCTATTTCCATTTGGAAAGTCGAAGTATAAGAATTTTTAAGATCAGTCTATTTGCTTTTGAATCAATTCTTTACAAACATAAGTACAATAAATTATACTTAAATTCAAAATTAAAAACAACTCCCGACTGATCGATGTATAGCAGTTCATTGAGAACATTCCAATAAGCCCAAACTCGACATCTTTGTTGTAAGTAAGTGAGGAGATGAGCATTCTGTAGATTCCAGGAGATGTCCCAGCATCAGGTAAATGCTACCATGTTCTTACAATAGTATCATTAAACGATGGTGACCAAATCCACTGGTCATAATCATGTCGTCAAATTATCAAATTTGTTCGTATGGTTTATCTCCATATCTCCGGAGGTAACTATCATATCTCGATAAAATTTGAATGAGACCAAACGGGTGGCACAATCTCTTAAACAAAAAAGAATTTCTCAAATTGGTTAAGATTTTAAGGAGTTCTAAGGTAACAAAGATAAAAAAAACAGGGGAATTAAGAACCTCCTCCTTTGTTGTGAAGTCAGTTAAAAATACAAATGTTTACTATCTAATATTAGTATAGACAAACATAAGACTTTATTAGTACTCACATTGAATTAAAATTTTATTGAAGTACATACCTACGTATTATAAAAGTAATAAATTGTACTAGTTATAATTATAAATTTTATAACGTTTCAATTTCTTCCTTCGGTTTGCACAGAATGATTCACCGAACAGCTCTATTGATATGTCACCCGTAGCCGCGAAAGCATTGGGAAAAATACTTGTTTGTGGAGTGCTTGCAATAATTGGGCTCTTAATACGGCTGTGCTGCTGCAAGAAATCCTCCACTAATGCTGGTAAGTTTGCTACGATTCCACAAAACACATCTTTTTTAATGCTTTATCTACAGATCGCAAAATTTGATATATAACTCAAGGGGTTTTGTCATCCACGGATGAAACGTATGGGACGCCCTTACCCCACTGGCGCGATGGCGCTAGTAAACGAGCACCGTCTTTCTAGATCGTGCTGTCGAGATTCTCAGTGAACTCGTATACAATATAACAAATATGAGGTTCAAACTCTGTTATGTTTCGTATTGTACTGTAGATACGGAACCCTCCCTAAATGTGCGATGCGAGTCGCGACTCTGACTCGCACTTGGCCAGTTTTATTTATATCTGATAGGCCAGCGTTTTAATCTCAAGGGATGTGCTTTTGGAACACCATAAGGTTATATCGATAGCTTATCTCCTTCTCGGTGGTAAGCTACTTTTTGGTAGAAAGCAACTTTCATAATAGATTTTTTTTTTCACTAATGATATTCCAATATCGTGGCATATCATTCAAATTACAATCTAGTCTTAAGACTAATAAGTAATTTAAATTTGACCTAAACTGCTAACTATGTTAAACTAAGAATGTGTCCAACGGCACTTTTCTTATTGTCTCTATTAAGGCGAAGACACTATTTTATTGTGTTCTTTGTAAGCACTGTTCACTATTTTACTGTCACTTCACTAAACTAACTCAAAAGGTTTTATCCTTTTCAGTCTTCTCACTATATCCGTGTTGTCGAGGAGCTAGATAGCCTCAACGTTCACATGGTGATGAAACTTCGGCATATTTTGTAATAAGACTATTAACGTCATCCACTTTAAGGTCCCGATGGAGGTCGTCGTTTCTTATGTACCATGATGAATTTACGATGCTCCTTAGTACTTTATTTTGGAATCGCTGGATGATCTGGATGTTACTTTGACTGGTACAGCCCCATAGCTGAATTCCATAAGTCCATACTGGCACTGCGTATTTGATAGAATATATAATTCATATAATTTTCCGCATATTCTATACAAATAAATGTATTTATTTAAACATTTTTTTTAAATAAATATCTGAATTCAAATAAAATGTGTCAATATAAAATTGACTAAAAACACTTGTACAAGAAGTATGTATGTACTACAAAATCTATCAGAATTACCGCGTTTCCCATTATACCTATAAATAATGGAAAATACTCATAATGTCGTAATCGTATTAATAATCGTATTAATGTAGGAACATGGAACCTTGAACCTTTCGAAATTTGATTTCTCTAAAAATATCTATTATTAGATATCATCACTATCATTAACATCATCATCATCAGCAGAATATAATAGAAATAGGAAATAGGCTCCAACTGCTCGCCACTGAGCACGATCTTGGGATATTCTCCAGCACTTGCTTTATATACGTGCTTTATATACTTTGTATACGTGTGTTTTATGTGTCCCCCCTCTCAACTTTAAAATTAGAGAGTGAAAAATTTAAAAAATATATATGCTGTAGATCGCAAAACACTTTCAATAAAAATTGGTTTGAACGAGATATAGTCAGAAGTTTTTGAGAACGATAATGAGATGAAAAACAAAGTTTTTCATACAAACACTATGAAAAACAAAGAAAATTTTTGCTCGAGAAAATGTATAGTTATAAATAGTTTACTTTGTTACGGTACCCTACGAGTGCGAGTCCGAATTGAACTTGCCAGTTTATTTCTGGTTTAATGGCTCTATGAAATCAACTTTCATAGGTCTGATCAATTCGAAATTTGATAATTTTGATATTCTCTTTTCAACCGACTTCCCAAAAGAAGGAGGTTCTCAATTCGTTTGTATGTTTTTTTTGTGTATATTACGCGATTACTCCGTCAATTGTGAACCGATTTCAATGACTCTTTTTTTAATAGGTAGGGTTCATTTTAGAGGTGATCTCATTGTAATTTTGTCGAGATCTGATAAGTATCTCGAGATATATGAAGATAAACGTCTCAAACTTGCTATTGAAACTGACTCGCGCGGAATGGAGGTCGGTTGTTTTAGTTTTTAAACTATCTTAATTATTCAATGCTATTGTAAGACATTGGAAGAATTGAACTGATGCTGGGATATCTCCTGGAATCTGCACAATACTCAACTCCTCACCAACTTACAGCTGAGATGTCGTGTTTGGACTCATTTAAATGTTTTTAATTAAGAGAGTATACATAGATCAGTCGTGGGTGGTTTAAAATTTTGAATTTCTGTATAATACATATATACTATATAATACAGAATCTGTATTATATCAAATATCATCATCATTAGATACAATAGATCATCTATAATGATCTATAGATCAATTTCGATTCGATTTAATCAATCTATTTATATCGATGGGGATCAACAGAATAGCCAAGCTAATAATAATGTTGTAGTTACTATGGCCTAATCTGTGCTTTCACTGTAAATATTTTATTATTGTGATACGCGTAATTGAAATCTGTGATATCTTCTTGAGTTTTCATTTAAATTATATGCTATAAAAGACATTTTTATTCCATAATATGTGGCCAAGCTATTTTTCATAATTGTTTGGATAAGGATTAATACTGTATAGCAGATAAGATAGTTTAAAAACTAAAACAACCAACTTCCATGCCGCGCGAGTCAGTTTCAGTTGCAAGTTTGAGACTTTTATCGACATATCTGTGGAGATACTTACCTAATCTCGATTAAATTACAATGGTACTACCCGTAATATATCTCCTTTTAAAAAATGAATCATCAACATCGGTTCATAATCGAAGAAGTTATCCACTAACACATAGAAACATAAAAGCGGTAACTAAGTATCGTAACGTTGCAGGGACTCAGAACGGCGGGCAAGTGCCAATGCCACCCGGTCCCGGATCTACAGGCAACATGCCACCGACGCCACCCGGTCCCGGATCTACAGGCAACATGCCACCGACGCCACCCGGTCCCGGGTCTACAAGCAACATGCCACCGACGCCACCCGGTCCCGGATCTACAAGCAACATGCCGCCGACGCTACCCGGTCCCGGAATTGGACCCAATCCATATATGCAGTACAGCATACCCTCAGGTCAGTCTAGAAGCTTTGAAAGGCTTTAAAACAATTCGCCGATCCAGTTACTGTATTGCATTAACGATTATCAACATTGACCATTTTCCTATAATCTATATCGAAAATGTTTTGTTACAGATCCGCCACCACCATACCGTTAAGTGAGAAAAAACGGTGGACGTCTTATTACGGTTAGACAAGTTATATTAAATACGTTACATTTATTTGCCAAAGCATTAAGTTATGTTATGAATTAAAAACCAGTAGCTCTATTGGGCCAGATAATATACCCTCAATAATATTCAAAAATTCAAAAATCCATAAACGTTATCTGTGGTCCATTATGTCATATTTTTAATGCCTCATTAGAAACTGGTTTGTATCCTCCTCCATGGAAAGTATCGAGAGTTACACCAATACCCAAAAAATCTAACAATGCGAACGTCGAAGAGTACCGACCTATTGCCATTCTCTCGTCACCTGCAAAGAGAGAATATTTGAGAATATTCTGCATCGACACATTTACCTCCAGGTGGAGAAATACTTTTCGAATGCCCAGCATGGTTTCAGAGCGAGGCGATCTGTGAACACTTATCTCTTAACCTTATTGGATTATATTTCAAAACGTCTAGATCGAGGACTTCAAGTAGATGTGCGCTGATATTTCGACTTTTGTAAGGCATTCGACAGAGTCGATAATGACTTTTGCAAAAGTTGAGTGTAATTGGATTTGCTCCTGCACTTCTGAGGCTTTTGGCAGACTACATGCGTGATCGTCAGCAATTTGTTAGGCTTGGCATATACGAGTCCTCGCCATATCACACTCGTTCAGGCGTGAGTCAAGGCTCAATACTGGGACCCTTGCTTTTTCTGCTCATGGTGAACGACCTACCAGCAGTTCTCGGGCATGCCGAATCTCTTTTGTACGCGGATGATTAGAAACTTTTTGCTGAAATAAAATCAGAAGCGGACTGCTTGGCACTCCAGGGGGACGTTGATGTGGTACATGAATGGAGCATCAAAAACAAAATGAACTTTAATCTTTCAAAATGCTATATTATGAGTTTTGGTCGAGGGCGACACCCAATCATTTTTGACTATAAAATCGGTGACACTATCTCGGCCAGAACTTTGATTATGAAGGACTTGGGTGTCGCGTTCGACCAAAAGCTTACGTTTCATGAGCATATGCATACGGTTGCAAAAGAATCGTTAAAACGGTTAGAGTTCGTACTCCGGAACTCGCGCGACTTTATGAATGAGTCTGTAATACGGCTACTTTATAGTGCACTGGTCCGCAGTAAGTTAGAGGCGAACTCGTGTATCTGGAGTCCCTATGAGTCTTCATACACGCTCTTATTAGAAAAAGTGCAAAAAGCATTTCTAAGATATTTACATAAGCATCGATTCGGATATTACCCATTCATGTACCCCACTGCGTTCCTCCTGGGCTGCCTCAGTTACAATTCGCTTAAAACAAGAAGATCAAAATTAAATTATCCGTTAGTAAACATGCCTAAAATTAGTGTGAGTCTCTGTATGTGTGTGATTGTCTGTGATATCGTAAGCACCCAAACGGATAAACTTTTGATTTAGATTTTTTTTTTTGTTCGAGATTCTTAGCTTTAATTTATGAAAATCCGTTCAGCTGTTGTCAACACTGTGAGTTCTTTCTATTTTATGACGCTATGAAATCATCTTCATTCATTTATTGCTACCAAAAAGTAGTTAACCACCACCAAGGAGAAAATCTGCCGCTATAACCTTGCGATGTTCCGGCAGGACGGCTCCTGAGAGTCGAGAACATTCTAGGCTGGGACTTTAGGCCAAGCGTGCTGCATTTTCACTTTCGACCACATCATCGCTTACTACCAGGTGAGATAGTGGACAATAAAGTAGCTTACCACCAAGAAGAAAAACTGCCACCATAACCTTACGATGTTCTGGCAGCACAGCTCCTGAGAGTCGGAACATTCTGGGCTGTGATTTAAGGCCAAGCGTGTTCAGTTTCAACCACATCATCACTTACTAATAGGCGAGATAGTGGTCAAAAAAATAGCTTACCACCAAGAAGAAAAACTGCCACCATGACCTTACGATGTTCTGGGAGCCCAGCTCCTGAGAGTCAGAACATTCTAGGCTGTGATTTAAGGCCAAGCGTGTTCAGTTTCAACCTCATCATCACTTACTACCAGGCGAGATAGTGGTCAAAAAAGTAGCTTACCACCAAGAAGAAAAACTGCCACCATGACCTTACGATGTTCTGGGAGCCCAGCTCCTCAGAGTCAGAACATTCTAGGCTGTGATTTAAGGCCAAGCGTGTTCAGTTTCAACCACATCATCACTTACTAACAGGCGAGATAGTGGTCAAAAAAGCAGCTTACCACCAAGGAGAAAAACTGCCAACATAACCTTACGATGTTCCGGCAGCACATATCTCTCGAGATTCAGAATATTGTAGGGCTAGCGTGGTACCACCATTTTCAATCACATCACTGCTTACCAACAGGCGAGATAGTGGTCAAACGCTAGCCTACAAGATATAAAAAATAACTTTGGTTTCTTTCGTTGGTACACCCGTGCTAAGCCGGGGCGGGTTGATAGTATGTTATATGCGTATCCACTGTTGGCTTCATCGAGAGTATTTTTAGCTAAGTTTCAAGAAAATCTGTTCAACTGTTTGAAGATCATCAGCTCTTTTATACATTGTTACACACAATCCAAAATTTAATCGTACCGACGGGATTCGGACCCACACCCTCCTGAGAAACATGCCCAAGTGCTCTGACCAACTAAGCCACGGTACGATCCTATCGATACGACGAAATTAATGGATTGCATTTAAAAAAAATTATACATTGGTGGCGCCATCTATGATGACTATTTCAAAGTTAATCATTCGGAAGAAATCATCACAGTTTTCAAATCCGACGAGCTCTTTTAAAGTTGATGCTATCTAGTATCCACCCTGGGCTGGTAGTTTCTACATGCATAGCGATGCATTTCGAGCGATAATCGTAAGAAATACGAAAAGATCGCCCGATCCCGATCGCCGCCGTGTCCGCCCCCACCCCGGCTCTCAAGCCGAGCGCAGCGAGCGGCGGCCCGCAGTGAACATCGCGATCTCACCGTGTGACCTCACTCCCGAGGAAGAGCGACTGACTCGCTCGAAACCTAGGTCGAGAAAATTCGACTAAAGGTACGTGAATTACAGCCGGTATATAACAATAATAATACGAAAAGGGATGCAGATAACAACTGTCTAGCTGCATCTCATTCTAGCAGACGTTTGCGATGACAAGACGCATCGCTATCAATGTAGAGACTTCCACCCCTGGTGAGCTACCACCCTCAAGTTAGAAAATCTGTCATCAAACATCTAATATATTCCGGCATTTATCCCTGAGAGCCATTTCCCATTCTAGGCCTAGCGTGCTACCATCCTCACATCACATCATCACTTACCAACAGGTGAGATAGTGGTCAAGACGCTAGTCTATATAAAAAAGCAGTCTTTGGGGATTGGCGATAGAAGTAAAAACTAAGTAAGTTGTGAATTGTATCGTCGAGCTATTAGATTATTATTTTTGAATTATTTTTGGTAAGTATTTCGAGAGTTAATACTAATAACTCACGGAGGTATTACTATGAGTATTACGACTACGAGTATGACTATTATTAAATGCATTTACATCTCTCATATTCGGTAAGTAGGTCCTTATTACCCCCAAATGGGGCTTGTAGGTAACCCATTAGCGCTCTAATTGTTTGTTTTTGGGATTTTTTTATAATTACGTGCTAATTAGGAAAAAAAACATGAGTTCTGCAAGTGATGAAGAAATAAGCTGCACTCCCGATTCAATGAAAATGGAAGATGAAGCAGCAATTAACAATCATTTCACTATAAATTTTAACTAATAAAATGTTTTATTCTTGTAATGCCGGTTTTTTTCTACTTACCTCACAATCGAGATGTAAAGCAGAGTAGTTAGCTCGGGTGTAAGCATCAATTGCACCCTCGAACTATAGGCGCCCTCGCTGCGCTCGTGCGCCTAAATATCTCGGGCTTCTTCGGAACATAAATATTGTATTTGTATTAATTTATTAAATTTCAATCACAATAATATCGTTTAAAAACTAAAAAACAACCGACTTCAATGCCGCGCTATTCATTTTCAGTACCAATTTTAAGATGTTTATCTCAATATCTCTGGAGATACTTATCATACCTCGATAAAATTACCATGGTACCACACTTGGGATATCTCCTTTCGAAAAAAAAAAAGAATAATCGAAATCGGTTCATAAACGACGAAGTCATCCGCGAACAAACATAAAAAAAAAAAAAAAAATATATATATATATATATATACGGTCGAATTGAGAAACCTCCTCCTTTTTTTGAAGTCGGTTAAAAATGTGTAATGGTATAAAAGTTAATGTTCAATATTTAAACAAGTTTTCAACACTGTAAATCCATGTTGTGTGCATGTAACTTTGGTCTACAGAATCGTTCGATTTCACTTATGTATATGTTATTTAAAATGTATGTTCTGTATACTGTAATATGCACCTAATAAATAAATAAATAAAATAAAATAGAGAAGACATTAGCGTATGCGAATGAAATAGCTATAGAGATATAACCCGACTAAAACGATGAACACATGATACATATGCCAGCTATAAGATAAAATAAACAACATAATTTGGTCGGCTTATACATGAAAGCTGGTAAAAGCTATAATGGGTGTACTAGAACCGGGAGCCAGAATTTCGCATATGCAGAGAAGGATAAAAAAATGTTGTTAATCTCGCTCTCTCATACTACTGATTGTATAGTTTTATCCTTCTCATATTATTATCTCAAACTATGAACAAACAATTTATTTGTAAAATTTTGTATTAGTTTTTGGTATTTTTAAGGTAGGGCAATGTGATTTCAAGGCCGTGTAGATAGATATACCTCCGTGAGTTATTAAAAACCTATAGGGTACTTCCGATTGACCTAGAATTGTCAATTTTGGTCAAGAGCAAGGTCTTAGAGCACAAATAAAGGAAAAATTCCGAAAAGTAAAAAAAAATTAAAATTAAGGTAAATTTTGGTACTTACAAGTTTTACAGAAAATCTAAATTTGCCCATATCTTTTTACTGTGTTGATTCAAGACCTTGATTTTTATACACCCAATAGGAACTATATACTTTAGTATCATGTATGAATTTCAACTTGCTAGGTCCACCCGTTCCTGAGAAAATCAGTGGTGACACACGGATAGACCGACGGACAGACAGACGGACAGACAGACGGACAGACAGATGGACAGACAGACGGACAGACAGACGGACAGACAGACAGACAGACGGACAAGAAAGTGATCTTATAAGCCCAATATATAATATATATATATATGAGATATTTATATATATATGAGACCTGATGATTTATAGATGATTTACAGACGACGTCAACTCCTAACTTAACGAGAAGAAGCACGTACTACTTTCTCTCTTCATTGACTATAGCAAGGCATTTGATACCCGGCGTCACAATTTACTAAAAAGAAAGCAAGATAACAGTGGTATTAGCGGTTGACTTTTGGATTGCTGTAAAGACTACCTAGAGAGGACGCACTTATAAAGTAAAAGTAGGCACTGCATACAGCGATCTCATTAATGTCACGGAAGGCACAGCGCAAGGATCGGTACTAGGGCCTTTGCATTACTTGGCATACGTTCTAAGTTCTAAGTTCAATACGTTCTATACGGCATAAGCATCTAGGTTATGTTGGAGTAGTTGCTCACAGCAACGATTGCTTACACAACACTCCCCTTAATGCGAATGTAAGATCCTGTTTAGGCCCGTGTATAGAAATACAACAAGTAACTAACCATACATACTCTAAACTAAAAATTCGCCCAACCCCATCGTGTGTAGTAACGTTGAACAGGGATTTTAAACTAAAGGTCGGGTTTGGTAGATCATATCTTTGTCAAGCGTATCATTTACGAGGTATGTATTATTCCGTTAAAGTCATGAAAACTAAGTTTTTACCCGACTACGGCGTCGCAAAGAAACAAAAGTGAGGATTATGCGTTTGTTGATCAGTATATATGTATATAATTGTAGATATGAATACATATATGCAAAAACCCCAAAATACTTCAAATAGAAAATAAGTTAAAAAAACTAAAAACCGAGTACTGAAAAATCACGCTCTGAAAAGTGTGAAACAAGAAAATATTCTCATCTGAAATTGTTATGTATAAACTAGTCAATATTATGTATTAAATAACCAACTTGTAATAAATAGTTAAATGTATTTCATACGTATTCATAGTGGTACCCAGAGGATAGCCTTGATTGTATGTCACCTACCATAACAAAACAATACATTCTGCAAAGTAGCATATGACAAAAATAAACTGGCCAAGTGCAAATCGGACTCGAACTTGTAGGGTTCCATAACACAGTAGAGTATTTTATTACTATCTATTTTCGCCGGCAAGAAATTAACTCTGCTTACTCTTAGTGTTTGTATGAATAATAAGATCGCTTAAAAAACTAAAAGAACCGACTTCAAATGCCATGCTATTAATTTTTAGTACCAATTTTGAGGTGTTTATCTCCATATCTCTAGAGATACTTATCAAACCTCGATAAAATTATCATGGTACCACGGTACACTACACTTGAGATATTCTTTCCTCTAAAAAAAGAATAATCAAAATCAGTTCATAAACGACAAAGTTATCTGCGAATAAACATAAAATCGAATCGAGAAACCTCCTCCTTTTTTTGAAGTCGGTTAAAAACAAAGTTAAATTTGCGGTTTTGAAAATGTCTCCATCTACTATCTCACAAAAACTGCTGACAATATCTTATTCAAACCATTTTACGTTAAAAGTGTTTATTGAGATCTACAAAAAATATATTTTTTGATTTTTCTATCCCTTATTAAGTGTTTATTTAAGTTAGCACTTAAAAGTTAGAGGAGAGGGGACACATTTTACCACTTTAGAAGTGTCTATCTATCAAACAATTGACTTTTAGGAAGAAAAAGTAGTTTTAGGTTACCTCAATGTCATTTTTAACCCCTGACGCAAAAAGAAGGAGTGCTTTAAGTTTGATTTTGATTTTGTATCAATGTGTCTGTGTATCCTTGTTTGTGTGTGTCTGTCTGAGACATCGCAGCGCTTAAACCGTTAGTTTGCTTTTTGTGGTGTCTCGTTTTCATGGAGAGTGTTTTTAGCATTGTTTCATGAAAATCTGTTTACCTGTTTAAATATTATCAGCTCTTTTTTGGTTGATGATACTACGACTTTTGTAGCCCTTTGACAGCGGACGTAAAACAATCAAAATGGCGGTCCTGCGCGCTATTCGGGTAAACTTGACCTAATGCTGACAGCCCGTTCACACTAGTCGTAAGTCCCATATGACTAAAAGTCGAATGCTCTGGTCACCATACACTTTATATGGAGCTGTTCACATTGGATGAGATGCGATTTTTAGTCTAATACGACTCAAAAAACCATCCGACGGGCCAGCGCCCGTTGTAAGACTAAAAATCGCGTCGAATCGTGCTCGCATAGGAGCCTGCTTGTTGCTATTCACACTAGTCGTGCATCTAATCGACTCGAGCGCGTTGTTACCTCTCTCCCCGCCCCGCTTCCTAGATCGCTACACATTGTTTTTTGACATTTTTTACATTTGACTCGCGACGCAGTGTGAACAGGTACATCAGACTTTCGACTTTCAGTAATATGCGACTTACGACTAGTGTGAACGGGCTGTGAGACATCTCCTTTAATCTATAGACGAATCTAAACTCCTCGTCTGAGATGTCGTGTTTAGACTTATTGGAATGGTCACAATTAACAAATTATACATTTACAAATCAGTCGGGGGTGGTTGTAATTTTTAAATTAAAGTAATTATTATATATCTATCTATACACAGAATATTAACCATTGTCAATATTTCTGTGATAGACACGTATAGGTTTGATGAAAAAAAAAAACTACGAATTGAGAACCTCCTCCTTTTTTGTGAAGTCGGTTAAAAAATTATTTTCAGTTACAGTTCCATGTATGTGGACCATAAATTCCACTTATAAAGACAGTGACATAAAAAGAACTTTATTTACTATACGAAAAGATACAAATTTCAAAGGGTTCATTCGGCGCAGCCCGAAGCCGCCGAATTAGCTCAATGAAATGTGCATCTTTTTGTGTAGTAAATAAAGTTCTTTTTAACCGACTTCACAAAAAAGGAGAAAGATCTCAATTAATTTATGTTTGTTACCTCAGTACTTCGTCAAATCTTAACCGATTTGATTTTTTTAGAAAACATGCCTCCCGTTTGGTCCCATTTAAAATTTGATCGATACAAGACAATTGTCTCCGGAGATAGGAATTTGGAGATAAACAATATAAACAAATTTGATACCTTGACGACATGATTATGACTAGTTGATATTTTCAATACCGCGGCATGTGAAGTCGTTTTTTTTATTAAATTAAAATTATGTATATCACTCTATTAATAATAAGTGCGCGCCGCATCGCGTCGCGTCGCGGTCTGAACTGACCCTTAGAGTTTAGTTTTTTTGCCATTTAGCTACGAAACCCTAAAAATCTAACTCAGCATTGTATTGGCTATGCCTGGCATGTAGCATTTCTGTGTACGTAGTAACTATAACTAAATCTGTGAGAGGGATTATATTATTATTTCATTTCATTTCTGGCGTGACCGAGTGATCTCGGGTGCACAACGACATTAAGTGGATTGGAAGTGTGGTTATAGTCGATCTGAATGTTACCTAGCTATAAATAATATGGAATCATATTATTACGAGGTCAGTTTTGTTTTCTTTCTTCTTCTTTTGTTGACTTTATTAACATCAATTAAACGAATATTATATTTTTTACCCACGACGGAACGGAGACTGTATAGGTATTATGCGTTTGAAGAGAGAGAGAGAGGATGTTTGTTTGTTAGTTTGTTTGTGTGTGCAAATCCATGTTGCCATTTTTCTCCAAAACTACTAGTCTGATTTTGATGCAGTTTTCAGTTATGGATTTGGGAGTAATTGGTGCATATTCTTAAATAGATGTTACGGTGTCAACTCACCAGGGGGCGCTGCAGTAAACATTTGTTTGTGCAAATCAATGTTGCCATTTTTCTCCAAAACTAGTTCGATTTTGTTTTTAAACGGTTTGTAATCAGTGGTGGGTCTTAGATAGATGTTATGACGTTAATTTTCTAAAGGACATTGTCGTGGGTGTTAATACAAAATTTTAATTTTGTTACTTGTTGAAATGTTACAAACTTCATTTTTTTAAATACTTATACACGCAATCCAAATTTCATCGTACCGACGGCATTCCTTCGAAAAAGTTATGCTTTAATCAACTTTCATAGGTCTAATCAATTCGAAAATCTTTTTCAACGATATTGTAAGAACATGGAAGCATTGACCTAATGCTGGGACATCTCCTGGACTCTACAGAATACTCAAATCCTCACCAACTTACAGCTCAGATTTTAAATGTCGTCTTTAGAGTCATTGGAATGCTTTTAATGAAAAGATTATACATAGATCAGTCGGGGTGGTTTAAAATATTATATTATATATATAGATCATTATTATTGTATACAATAGATCATATTTTTATACTATATTGACTTCAAATTGATTGTGATCGGTGGGGATCTACAGAAAAGCTAAGCTTATAATAATATTTTCTAAGTAACTATGACCTATTCTGTGGTTACACTGCAAATATTTTATTAATTTTGCGATGCGTGTATGTGAAATCCGTGATATCTTCTAGAGTTTTCATTTGAATTTTATACTGTAAAGGACAATTTTAAGCTATAATATGTGGCCAAGCTAATTAACGTAATTATTTGGATAAGGATTAATACTATATAGTTGAAAATAGCCCTGGAAGTTATGTAATATTTTTTAACAAAAAATTAAAGATGAAAATGGTTACTGTGAGTCAACCTTAAGAGATAGACATATGCTGTCGCGGATTTTATTGTAGGTCTTATTAAGTTGTACAACTCTTCCATAGAAAATATGCTTCCATCTGTTTTCAATTGAGCGTTTGTAAGAAACGTGTTTTTTCGACCGATTTTTCGTCGACTTAGGTTGCAAATTAGGTCTCCACGAATGTACCTTTGATTTAAACGATATAATATATAGCCTATTTTCATTTCGAAAGTCCATTCTATGTATTAGTGAAAGAATTTTTTAAATCGGTTTAGTAGTTTTTGAGCCAAATCATTATAAACATACAAAAATACAAATGTTCTCTCTTTATAAATTAGTATGGATTTTTGTTCGCAGATAGCTTCGTTGTTTGTGAACCGATTTTGATTATTCTATTTTTGTTGGAAAAGAGATATCCTAAGTGTCATATCACGGTAATTTCATCAAGGTTTGATAAGTATCTCCAGAGATATGGAGATAAACACCTCAAACTTGGTACTGAAAATTAATAGCGCGGCATTTGAAGTCGGTTCTTTTAGTTTTTTAAACGATCTTATTATATATTATGTTTCTTTGAAGTGTTACACACTTAATATTTTTGTAAATGAAATTTTGGATTGTGTTTAACAATTTACAAAAATATTAATTGTGTAACACTTCAAAGAAACATAATATTTGATTTACGCAGTGCAACATCTCTCGTCGGATTAGAAAACTGTAATGATTTCTTCCGAATGATTAACTTACGTAATAAGTAGTCATAGATGGCGCCACCAATGCATAATTGGGTTAACAAATGCAATCCACTAATTTCGTCGTAACGTTACTTCGCACCATGGCTTAATTGGCAAAGCACCGGAACATGTTATTCCGGAGGTTGCGGGTTCAAGTCCCGTTGGTACGATGAAATTTTGGATTGTGTTTAACGATCTTATTATAGATACGGAACACTTCGTGCGCGAGTCCGACTCGCACTTGGCCGGTTTATAATTAATTTCAATTATTAACACCAGCATTATTAATGTACCTACAAGTACTATTTCAATACTGGAAAATACAGTTATACAATACAATGCATTGTCATTAAAATAAATATTACTCAGGACACAGTGATAGAATAACTTCTAATTAAAAAATGTCTTAGTTTTCCTGTTTTGTTCACACCTTGAGTTAGGTATATAAAATAGGGAATATGAATGTGGTATAAATTACTTGAAATCATTTATTCTCGAATTATTATTGTACTGGTATGTTATACATTTATTTATGAATAAAATACTCTTAAAGTGGTTAAAATATTATATAAAAATGCAAAACAAGCGTGGGAAATTTTAATTCGCAAAACACATCACCACTCGTCAATTAGAAAGTGACGTCACAACATACACTGCTTTCACCACAGACTAAATCTTTGTCATAGAAATAGTATGCACTGTTGTAGGAATACGTACTTATTCTACGACAGTTTGGTGAGCGGTGACGTCACAAAGGCGCGCGAAAACTTTGGGGCGTTTTAGACATAGATCATATTTTTCAATGCTAAAACTATTTTTAACCGACTTCAAAAAAGGAGGAGGTTCTCAGTTCGTCTGTATGTTTTTTTTGTGTGTATGTTACGCGATTTCTCCATAAATTGTGAACGGATTCAAATGATTATTTTTTTAATAGGTATTTGTAGCTTAATTTGAACACTTTCAGTATTTTTGTAAATTGTTAAACATAATCCAAAATTTCATCGTACCGACGGGACTTGAACCCACAACGCAACCTCCGGAATAACATGTTCCGGTGCTTTGCCAATTAAGCAACGGTGCGAAGTATCGTTACGATGAAATTAGTGGATTGCATTTGTTAACCCAATTATGCATTGGTGGCGCCATCTATGACTACTTAGTATGTAAGATAATCATTCGGAAGAAATCATTACAGTTTTCAAATCCGACGAGAGATGTTGCACTGCGTAAATCAAATATTACGTTTTTTTTTTTTTTTTGAAGTGTTACACACTTTATATTTTTGTAAATTGTTAAACACAATCCAAAATTTCATCGTACCGACGGGACTTGAACCCACAACGCAACCTCCGGAATAACATGTTCCGGTGCTTTGCCAATTAAGCAACGGTGCGAAGTATCGTTACGATGAAATTAGTGGATTGCTTTCTAGATACAGCTTTCGAAATACTTTCAGTATTATATCATGTTTTACGAAGTGTCAGTTTCAAATGGGTGTAATAAGTGAAATAAAAGTATTAAAAAAATACCTTGTAATAAAAAAAAATAGGGATTTCGGGGGCGATAAATCGATCTAGCTAGGAGTCATTTTCAGAAAATGTTGTTTTATTCGTGTTTTCAATACTCAACTTTATTGATAATCAACTTAAAATATGACTCTTCCCGACATCTATTGGCGAGTAGAAGTACTGTATCAGTAAAGCAGTTAGTTGCTCTCAATTAAAAAAAATAGTATTATTATTCGTCAATAGATGTCGGGAAGAGTCATATTTGTCTGTTTAAGTGGCAAAAAATACCGGTCAACCAGATATTTAACAATATTAATTACTACAATTACTATTACCACTATTACTATTACTACTATATAATACTATTCTACCTTTGTGTTAAAGTTTACTTAGTTGGTGTTAGAAGTTCGTTAGAAATTCGACAGATGGCGTTCGGAACCCTCCGTGTGCGGGACAAAGTCTGACTCGCACTTGGCCAGTTTTATTTTTAGTTACAGTTCTATGTATAGGGAGGCCCCTCCTTCATCTTTAATTTTTTTTATTTTTGTATAAAAATCATAACGCGGTTTACTGAGTACACCTACCTACTAAGTTTCAGCTGTGTAAAATAAAGTGGCTATGACACACGGATGGCTAAACAGACAGACAGACATGAACAATCTATAATGGTCCCGTTTTATGACATTTGTCTGAAGAACCCTAAAAAGTATCAAAAGTATATATCATAGTCTTCAAACGGGTGAACGAATTTTCATTATTTAAAGCTAAGAACACTTGGTGAAGACACAACAAACAAACCAAAAACCTATATTAAAATCGGTTCATCCCGTTGGGTGCTACGATGCCATAGAAAGACACAAGTCAAACTTATAACACCCCGTCTGTCTCAATCGGGGTTTAAAAAATTATAAAGTAGCAAGTACTAGTTACATTTTTAGGGTTCGGTAGTCCTGATAAGGAACCCTTATAGTTTCGTCATATCCGTCCGTCTGTCTGTCTGTCTGTCTGTCTGTCTGTCCGAGGTTTTGCTAAGAGACCCCACACAATTACAGCTTTCTAGTAGAAAGCTGTAATTGTGTGGGTAAATAAATGACGCCGACAAAGTGCTGAAATAAAATGTTGAAAAATATTTTTTTAGGGTAGCTCCCCTATATGAGAAGTGGGGATGAATTTTTTTTTATCGTCTTCCCCATCGTGTGGGGTATCGTTTAATAGGTCTTTTAAAATGACTTAAGGGTTGCTCATACTATTTTTCGATTGAATGCTCCATTAACTAAATATTAAACTTTAAAGTGCAAATTTTCCCCCCTCTAAAAGCTAAACTGCTGGCTTGAAAAATCTGGAAAAATTTGTGATAATAGCGCATTTCATGAACTTTAAAGGAAAATTATAGCGGTTGAGATAACTTTATTAGTTTAGCAGTAATAGTCGTTGATCTTGGGTGTTGGATAATTTTGTACCAAATACAAAATCCTTAAAATAAATCCTTTAAAGTGACAAAGACGGAGTACCTAGCTGCTTGTTTATAACGGGTAAAGACTTGCATTGAACAACAGGCTACTACGAAACCCTACACTGCGCATGGCCCGACACGCACTTGGCACCGGCCTATTAAATTTATAATGTATTAAATTCTCGCTTTGGTTTACACAGAATGGTTCAGCTAGCAGAACTGTCAATGTGAAATCATGGTTGAAAGTGGGAAAATTCATTATTATTGGAGTGATTGCATTAATTGGGATCTTAATACGGGTCTGCT
Organism: Cabera pusaria; assembly: GCA_954871355.1. Lineage (NCBI taxonomy): Eukaryota > Metazoa > Arthropoda > Insecta > Lepidoptera > Geometridae > Cabera > Cabera pusaria. Next base: position 3,943,729 of record OX940890.1, read on the forward strand.
TCTGCTGCTGCGGCAAGAAACCCTCCGAAAATGATGGTAAGTTTGCCACGATTCCACAAAATAGATATTTCTTCAAAGTTTAACAATATTGATTTTGATTAATTAATTATTGATTTTAATATGAATAATTTTCATAAAATAACTCAGTCATGGGTGAAACATACGGGACGCCCTTACCCCATATACTGGAAGGCCCTTCGCATTACTCACAACCCCGTTCGTAGACATTAGCTCTTAACCCTATCAATAGCGCATAGGGTACTTTTTAACGCGGGCGAGGCCGCAGGCTGGACATGTAAACCTAGCAGTGGGCAGGCCTGTCGCACTCCACGCGGTTGCTATGAAAATGCTAATACCTTCGCAGCAGCCCGCGGGCTATAAGTTCAGTCAATAGTGTCACGCGCGCTCTCGATCGGACGCGCGCCTTTACTTTACTATTCAATCTGTTTTCTCACTACTACGCTGAGCTGACCGAGTGATACAAACTCTTGCAGCCTGGACTTCGGTGCATTTTACGGTTCGCGCTTTCTAGCTACTATTAGTTTATTTTGCGATGCAAATTCAAGGTCGCATCCGAGGGGTGTAGCGTATTTTGAACGATACCGACGTTGTAGCTAGGTTTCTCTCTCGCATTTCGCAGGGAGTGTATCTTCTGTACTTGTACTACTCACTATTTATGTTCTGCAGTGGGTTCAAACAGGATGTGCGTTGAACTTGAGCCTGAATACCTTCATCTTTTTTTTAAATCTGACTAGCAGTGCCTCACGCGGTTTCCCCACGTAATTCCTGTTCCCGTGAGAATATAGGTGTAAAATATAGCCTGTGTTACTCGCTGATAGTGTAGCTTTCCATTAGTGATCATAGTGATTTCTGAAAATGGTCCAGTAGTTTTTGAGTTAAATTATAATAAACAAAGAAACAAACAAAAAATGAAATATTTCCTCTTTATATTTGTTTAGTAGTTTAGATTGGTTAGCGTTTGACCAATATTTCGCCTGGTGATAAGCAATGATGTGGTCGATAATGATTAGGCTATAGAGTCTGTCTGGGTCTGAATCTCAAGGGTTGTGCTGCCAGCATACCGTATGATTATATCGGCAGCTTGTCTCCTTGTCAAAAGTCAAAAGACTTGATGGTGGTAAGCTACTTTTTGGTAGCAAGCATCTTATATCATGTATATTTATACATATAAGTTTAAAATTTTCAAAATTGTATTCAATTTTCTATCTATTTTACGCATTTGATAGAAAATATTATTTTAAAGAATTGTCTGCATATTAATTGATTTTATGGTACGACCACACCGCGGCGTCTAATGTCCGCGTGCGCGTTCGCGATCTGAATTTCTATTGTTTTCTGATCGCCGTAGATCGCGGATGGTGTGTACCAGTCGGTACAAATACTACTGTAATCGCCGCCTAGATCCCGCACGCAGGTAGCCGTGGTGTAATCGTACCTTTCAATATTATATTGACAATGAAAGAAACATGTACAGGAAATACATGTGCGATTTCGTTAAATTTTAAATGGGACCACCTGGGAAGGGTTTTTAAAACAAAAAAGAAATTTCCAAATCGAATCAGGCATCTTTGAGTAAGCGATGAACATACATTAACTGACCAAGTGCAAGTCGGACTCGCACTCGTAGGGTTCCGTACCACACTACAGTATTTTATAAGATCGAGCAAAAAATACCACTATCATTTTTCGCCAGCAAAAAAATAATATTAATAAACATTTTATTTCTTATAACGCCATATAACGTTTAACAAAGGTGTTAGGGATCGACATTTCAATATAACGCCATCTATGAGACGTTTACCTAACTAAGCGTTCATAGATGGCGTGAAATGCCGAAAAAAACACGTTTCTTGTATTATTTTTAACTTTATTCTGTTTTTAGTATTTGTTGTTATAGCGGCAACAGAAATACATCATCTGTGAAAATTTCAACTGTCTAACTATCACGGTTCATGAGATACAGCCTGGTGACAGACGAACAGACAGACAGACAGACAGACAGACAGACGGACAGACAGACAGACGGACAGCGGAGTCTTAGTGATAGGGTCCCGTTTTACCCTTTGGGTACGGAACCATAAAAACCGACGAATTGAGAACCTCCTCCTTTTTTGTGAAGTCGGTTAAAAAAACCATACATTTTAAATTTCCAAAGCATCCAGTTACGTTATCAAAGATCGAGAGTATACGAGTAGGTATTATATCAAAAGTATATCGATAAAAAATATATTATTTATTGGTAGTTACTGAAAACGCGCTATGTAAAGCACACGGCATCTAGATGATTTTATTATAGCGCCATCTGGCGAGTAACGGCTCAAATTGATTAAATACGAAAGCGTTACTTTATGTTTAAAACATGACATCAATAATTAAAATTCGTTTAAACTAAAAGAGACATTTTTAACTTTTTTTGTTTATGTTTATCTCTGGAGATACGCGTCATATCTGGATGAAATTTTAATTGGACCACCTAGGATGTATCTTCTTCAAACAAAAGAAGAATTTTCCAAATCGGTTTAGGCGTTTTTGATTAATCTGAGAACATACATAAAACATATCCCGACGAATTGAGAACTTCCTCCTTTTAGAAGTCGGATAAATAGAACTAAAATAGTTATTTTTTACACATTTGCTAATAAGGAAATTCATTATGTTTCAAGAAAAGATAAAACTTGCTTATTCATGACGACCGACGTTTTTCTGACTTTATTCGGACTTTGTTTATTTCTTATTAAGTGATTATTAATTAATTATTATTAAGTGAATTACCAACCTATAATACTCCGTACAAGGCGTGAATAAGTTGACAAGTCTAAATAGCTAATTTTGCAGGGCAGCCATTTTTAAGTTTGAATGTAGTATGTTATTGTCAAATCTAATTATACGATTTTTTTGTTTTTCATTATTGAATATTATTATTTTGGTACGATTTTTTCGATAATGCGAGAACGTTATCATTAAATTATATGACTTATCCAGTTGTTTACGGACGACTTGTTCATTTATTCACTTTTGTAATAAGAATAAATGATGCTAAAAAACAAAGAATGTCTTTATTTTATCAATTGCTTATTACTATAGAATAGAAAGAAATCACTGAAAACTCCTTCTTTTCGTCGCAATGTGCAAAATATGTTTTGGAAAATCATTTGACAGTTAGAATGCGTACAGAATATGTAACATAACATGTTTAAAATTGTTATTTAACATGTTTCAGACAATGTGGACACGGAATGTTATAAAACATTATACTATAACATGTTTTATAAAATTCTGTGTCCACATTATCTAAAAAATAAAACTGGCCAAGTGCGAGGCAGCATCGCGTCTCTTATCGCACACTTAGGGAGGGTTCCGTACAATACGAAACATAGCAGAGTTTCAACCTCATACATTTGATTAATTGATAATACCAAGGATATTTGGTTTGGTCGCGATCTAGAAAGAAGGGGCTCGTTTACTAGCGCTATCTATGTCATTTTGCCGAAACTAATTAGATAGATGGCGTTTAAAGACACGTTTTTTGTATGGGGACCCCCTTTAATTTTTAACTTTATTTAGTTTTTAGTATTTGTTGTTCTAGCGGCAACAGAAATACACCATCTATGAAAATTTCAACTGTCTAACTATCACGGTTAATGAGCTATAGCCTGGTGACAGACGGACAGACAGACAGACAGACAGACAGACGGACAGCGGAGTCTTAGTAATAGGGTCCCGTTTTACTTGGGTACAGAACCCTACAAATGTGAAATAAGAGTGTTAACATGTTACTTTACATAGTCTGTACGCACCGTTATAATAATTATAACCTTTATACTGATTTCATTATAATAATATACTAAGGGCCAGTTTCACCGATTCCTGATAATGCGTTAGATAGTTATCTGACACATAACGCCATATAAAAGCTGTCAAAAATCTCTCAGATTTCTTCATATTAGCGCTATCAGGAACATGGGTTCCTGACGCCATTATTTTTACGTGAATTCTGCAAAAATAGCTTCCCACTTTGTTTGTTTTTTTTTTTTTTTTTTTCGGCGGGGGGTAGTTGTGTGTGAAATACCTACACAGAATTTCTCTATTATAATATTGTTTTTAAATAGTAAAAACCAGTTTTAAGTGACTAAATTACATGTTTAATTAAAATATAAAGCACAATACCTGCCGGACAGTGTTTTCCCTTAAATCACACAAACTAAATCCACATAATATAACACTTTTATTTCTTGCACCAACTTAACCTTAAAGTGGATGCTATCAAAGAGTCCATGGCCCAGCTAAGTAATGTTTTCCACCAAAAGTTTGCGGAGTTCGAAGAGAGACAGCGGAAAGTGAGCACTTCAACACCAACGGACGACTTGAGCCTTGCTGAAGAGTTTTCTTCCTTCAAAGTGTTCACCATACAAGCCCTCCGGACACTGCAAACTCAAGTTGAGTTGATAGCTCAGGGCAACGATGACTTGGAGATGTACACAAGACGCAAAATCTTGTTGATACATGGCATTCCGGAAAGTAAGGATGAGGATACAGCTGCAGTAATCACAAAGACCGTCAAGGAGAAGTTGAAGCTATCTGACTTTGTAGTTGAGAACATCAGCAGGTGTCACAGAATGGGCAGGTCTTCAACTCCAGATCGGCCTCGCCCTATCCTATTCAAAGTCTGCAACATGGCTCTTCGTAGCAAGATTTGGACCTTAAAGACAAATCTCAAGAGTTCAGGCATAACTTTGACTGAATTCCTGACGAAGTCCAGACATGACACCTTCATGACAGCGCGGCAACGGTTTGGGATCACGAAGTGCTGGACCCGCGACGGTTCCATATATGTGGTGAAGGCTGATGGCACGCGAATTCGCCTCGCTTCGATGGCGGAGCTTGATGCAATCACCGAGCAGGCCCCGGCCGCTGCAGCGGCCTCTGAGCCGAAGAAGCCCATCAAGAAACCATCCACCAGATCACAACGAGCCGCAGCAGGCGCAGGTGCAAGTAAAAAATAGATTTCTGTCTATGCACATTTCATCCATAGTTATCACTTTTGTTTTGTGTTCTATAATAGCTTGTTTGTATATTAATTTAGTGTCACTTCACTTTACTATAAGTACCTCCTAACTTCATTTTCTTTAAATCACCCTCTACTTTTTATGTTATGTATTACCAGCGGGTGCACAAAAAACTTTTATGAATTCTCCAATATTTATTAACCGACTTCAAAAAAAGGAGGAGGTTTCTCAATTCGACCGTATATTTTTTTAAATTTCATTTCTTCTTGACGTTTAGCAATTTGTATGCAAAGTGACATTAATGAAATTGACAGCTGACAACTGACAAGCGACATTTATTGTATAAATCAAAGACATTCACAAGATGGTTTTACACCTCACGATCTTTTGCAATCGTGCAGTGTAACTCGTAAGCAAACGCCAAACTAGTCTTACGTTCAGTTTTACGCTCGTTTAATGTAACTTCTGAATACTTTTACTTAAGTCGTATTATATTTAATTTACCATATATAACGTACATGTCAGAGAAATATCTTTGTGATTGACTTTATCTAATATATGTGTATGTAAATTGAATATTGCAGTTCGTGGTTATTGAGTGTATTGTAAATCTTAAATTTTATTGTATTAATTTTAGCTTGAGTTTATTGTGTAAAACTGTTTTAATTTTGTGGAATAACTTTTTAAATAATCCGGCAGGTGTATTAAAATAATTAGTACACTTAATAGTAAATTAATATAGGTATACTTAATTGGTATATCTAATATATTGGTATATTAGTAGATTATTATTTATATATATTTATTTATCTATTTTACATATATTATGTTAAATGTATTTAATGATAGTAGCGACCATTATTTTTCTGCATCCTCTTCTTCTAATAGTAGCAGCGACGATAGTTTTCTAAGCTTACCTTCACTTTCTGACACCCTAAATATTAATTTCTCTGATGTACCTAAAAACTTTAATGTCATTCACATCAATGCGCAAAGCATCCCGGCTCATTTTTCAGGTATGCAGACGTCTCTTAATAACAAAAACATTCACGCTATACTAGTCTCCGAATCTTGGCTCAAACCCTCTCTTCCATCTATATCTTATAATCTTCCTGACTTTAACTTGATACGTAATGACCGGACTGGTGGTGGTGGTGGGGGTGTAGCTATCTACTTGCGCTCACACATTCCCTTCTCCGTTATAAGCACATCCGCTCAGCCACCTCCAGGAAATGCAGGCGAGCATCTCTTTATTGAGGTTCTCCTCTCTCATTCCAAAATTCTTCTCGGAGTCTATTATAGCTTCTCTTCCCGAAATAATTTCTTTTCCTCCTTTGAAAGTATTCTGGTAAATCTTCGACCCTCTTATAGTCACACCATAATTATGGGAGATTTCAACACCTGTCTTTTAAAGCGTGATCACCGCTCTCGTGCATTAGAGACCCTGGCTACGGCTACCAACATGCATATTCTTCCTCTGACCTCTACTCACCATTTTCCAAATACTTCTCCTTCTCTTCTCGATCTCATACTTGTATCCTCTTTACAGCATGTTGCTAGGCATGGCCAGTGTTCTGCTGACGAGTTTTCCTATCATGACTTAATTTTCCTGTCTTATAAGATCCATCCACCGAAATCAAAGCCCACAATCATCATGCAACGCAATTTTAGTGGTATGAATCGCGAAGCCTTTTTACAAGATGCTGAAAACGTTGATTGGTCACCCGTGATGGACTCAGATTGCATCGATGACCAAATCGCAGTGTTTAACACACTCATCACCCAGCTGTATGACGTACATGCTCCTATTAGAGCAATTAAAATCAAACACACCCCTGCTCCATGGCTCACTGACGACATCAGGAACCTTAAAAATAAAAAAACCGTTGCTAAAACGAAATACAAGAGTAAACCTAATGACCTCAATAAGGCTCGATACATTAAGCTCAGAAATCGCTGTAACCTAGCCTGTAGAGATGCTCAGCGACGACATATCTACGCTTCGGTACAGGATGAAGACCCGGCTAAGGTATGGAAGTTCCTCAGGTCGTTGGGAGTGGGTAAATCGCGCCAGGAAACTATTCCTAAGAATTTAAACATAGATTCTCTAAACCTACACTTTTCTACATCCTCTACCATGGATTTATCTGCTAAAGTCTCGACCTTAAATCAACTGTCGACTATTTCTGCCTTCGATTACCCTTCATTCATCTTTCGTCAGTTTACTGTTTGCGAAGTTAGAAAGAGCATGCTATCTATTACCTCTAAAGCTGTCGGCATCGATAGCATTAGTCGTAATATGCTGATCCCTATACTTGACTACATCCTCCCCGTCCTTTGTCACATTTTCAACTACTCCATTTCCAACGGTGTCTTTCCTTCCACCTGGAAGAAAGCACAAATTATCCCCTTACCAAAGAAGTCCAATCCCAAGTCTTACACTGAATATCGTCCCATTTCTATACTTCCTTATCTATCCAAAGTTCTTGAGCGACTGGTGCATAATCAGATTAGCTTTTTCCTTTCCCGACATAATCTACTTAACTCTTTTCAGTCTGGCTTTCGCCCAGGGCACAGTACGGTTACTGCACTAGTTAAAATCACCGATGACATTCGTCTCGGGATGGATGACAGTCAGTTAACCGTGCTGTCACTCCTAGATTTCAGCAATGCCTTTAACATTGTTGATTTCGACATCCTCCTTGCTATTCTTCGCTCTAATAACTTGTCCGCAACAGAAATTGACTGGTTTCATAGCTACCTTTGCGGTCGCCAGCAACAAGTTCGTCTTGAAGATAATTTATCTTCGTGGTGCAACACATCTGCTGGTGTGCCGCAAGGTGGCGTCCTATCTCCTCTTCTATTTGCCATCTTTATAAATTCTATCTCTAATAATCTCTCCTCTTCCTACCATCTTTACGCCGATGATCTTCAGTTATACTGTCAAGCACCTCTGGACAAATTGCCTGATGCGATAACAACCACAAACAACGACCTGATCCAAATTTCCGAGTGGAGCAAGTCCTATGGCTTAAAAATTAATGCACTTAAGACGCAAGTGATCATAGTGGGCAGCTCCCGCTATATCAGCCGAATTGATTGGAAGAGTCTACCTAACGTTGTGTTTGAAGGTGTCAACTTACCATATAGCCAGACCGTAAAAAACCTGGGTATTACTATCGATCGTTGTCTATCATGGGGTACCCAATTAATGGAAACCAGCCGCAAGATGTTTGCATCCGCAGGATCCCTGCGCAGATTGCGTAATTTCTTACCTATTACCACTAAGATTGCGCTTGCACAGTCTCTCCTTCTCCCTATCTTAGATTATGCTGACGTCTGTTACATCGACCTTACACAAGAGCAGTTGGATAAACTTGAGCGCCTTCAAAATTTTTGTATAAGGTTTATTTTTGGCCTACGAAAATATGACCACGTTTCCGAATTCCGCGCTAAGCTCGAGTGGCTACCTATTCGCCGTCGCCGGGATGCTCATATCCTTTCACTTCTTTATTCCATACTCTTCAATCCTTCGTCTCCCCACTATCTTCAAGAACGCTTTCAATATCTTTACTTGTCCCACCCACTTCGTCCTTCACTTAGGTCATCAGAGAACTTAAGATTAAAAATTCCTTCACATAATACTACTTTCTATGGAAACTCCTTTCATTTTAAAGCCGTTGTGCTATGGAATTCCTTACCTGTAGAAATTAGACGCTCTCAGACAATAGATACTTTTAAAAGCCGTGTCAAGGCCTACTACCTTTCTTCGTCATAACTACTTTTAAAACTATCTGTTTCCTTTGGTATTATTGTTTTAAATTTTGTAATATTTAAGTATTTATTAATTTATATGTATATATATATATATATATATATGTATGTATGTATGTATTATATGTGTATATATTATGCATTTATTTTAGGGTATTTATTATAGTGTAGTTTGTTTACAATTTGTTATAATTTATTATTATTATACTTGGTAGTGATAGGTTTGTTATTTTATTCACACGTTTTATAAACCACCGCCTTCGTGATTGTAATCCTTTCCTTGCATGGTTGTCTGGAAGAGATCGCTTAAAGCGATAAGACCGCCCATTGACGCTATTAGATTTAAATTGTTTAGTTTTTAATGTGTTACTGTTTTTTATAAGTGGTCAATAAAGAGTTTATCTATCTATCTATCTATCTTTGTTGCATGTGATTTACAAATTAACTGTAATTTAATACATGTTATTTAGGGCCAGTTTCATGGGAAACTGGCCCTAAATAACATGTATTAAATTACATGGGAAACTGGCCCTAAATAACATGTATTAAATTACAGTTAATTTGTAAATCACATGCAACAATCAAAGTGGGAAGCTATTTTTGCAGAATTCACGTAAAAATAATGGCGTCACTACATTTATTCAAAAAGATACCAACAAAACTATAGCCATATTTATATTACTTATCGTTTTGTGTCATTACACGCGCAACGTTTATTTTTACCAATAATTGATATATTAACTTGTTACCTTGGTGGCGCCATCTATGACTACTTTTTAAGTAAGTTAATCATTCGGAAGAAATCATTACAGTTTTCAAATCCGACGAGAGATGTTGCACTGCGTAAATCAAATATTATGTTTCTTTGAAGTGTCACACACTTTATATTTTTGTAAATTGTTAAACAAACACAATTTTTAACAAATTAACACAAAATTGTTAACAAATGCAATCCACCAATTTCGTCGTATCGATGGATCGAACCGCGGCTTAATTGGCAGAGCACCTGGACGTGTAATCCGGGGGGTGCGGGTTCGAGTACCGTCGGTACGATGAAAAAAAAAATTTGGATTGTGTTTAACAATTTACAAAAATATAAAGTGTGTGACACTTCAAAGAAACATAAAGCTTGTTACCTATTAGGTATTACGCATTTTCAAGACACTATAAATGGACAACTCCAGAAGTATCGTCGACACGCAAATATATGTGATGTGAGTATAACTGAATATCTGAAGATGTTTTATTAGTTTATTCAAGTTGGTGGTGGTCATAACTGAGCATGTTGAGTTATATTTAAATAAAAGTGACCTTGGTTCTGTATTTTATCTATAGTTTAGGTATAATATTAAAATATATATATATTTATATATTGTCTAATTAGGTGATTATTTTTAACTTGTATATCCTGTATGTAGAGTTACTTGTAAAAGTTTGTAATATAAAAGTAAATAAATTCAAGACAATTTTTGTATGTATGTTACCCGATCACTCCGAATACGAGAACATATTCGAATTATTCTTTTTTAGGTTTCCGTACCCAAAGGGTAAAACGGGACCCTATTACTAAGACTCCGCTGTCCGTCTGTCTGTCTGTCTTTCTGTCTGTCTGTCCGTCTGTCACCAGGCTGTATCTCATGAACCGTGATAGTTAGACAGTTGAAAATTTTCACAGATGATGTATTTCTGTTGCCGCTGTAACAACAAATACTAAAAACAGAATAAAGTTAAAAATAATAGAGGGTCCCCATACAAGAAACGTGTTTTCTTCGGCATTTCACGCCATCTATGAACGCTTAATTAGGTAAACGTTCCAAAGATGGCGTTATATTATATGTCGATCCCTAACTCCTTTGTTAGACGTAAGATGGCGTTATAAGAAATAAAATGTTTATTATTTATTATTTTTTGCTGGCGAAAACTGATAGTGGTATTTTTTGCTCAATCTTATAAAATACTGTAGTGTGGTACGGAACCCTACTAGTGCGAGTCCGACTGGCACAAGGCCAGTTTTTTATTTAATTGGTAGGGTACATTTCCAAGGTGATCCTATTTTAATTTTACGAGTTCTGATAAATATCGCCAGAGATATGAAGATAAAGACTTCAAACTTAGTACTGAAACTGACTTGCGCGACGTGGAAGTCGGTTGTTTTAGCTTTCTTAAGTATTAGCAAGTTTGAGGTGTATATCTCCATATCTCTCTCCATATATTGGGACAACCTCAGGGGAAGGTATGCTCTTTTGAATTAAAAAAAAAGAGAAATCCACGAACTAACATACAAAACAAATAAACCTACATACAGATGAACTGAGAATATCTTCCTTTTTAGCCGACTTCCAAAAAGGAGAAGGTCCTCAATTCGTATATGTTTATTTTTTGTATGTATGTTACGCGATTACTCAGTCAATTGATAATAGATTCGAATGATTTTTTAAATTGGTGCCCTACATTTCCAAGGTGATCTCATTTTAATTTCATTGAGGACTGATCTTATCTTCTAAGATATTGAGATAAACACCTCGAATTTAGTACTTATAACTTAGTACTGAATGTGACTCGCGCGGCGTGGAAGTCGGTTGTTTTAGTTTTAAACTACATATTTTAATGATCAGTAGCAAGTTTGAGGTGTTTGTCTCCATATCTCTGGAAATACTCATCAGATTTTGATGAATTATATTAGGACCATCTCATGAGTAGGTTTGCTCTTTTGAATATAAAAAGAATTGATTATAAATTACGGACTATTATACTCACTACTGTTTGTTGTCGACTGTCTCGACCTAGGTTTCATGCATGTCCGATGCACATCCTCGGGAGTTTACGCAGCGAGATCGCGACGATCACTCGTCGCGTCTAGACGGACGGACGGACGGATGGACGGACGGACGGACGGACGGACGGACGGCCGGACAGACGGACGGACGGACGGACGGACAGACGGACAGACGGACAGACGGACAGACGGACAGACGGACAGACGGACAGACGGACAGACGGACAGACGGACAGACGGACAGACGGACAGACGGACAGACGGACAGACGGACAGACGGACAGACGGACAGACGGACAGACGGACAGACGGACAGACGGACAGACGGACAGACGGACAGACGGACAGACGGACAGACGGACAGACGGACAGACGGACAGACGGACGGACGGACAGCGGAGTATTAGTAATAGGGTCCCGTTTTACCCTTTGGGTACGGAACCCTAAAAACCGCCGACCGATTTCGTTAAAACTTATATGGGACCACCTGGGAAGGGTACCCTTTAATACAAAGAAGATTTTTTTTTAAAATGGTTCAGGCGTGTTCGAGTAATCGGTGAACATACTTAAAAAAAATAAAAAATTCCAATGAATTGAGAATCTCCCCCTTTTTGTTAAGTCGGTTAATAAGGTAGTTACAAGTTCGAGAACTCAACCACATCTTCAGTGCACTAAGCAATGCGGTAAAAGGCTCACAAGGTAAACACAACTCAAACCACGTCAGTTTTGTATTTCTTTCCTTATTTCTTGAGTTTCCGAGTGATTTACTCGCGCCGCTGCCGGTCGCAGTGAGTTAACACATTTGAATAAGGGGCATAAGTATTTTATATTGAAAAAGGATTTTGCTTTTTGACCGACTTTTTACGAAGCGTCAGTTTTTGTAGTGAACACTTCTTTAGCGGCGTTGTGCACTTTTCTTGGGATGGGTAAAAAAAGTTAAACTCGAGTCAGGTCACGTGTCCTGATCAAAAATTCGTAAGACGGAGGACGAGAGACCGCGGGCGCTTGCGCGAGGTTTCATTCCAAAATATTCAAAAATGACGTGTTCAAATGTTCACTTCTGCCGGCACTCCCGGAGTGCAACCCGTTGTTTTTTTAAATGGTATTCCATTATGTCTGCCTATTGGCACTAAAACTACTTAATTATCTGCAATAGCAGATACTGTGGCTCGCAAAACTGTAGTTTTCCAAAATCTCGTGCATCGTGTTTGCTATTACTATTATACTATTACTAGCTTTTGACAACTATCACTTGCTAGTAAAACGTGACGGTGCCGCGGTGGTTGATCGAGGATAGTATCTTGCTAGGCCTAGAATGGCTCCCAAGGACAGTTGCTGTTTGACCACACTAATGTTTGCCGAAAAATATTTTATTACAAGTGAGCTTTAACAAAAGGTAGGCAACGCGCCGGCAATGCCTCTAGTATTGCAGGCGGTGATACACTCTTTCTATCAGGTAGACCGCTTGCTTGTTTATCACCTATGGATACGATATAAACAAATTAACAAATAACTTAATATCATAAAAAAATTTGCTGCAGTTTTCTTGTCCGTTAAAACCAAACAAACAAGCCAAAGCTACACAAAAACATCTTATTGCATTTTATTCAAAGCTCGCCATCTCAACGTTCCACGTGATTTAACATGGCGTCGCTTCCGACAGAATTTATGATATTCGCGCTCACATCCGGTGGGTGCACTTGACACGTGTTACTTCCGGTTTAGGAGGCAATAGTTGTCGTCATGGAGACTAGAGTGTCGTGTTAGCATGACGTTGCATGGTAATGTTTGAAGGATTTAGGGCGTTTGCCCACTTAAGGTCCGTTTATATCTTCAGACAGTGAGCGTGCCCGACACGTTCCGTGGCTGACACCGACAGACACCGTCGTCAGCGTCGGGGGCCGCTCTCAGCAGTTAATGTATACAAACACATTGATGACATGGGTACATTATATACTTATTGACATACAAATTATTTTTGCCTATCTGATTATGGATAATGTTTATTGACTTAATTTTATTCTGACATACTTAAGGATTATTAATTTTATTCTAGCACCGAGTGCATCGACATTTTTCATCGGAGCATTATATGGTAATGTTATTTTAATTATAATAATAATTTAAAATATCGTATCTAAAGTTTTTCAAGTTCGACTAGGAAGAATACCGTGTATTTAGAATCATCACCTATTTTATACAGTTGATTGATAACGCTGTACAATTTTGCAAGCCAGATTTTGGCAAAATATGCCGAACATCATTATATTATCGTCATCAATTTGTACCATGTTTCATGCAAAATAAAATATTTCATTTCATTTCATTTTAAAATACGTCTGCACGGTTCCGATGCTCTATTCACATTGCTTGGCATGAGATGCCGTATTTAGCTACATTGTAGCTACAGACACGTACAGACATGAGCCGCGCAGACAAAATATTCTTTCCGCGAATACAGGCCGGGCACGGCCCGTGTCTGACGGCGTCTGCGCGGCCGTGTAACAATAGATATACGCACTGTATAGGAGAATATTATTTTGTCTGCCACGGAACGTGTTTGGCACGCTCAATGTCTGTAGATATAAACGGACTAGCCCGGGTGTTCGTCAACAGGTGGTAACAGCATGTTTATCTCGATGTTTCGCCTGATTTGCTACCAAGTAGCTCACCACCATCAAGGAGAAAAACCTGTCGCCTAACCTTACGGTGTTCTGGCTGCACACAGACCTCACAACCTTGTTCAGCATCCCTGAGCAGATCACCGCTTACCACCAGGTGAGATAAAGGTTATTAGCTTTAAGATATCAATAAAACGATAAAGCCCCGAAAAATTCTAGTAACAAAACGAAACTTTAATTCATCTCACCCCAACTAAAATAAAGGCGTCACCATTCAAACGAATCTATCACCGCTATCGCCTATCTCTCGAATGAGATTCCTTTTTTCGCGAACTTCACATAAATCTCGCGGAATGCGTTCAATTTGGAAACGGACAGATACGATCTGATAAGTAGGATAGGTTTTTCGTGGCAAGAATCGTTAATCAAGTACGTCTTAATTAAAGTAGAGATTGGATAGAAAAACTTTGCGATACGCAGCTATAATAAAATTAACATAGATTACAAACTAAATAAACTGGCCAAGTGTAAGTCAGACTCGCGCTCTTAGGGTTTCGTATTTATATTATATTATTGTTTTGGTGTCAAAGAAACCGTAATGGTTATTATTATCATGGTTATGGTTGGTAATATTAACAACTGTATGAAAATGTCAAGTGTCTACAACTGTTCATAAAATCGCTGTTTTCTAATAACCGATTTCACATGCCGTGAGTCAGTTGAAATAGCATGTTTGAGGTGTTTATCTTCATATCTCTGGAGATACTATCAGATCTGAATAAAACGTATAATGGGACCACCGTTGTACCCTACAAAAATAATTTGAATTGGTTCACAATTTGGCGAAATAATCGCGTAAAAAGCATACCATTTTTTTTTCAATGTCAAACTGGCTAGAATTTGACCACTATCTCACCTGTTGGTAAGTGTAGATACGGTTGAGGGTTCAAGCATGCTAGGCCTAGAATGGGAAGTAGCTGTCAAGAACTGCTGAAGTTGCCGAAATATATTGGATGTTTGACGACAGATTATCCAACTTGAAAGTGGTTGACAAGGCAGACACTAGACAATGTCCGACCACCATGCATGGACCGTCACTAGATTAACAAAAGTTTGCTCGACACCTGTTTCATGCCAGCTGACTAAGCCGAAGGCTTCTCAACTACGTTCACTTCGCCGGAGGACCAAACTGCGAAATGTGCACTGTTATACGAGATTTCAGATTTGGCTCTTTAAGAAAAACTATTTTTAAAACTCGCGACTTTTATTTAAGAGAAATAGAAAGTTATAACAAGTTCGCGAGGAAGATCTTTAGGCAACCGCTCTAGTCAGATGATAGGAACAGACTGGCTTCATGAGCACTCTAAAGTCCAGAAGAAACACGAAATACTTATAATACTGCTGACCATAAGGGGTAAGTAGCAAGGGCAGCACTAAGGCTGACATGCCCAGGGTATAACAGCACGATGGGATTCGAAACGCTACTAAGTGCCTAGTGCGAGTTTTATAGATCGGTATACTTAGTAAACGCAAATTTGTATGAATTAAGAAAGCGTCATCTAGTGTGCATAAGAGGTAACATTGTAATTTCTATACAAAACTGCGCTTACCATAACGTGATAGAGTGAGTAAAGAGGTCTAAAGAAACTCGATCAAGGCACTCTGGTGTCAAAGCCGACCTTTCTCCCAATGCACTACTGGGCCTCAAAATTCGTATTAATTTACGTTTTTACACAATTCTTAGGTAGTAAATAAATAAAGTTAAATATGTATGCATGCACTCACTAATTTTCCCAACAACAAATAATTGTATTCTTTTTGACTATTTTTTTAAAGTTTCTTAAGTTAGAATTTGTTCAGTTTTTATTTGTCTTCATTATTTACAATCTACGCAGCATCTTTAACCATATAACATAGTTTTATTACATCGGAAACCACAAGAAAAATAGCAAATAGTTACGGAAAAATGTCCCATCATTCTTTTAAAATGGGCTCAATTTCCCACTACTGCCCCATATCACGCATGACCATTTCCATCTTATTCGAAATTGAACTATTTTCCGTTAAGTTAAAGTTGAATTTCGTCTGGGAGGGAAGGAAATTAGAAAAAAATTGAAGTGTAGTAGGCGCAAATCGCACCCAGCGGGAGTTTGAGAACTGTGATCAATCTTGGTAGGATGATAGACTAAGATCGGGGCAATACTGGATTGGTCATCCACAACAATATTATAAACTTTACAAGTTTGTTGTTTGTTGTTACCCGTGTTTTGCGATAAAGATTAACCAATTTTTTTCATGAAAGGTTAGTGCTTGACACTCCCCTGATCTTAAGTGACGATGTGATCGATGATGTAGCGCGCTTACCTAGAAGATACCTATTAACTCGCGACTTGAAGACCCCTAAAATATATCAATCCGGAAACACAGATTCAGGCAGGGAATTGTAGTCCTTGGTGGTACATTGTGATTTAAGAAGAAGCAAAGCGCATACTTTATACGCGGCATTAGTTCAATATCTAAGGCTTTGGACCTGGCGATCGAGAGGTCGTGATTCCACTCCAGAAACAAGCATATTTAGCTTAGTTGAAGAGGTTAACATGACTATTTGTAATGTACAACCTACACTGCTGGTAAGATTTATAAATAAAAAAATAAAAAATAAACTTTCAGATAAGCACCATAGACTGCATTAAGATTAAGTGGATAAGTGTGGGTTAAGTGCTATCAGCAAAAAATCTGAAGCTTTAAAAATTACTTATCTAGTTTAACAATACTCCAAGACCCTACCCGTATCAACTTATATTTATGTTTGGTCAACTGTATCTAAAATGAAATAGATAAGGGCCCTGGAGCGTGATCTGTAGAATTCCACTCCAAAGTACTTAAGGTGCGATTGGAAATAAATCTAGATTGATTGCCTGATCTATGGACAGGAGTTACTTTGAGTTTTCTTTTTTATTGTGGTGGAACATTTTTGAGATTTTTATAAACAGTTACTAGAAAGAAGAAGAAAGATTATAAAATCATTTATTTTGCCGTACTTCGTAATACTACAAATTTTAATATGAAAGTAACGCTGTCTACTTCTTATTTTACAGTCAAACAACCGCACCAATGTGGATGAAAATTTGCAAAGAGATTGTCAGTCAGGTAGAATAGAACAATGTACTCTTCCACAGGTGGTAAAAGCATAATTTATCGATGTTCCGTCTGACTGCTACCAAAAAGTTACGATTTAAGTAAGTAAGCTACGAGCATCTTCTATGTTTTCAAGTGTAAAGTAGATTACAGCAATGTTTTTGTAAAATTGTATTACCTTTTTGAGTCCCGCTTTCCACCAACACGCCCGAAATAGAATGTACTGAAAACCAGCCCTGTGTAAACCCAGCTTAGTGTAGCCCCTTAGCCCAGTATAGTGCTGAGTGTATTTCAATTGCCAAATATATTTGTGAATATCAGTACGTGTTATGTTATGTAATTGGCAATAAATGTGTTTTATTATTTTTTATTTATAAGTTGGTAAGCTACTTTTAAATAAATGAGAAAATCTGCCGTCATAACATTACGGTGTTCCGGCAGCACACAGCCCTTGAGAGTCAGAGTATTCTAGCGTGTTCACCGTCTTCGACCACATCATCGCTCATCACCAGGCGAGATAGTGGACAAGTACTTGCCTATAAAATATTTTTTAAAAAAAAACTTCTTATTTAATAAAGACTAAAAATAAAGGCTCGCCCCGGCTTCGCACGGGTACATCATTTACATGCCTACATTTTTTGCTTTAGCTTTTTGCGTCGAGTATGAATTAACGTCATCAACAATAATCGTCATATTTCAACCAATTTACACAAATATAAAACAATTTATTTATTTATTATTAGTTAGTTTATAGTTAGGTAGTTTTAAAAATATTTTAATGTATATACTATTATGTTAATTGCTTGTTAATAATTTACACAAAACTTTAACAATTTATACACATAAACCTTTTTCGTAAATCACTCTGTCTATTGGTGAAAACCGCATGAAAATCCGTTTAGTAGTTTTTGAGTTTATCGCGAACAAACAGACAGACGCGGCGGGGGACTTTGTTTTTTAAATACGTAGTAATGTTGATTCTCACACACCGGGTAATTTTATTTCATGCATAATAAGCGTAGATGCAGTTATCACTTATACCTCTACGTTTAATTAATGAATTCTCGTGATGTTATTCCAAGCGGAATCACCTTACTTCACAAATGCTGCCGTAGTATAGTTGTAACTGATCCACCGTGTATCGCCACCAAACGAGATCGTCGAGAGCAATTCGAACTGTTGCAGTTCACTATCTCTGGGATATTAGATTGGTGTATGTGTTAAGAGATCGCAAATAGGAGGTCAATGTTCCTGTGAAATACAATAATTACAAAAGTAAAAAATGTACAAAACTTAGTAGTAAAAGTGTGGTGTGGTTTTATGATACAAGTGAAACTTTTTGTTTATGTGTAGCTACTGTGATAGCAGTTGACATGACACATAAGCATGTAAGCAAATATGGCTTTCAAGCTTTCGCCAATCACTGACATCAATGAGGGCCCGGTGGCGTAATCGGGAGAACGGTCGGCTTTGATGCCGTGGTACCGAGTTCAAACCGCCGTGCATCAATGAATTTTTCTATAGAAAAATGTATGTGCGCTTCTCACAGTGGCCCTCCGGTGAATGAAAACATCGTTAAGAAACCAACAACCCCCGCATGGTGGTAGGACACTATCTAGTGTCCGCCTGGCCAGCTACCACCCTCAAGTTAGAAAATCTGTCGCCAAACATATAATGTGTCTTCCGGCAGCTATCCTGTGCCAGTTCCCATTATAGGCCTAGCGTGCTTACCATCTTCGACCGCATCATCACGTACCAACAGGTGAGATAGTGAATGAATGAAACGAATGGAACGAATGAAACGAACGAAACGAATGAAACAAACGAAACGAACGAAACGATCTATCTTTATTGCCAGAATGTAGTACAATTAGTTATTACGTAAAATGAGTGTCTCATACATTCTACAACAGTGGTGTGCAACAGAATTGAAATTTTTACTAGTCGCTATACAAATACAAATACTTAATAAATCATAATTGCAATAGGTATATCTAATTTAATTGAATGAGAATTATAAAATGTCAAATGGTTTAATATAAATTACAAAAATGATACGAAATCTCAATGAAATTTATTTATTACTTATAAATTATTTATGTTAAATTTTATAGTTCATTATTCATTTAAGTCATTAAAACAGTGTTCCAATAGCCAATTTGTCAATTTTCTTTTAAATATGCATATAGTCATGTCTTTAAATGAATTGGGCAATTTATTATACACTAGTATGGCATTTGCGTAAGTGGTCAAATGCTAGCCTATAAGATATTAAAAAAAAATCACAGCGGAACCGTAATTTCAAACATCATATCCACCAATCAAGCCAAAGCAAGCACAGCATACTAGCAAGCAAGTAATGCAACATATGATCACCATATATATGCGATAGATGGATGAAACAATTTGAGCCGATGTAATAAAAGTTTTTCTTTAATATTTAAAATTAAAAAACAAATTAGGAATGTCCGTGTGGTAAAGTGCCAAGAACGCTGGCTGCATTGCCGCGTTAAATCGAAATAAAAATGTTTGATCGGAAATTATGTATAGATCGCTGAGTTCTTATGATTTTTGATGTCACTTAGCTTATAAAATAAAAACAAATAAACAATAATAAATAACATATATAATATCGTTTAAAAAACTAAAAAAGAACCGACTTCAATGCCACGTTATTAGTTTTCAGTACCAATTTTGATATGTTTATCTCCATATCTCTGGAGATACTAATCAAACCTCGATAAAATTAACATGGTACCACACTTGGGACATTTTCTTTCCAACAAAAAAAAATTAATCAAAATCGGTTCATAAACGACGAAGTACGCGAACAAAAGCGAAAAAGCGAAAAATAAGCGAACAAACATAAAAAAACACATATATACGGTCGAATTGAGAAACCTCCTCCTTTTTTTGAAGTCGGTTAAAAATAATTTATTTGTAACTCAGTCACTCAGTCTATTTGTTACCCATCTAATGACGCCTTAACGGACGATATATAAAAGGTGTGGTTTTGCATTTTCGCCATATTTGCATAGTCGATTGTAACGGGTACCCTTAATAACTTCATAATATTATTAAAGTTCACCCGTGAATTAATATGAATACAAATATCCGGGATATTTGATAAAACAATTTTGTGATTTTCAGAATCATCCCCGAGTAATATTAGAATAATATCGTTTAAAAACTAAAAATGAACCGACTTCAATGCCGCGCTATTCATTTTCAATACCAATTTTGAATGTTTATCTCAATATCTCTGGAGATACTTATCAGACCTCGATAAAATTACCATGGTACCACACTTGGAATATCTCCTTTCGAACAAAAAAAGATTAATCAAAATCGGTTCATAAAGGATGAAGTTATCAACATAATATATATATATATATATAATACGGTCAAACAAACAAACATAATATATATATATATATACGAACAAACATAATATATATATATATATAATACGGTCGAAATGAGAAACCTCCTTCTTTTTTTGAAGTTGGTTAAAAACGCCATGTAAATTGCGCAGGCGCATAGACACATACGTAGATGATGTTATGACACTGATAGAGCGGTCAGCTGTGGCTGTGGCGATCAGTGACGTGTACCGCCGCCGCCCTATCAGCTGGCTCTGTCATTAAAATTATTTTTTTTAATATTTTTTTTTTTACTGATTTTTGTTATACATATACATGGATTATACCTGGATTATACCTACCCCAGCAAATATGGCAAGAATGCAAAACCACACCTTGTTTATATTATTAAGCTTATCACCTCATACTTTATAGCATGAGGATGACAAAGGCTACTTTTCAACCGACATCCAAAAAGAAGGAGGTTCTCAATTTGAATACTTGATTGCTCCGTCAATTGTGAGCCGATTTGAATAATTCTTTTTGTAATCGGTAGGGTACGTTTCCGAAGTAGTTTCATTGCAATTTCATCGAGATTTGATAAGTATTTCCAGATATATGACGATAACCGTCTCAAACTTGCTACTGAAATTGACTCGCGGGGTATTGAAGTCGGTTGTTTTTAATTTTTTTATTGTGAAAATAAATCAGGACTTAAATAACTCAGATTACACAAATGTTGACTGACAGATCTTTATGGTGATAATAGGGCCTAGTGGTAGCGAGTTCAATTCCTGCCGTGCACCAATTGATTTTCCATCGAAAAATGTATGTGCGCTTTTCACAGTGGCCCTCCGGTGAAGGAAAGAAACCGCCAACCCCGCATGGTGGTAGATAATGTGTAGTGTCCAGCTGGCCATCTACCACCCTTAAATTTAGAAAATCTGTCGCCAAACATCTAATGTGTTCTGGCAGCTATATTTGAGAGCCAGTTCTTATTCTAGGCGTAGCGTGCTGTCATACTCAACCGCATCATCACTGACCAACAGGTGATATTACTATATCACCTGTTGGCCAGGTCAGACGCTAATAGGTTACACTTTTTAGGAAATATGAAATCCTCCCCTTGCCTTGTATGTACGTCAGGAAATTGTGTTGTTTCGTGAAAAGACATCCAAGTTATTTCCAAAAACGCAGTGACGTAATTACACGACAAAAAAGAGCGCAGTACACACATTTTTTATTTCCACCTCATTGTCATTAAGATATCTACAAGCGAAACATGTATAATATTATGTGCATCACAGTTTATAATAAATTGCAAGATGAGATAAAAACATTTAGTGGTAAGGTTTTTAAAACTATGATAAATGACTGGCTGCTGGAGAAATGTTCTTATAGCATAATATAATATGTAGACAATAAATCTAAATAAAAATTATAATGTTAATGTAAGCGAAGATACTATATATGCATAAATATTTGTACGTATGCGTGCAGGTCGGACATATTGACAAAATATTTCATAAGATTTGGAATTAATTATTAATTTGTATGTGTTTGACAAATAAATGATACATTATGATTTTTTTTTCTTAAC
Organism: Cabera pusaria; assembly: GCA_954871355.1. Classification (NCBI taxonomy): domain Eukaryota; kingdom Metazoa; phylum Arthropoda; class Insecta; order Lepidoptera; family Geometridae; genus Cabera; species Cabera pusaria. Next base: position 3,966,027 of record OX940890.1, read on the forward strand.
CTGTACTGTCCCACTGCTGGGCAAAGGTCTCCCCCATAGCCTTCCACGTCATTATGATTATGATTATAAAATAAACTGGCCATGTGCAAGTCGGACTCGCACTCGTAGGGTTCCGTACCACGCTACAGTATTTTATAAGATCGAGCAAAAATTACCACTATCATTTTTCGCCAGCAAAAAATATTAATTAATAAACATTTTATTATTTATAACGCCATCTAATGTCTAACAAAGGTGTTAGAGATCGACATTTCAATATAACGCCATCTATGGGACGTTTACCTAACTAAGCGTTCATAGATGGCGTGAAATGCCGAAAAAAACACGTTTCTTGTATAGGGACCCTCTATTATTTTTAACTTTATTCTGTTTTTAGTATTTGTTGCTATAGCGGCAACAGACATACATCATCCGTGCAAATTTCAACTGTCTAACTATCACGGTTCATGAGATACAGCCTGGTGACAGACGGACAGACAGACAGACAGACAGACAGACAGACAGACGGACAGCGGAGTCTTAGTAATAGGGTCCTTCAGAAGTATGGGTGGGTACTCTGTTGTCGCTTATAGCTTAGACACAGTTCTCACAATTAACAGGTACAGAGCGCGCGCAAGGCGGTTTGATAACAATGCACCTGTTCTGATTACACCTGCACCCAAAGTTTCGTACTTGCATATACTCGTATAACGCCGAATTGAATCCGATACGTTCTACTCTTCGGGGATTGGAAACTTTATCACGATGAAGTTTACTTCAACAAGGCTTGCTATAGTTTAAATGTGAATTCGAAACAAAAAAGAATATGAATGAGTAAGCTAGATGTATGCTTTGGGAATATAATACCTATTGCCTTTAGGAAGTTTTAGAAGTATGGTCCGTAAAGATTGTTCGACTGACAGGGTTTGGCATATATGTGGAATCAATAAACTGGCAAAGTGCAAGTCGGACTCGCACTTAGAAGGGTTCCGTACCACACTACATTATTTTATAAGATCGATCAAAAAATACCACTATCATTTTACGCCAGCAAAAAATAATAATTATCAAACATTTTATTTCTTATAACGCCATCTAACGTCTAACAAAGGAGTTAGGGATCGACATTTCAATATAACACCATCTTTGGGACGTTTACCTAACTAAGCGTTCATAGATGGCGTGAAATGCCGAAGAAAACACGTTTCTTGTATGGGGACCCTCTATTATTTTTAACTTTATTCTGTTTTTAGTATTTGTTGTTACAGCGGCAACAGAAATACATCATCTGTGAAAATTTCAACTGTCTAACTATCACGGTTCATGAGGTACAGCCTGGTGACAGACGAACAGACAGACAGACAAACAGACAGACAGGGACGGACAGCGGAGTCTTAGTAATAGGGTCCCGTTTTACCTTTACGTACGGTACGGCACCCTAAAAGCGATGTCAAAACGATGTTTTAATTAGAGGAAAAAAAGAAAAAATATGAATTGATTCAGTCTAATACACACAAAAAATACAAAAAAACAATATAAATCAAAAACAAAATAATACGGATAAAAAAGGATTAGGATCACTTCGTTGTCCGTCTGTGTGTCTCTCTGTCCGTCTGTCCGTCTGCCTTTTTCTCAGGAACGCGTAAAGGAAATTAATTAAGTTATAATGATAAGTACTAACCAAATCTCTGTCTGCCCAAAAAATAAATTTATTGAATTGAATATGAGCCCCATAGACCACAAACATTCAATAAGCCCAAGATTTGGTCGGATACTTAAATTTTAGGGTTCCGTACCCAAAGGGTAAAACGGGACACTATTACTAAGACTCCGCTGTCAGTCTGTCTGTCTGTCTGTATGTCTGTCTGTCTGTCCGTCTGTCTGTCCGTCTGTCACCAGGCTATAGCTGATTAACCGTGATAGATAGACAGTTGAAATTTTCACAGATGGTGTATTTCTGTAGCCGCTAGAACAACAAATACTAAAAACAACATAAAGTTAAAAATTAAAGGGGGTCCCCATACAAAAACGTGTTTTTAAACGCCATCTATCTAATTAGTTTCGGCAAAATGACATAGATGGCGCTAGTAAACGAGCCCCGTCTTTCTAGATCGCGACCAAACCAAATATTCTTGGTAATATCAATTAATCAAATATATGAGGTTGAAACTCTGTTATGTTTCGTATTGTACGGAACCCTCCCTAAGTGTGCGATAAGAGACGCGATGCTGACTCGCACTTGGCCAGTTTTATTATGAAGACTGATCGGATAAATATATTTCGCGAAGAGGTTAGATATGTATGTGTTTAATGTTTGCGTCAAATTGGGTCAATTGCCTTTTAATTTGTAAAATAAACTTGTTTGTGTCTCAGAGACCACCCTCGCTGCACCTGAACCTACTGTCATAGTAGTACTAACGTTATATTAGAATTATTTTTATAATGTGCGCACTTCCAAACGTCTTTAGCGTTTTCATACTGATGAGTAAACTAATCAAACTATCAACTGATAGCAAGTCTGGGCTTCGTTCACGTCCTCCGGAGAAGGATTTTTGGTTGTTTTGTAACTCGCTCGAAGGTCCGGAACGACCACGGGTGTTTTTCACTCAAATTTTGACTTTGACATTTTGCGCAGACTCGAATTTCGAGGTTATGTTTATTTATTTTTCTAGTTCTGAATATTTTCCGTTTGTTTTTACGATTAATGTCTCGTCATGTCACGTCTTGGTCTCGACAATGCCAATTTCTTCCGATCCCCTTAATCTGTAAAAAAATTACAGCTTTTCCCGCCAAATTTACTGTCACAAACGTCAGAGCGTTTTTTAACCGTCGAATTTGATGGTTAAAAAGTTGCAACCGGAGTGAAACAACTAAGGTCGTGAACGACACAGTTGCTACAACCGAGTGCGACGCTCTGAAGTCGTGAACGCAGCCCTGTGGTATGCGGCGGCTCTAAAACGTCTACCCTCAAAGTAAAGTACGCGACCGGAAGTAAGGCGGCCGGAAGTTAAAGTCAAGGCGGCATTGGCGCGTCAGATGCGCTAAAGTTGCGCGGTTAAAGTCGGGCGAATAGATTTATTGTTTGTTGGTGCAGTTTATACCTTAACATTAACTAGTCGGTTCACATACAGTTTTGCCTGTTTCAATAGAAATCAAGCTGTAATCAACTCTATAAAATATATCGTAGTACTTTTTAGTTTGTTTGTTAGTTTTTAATTGAAATGTAGTATTACGTAGTTATTTTTTTTTTATTTGAAACTAGTGTAAATAGAAAATTATTATGCATTTATTCATAAATGAAGACTAGTCTCATTCAACAATATTTATTAAAAGGTTGTTTTCTGATTGTTTTTATAAATACATTAATTTGTTCACTGCACTGTAGACTGATGTATTGTGCACTGCTCTCCCAGCCAATACTTGATACGATACTGTCCATTCGACGGTTATCTGGAAGATACCTTTCTTAGCAATAAGACCGCCCATTGTATAACCATAGACTTGAAGATGTTTGTATTCTATGTAAGTTACTGTGCTTGTATTCGATAAACAGTATTTCTATTCTATTATATTCTATTGCTGTAATATGTATGTGGGTTTATGAGAGCACAAATACTACCTCAGTGCTCCCAGCTAACCTAACCTGCCAGTGGTGTACCCAGCTGACCAACAAACGAGGCTCTGGCGACCGACAAATGGCGGTATAACCATTTCATAAATGGCGTAGCTAAATACTACAGGCTGGTGACGGGCGGCAACGCCCTCAGTGCGAGAAGCTACGTCCTGCGATCGCCAACCTGCCTGCCCATCGTGGCGATAATGGCATATCCCTCCCAATGATTGAAAGAAGAGCAAGAAAAAAAAGAATACAAGAAGAGCCAAAGATCAGGTTCGGTGGCGCATCTTGGGAGAGGCCTACGTCCAGCAGTGGACTGATACGGGCTGATGATGATGATGATGAATATGTGTGTTTGGTGGGTCAAATCTTGGAAGCTAAATTAGAACCACTTCCTGGCCTTGTTTTTATCTAGTTTGTTTTTTTAGAATAATGGTTGGTCAATGTCATCCACCCCCGTCTGTAGACTTTGAATGATCCCTGGATGGTATTTAAGAAAATATAAATACGCTGCATAGTAGTTTAAACGCTTGTCTATCAATCATAAAAATTAAGAAGAATTAAAATGTAATTAACATGAAACGGAAACTCAATTATTTTACATAAAGAAAGGTTTAAATGAATCAATCAACTTTATAATTTCGTAATTTTCCAATAGCACCAAAATGCCATTGTCAAATCCGCATCAAACAGATTGAAATCAAAAAGGTTCCGGAAAAAATCTCCGAACAAAAACAAGGTTTCATTAACAGAATCGAATTACCCACGGATCCGTCGGGAGTAAATAAATAAAAACAACAGCGTAAGTAAATAAATAAAAAAAAAAAATGTGCGCCGACAAAGCCGTGACAATCAGAATTGGGTCTTATTTGTAGAGGTGTCGGTAATTGATACGGGAGGCTGACCGGAAAGGATGGATTGTCGGGCCACTAATTTAGAGTTTGATCTTGACACCCATGCGAATTATTATTATTATGTTTTCAAAGTGAAATTTTGCACCGCCTCAAAATTTTTCTTCCATTTATTGCACGTCGCATTACAGCCGGTGTTGATTGACGGTAGCGGTGGGCGTTATTTAACGTAAGCGGTTCTAGAAACTGCTTACGAGGCTAATAACTGTATATACGTAGTTTCGCGGATCAAAAGTAAGTAGTTATTTTTCGTAAGCAGTTTTGTGATAAGAAACGTTCCTTTTCTCAAAAATGTAATGCAAAATGGTTATTAGATTACGCGTACGTAGTTTTGTGTGGCGATGAGCTGTGTACAAGCTAACATTATTCACGAAATAGTGAATAAAATCAAAATAATGTATTACCGAAATAATGCGAACCTTTCTTATCGTTGTAACGTGATTTTTAACAGCATCAATTATCAATCAATCATTTAGTACGCGTGCAAAACTGTTTCCCGAAGTAGCTCTATACTCGTATGTGTACTGTGTAGAAATAACCGGTTACTAAAACAAGCGTTTTTAAAACTGCTTACGTGCAATCATGAAACTACGTATAACTAGTTACACGAAAAACCGATTACGACCCACCTCTAATTGACGAATATGATGTATGACATTTAGGTCTAGCTGTGATTATTCTATACCTAATCGAAACATATCTTTACAATGCAATAAAACTATTAGAACTTGCTACAAAATACGTTATGTTTCATTTTGAAATAAAAGAGTGCTCTTATTAAGCTACCTATACAAATTAACTTTCACGTTGAACATTTGGGCATGATAGAGATATTATGTACTTTCATTTCAAAAAGTTACCTACATTAACACTTGAACATATTCATTATCATCATTAAAAACCAGTATTCGTCACCTGTTGGACATAGGATTTCTAGGCACGCTACTGAGCGCGATCCTCAGCTCTTTGTTTCTAACCACTGCCAGTTAGCTTGCGTATATCATTGCTCTATCTAGCTGGAGGGCGTCTTAGGCTTCGTTAAGGTACTTAATTTCTATATCAAATATGATAGAATTATTTAAAAGTAAATACCGCTGCACCTATGGCCCCAACTGGACGCTACATACAGTTCGTTAGTCGAAGCCATATTTGTCTCAGTGTTACCTTCCTGCAGACATATCATTTAGTAATTGTTCGTTAAAGATTTAAGGTACGGCCACACCGCGGCGTCCTGCGATCTGTCCTGTACATTTCAGTTGTTTTCTGATCGCTTTTGGTGTTAACCAGTCGGTACAAATACTACTGCGCTATCTGATCGCCGCCTAGATCGCGCACGCAGGATGCTGCGGAGTGTCCGCACCATTATGTAGGTTACATAATATTAGGAGACAATTCTACGAACTGTTATCTCAAAATGATTGTGTGCAAAATCTATATACATAAAAAAACGGAGATAAGGTACCCCGCTCCTCAATGTGGATGAAATAGGTTCGCGAACCTAATTTCACCTTAGTCATCATCATCATCAATCGAACTGGAATTAATTGTGTAGTACGTACAGAATTACATGTGCAATTCAATAAAATTCAATTCAATTCAATTCATTTATTCAATTTCAAAAATTACAAATTCAAATTTTTTTTCCTAAGACACAAAAATTTAAATAAAAGTACATTCAATTTATTACACTATTTTAACATATTGGGAATTATTACACATTTAATTTTATTTTATAAAATAGAATCACATTTATTATTATTCTTAGGACGGTCGTTAGAAGCCGTACTAGGAAAACCTGTGTTACAGTGTGTTTACCTACGATTTTTCTCTCGGAACCTACTATTTTTAGTATTATCCAATGTTGACATTGACGTTATCTTAATTATCGCAGATCCATTTAAATAATTAGCAACAATGCCTTCCTCTGTACTTCATGCACATAAAACTCGACGTTAGAAATTCGTATTTTCATACAGTTAATTCTTGGTCTATTATGTTTACGTGGCATAGGAGTAAGTACCGCATCTACCTTTTTATATCGATGGTGGCACCTATTGTTTTAGTATGAGCACAATAATTGTAGACACTGCAGTTAGTTCACATTGTACGTGAGTGTGAGTAATTACTTTGGAGCAAATCAAAGGATTTCAATGAAATTTACCCATCTTATGAACTAATTATTTATCTCTTATTATCGAATTAACTTTTCAATGATAGAAGTTTAATATCAAGTGGCATATTGTTACTAATACATTACTTACTACACTAAAATTGTGAACTTTTTTTAACTTCTTTAAAGATAAATTATTTTATTACTACTACATAGATTGTATACCTAGATTGATTTTGCTAACATAGCTCTAAAATAATTAACTCCTTTTCACTTTTAATAATTTAAGATCGTTTAAAACTAAGAGAACCGACTTCCCTTCACTAGTCATTTCCAGTACCAAGTTTCAGGTGTTTATCTACATATCTCTGAAGATATTTGTTAGATTTCGATGAAATTTAAATGGGTACATTTAGGAAATATACCCTTTCAAACAAAAGAAAGATTTTGCAACATGGTCTAGGCGTCTTAGAGTAATCGATGAATATACATTAAAAAAGATGAAACGAAAAACTTCCTCCTTTTTTGAAGTCGATTAAATAAAAGCACACAAATTAAAACACACTTGAAGCAAAGAGTAAGAATCCAGGCTTCATCATCAGACCTCGTTAACAAATCCATGAAGGTACTTTTATAAGTATGTGCTCTAACTAAAAATAAATAACCGGCCAAGTGCGTGTTGGGCCACGCGCAGTGTAGGGTTCCGTAGTAGCCCGTTATTCCATGCAAGTCTTTACCCGTTATAGACAAGCAACTAGGTACTTCGTCTTTGTCACTTTCAACAACATCCAAGTTCAACGACTATTACTGCTAAACTAAAAAAGTTATCTTAACCGCTATAGTTTTTCTTTAAAGTTCATGAAATGCACTAATATCACGAATTTTCCCAGATTTTTTAAGCCAGCAGTTTAGCTTTTAGCGGGGGGTGGGGGGACACGCCCTACTGGAACAAAAATTTGCACTTTAAAGTTTAATATTTCGTAAATGGAGCATTCAATAGAAAAATGGTAGTAGCATTTAAGTAGTAGTAGTAGTAATTAAGTTAAGTCATTTAAAAAGACCTATTCAACGATACCCCACGCGATGGGGTAGACGACGAATAAAAAATTCATCGCCACTTCTCATGTAAGGGAGCTACCCTAAAAAAAAAATTTTTCAAAATTTTATTTCACGACTTTGTCGGCGTAATTTACATACATACCCCTAAAAATAACAGCATTCTAGTATTAATGGCCTCTTAACAAAACCTAAGACAGACAGACAGATGGACATGACGAAACTATAAGGGTTCCTTGTCAGGACTACGGAACCATTAAAAGCTTATTATCTCTCATATAAAGGTAATTATAAAACACAACATAAAGTATTAGTAGTTTAAGTAAACACGTACACAAAGGTAAAACGAAGTTTTCAGATAGAGCATTCATTATTATTCAGTGCCTTTGTCAGCGATCCTGATTGGTCAACCTTCTGGATTTTACCGGATTGTAGAATCAATTGCAGTGCAGCCCTATTTCAGTTCGTTAGAGCCGGTAATGAAATCGGATACGGACGTGACCGGCGCGGGACGTATCGCTTTATTGTTTTTGTCCGTCTGTTGTCCGCGCTGCACCTTGTCCCACGTAGATAGTAGAGATACTAAAGCTATAAAATTATGTGTTAAAATTAAATATGTGTTATTTTGGTGTGTAATAATATAATGTTTACAGAATAATTATATAGCATTCGCTCTCAGGTGATTTGCTGAATTACGCTGTGGGCAACACGTTCCATCCGTTATGATATTAAGTTTTCTGGTTGAGACCGTAGCAAGCGTAGCATAAGTATACCCAGCACCCTCAGACTACGTGAAAAAATGATCTCTTAAAGTCGTTGACAAGAGCTGAATGAAATTAGTAGAGGTTCATGCTCAGTGGCATGCATTGGAAAAGCCAACCCAGCAGTGAACTATATATGCTAATTAAAAACACTCGCTACCCGCAGGGCAATCAAATTTAGAAACAGGACGCCACCTGTTGCGCTCTCTATTGCACTTATAGGCCTAAAATCCTGAAAGGCTTAGTAATGTATCACTATCGTGTATTAATACTTCTTGCAGCTGCATATTCTTTATTTTAATATACACTTATCTTCATTCAACATTAATAATTATTTATATATATTTTTTCGGGAGATTGAAAGCTATACTTTCTATTAACGTCTAACGTAGGACAATGGTCTAAGAAAGATTCTAAAACAAGCCCCACAAAAGGCAGATATTTCGTTTGCCAACATGGTAGTATTGGACGTCTCTCTGAAAATACGAGTACTACTGAAAGTATATATATAAATAAAGTATACTGAGTATATTGAAAGATACCGTTCTTTAAACATAACATTAAAAAAATCTTAGATGTAGATATTTATATGTTTGTTTCTGTTTGAAGACCGGTGACCGCTTAACATCAGGAGGGCCGTCAGCTTGTTTGCCAACTCTTACTCTCTTCTACTCTTCTCAATCTTCTCTAAAAAAAAAAACAGTTCTGATTATCTATCCAGGGGAGTACTATATACAGTATCACACATTTTCAACCGACTTACAAAATGAGGAGGTTCTCAATTCGTCTGTATGTTTTTTATGTATGTTACGCGATTACTCCGTCAATTGTAAACCGATTTAAATGATTCTTTTTTTAATCGGTAGGGTACGTTTTCGAAATGATCTTAATGTAATTTCATAGAGATCTGATAAGTATCTCCAGAGATGTGACGATAAACGTCTCAAACTTGCTACTGAAATTGACTCGCTGGGCATGGAAGTCGGCTGCTTTAGTTTTTAAACTTAATCTTAATAAAACTTAAAAAAAAGCTTAATTATCTTGTGTGTTATTCAACTCCTTGTTTATATTTTTGTTACGAAGTTAGAAGAAAGGCATAGTTTGTAAATACATTACAAGGCGATTAAGATTGAACGTTATATTCTGAATACTTAGCATTTGCACCTTATAAAATACTAAAGTATTTTATAACGTGCAAATGCCTACTATTGAAATATTCACTACAAATTAAATTAAGTACCATAAAGGTACACGACCACACCGCGGTGTCCTGCTTGCACGATCTAGGCGGTGATCAGATAGCGTAGTAGTGTTTGTACCGACTGGTTCACACCAAACGCGATTAACGGCAATCAGAAAACGACTGAAAATCAGTAGTACGATATTTTTATTAACCCCCGACGCAAAACGAAGGGGTGTTATAATTTTGACGTGTGTATCTGTGTGTCTGTGTATCTGTGTATCTATGTATCTGTGTATCTGTGTATCTGTGTATCTGTGTATCTGTGTATCTGTGTATCTGTGTATCTGTGTATCTGTGTATCTGTGTATCTGTGTATCTGTGTATCTGTGTATCTGTGTATCTGTGTATCTGTGTATCTGTGTATCTGTGTATCTGTGTATCTGTGTATCTGTGTATCTGTGTATCTGTGTATCTGTCTGTGGCATCGTAGCGCCCAAACGGATGAAACGATTTTGATTTACTTTGTTTTGTTTGATAGGTGCCTTTGTCGAGAGTGTTCTTAGCTTTGTTTCATAAAAATATGTTCAGCCGTTTAAATATTATCAGCTCTTTTATGGTTAAAAAACTACGATAGCAACTTTCGTAAACTCGTAGTCCTTTGACCGCAGACGTCAAAAAAATCAAAATGGCGCTTCTGCGCACAACTTACACTGCTACCGTCTGTTTAGCGTAGTTATTAGTCAAATCATATCCGTGTCCTATAGTAAAATCAACAGAAATATTAATAACGGTAAATCTTCGGTAAAAAATCAACAGAAAAAAAAAAAAATAACAAATCATATTGCATGCAATCATATGATTAATTGAAAATTCAGTATCTTGTTAATTCAATAATATTGCAAAAACATGGTAAGCTTGATCTAATTCTGAGACATCTCCTTGGAATGGTCTCAATGAACAAAATTATACATATGCTATGATTATAAACTCGGATTACATATACAAATCAGTCGGGGGTGGTTTTAAATTTTTGAATTTAAGTATTATTTCATACCCAACTCGATATCGTATATCGAACAAATTTGGTATGAAAAACAGTACAACGCCTCTAGCGGTTTTCACACTTCACTAAATTTAGACCAATCAGGGGGATAGAATAAGTCGAAAACTATATGAGATCTGTCAAAAGCGTTACGATAAAAACTCGTACTAAGGGTACGGCTCGTGAACGCGCGCACGCGGACCCAGGACACCGCGGTGTGGTCATACCTTAACAAATCCTTGAAATGTAGCTTGCCCAAAAATACTACAGCATTGTATGTATAGTATCATTGCATAATGTGTATTATATACCTACACATAGTACATTTTATTTTAAAATATGTAAGTACAACCGAATTAAAAATACCTGTAAAATTTAGATAGAGTGTGACCAAAATTGATTCGACAATATCGTCATACGGTATCCCACCAAACTGCCCCAAAACTCACATAAGCCCGGATAGGTAGCAATAAATCCCGCTGACGTCACAATAGTGGCGCTAATTGAATTAGCTACCGATCCCGGGATCCGGGATTTTTGAACCTGTTTATTTATTGTCGTATGGAGTTGGAAAAGGTGTGAGGTGATTGGTTTACTTAAATGGTTATTTTATTATTTTATTAGTGATTTTTATAACGTGGTCTCTGGGTGATGCTAAATTGGTGATTACTTTTTGTAGTGGTAGCTGTTAGTCCACCTGGGGTGGTACCACCACTTTGCTAACAAATTTATTCATGAAATAGAATTTTTTAATGGTTTGAATGTGTGCAGTTAAATTACAGGGCATGTATAACATCTTTATGTTTGTGTGTGACATGCGAAATTCTAGCTATTCAGAATTTTGCATGCTGCTGTATCAGTTGAGCATTGTGCTTGTCCTGTTACCTAACTAAAAAACTAAGTTGTATTTGTGTTATGAAATTATCACAAGTTATTCTCCTATTTGAAATTATACAGACATGTACATTTTTGGATATGCTCTGACCGGTTTCAACTAGTTTTGAGAGTCTGCATCCGGGAGTGGCTGAGAAATTAGATAACTCAGGCCCACTTCCACAGACCAGAGTTAACACATGCAACCTAATATTATAAAACGTTTGTAACTCTGTCACTATGTAACTCTGACTGTTTGTTACCGTATCACGCCTGAACTTACGATCCGATCTCACTGAAATTTAGCTATGAGATATTTTATAGCATGAGATGAACATAGGATACTTAATTCATGTTGTACATGATTGAAGTCGCTGGTATTAGCTAGTATATTTATAATCCAGGGTTTAGCAATAGGTACACAAGAATGACATAAATTAACATACAATAACAAAAGAATGTCTATATAAATATTTATAAAAACTGGCCAAGTATAGTCAAAGTCGCGTCTTGCACCGCACACTTAGGGAGGGTCAGGGTTCCGTACTACAGTACAATACGAAACATAACAGAGTTTCAACCTTGATATTACCAAGAACATTTGTTTGGTATATGAGTTCACGGAGAATCTCGACAGCGCGATCTAGAAAGACAGGCCTCGTTTACTAGCGCCATCTTTGTCATTCTGCCAAAACTAATTAGAAAGGTTGTTAGCTTAACAAAAATAGATGTTGGTGGTGACATGTTTAATGAGATACAGCCTGAAAACAGACGGACACGCAGACAGACAGACAGACGGACAGGGGAGTCTTAGTAATAGGGTCCCATTTTACTCTTTGGGTACGGAACCTTAAAAAAAATTTGCTTACCTTAAATGTTATCGCGAGAAATAGAGAAAAAAATTCCAATAACTCATACATAATTCGATCGTAATTGCATAATCCTTGATTATAAAAATATGTGTTAACTCTGGTCTATGCAAGTGGGCCTTAAAACACTAAAGTTTTAAAGATTGTTAGTATATATAACTAACAATCAAGTCAAGAGCTTATCTGTCACATTTTCAATCGACTACCAAAAATAAGGAGGTTCTCACTTCGATTGTGTATTTTTTAAATAATATTTGTAACACAATTATTCTGGACTAGAAGTGACTGGAAAAGAAAAGCCGAAGATCAGGCTCAGTTGCGTATCTTGGGAGAGGCCTACGTCCACCAGTGGACTGACACCAGCTGATTGTGATGATGACAAGGTTACTCCGCTAATTGTAAACCGATTTTAATTATTATTTTTCATAGAGCTCTCGGACAGGCAGGCGGACGGACGGAAAGCAAAGCTTCAGAAATAGAGTTTTAAAATCTACTACCTAACCTGTTTGTGTTACTCTTTATTCTCCTGTATTGTCGGGTAGGAGCTTTGTTCTAGATCGCTCTTTCAAAATTCATAAGGTTTTCGTGAAACGACATATTGAGACCTGACAGAGGCAAATTAAACCATACCATACCTATAGCAAATAAACCGTTTTTGGGAATGAAATGGATTTGCATTTCAGAATGATTCCATTCGAATTCCTAATTTAAATCAGAAGGTTTGTTTCGAAGTATTGTCCATAGACGTAATATAAATTGACTGCGCAAAACGGCCCTGATGAGACCGACCTAGAACGGAGTTTGTCCCTTTCTTTTGTATGGACGACTTATATATATATATATACTATACATATATTAGAGAACATATATAGCACTATACTTCGGCCGTTCAGAGAATGCGTTCCTGACACGTCGCGATTGAACTGACGACGTAACTTTGTAATGGCGTTGCAGTTACGATACAAATATTTTTGCTGGTTGTTTACCGTTTTAACAATTGATGAGCATCAAAACAACATATATCAATAATCAATGAATGTTATAATTTTGTGCCAAACTCAGTGTCAAATAACTTGGTAATGATGGCACACCCGCGCTAAATTTAGAAGATTATGTAGGTATGCCATATTTTCCTACTAACCTACACTTATTTATGGGGTAGGTAGGTGAAATAATAAGCACTGTACTCACATTTTCCATTACGGGGTATTATAATCACTACACAATATATCAACGTGTACATATTAAAACTTATTTTATAAACAGACATAGTCTTGTTGAATTGAATTTTAAAATAATACTGAGCAACAACGCAGAGTATTGTATAATAGTGAATCGATATTCAAGTCCCATTAGAACCAGAAATCAAAGTCAATGTATCATAGATACAACCTACTTGGTCTTTCAACACTAATTTACTCTTAGATTTGAAAATATTAATAGAATATTTTACCAATTTATGCATCTAACTGTAAGACATTATTACTGAATGGCTGTATAGCTGAGTACAGAGGACTTGCTTTCAACAAGCTACAATTCCATAACGCGATCGAGCTAATCTGGGCTCAAATAAAAGGTTATGCCGCCCGCCACAATACTTCCCCGCCATTCAGCACGAAAAAGATGATGACCCTATTAAAAGAAGCCTGCGGGGAAGTCACAAGAGATGACTGGGCAAAGGTTGTTGAGAAGACTAAAAACCTGATTTTGGAACATTTTGACCGAGAGATTAGGATTGATTCTGTTATTGATAATAATATAATTATACATGTAGACGAAGATGATGATGAAGACACTACCTCCTCAAGCGAATCGGAGTCTGATTAATATTCTGTACGCACATTCAATTCAATGTACTTTATTGCATAGAAATACAGATTGTAACTTTGTAACAAATAATAAATAAAACAATTTTATTATATTAATATTACCTTTTTTTGGTTTCCACTTAAATAACTAAAATATAAATTTTAAATGATTCCGCCAATGTAAGACGAAAATAATCTTAAAAATAATGCGGCGGCTCATTTTGGAGGAACGGTAACAAACTCAGTGTTATGTTGTGCCCATCACTAGTCGTGACTAACTGATAGGTGTCAGGAACGCATTCTCTGAACGGTCGAAGTATAGCAGGCAGTAGCAGGTTGTTAGACAAGGACACACTCCCACCCGGGTGCCTCTCGATTGGGCCGTTTTGTTCTACAAAGCAATTATAACCTTATTGTTAGAGTATACGAATTAAATTGAATTTGTCAAAACATCTGCAGTGCACCATCCATTTATATTACGTCTATGGTATGGTATTGTTATTGGTATATTGTATCACGTCTTGTGAATGTAACTAAATGGGTGACCACTGTTGGTAAATTTCAATCGTGCCATATGTGGCACGATTGAAATGTAGGAAAGTAGGCATATTATATCGATGTTCCGTCTGATTTGCTGCCTTTTTATCTAGTTGTGGATATCGATAGTATGATGATGAAGCTATCATCTGTACCAAGTCCAAGTTATAGCGCATAGTAGACAGCTCGCGCCATTTCCCAAACCGCCGCGCTCTCTTTCGCGCCGCGCATGCGCGCGACTCGTCGTCGTCAAGCGGCGCACTCGTCGCTCCCGCCAGTCCGCGTTTAACCATAACAACAAAACCAGGCATCTGAATTTTACGCGCGTGCGTTGCCGCGCGCCTGCCTGTCTGTGTGTCTGTCTAGAATCTAATTGTTGTTTTAACCTGTGTTTTATTGCAATACATACGTTTGAGATAGTGCCTAAAGCGTTTTTTTCGTTCTAAACCCGTTTCGAAACTCTCCACTACAAAGTAACAATTGTACTAAGTACCTAGAAAAAAACACAAATATATTTCCAGGCTTTTATTCGATTTACTTATTCTTTATAGACACGAGGGCCCCGTGGAAACACCGTTTTATCTGTAACAAAAGTATTGTATATTATATTTTGTTAATTAAGAATTTAATGACCATGGGCAGCACGGTCAACAAGCACGCGGTTTTGTAAAGGAGCTGTCCAGACGTGATGTCTCCCATGACCAAAAAGCTGGCGCTTACCTCGGCCAAAGAATTAGTCTTGACATTCAAAGAGGTAATGCCGCAGCTTTTTGGGTACCCTACCAGTCGACAGCGAACTTAATTCAGTTTTTTATTTGTAAATTTTATATAGTCTGTATTTTAGTTTAAGGAGAAGTTTATATTGTATATATAGTTTTAAATTAATTTTAATTGTGTATTTGTATTATGTAATATTTAAAGTATTTCATACAATAAACATATATTATTATAAAAATAAGACTTTAAACGCAACAACCCTAGAGAATAGATACAGAATTTCAAATTGATCAGACCTATTATAAGTTATTTTTCAAAAAAAATAAAACCGACTTCATAAACACAAACAGGCACTCAAAAGCGAAAAATAAATTACTTAAAATTATTATAAGCGCTACCCACTTATCTATTTGAAGTCGGTGCCACCCAAGTCTAATAGGTACTAGATAGGTAATACCTACATGTATCTACCTACTTACTAACCTACATGTACCTACTTACTACTACTACATACATAGTATCTATCTACTATCCAATAGACTTGGCTGGCACCGACTTCAAATGGAAAAGTGGGTAGCGCTTATAATAATTTTAAGTAATTTATTTTTCGTATTTGAGTGCCTGTTTGTGGTTATAAAGTCGGTTTTATTTTTTTTTGAAAAATAACTTATTTTACCCTTTTTAGTGCAAAACAAGTTTTAATTAAATTACATGCATCTATTAAATTTCGTGTCTGGGCCGTTATACACTAACGGATATATACTTTTTGAAAATTTCAAGTATGTATATGTAAAGTGCGCACATATAGACACACAGACGGACGGACGGACGGACGAACAGACAACAAAGTCTGAGAAAGTGTTCATTTGGTACCCTTTGGGTTCGGAATCCTAAAAAAATTGACTTTAAATGCCGCGCTAAAGTGATGTCATCAAGGTATCAAAGGACAATGTCCAAAATGGCCCTGTGCAATTAAAGCATCTGACACACACGATAATTAATTGTCTATTTTATTGCAATAATTCCAAATACTTTTAAAACACGGACTAGTTGTATTCCAAAATTAATATTAAAAAGTATTATTTGCGATTATTAACAGAGTACTGAATCACTTTACTACGTTATAAGAGGCACTTCCCTATATTGTTGATACCCGAATTATGAAAGCACTGTGTAGCCAACCTAACAACGGAAAGTATTATTTACGTAGTAACTATTATACAATCATTATTATGCTTATATATATATTTTTTTTTTTGCAGTGTTGATTGGTACAAAGTAAGTTCATAATTCTGAGTTATTTAATTATGTATGCAGTGTCGCAGGACTGAAATGGCCGCCATCTTCGCCAAACGTCATGTCATGTCAAAAAATATTAGGTATGTTTAAAAAAGTTTGCACCCTAACAAGACTTTGCCCGGTAAAACATTCCTGTGAAGACAAATTATTTATATTTATATATAATTATTTATTATAATTATTAATATATAATTATTTATTGAGGGCCCAGTGGCGTAATTGGGAGAACGGTCGGCTTTGATGCCGTGGTACAGAGTTCAAACCGCCGTGCACCAATGAATTTTTCTATCGAAAAATATATGTGCGCTTCTCACAGTGGCCCTCCGGTGAAGGAAAACATCGTTAAGAAACCAACAACCCCCGCATGGTGGTAGGACATATCTAGTGTCCGCCTGGCCAGCTACCACCGTCAAGTTAGAAAATATGTCGCTAAACATCTAATGTGTTCCGGCAGCTATCCTTAAGACCCAGTTCCCATTCTAGTCCACTTCTCTATCTTCGACCGCATCATCACTTAGCAACAGGTGAGATAGTGGTCAAACGCTAGCCTATAAGATATAAAAACAAATAAATAAAATTTATTATCCCCACCTTTATTTCTATCTCGCTCACAGTTACCGTAAGAATATCTGTCAAAAACCAAAATCAACGACAAGAAAGATTTGAAAACATTATTCAAGGTCATATTTTTTAGTCTTCAAAAGTATATGCAATAGCAACCTCCATTGTGTATAATCTTCTTGGGACTCTTCTACTAAAACCAGTACATTCTCCTATGTTTGAGGTATTTATCTCCATATCTCTGGAGATACTAATCAGATCTCGATAAAATTAAAATGAGACCACCCCGGAAACGTATCCTACCTATTAAAAAAAGAATAATTTGAATCCGTTCACAATTTATGGAGAAATCGCGTAACATACACACAAAAAAAACATACAGACGAATTGAGAACCTCCTTCTTTTTTGTGAAGTCGGTTAAAAATTTTCATAGCGTCATCAACTAGAAATAAACTGGCCAAGTGCAAGTTGGACTCGCACTTGTAGGGTTCCGTAACACAGTAAAGTATTCTATAACTATAATTTTTCGCAACTAAAAAAATAACTTTGTTTTTCATGGTGTTTGTATGAAAAACAAAGTTATCTTTGCAGTCGCTATATCTCAAAAACTGCTGACTGTATCTCGTTTAAACCAATTTTCGTTAATAATATATATTAACGAATAATATAATATTTTTTATTTTTGTATAAAAATCGAAAAGTGGTTCACAGAATACATCTATATACCAAGTTTAAATTCTGTAGTCTTAACAGTTTCGGAATAAAATGACTGTAACATACGGACGGACAGACAGACAATTTTTTTATTTTTTATGTTTGTTCGCGCACAACTTCGTCGTTTATGAACCGATTTTGATTATTATTTTTTTGTTCAAAAGGAGATATCCCAAGTGTGGTACCATGGTAATTTTATCGAGGTCTGATAAGTATCTCCAGAGATATTGAGATAAACATCTCAAAATTGGTACTGAAAATGAATATCGCGGCATTGAAGTCGGTTCTTTTTTAGTTTTTAAACGATATTATATTATAATGATATTGTAGCAGTTTTTCAATGCCTAAAAACAGGATAAAAACTACATTTTCTGAATATGAATCCCGATTTATCGCCCCCAAAATCCCCTGTGTACATTTCCGAGATTCAGATTATATATATATGTATATATATATATTTATATTTATACAAGAATTGCTCGTTTAAAGGAATTAGATTAGATAAAGACACAATAATAAAAAAAGATTGGTTCATCTGTGTGGGCGCTACGATGCCATAGACAGACATATACACAGATACACACATCAAACTTATTGTTTTTATCATTGCTATGCTAACAGTCATTATGTTAAAAAATATGCCTTATAACATTATGACAAATTAATATGTACTGAAATTATTATTACTATTAATTTCGGGATATTTACCATGTTTTTCTTTTGTTTTGAGTTTCCGATATTTCGGTGCAGTTACAAGCGCCATGTTCACGACGTTCACGACGAACTGAAGATTGCGGGTGAAGAGGGTATCACGAGCAAACAAAGCGATCTACCCGCTTTTTTACTCGTTTTGGTCGTTCGGTGCCCCTACCATTTATTATCGATGAAACTCGTTCACGACACACAAAACTCACAGTATTTTCACGTTTCTTGTTGTGGACTACATATTTTGTATGAGGCTGACACAGACCTACCACTGGACGCCAGATATTCGACAGTTTGAACCCATCCTCACGATTGAAATTTTTGAATTTAGTTATTTCAATCGCTTCTCTAACCTATCTTGGTATGTAGTGGCGTTCCATCGAAAGTATCTGAGGGTTGTGTAACTCAATCCAGTGGTTGGTACTAGAGTCCAATAGGTGTTCCGCGATCGCAGATTTATGTGAGTCATTGTCTCTGACTGCCTTAATGTGCTCCTTTACCCGGCATGCAACGGTGCGTTTCGTTTGTTCATATAGGAGCTCCCACAGCTGCAACTGGTCTTGTAGACCCCCGGTTTTTCTAAAGGAAACACGTCCTTTGGTGTACGTAAGAGTTGAGCCAGTTTCTTCCAAGGAGTAAAGATGGTCTTTACTGTATATTTTTGCAGTATATTAGCAACTTTATCTGTAACTCCTTTTACGTACGGTAGGTATGCCGGCTGTCGTTCTGCCCTATGGTGGATCTCACGTTGGCGTGTGTGTCTGGGTGGTAGAATCTTGCCTTTGTACCCGTTTCTCCGTAGCACGCTACTCACATGTCGTAGTTCTTCTTGTAAATGTTCCTCATCACATAAATAATATGCGCGGTCAGTGAGAGTAGTTATCACAGAGTTCAGGTGACGCGGGTGATGATGCGAGTTAGCATTTAGGTAGCGGTCAGTGTGAGTCGCTTTTCTGTAAACAGAGTGGCTGACGGAACCGTCTTCTCTTATTTTAATATTTACATCTAGGAAAGCAATATTTCTGTCTCTTTCCATTTCGTAAGTAAAATTCATTTTACTGTGGATGGTGTTTAAATGTGCCAAGTAAATTTGTACCGCCTTTTCATCCCCTTCGATTATACCAAAAATGTCATCAACGTACCTTTTCCATAGTTTAATGGAGTACGGCGCAGTTTCGATGGTTTGGTTTTCAAAATACTCCATCCGCGGGTATTCTACGTAATGCGAGTGTGAAGTTATTACGTAAATCAATCAGCAATACCAGATATCGCGTTGACAAAACTCAGTGTGAGTTATATAACCTACATCTGAAGTGCAGTGCCATGATGACAAGTGATGATTTTGACAACTGTGATCGGATAGCATATCTACAAGCACAACGTTCGCGTGAGTTAAGTGCCCAAAAATTGAAAAGTAATTTCGATAGGTTATTAAACACCCAGAAACTTGATGTCCCCTACCACGAAAACTCACTGAACTCGCGAACAATTGTCAATTTATCGGATAAAGTGTTGAGTGACACTGCACTCAATGTTTTAGAGAAGGGTAACAGCACCGAAATATCGGAAACTCAAAACAAAAGAAAAACATGGTAAATATCCCGAAATTAATAGTAATAATAGTGTCAGTGACCATGAATATTTAAAAACTTATAATGTACTGAAATTATATTCGTGATTATATTTTTAAAACTACCTAACTATAAACAAACAAATATACCTAATAAAAAACATTAATTTTTACATTAATTATTGTTAAATAAACTTTAACACTTTCTCAAATTATAATTAGAAGAAACAACATGATTCTAAAGAATATTATGACAAAAAATGTTTTGCGTAACAATAGCATTATTATCTACGTAGTATTATTATATTTTCTATGACAATAGGGAACCTATTATAACATCCCTAGTTTTTGCGTCGCGGGTTAATAACATTTCCAATCAACTTACACGTAATGAACCATCTAACTTCCAGGCATAATAAAACTTCTCGTCTCATCCATAAACTGCGGTTCTTTACCTTTCCCCTTTGCACTATTAGACAGAACCAAAACAATTGGCTTTCGCTCCTTCCGTTTCTGTGTTTCAACATTTTTCATCGGTTTTAATAATTTTAAAATGTTTTCGATGGCGTCTTTTTTATTTTGCCCTTCTTCATTTTGTTTTTGCAGTTTGATTACATCAGCCAATCTTGTCTCAGTGCTCTCTAGGTAGTAATGCAAATCGACTGGATTTATTTTGATGTCCCGAGTGTCTTCATTTTGAAGTATTTCGAATATTTTTACTTTTGGTGTGGACAAATGCGCACTTGCTAAAGATGTGGCTGCAACTGGAATTGCAATAAAGGTAATTTACAAATCTATTAATATTCTCACATCGCAATTATGATTCGTAGGATGACTGCTAGAATATCCTTTTAGCACAAGTCCTTGTACAAGTTTTCTGTGCCAATGTGCCAATTCGTAGACAGAGAAAAGAATAGACCGCGGGTAGCTCTGTGTCTTTCCCACGTAAAATAGGATATACTATGGAGTTATTCCATGTAACGGAAAAGGACAAAGCTATAATATTTCCCTCTCTCAGTGCGTGCCGGTTTTTACAGGGTCAGTAACGTAGTTAGCCGATTTTAGCTTAACGAACTTTGACCTTTATTGCTATTTATCGCTGGGTTCTAAATACATATATAGTTATGTCACAGATTATATAAAAGTTACTACGTGTTATTTTATAATCTTCTATCTCATGTGGCCACGCTACCCAAATCTCTATAATTCCTTACTTTATGGTACAAATAAATAAATGAATCATAAATCACTTTCTAAATAGCGTGTCCTTTTTAAGGTTTTTTAGGGTTCCGTACCCAAAGGTACCCAAAGGTCTTTGGGTACGGAACCCTAAAAAATCGGGACCCTATTACTAAGACTCCGCTGTTCGTCCGTCCATCTGTCTGTCACCAGGCTGTATCTAATGAGCCGTGATAGACAGTTGACATTTTCAAAGATGATATATTCCTGTTGCCGCTATAACAACAAATACTAAAAACAGAAAAAAATTTAACATTTTAGGTGGTCCCCATACAAGAAACTCTTTTTTCAGTATTTTAATATAACGCCATCTATGAACGCTTGGGTAAACGTCCATAGATGGCGTAATATTGAAATGCCGATCTCTAACACCTTTGTGTTAACTTTCACTTAGATAGCGTTAGACGTTAGATGGCGTTATAAGAAACGCACGCGGCTCACAATTCTGTTTTGATAAAATGTTTACTAATTATTATTTTTTGCTAGCGAAAAATGATAATGATTTTTGTTCGATCTTATAAAGTAGTGTGGAACAGTTTATTTAGTTTATGTATGGTTTTACACGATTCGTGTATTTAGTCAATGTCAAATTAGAAAAGTTTAAGTAAAAGTATAAGTTGGGGAATGAGTTCCCAACAAACATTTTGCTAGCTGAATTAACAGTATTTTCTCAATATCATATTAGTCATAACATAGCTGCATAAATATTTTACTTACTACAAAAAACTGCTAGAAGTAAAACAGCCATTTTTCACGCATATGTGTTTTACTTAACAGGATCCCATTAGACATAAAATATTGAATTTCATTCTGTTTTATGTTTCTTTTACGATTCTAGCCCGGCATTTATCTATCGAATAGAAAATTGCAAAATCATAAATTGGAAAATCCATTTATTTTATGTATTTCCGAATACACGGAATTACCTTTAGGTGTTTTTATTTCAGTTTTATTCGCAAAACCTCTCGGGTTTAGTGTTCATTCCATTTAGTGGAATGTAAACACATTTTCGTATGCTGCGGAAAAGAGTAAATTTTTATATTAATTTTTATGACTTCATTTTGTGTATGTTTGTGCAAGTGATTAAATAGTTTTACTGGTATCCTTGATAAAAAAAATTCTATCTGCTTTTTAACTTGGTTATATTTTAGATTTGAATGGCTTTGTCCATGACATTCGACTGATGGTAAGCGAAGGGAAAACTATAGGCAGATATATTAATCACCATAGTATTGTAACAATTTTTGCGCGTCACTTCACTATGCCTGTTCCCGTGTAAATGTTTAGACGTCCGTGACTTTTGGTCTTAATTTATGGTACCACGGAACATATCCCGTGTATGAAGCCATCATCATCATTAACAGCCAGTATTCGTCCAAAACTGGACATAAGCCTTACCTGTTGGTAAGTGATGATGCGGTCGAAGATGCTAAGCACGCAAGGCTTAGAATGGTAACTGGCTCTCAAGGATAGCTGCCGGAACACATTAGATGTTTTTGGCGACAGATTTTCTAACTTGAGGGTGGTAGCTTGCCAGGCGGACACTACCTAAATAGTGTCCTACCTCCATGCGAGGGTTGTTGGTTTCTTAACGATGTTTTTCCTTCACCGGAGAGCCACTGTGAAAAGCGCATTACACATACACATACATTTTTCGATAGAAAAATCCATTGGTGCACGGCCGTTTGAACTCGGTGCCTCTGGCATCAAAGCCAAACGAAATTAGCACACGAGTTCCTTGATTTTGTTACAAACATTTATCAATGCGTATTTTTGATTAGGGGAAAAATAGGGGGAGACAGGGAAGAAGTTTGATGCAGCGTTATTTATTAACGAATTTTAGTTAAATTGGAAGTGGAGCGGTGTGCCCTCCACTTCCAATTTAACTGAAAGGACTTCATTCTACACAAGAAGTTGCAAACAAAATTCTAAAATGGAGAGTGGAGGAGGGAAAAGGGGGGATGATTGCTGTAGCGTCATTTATCGACGGATATTAATCAAATTTGAAAAGCACAAAAAGTATGTCATTCTTCATAAGATGTGGTGACAAAATTCTGAGAAAGGGAGTGGAGGGGAGAAGGGGGTGAATTTTGCTGTAGCGTTATATATGAACGGATTTCAATATTCAAAAGGGCACGCGAGGGCTACTGTTCTCACAGAACTTCTAGTTATTACTAAGTTGCAACATGAAGCTCCATAAATAACACATACAAATTTTCACCCCCTTGGTAAATCTAAAGCTGACGCTGACTTCCCAGCAACGTATCGTTAATGGCAGGTTCAGATAACGGGACATGTGTAGATACTGGATTGGATAACCGGATTAGGAGAGGCATGATTGACGGCGCTTGTAGGGCCATGTGACTAGCGAGTTTCAGATTATTTTGGTCCGTCTGTCTGTCCGAGGTTTTGCTAAGAAACCGTTAATACTAGAAATTTGTTATTTTGTAAGGGTATGTATATAAATTACGCCGACATAGTAGTGAAATAAAAGATTTTTTATTATGGTAGCTCCCAAAGAGCTTTTTAATTACTTTAATAATTACTTTAGTAATTATTGCTCTTTGGTAGCTCCCTACATGAAAAGTGGGGATGAATTTATTTTTCGTTGTCTACCCCATCGTGTGGGTTATCGTTGAATAGGTCTTTTAAAATGACTTCAAAGTTGCTAATACCATTGTTCGATTGAATCATTTACGAAATATTAAACTTTAAAGTGCAAATTTTTGTTCCAGTAGGGCCCCTCCCCTCTAAAAGCTAAACTGAAAATCTGGAAAAAAAAGTAATAGTCGTTGAACTTGGGTGTTGGATATTTTTGTACCAAATACAAATCCTTTAAAGTGACAAAGACGAAGTACCTAGTTACTTGTTTATAACGGGTAAAGACCTACTACGGAACCCTACACTGCGCCTGGCCGGTTATTATTATTTTGTTATATTGACCAGATGGTTTCAGCAGGAACTTGAACATGTGTGTGTGTTCGCGTTCGTGTGTGGCCCTCCGGTAAAAGAACAACATCGTTAAAAAACCAACAACCCCCGCATGGTGGTAGGACACTATCTGTGTCCGCCTGGCCAGCTTTTTTTTCTTGCCTTTCGGCAGCTATCCTTGAGAGCCAGTTCCCATTCTAGGCCTAGCGTGCTTACCATCTTTGACCGCATCATCACTTTCCAACAGGTGAGATAGTGGTCAAACACTAGCCTATAAGATATTAAAAAAGTAAGTAGTATGTATAATAAATCGTATATAAATGAAATAGCACAATGTTGAAAAATATTACCTACATTTTGAATTCCTTCCAAATCTACAGTTAAGTAAAGCATCTACATCTCTACCGAGTACATGACTTTGACTAGGCTGTAATTTGCACTTGGCTGCTGAAAATGTCATCGCCAGTTTTCAACACCAATATTATAAATGCAAACGTCGGTTTGTATATTTGTTTGTTTGTTTGGACTTCTTCACGATCAAACGGCTGGACCGATTTCGCTGAAAGTTTGCACAAGGATTGCTACTACTATTGATTAGGCTATAGGATACTTTTTTACGCAAGCGAAGCCGCGGGGCACAGGTAGTAGTCTATAAATATTAATAGGTTTTTTAAATTTCAAAGCTGGAAAATTTGGAAACTAAATTAGATACTATTTTCAGCGACTAAACTCCCAATCATCTAACCTTAATAACAAAATGTGACTGGACGTTGTCTAAGGTAGACATATTTTTTTAATAATAATTTAAATAATAAACATAAATAATATCACGAATGTCATGGCCCACTCTTCAAGACGCCCCTTGTACTCCGATCACCCCGATTGCGCATTGCCTCGTCAGGCATACGGCTAATGCCTCGTTATCTGTATCGGGAACTCATTAGACATCGCATACTCGTCAGTCTGATGTTGATTGATGTATTGGAGAGTGGGTTGTAAGATGAGCAAAGTCTTGTTTAGAATTTGAAGCTATCTGACATTTGGTAGCCTAAGATTATTGTCAAGCTTCAGGTTTAAGTATGGTCTAGGTTGTCCGGCTCGAAGGACCACTTGTTTGTTGTATGTAAATCATATTCAGTGCAGAGCATAAATACTTGTAATTTTAGAAATTTATATTTTACAACGATTTTGAAGATACTTGGTGTGAGGACAGTGGCGGTGCGGAATGTGCTAGATTGCAAAATGTACAGTAGCAGCCCTCCGCACGCCGCTGGCTCTCCAGTCGTCTTCCTGCCTTTGTAACGATATGTAGTCGTCTTCCTGCATTTGTAACGATACGTAGCACTAATAATGTTTCTGTGGTAAAGACAATATATCGATAGACTTATAATTATTCTTTTCATTACTCACCGGCTCCGATAGATAGTTACATATATAAAAGGCAGCTACAAATTAGTGACCTCCAAATAGTGCCCCACAAAAAGTGACCCGTGGTATCCTATAAATTAAAAAATTAAAAAAATAATAATTAACCTTATTTTAATGATGCTCGTCTAGCAAAAAGTACATTTTAAATATTGGACACAAAGCTGTATCATTGAAAAACAGATAATTGAAGACCGTTTAGAAGCGGTAAAAATCGGTTTCAATTGATACACCAGTAATTTTGAGGTGTTTCTCTATTTATATATCTCTGGAGGTGCTTGATGATTTTTGAAAAATTTTGATATTGAATAAATTTTGATTTTGAAAATCCACAATTCCACAGAGAAATTTGTGAACATACATACAGAAAAATTTAAAACCTGCTTCCTTTTTGAAGTCGGTTAAAAATCATTTGACCATGATTTGATTCTACATTTATATTAATGAGTATTGATATTGTCTGAGATGGAAAATACTTTAAATCTGTAAATATCAGAATTATAAAAGGCAATTTAAATATATTTATAGCATGATGAATTGATAGGATATTTTATTTAGGTGTAAAAGTAAGGCAATAGAATCTTACTCTTGAAAGTTTCTATCTATCTCTTCTTATCCATTAGCGTATTTCAGACGTATGCATAAATGGGTGCCTACATAACATTCACCAATACTTTCTCAAGCATACATTTTAATCTAATACTTAACTTGCTACGTATAAATCTTAGCCTAATACTTACTTACTTACTACACTAGCGTTTTTTTGTCAATTTTTACCATTATTCAACCGACTTCCAAAAAGTAGGATATTCTCAATTCGTCTGCGTTTTTTGAAATTATACTTCTTTTGGCGCGTTAGAGAAAAATGATGAGAGTGAATTTTTACGATGCGCGCGCACACCGACACCTAAATTTAACATCGTGAAGTTAGTTCTAGGTGGTACGATGCGCGCGCACACCGTCACCTAAATTCTACACCGTGAAGTTAGTTCTAGGTGGCATGACTATGTTCAAGTTGTATATGTCATATTTAACGTCATATTTTTACGTTAGTAAAACCTTTTTTATTTAAATAAAATCTTTTTGATTAATTTAAATATTTATCGTTAATCACTATTGCATTTTAGTTATTTTTTTTCCATACGCCATAGAAGTATAACTTCTAACGCGTGTACATAAGTACACACTCTCTTTTTTTTTTGTATGTATTTTACGGTATCACTCCGTCAGTTGTAAACTGATGATGATGTGACGAATAATTCTTTTTTTAATCGGTAGGGTATGTTTTCGAGGTAGTTTCATTGTAATTTCATCGAGATCTGCTAGGCTATTCTGTAAGCTACCTCGACAGCGGAATCCGCGGTGAGATTTCAATTACGTACTACGAAATTCAATCGTATCACGTACGTAATACGGTTGAATTTATTAATACGAAATTCAAATCTCACCGCGGATTCCGCTGTCGAGATAGCTTACAGAATAGCCTAGCTGATAAGTATCTCCATAACGACAAACGTCTCAAACTCGCTACTGCAATTGACTCGCGGGGCATGGAAGTCTTAAGTTTTAGTTTTTAAACTTAAAATCTAAACTTAAACTAAAATCTTAATTATAGGGTTCAAAGTTTACATAAAAAGCATAATAGTGTAATGAATGTGTATGAAGCACCAGTCCGATCCGATCCGTCCTGTATGGAGTACTGTTCGTACCTCTGAGATGGTTCGGCTAAATACCAACTCCAGGCGTCGCATTAGAGGCAATTTAGCAAAGTGCTTAAAGGCTAATCAACAATGACGAGCTATTAAGCAGGAGACTCCAGAGCCTAGAGCGTCGCCGCAGAGTTACTTGTTTGTCGAATTTTATTGGATACATTTTGGTGAGTGTGTCATGCATCCACACAAACTTATTTCCCCATCACCTGTTTTCAATGGCACATCCAGACATACTGATACGCACGTTCTGCGATGGGGTGGAACTCCTTAGTTAAGTGCCTACTACTTGGTGGACATTCCATCAATTTGCCCATAGCAATTTGCTTCTATTCATCATACGTACTGCTAGGGATTGGACCTCGATACCTGTCTGTGTTTGTGTGATAGTTTGTGTTTCCGGAAAAGAACCATCTGGAGGTCTACAAATCGCAAGTGAATATGTTTTTAGGGTTCCGTACCCAAAGGGTAAAACGGGGTGTCCGTCTGTCTGTCTGTCTGTCTGTCCGTCTGTCACCATGCTGTATCTCATGAACCATGATAGTCAGACAGTTGAAATTTTCACAGATGATGTATTTCTGTTGCCGCTATAATAACAAATACTAAAAACAGAATAAAGTTAAAAATAATAGAGGGTACCCATACAAGAAACGTGTTTTTCGGCTTTTCACGCCAACTATGAACGCTTAGTTAGGTAAACGTCCCATAGATGGCGTTATATTGAAATGTCGATCCCTAACACCTTTGTTAGACGTTAGATGGCGTTATAAGAAATAAAATGTTTATTAATTATTATTTTTGCTGGCGAAAAATGATAGTGGTATTTTTTGCTCGATCTTATAAAATACTGTAGTGTGGTACGGAACCCTACGAGTGCGAGTTCGACTTGCACTTGGCCAGTTTATTTCTAGCCAAGCGTGCTACATCGTAGACCTCATCGTCACGCATCCGGTGAGATAGTTATCAACAATTTGGCTGTTATGAATTAAATAAATAAGGGTAATATGCATTTGCTTCGTCGAGAAATCTATTTATTTTTAACACTTGCTACAAAGTGAATGTTATCATAACTCCATCATTTTAAGAGATTTCAAAATGTTAAAAATATAGTTTTGATAGAGAAAGAAAATCCATTCAATAGAAAATTCAGTGTACTTTCGACAAAATGGCTTTACGACATTTGAAATTTCTACAGTCAAAATATTCTAAAAACGCAAGTGTGTATCTAAAAGCCACAAAACTCCGTATTAGTATGCCGACCACATTTGGGTAAAGTTTGTACCGTTTACATTGGTCGGTAGCAATATTTGTTTAATTTTAGGATGTAACTGGTAGATCAGTAAGGACTTAGCGAGGCTTACTAAATAAGAAATCGCATTTATCTTTGCAAGATTTATATTATTTTGTATCACATAAACAAACAATTGTAGAGGAAAGAAAGAATACGCATGTTCCTGTGAAGGCGATAGGTAACCAATTGAGCTTTTTTCGGAATTCGGTGACATGATCATATTATTTCTGAAAACCGAAAATGAAGCGAGTACAAACATTTTGTACACACTTTGTATGATCTTCTTAATAAAACAGTCAGAACATGAAGTGATCCATATTTTCGTGTTTGAAGTGAGCGATGTGATTGTACAGCGACAAAAGCCCAAATTAAAAATAGATTTATAAATAATAGTTTGAAAAAATTTAAAAAAATACGCTTTTATAGAAAATCCAACTAAAAAATAGAAAATAAATTTTAATAAATTTTAATTAAAAATAGTGTAAGAAAAAATAATTTTATTGTAAAAAGGGGTTTGTAGGGGGTTAAAATCATGTTTAAAGATTCCGTCACGTACTAACATACAAACATACATACGTCTGAAGCTAATAAAAGCGTATTAAAAAAAAACCCTGAACTAATAATTACTATAATTTATCCATACTGTGAATAGTAAATAAATGTAGCATATATACACATAACATATATACTCTCAGTATTTTGGGTAAAAGCTAGCGTAACGAGCTGGCTTCAGCATTCTATGAATTTAGTGGGTGTAAACAACTGACATGTTTATCTTGATGAGATAACTTATTCCATAAATATATTTAACGTAAATACTTTATGCTTCGGGAGAATATAAATGTGGTAATATTAATCTATACTAATATTATAAAGAGAGAACATTTGTATTTTTGTATGTTTGTAATGAGTAAGCTCAAAAACTACTGAACCGATTTCAAAAAATGTTTCACTAATACATAGAATGGATTTTCGGAATGCAAATAGGCTATATGTTATCCCGTTTAAATCAAAGGTACATTCGTGGAGACCTAATTTGCAACCTAAGTCGGCAAATAAACGGTCGAAAAAACACGTTTCTGACGAACGCTGCTTAATTGAAAATAGATAGAAGAATATTTTCTATGCAAGAGTTGTACAACTTAATAAGACCTACAAAAAAGTCCGCGACAGCATATGTCTATCTCTTAAGGTTGACTCACAGTAACCATTTTAATCTTAAAATTTTTGTTAAAAAATATTACATAACTTCCAAGGCTATTTTCAAGTATATAGTATTAATCCTTATCCAAATAATTACGTTAATTAGCTTGGCCACATATTATAGATTAAAATTGTCCTTTACAGTATATAATTCAAATGAAAACTCTAGAAGATATCACGAATTTCACAAACACGCATCGCAAAATTAATAAAATATTTGCAGTGAAACCACAGATTAGGTCATAGTTACTGCGAAAATATTATTATAAGCTTAGCTATGCTGTAGATCCCCACCGATCACAATCAATTTGAAGTCAATATAGTATAATAATATGATCTATTGTATAAAATAATATTCATCTATATATATAATAATATAATATAATATAATATTTTAAACCACCCCGACTGATCTATGTATAATAGCTTTTTCCAATAACTCTAAACACGACATTTAAAATCTGAGCTGTAAGTTGGTGAGGATTTGAGTATTCTGTAGAGTCCAGGAGGCTTCCATGTTCTTACAATATCGTTGAAGAAGAAGATTTTCGAATTGATCAGACCTATGAATGATATGATTGATATGATTTCATAGCGCAATTAACTAGAAAAAAGCTCATAATTTTATAACGATTGAACGAATTTTCATGAATCAAAGCTAAGAAAACTCTCGATGAAGACATCTATCAAACAAAAAAAAAACTATCAGTAATAAAAACAAAATCGGTTCATCCGGTTAGGTGCTAAGATGCTACAGACAGACACACAGATACACACGTTAAACGTTATTACCCCTACATTTTGCGTCGGGGAACGCCGTAAGGTTACGGCGGCAGATGTACTCCTTGGTGGTAAGCTACTTTTTGGTAGATTTAATGATTCCACTACCACTGTACGAAAACTCATGATTCATGAATGCACATAAAACTTTCATTGGTAGGTATATAGCTAGGATTAGAACCAACGACCGTCGGGTCAGAATCAGGGTAACTATCCATTACGCCAAAGGGCCGTCCAATATCAATACGTAAGTATTATAAAACAAAGTTCATCACTGCGTCTGTCTGTCTGTTCGCAATAATCTCAATAGCTACTGAACGGATTATCATGCGGTTTTCACCAATAGCCAGAGTGTTTATGAGGAAGGTTTAGGTGCATAATTCGTTAAGGTTTTTTCTAAATTGGATGAAATATGACGATGGTTGTTAAATATGTTCATATTTTATATTCGATGCAACAAACTGATGCAAATTTTGTAGGCATATATGTTCTACCCGTGCGAAGCCGGGGCGGGCTGCTAGTCAGTGAATAAAATAATTAGGAACATTTTAACCCTATTTTTATACCCTACTCATTCATTCAGTTTTGTTGACTATCAATTTTGAAAGAAAAAAGAACGGTTTTTTGTTTCGCAATACCTTCGTAGTGACTTTCTGTTTTAGTTCGTATACTTAGATAATAAAGTAGTACTATCTTATATAGATAAACAATAGAGCTAAAAACTAAAATTTCATTATTTAGTTATGAGGTAGCAAAAAGTCTTAGATCAGCACATTTACCTAGATAGACGCTGGTTTTCAGCTAAACCTGCGGGTAATAGACTGCACAAAATATTTGTGTGACAAGCAGGATGTGATTTACACCCAGGGTTGGCTTCAGACGAGGAAATTAACTCTTAAATCGGACGATAGCACAAACATGACATTTTGTATGTAATTTTTTTTTACTTTTAAGCACATTACACACATAGAGGAGCGTAAGATTTTTAGCATACTCAAAAAGTTCATATTATACATACATATTGGAAAATAACCGGCCAAGTGCGTGTCGGGCCACGCGCAGTGTAGGGTTCCGTAGTAGCATGTTTTTCAATGCAAGTCTTTACCCGTTATAAACAAGCAACTAGGTACTCCGTCTTTGTCACTTTAAAGGATTTATTCTAAGGATTTTGTATTTGGTACAAAACTATTCAACACCCAAGTTCAACGACTATTACTGCTAAACTAATAAAGTTATCTTAACCGCTATAATTTTCCTTTAAATTTCATGAAATGCGCTATTATTACGATTTTTTCCAGATTTTTCAAGCCAGCAGTTTAGCTTTTAGATGGGGGGGGGGGGGGACGCCCTACTGGAACAAAAATTTGCACTTTAAAGTTTAATATTTCGTAAATAGAGCATCAATCGAAAAATGGTATTTGCAACCCTCTAGTTATTTTAAAAGACCTAATCAACGATACCCCACACGATGGGGTAGACGATGAAAACAAAATCATCCTCACTTCTCATATAGGGGAACTACCCTAAAAAAAAATATTTTTCTAAATTTTATTTCAGCACTTTGTCGGCGTTATTCATTTACATACCCCCACAAAATTACAGCTTTTTTGTATTAGCGGTCTCTTAGCAAAACCTCGGACAGACAGACAGACGGACATGACGAAACTATAAGGGTTCCTTGTCAGGACTACGGAACCCTAAAAAAGTGCGGAATGATATAATTTTGTTGTTATATCCTATTTGGGCCAGATAGGATATAACAACAAAATTACACGACTCACGACTCTACAAGACGCGATAGTCATAGCTACGTTAATAAGGTCTTTTCAGACCAAAACATTAGAAAAGATCGATAACAGCATACATAAAGCAACTTTACCAACTCTGTTTTGACTGTATATATTCTGACTTTGACGTTGATGTACCAACTCCATATTAACTACATCGAAAATACCATATATCTTCAAAATAAATTCAATTTTCCTATACCTACCCACATTTTAAAGTCAAAATTCAATAATTTATACGGCAATAAAAGTCACGAGTCTCACTTGAGAGACAAACAAATATCTCGATAAATTAAACGAGATAAAATGAAAATATCGAATAACTCGAGTTGAAAGCGTTTCCGTGTAAATACTATGGAGTGGGGTAAACAGCAGGGTTGTGAGGACTTATTTATGGGGCGAGCAGGGGTCGATACTGTCGTAATGTCACTTTTTATTGGAGACAGACTTGAATCATTCACATATTATATAATTATATGGGCTGAAAATACATACAATACATACAAGGTGTTGACACAACCTTAGCAATGGCAGACATTTTATGTGACATTATGAGGTTTAGGTATCAACTTTTTTGTGGGTATTTCCATAGAGGCGAATGTATCGTGGCGCTCCATGTTTTTCCTACCTCCATGACTTGAATACTCTTAGAGCCTTCACATACCATAAGTAATGGAAAGGGAATGTCTCGGCAGCGTCGGCTCGTCGCCGCGGATACGGCTAGGTGACGCCGCGTCTACATCAAAGCGTCGCCGCGCAATCTGGGAAAATGTCGAAAAGATGTTGAAAGAAAGATTTTAATAAATAGCCTGCTAAATAAGTTTTTTTCAGCTTTAACTTGTTTTAATGTAACTTCTTGGCTTGGTGCCACTGAGGAGAAACGTCAACACGTGGACGACTGGCCGCAAGCGCGTTTACGGCTAGTTGACCGCGCACCGCTTGAGATTCGTGAGCTTGTCCCGATTACATCAGGTCTTAGGCCTTATTGAGGAGACGTTACTGAGTTTTTTTTTAATCTTACTAGCAATGCGGGTTGCACATAACTAGTAGTTATTAAATATGTTTGTGCCTGGAGTGGGTTCACATTAATACTGCAATGGGTAGGGATCGAATTCATGAGCTCTCGGTCGCCAGGCCGTCGCCTTATGGGTTATTCCCACTCAATAAAATCTATATATCCCACACTACGAGTATGAGATATTTCTAACTAAACTGCAACATCGAACCTAAGTATAATCAATATTTATAAACAAATAAAGATCACAGTGTAACAAATAGTAGTAGGTACTAAAACAGCACTCACGGTACAAGCGAGGACAGCCGATAGAATATTCAATGCGCTGAAAGCGTTCCGATGTTATGTCGCGGAACCCGAGTTTAGTTTATAATTGTCACTGTGACGGACAATATTTACTCTGGATTCTCTATCTGTCTATTTAGATATTTATATCTTTTTAACCAACTTCATAAATAAATAATAGTAAAAAAAACTAAAAAAAATACGCTTTTATAGAAAATCCAACTAAAAAATAGAAAATAAATTTTAATAAATTTGAATTAAAAATTGTGTAAGAAAAAATGATTTTTGTGTAAAAAAAAACGTGGGGTGCATGGTATCAATAGTTACAAATATTTTATGAACAGATATGACTAGAAGGGTTTATTTTGATAATATCCTGAAAAGCACCCCACGCTTTTTTTACAATAAAATCTATTTTTCTTACACTATTTTTAATTAAAATTTATTAAAATTTATTTTCTATTTTTTAGTTGGATTTTCTATAAAAGCGTATTTTTTTAGTTTTTTTAAACTATTATTTAATTTTCATTTTTTAGTCGATTTTTTTTTTTTTTAATTTATTTATTGTCATCGGTCCTTAATAAGTCTGCCAAATTTCGAGTTAATCCGACGTTTCGAAGGGGGTTAAAATCATGTTTAAATATTCCGTTACATGCTAACATACAAACATACATACGAGTACGTCTGAAGCTAATAAAAGCGTATTAAAAAGGATGAGGTTATCAATCCGTCGGAATCTTTTTTTTTATGTACGTTCACCGATTACTCGAAGATGCCTGAACCAATTTGGAAAATTATTTTTTTGTTTCAAAGGCTACTCCTCCCTGGTGATCCCAATTACATTTGAACGAAATCGGCCGAGCTGTTTTTAATATATCAACATTTGTATTACAATGCATTTATATTACCTTGTATACCTTGACGACTTTGAGTATGGTGAATACTCAAAGCTTGACGACATGCAACTACTGGCACAGATTATATACCAGTCATTACGTCTACTGGCTATTTTGACTAGCGCGACGTTTGAAGTCGGTTATTTAAGTTTTTTAAACGATCTTAAACAATTCATTCCTTTTTCTTGCATATATTTGAAGTGGCTCTCAAGGACCGCTGCTGGATAACACTAGATGTGTGGCGACAGATTCTCCAACTTGATGGTGGTAGGTGGCCGGGCCGACACCTGGGGCCTTATTCAGTATGACCAATGAGATAACGCGTTCTTTAACGCGCCACGTTACATTATTGAAAAATTGTATTCTGTATGCCACACTATAGGTAAATTAAACAAAACGCGCGCGTTACACGTCCTCATATGTCACGATAATTTGACAGCTCAAAACGCGCTCATAACCTTACCCTACCGCGATTTAATTGGCATAGAAAATACCATAACGCGGATATAACGTAACACGGCACGGTCAGACTTTAAAATGGTCATACTGAATAAGGCCCCTGACGTTTTCCGGCCACAATGCAGAAACTACACACCATACAGTCAAGTAACCTAACACTCTCTAACTCTCATCATAGCGTATAGCGTTCTGAATGAATCCAAGTCTTAAGTTCTCTACAAAACCTACACCTTATTTTTTTTTGTATAAAGTAACAAGAAAGAAAGAAAGAAAGAAAGAAAAATCATTTATTCAGCGGTCCTCAAGTTAAAGTACAGATGAAAAATATATTAGACATTTTGAGTAAAAAAACTTAACAAAATAAAACAAAAAACAAAAAAAGAAATACAATATGAGGTGCTGAAACAGACCAGTCTCAGCACAAATGTCTAGATTCTTGGATCGTAGACCCCAAAACCAAGACGCTGATTTTCAGAATGGCCTGAGTGCGGGAGTAGGACTAACACCGATAACAATAACTTAAATAAAATAGATACAATATATATACATATATATATATATATATATATTTATAAGACAAGCCCTATGCTCGCCAGATAGTAAGCGATGACGTCTACCTATTACAGATACTGTGGCATCCAACATTTTGAATAGCCAGAATATTAAATATCACCGCACCGCGCCTGTTACCCAGAGACGTAAAGATGTCAAGTCTCATATGCCTTGTTATTTCACTGGACACTGTGCCATTCCAACCAAGAAACATTCCTATTTTACAGCTAAATTAATTGGCAAAGTGGTGGTGTAGCCTCAGGCGGACCAACAGAAGTCCTACCACTACATAAATATTTTAAGTACCAAGTTTATGGTGTTTATCTTCATACCTCTAAAGGTACTATAATTTAAAATAATAATATATTGTATGCATTTATTGAAATATATATGGTTGTATATATTTATGTATATATCAGATGTATGTATATTTATATACCTGTATAGATAGATGTAGTGTAAATAATGTATAAGTATGTGCCTGTATAGTAAAATATATAAATATATAAATATTCTACTAGCTGTGCCCGCGACTTCGTCCGCGAATGGAATAGTGTCTTTGGGTAGCATTTTTAAATATTTAGGCTGATTATTTTACAAATAAGACACATGCGTATCCCACCTACACACCGTAACACGCCGCGCAAATCCCCCTTCCCTCTCCCTCCCCCCTCTCCCTTTCCCTCCCCTCTCCCTCTCTTCCCTCCAACCCCTTTCTCCTCACTTCCCTCTCCCCGTCCCCTTTTCCCCCACTTTCCCTCCCCTCCCCACCCCTCTCTTCCCCCCACTCCCCTTCCCTCACTTCCCTCTCCCCTCCCCTTTTCCCCCTCCCCCTCCCCACTCCTCTTTCCCCCATTTCGCCTCCCCTCCCCTTTCCCTCACCTCCCATCCCTCTCCCCCTTTCCCCTTCCCCTCATTTCCACCCTCCCTCCCCTCCCCTCATTCCCCCTTCCCCCTCTTCCTCCCCTTCCCCCTCACAAACGTTGAATGACATATTAATGTATATCTAATCAACAGCCTAAACAATAAGTTTCAAGCTTCTAGCTTTAAAAATGACGATACTTCCATACAACTTTTCATCCCCCCTTTTAACCCTTTTCAACCCTCTTTTCGCATTATAAAGTAGCCTATGTCCGTTCTCAGGCTCTAGACTATCTATATACCAAATTTCATTTAAATCGGTTCAGTGGTTTTTGCGAGAAAGTGACACAGACAGACAGACAGAGTTACTTTCGCATTTATAATATTAGTTAGTATTAGTATTCTATGGTATTTGTATGTATGTACGTAGGTACATACATACAAATACCTGTATATCATGTATATCTGTAAGTATTATACATGTTATAATACATAAACATTTTGATTGCAGTTTCAAGTAACGTATAATCGCCATCGCCAAACTCCCTTTGATTTTGTTACTACTCCACACTTGGTTGTCTATAAGAGATCGCTTTATGCGATAAGACCGCCGATTTTATCACCGATTAAATAAATGTTAATATGTCTAGATTTAAGTTTCTTTCTTGCTATACAATAAAGAGTTTACCTATCTATTTATCTACTTATCAGGTCTCGATGAAATTACAATGAAAGGTGGTACTTCAAATGTAACTTATCAATTTAAAAAATATTAATATTTTTTATAGAGTACTCGCGTAACAAACATACAAAATGAAAACATACAGAGGAATTGAGAACATCCTCATTTTTGGAAGTCGGTTAAAAAGATGTTCAATGCCAGCCATTGTGGCGTCCCCTGAGTGCAAGGAGCTTATCACGTTTTTTGTAGTTATCTAAAAGGGTGAAGGGTTTAAAGAAGTAAGAGTCACTCCCCTCTTCGTAGGAATATCGTTGAGGAGG
Source organism: Cabera pusaria (assembly GCA_954871355.1). Classification (NCBI taxonomy): domain Eukaryota; kingdom Metazoa; phylum Arthropoda; class Insecta; order Lepidoptera; family Geometridae; genus Cabera; species Cabera pusaria. The sequence goes on from OX940890.1 coordinate 4,003,774, forward strand.
TTGGTGACACATTGAGAATAAATCCTCTTAATTTTACCATGGAATATTTTAGTACCGTTTATAGGACAAAAACATCTGACTTCTAATGCCGCGCTAGTTCTTTTCAGTACCAAGTTTGAGGTGTTTATCTTCATATCTCTAGAGATACTCAGCAGATCTCGATAAAATTATACAATTACAATGGGACCAAAGAAGTGCACCAACAAAATAATTTTCCAAATCGGCTTATAAAGACGGAGTTTAGAGGTAACCTAAACACGACATTTGTGCTGAAAAAAATACAATCAAAGCTAAGAACACTCTCGATTAAGACAATTATCAAACAATAAAAACTAAATCAAAATCGTTACATATCTGTTTAGCCGCTGCAAAACGTTGCTACAAATGTCAAACTTATAACCACCTTCATTTTGTGTCAGGGGTTAAAAAGCAGCTGACAAAGTTAGGTCGATTGATTACATTAATTTGTCTACCTTACACTTCTTATTCAAACAAAAATGAATCCCATTTTTGCATAGTGGTAGGACGTGCAGTTTCAGTTAAGCGATACACACACTGCCCCGCGCCACGCACCCCGCAGCGTGTGGGGCAGGGTGTGTATCGAGCCACGCATGTGGGTGCGCAAGTGCAGATATGCATCATCATGCAGATTTTTCCGCAAAAACGCGAACAAAAAAAAACAAAAACTCGCGAGGGTGCGTGTTTCTCCGCATGTAGGCGCGTGATCTGCAACACTGCGCGTGCATGCGTTTGCGAATGGAACTACCTGGGAAGTGTGAGGACCCACCCTTCCCAAGTGGTTCCATTTAAATTTGAAACAAAAAAATAATTCTCCAGGTCGGTTCAGGCATCTTCGAGTAATCGGGAACATACATAAAAAACAGATTCCGACGAATTGAGTACCTCCTCCTTTTTTGTGAATTCGGTTAAAAATAGCTACAAACTAAGTATGTCTCTGAATGAATCAGCATGAAACCGCACCAAAGCATAGCGCCACAGATCCGACGGCACTTCCACGCCGTCCGCGACTTACCAACTTGGAAACTGGCGTGTCATCTTACATACTTACTTGGATAGTTCAAGAGCTCTCTACTGAAAATGTACAGCTCGAATCTTTGTACTTAAAACCTCCAACCATAATTAACAAATTTAAGGAACGACATTTATTACACTTTCACCTCACTGAAGTTACCTAGGACTTTATTAACATGGAGAATATTTTTAAAATTTTAAAATGTTTTATTGTAGTTGTTCATGTCTACCCAAACAATAGTTGTTTTGTCTAATGCATGAATTAAAATACATATTATTGTTTAGATAGTTAAGTCGAAGTTAGATAACATGAATACCTATTGTATTAAGATTCCATGTAAGTTAAATTTTATTTCTTTATGGAAATAAATATCTTTAACCACAATGCCATAACAGGTCGCGGTGTCTAACTCACGGTGAGAACGAGTCTCAATAAATTCTTATACAATTCTCAATCGATTCGACAATTAATTTAATTTATAAAAATATTTTTTAAATTTCACATATTTTATTGTAGTTGTTCATGTCTGCCCAAACAATAGAGGTTTTGTCAAATGCATGAATTAAAATAAGTTTTATTGTTCAATCAGTTAAGTCGAACTTAAATAACATAATTACCTATTGTATTAAGTTTCCGTGTAAGTTAAGTTATATTTCTTTATGTAAATAAATATCTTTAACCACAATGCCATAACAGGTTGCGGTGTCTAACTCACGGTGAGAACGAGTCTCAATAAATTCTTAAACAATTCTCAATCGATTCGACATTTAATTTAATTTTTTTACTTGGTATCCCTAATTTAACATTTAAATAAAAGTCAGAGTATTCCTAGGTCTATCGTGTTCACTATTTGTAAATTAGTATACGGCCACAATTATCTTCTGAACACCACTATGAATATGTATGAAACACAATAACATATTTATGACAAGTAAGTTAATATTTAATGCACGATACATATTGAATAAATTGTACATTACAATTTCAAATGACAACATTATCATGTTTCATACTTTTAAGAGCGTGATTTTTCAGTAGCAGAGTTTAGTGATCAGATTTTACTGAAATTTAACAAGGAGATTCTTTATAGCAGGAGGATAAACAAAGGCTACTGAATTCTTGGTGTACGTTAACAATGTTGCGGGTATCAGCTAGTTAATTATGTATTATTGACAAACCTGTCCAGTGACTCTTATACTACAAGATATTTTCCACAGTAAGTAAGGGCCGCAGATTTGAATATATTTGGCGCTTGATAATGCCAGGGATCCTTGAAGATGCAAAGTGATCCTTTTAGGCCGAGCCGCTGAGAAGTTATGGCTAAAGCGGAGTTTTGGCTAAAAGCTTACCATGTTTAGGGAGGTGAGGATATTGTTAGCTAAAGTTCATGAAATTACAGGAAAATGATTTATGATCGTTGACAAAACGAGAAAAAAACGACTTGAAACAGTGAGCTAGTAATTTTGAGCACTTAGTTTGAGGTGTTTATCTCCATATATCTATAGATACTTATCAAATCTCAATAATGTTATAATGGAACCAAACGGGAAGCATATTCTCTCAAACGGAAAAATAATTTTCCAAATCGGGTCATTAAAATATACAGGCGAATTCATTCTTTGTAAAATGGTTTAAAATAAATATTACGACAAAAATTTAGTACTTTAGTTGATAGGTAGTTTTTGTGACTTTGAATCATGATTCAAGTTAGTGGTTCATTGCTGCACAACCTCGAGAAAGACAATTCATTGAGAACTAACTGGCTCTAAAGGAGATCCCACCCATCTGACGCACCGTTAAATGTTTAACAACAGATTTTCTGATCTAGAGAGTTGGTTAGCCAGTTTAATTGGTAATTAAAATTATCCAGAAAGTTAAATAATATTTAAGTATACAACGGCTATTAACATTATGTAAATATTAATATAGCTGAAAGGATAAGCAAGCTGAAGTGGCAGTGGGCTGGTCACATCTATCGCAGAACCGATAACCGCTGGGGTAGACGAGTTCTAGAGTATAGACCACGGCTCGGTAAACGAAGCCTAGGACGCCCTCCAGCTAGGAGAAGCGATGATATACGCAAGCTGGCTGGCAGCGGTTGGAAACAAGGAGCTGAATATCGAGCTCAGTGGCGTGCCATAGAAGCGGCCTATGTCCAGCTGTGAACGAACACTGGCTGTTAATGAATGAAATATTAAAATGTGGTAAAAGCCGGGTTTCGTACGTTCCTGGACTTTAATAACGTCTAAAACTGTTCGTATTTAATTTCCGGTAAATGTTTACGTGTATTAATAGGCGTTATATTTTTTTATTGCTAAGTAGATATGAAACACTGCTTACAAAAAAACACTGCAAACACACTAAATATTATAATATCGTTTAAAAACTAAAAAACAACCGACTTCAATGCCGCGCTATTCATTTTCAGTACCAATTTTGAGATGTTTATCTCAATATCTCTGGAGATACTTATCATACCTCGATAAAATTACCATGGTACCACACTTGGGATATCTCCTTTCGAACAAAAAAAGAATAATCGAAATCGGTTCATAAACGACGAAGCTATCCGCGAACAAACATAAAAAAAAAAAAAAAAAAATATACGGTCTAATTGAGAAACTTCCTCCTTTTTTTGACGTCGGTTAAAAATACGGGACTTATCGCGCTAGTAGATCATTAATTTTATATAACTCGACATTCCGACCAAGTTTCACTGACCCAGTCGTTTCGTGACCACGATCAATAGGTCCCGTATTTTAATGTGACTATTTTGAAAATATGTCGTACTGATCCAATACCTATATCCTACCAATATGAATCAACTGAATGTGGAGCTAACTTAACAATGAAGTCAAACTCCCACTGTAAACATAATATTGTTCTGGCCCATTTAATGTAACTAAAACTTTCCATTCATCATAGCACTTGTGAATATCAATATTTATTGGATAGAACTTAAATATGAATAGATATAATATAATTATGTTCTACATTTAAAGCGATCACTCTACATGGGGACATCTGGTTGTGGATAACAGACATGTACGTGCTGTGTTCATTTAAGCTGTTGATAATTTTTATAGTTGTTGTATTGAGTCAGGTAGAAATTGTCGGTGGAAATTATGTGGTAGATTTCTTTAAAAATATACCGGAGAGTATCGAAGTGAGTATTTTTTATTTGATACCTGCTATAAATTAAACGATTTTTTTAACTGAATTCCAAACAGAAGGAGTATGTCACGCGATTACTCCATCAATTGTGAACCGATTAGAATAATTATCTTTGTAATCGGTATGGTACGTTTCCGAGGTGGACTTCACAAAAAAGGAGAAGGTTCTCAATTCGTCGGAAACTTTTTTTTTCTTTTATGTATGTTCACCGATTACTCGAAGATGCCCGACCGATTTGGAAAATTATTTTTTTGTTTCAAAGGATACTACCCTTCCCAGGTGATTCCATTTAAATTTTAACGAAATCGTTTTATTCGTTTTTAATATATCAATATTTGTTTTACGACGCATTTATGTACCTCGATGATATGCTACTAACAACTGGCTACTTTGACTAGCGCGACGTTTGAAGTCGGTTCTTTTAGTTATTTAACGATCTTAAATTATAAATCTTCTCATTGCCCTGTACTGCCTATTGGGACTATAATTAAGGATAGTTCATAAGCCCCCACAGTATCTTTTACGTTTATCGTCTTATCTCCGGAGATACTTATCAGATCTCGTTGAAGGAACTACCTCAAAAACGTACCCTACTGATAACAAAAAGAATCATTCAAATCGGTTCACTATTGACGGAGTAATCGCGTAACATAAACACACAAAAAAAACATACAAACGATTTGAGAACCTCCTTTTTGGAAGTCGGTTGAAAAGGCACAGACTACTTCTTTCCACATGTTACGATCCTATCATACCTCTTTAACTTCTTCTACTTTCATGAGCCCCTTATGCAAAAAAGTGGCAATAACTCAATAGCTAAGGCCTGGCGATCGGGAAGTCATGAGTTCCATCACCATCCATTGCACTATTGACGTGAATCCGTCTCAGACACAAGCATATATAGCTTAGTTGGAGGGGTTAACAAAACTAGTAAGCTTAATAAAAAAATAAAAATACATGCCCGCCGGTTATAGGTACTTTTAACTTGACCTTTCTTTAAAACGTTTCCGGTCTTGATACGTTCGCCTAGGTCGGCCTTTACCAGCTGGCCTAATCACACTCGTCTCATAAATCTGTTTCGTCAATCTCCGATCAACAAGTTAGTTTTATTAATTGGTTTGCTTATTCTTGAGTTTATAATCAGGGTATTGTTCTCAGAAAGCGTATTCACGTGTATGGAGCACAATGAAAATAGAAATTAAACCAGTTAAGTATCGACGAAGACGAAGTAAGTAAACAAATTACTGCATTAAAAAAATACGTTAGTTGAAAAATAAAGTATGTGTTAATACAAGTTCAGAAGTCTGCTTACCACACCGTATTATACCATGACCGTGGTTAGAACGTGTGAGGAATATTAAAGATAGTTTAAAATCTAAATCAATCGACTTCCATGCCTTGCGAGTCAATTTCAGTAGAAAGTTTGAGACATTTATCGTGATATCTGTCGAAGTACTTATCAGATCTCGATGGGATTACCACCTTGAAAATGCACTCTACTTTAAAAACAAGACGTAACGTAGACGTGTTCTAGAGTGGACACCACGGCTCAGCAATCGTAATGTAGGACGCCCTCTAGCTTGGTGGAGCGATGATACACGCAAGCTGGCTGGCAGCGGTTAGAAACGAATAGCTGGAAATCGAGGTCAGTAACGTGCCATAGGAGAGAGGCCTATGTCCAGCAGTGGATAGAAATTGGCTGATAATGATGATCTTTAAGTAATCGCACATATAAAAAATAAAAGATTCGCATGAGTTAAGAACCTACTTCTTTATATGTAAATATTTGTAGACGCGGCTGAGGCCTTCAAACGGAGAAAATATAATTACAATTAAGCGTTTCTTCTGTTTGGGGTCGAGACCCTACAAGGGTCATCAAGCATGCTGTTTTGTAAAGGAGTTGTCCAGACGTCTGATAGATGTCTCCCAAGACCAAAGAGCTTACGCTTACCTCGGCCAAAGAATTAGTCTTGCCATTCAAAGAGGTAATGTCGCCAGTTTTTTGGGTACCCTACCAGCGGACAGAGACTTTAATTCAGTATATTATTTGTATATTTTTAAATAGTCTGTATTATGTTTTAGGAGTAGTTTATATTGTATTTATAGTTTTAAATTAATTTTTACCATGTTGATGTTTTCATAAGTTTCTAGAATTATGTTAATAAAATATTTGTATATTTTGGATGTGTACGTGTTATTTCTTCAACCAAGCAAAAACGGCTGAATGGATTTTGAATGAAATTTGGCATACGGGATAGTTATAATCTGAAAAGTTTCTGAATATACTTATTAAATCCAAGTGAAGCAGTGGGGACACAGTAAGTTTATAATATTTGTAGTGGTAGGATTTCTCTCAGTGCGCTTGGGACGGTACCAACATTTTGTCAGTTATTCGGTCGTAAAATAGAACGTTTTATTTATTTCAGATAGGCTAGCGTTTGACCACTATCTCACCTGTTGGTAAGTGATGATGCGGTTAAGGATAGTAGCACGCTAGACCTAGAATAGGAACTGACTCTCAAGGATAGCTGCTAGAATACATTTAGATGTTTAGGCGACAGATTTTCCAACTTGAGGGTGGTAGCTGACCAGGCGGACACTAGATAGTGTCCTACCACCATGCGGGGGTTATGGGTTTCTTCAAGATGTTTTTTTCCTTCACCGGAGGGCCACTGTGAAAAGCGCACATACATTTTTCGATAGAAAAATCCATTGGTGCATGGCGGGGATTGAACTCGGTTCCTCAGGCATCAAAGCCGACTCGAAAATCTGTCACCAAATATCTAATGTGTTTCGGCAGCTATCCTTAAGAGCCAGTTTCCATTCTAGGCCTAGCGTGCTTACCATCTTGGACCGCATAATCACTTACCAACAGGTGAGATAGTGGTTAAACGCTTGCCTATATAATATAAAAAAAGCTTTATATAGAATGTTCTGCCACTGGAAAAATGGATCCTACACCCGACAGATGCGAACAAGCCGTTTCTGTAATAGGTAGACGTCATCGCTTACCATCAGGAGAGCGTAAAATAATAGAATCTTTGCTTGGCTTATTGCAAACCCACTTTTGAAACATAATGCAAATCTATTAAATACAATTCTTTCAGAATCTAAAACAAAGAAAACAACGCCCAAGCCTCCAGTGATTTTCGAAAGCTCTTCAGACTTAGCTCAGGTCGACCAACGTAGCTACGAAGCGGCACCCGTTGTGATACCAGTTATGCCAAGACCAGTGTGGAGAGGTATTAACTCCTGGGGGCCATTAATGGTGCCACGATTTATATTATATAGAGGTAAATATTATTTTCTATTACTTTTAATATGAAACTTTTCAACCTACTTCCAAAAAGACTTCCTCATTTCGTCTTTTTTTTCTTTTTTTTTGTTTGTATGTTACGCGATTACTCCGTCAATTGTGAACCGATTCGAATGATTATTTTTGTAATCGGTAGAATACGATTTCGAGGTGGTTTCATTGTAATTTCATCGAGATCTGAATAGTATTCACAGAGATATGACGACAAACGTCTCAAACTTGCTACTGAAATTGACTTTCGGGGCATTGAAGTTGAAATTGTTTTAGTTATTAAAATCTTAATCATATTCCATCGCCTCAAATGTTTTCGTCCTAATATCGCATATCACCGACATGCATGTCATTGCATGCATTACAGCTGGTGCTGATTGGTGGATATGATGTATGATGACATTTAGGTCTAGTTGTGATTGGCGGACGCTTCCGCAGCCATATTTGTAGACATAGATAGATAGATAGATAAACATTTTATTTAACACCTTAAAAGTTAAACATGAAAAAAAAATAGTTACTAACAAACAGTGTACCAATAGGCGTTCTTATCGCTTAAAGCGATCTCTTCCAGACAACCTTGGTTTTTAAAAGAATATCTGAAGTATATTATGGCGGTATAATGGTGTTAATATTGCTAGAACATAATAAGTACATAATATCTAATAACGTAAATTCATGCATAATAATACTATACACAAAATAACATTTTACAAGAATAATATAATTATGATACATATACAGATACAGATACAGACATAAATACATATATGTATATATATATATATATATATATATATATGTATATATATATATATATATATATATACACGCGGAAGTGACGTAAGCGTCATGTTATATTTTATATTTATGCATATCCTCTATTTTAAAACGGCGTTACTCCGAAGACGTATTCGCTATCATTCGGGCCCTCATCCCGCTAAGTTCCACAGATGGTGTTGTACAAAAAAAACTAAATTTGTGAAGGACGTTTCTCTTTTAACGCGTAGCTTTAGCTTTTAGTTTTTTTAAGGCGCCAATAGCCCAATACAGAAGGTGTCGGACTGGCGATCGAGAGATCGTGAGTTCGATCCCCACCCCACCCATTGCACTATTGACGTGGACCAACTCCAGACACAAGCATATTTAGCTTATTTGTAGGGATTAGCAAGAATACTAGTAATGTGCAACCCACATTGCACGTAATCATTTTTAGAAAAAATAAACGCGTTCTACGTACCCTCTTATTTTTTACTTTTAGACCTTCGTCCTTTATATATAGCTTAGGTGGTTAAAATGGGCGACCACGCGGCTAGACCTCCCATTTGGACCCATTGGAAACAACCCATTGCACGATTCATTAAGAATTGATGCGTACCTCTAAAGATATGGAAATATATACCTCAAACTTGCTTTTGTAAATGGTTTATTTATCTGTGAAGTCAGACTTTTTTAATTTTTTAAACAATATCACTACATTATAATTATTATAAAGCAAAGTCTCCCCGCGGCGGCGGTCTGTCTGTTAGCAATAAACTCAAAACTACGAAACGGATTTTCATGCGGTTTCCACCAATAGATAGAGTGATTCTTGAGGAAGGTTCAAATATATAACTTTTCAAGGTTGTTTGTAAATTGTTTGAAATATGACGATTATTTTTGAAGACGTTAACTATCCATACTCGACGCAACAAACTGATGCAAAAATGCAGGCATATATTCTCTACCTGTACGAAGTCGTGGCGGGTCGCAAGTTAATAATAAATCAAAATTTATTTTACAGGTGAAGATTACAGCATCAGAAAACATAGATTTGATCGGTGGCAAGACTTCGTGGGATTTCCATATATATCAATGGAAGAATCAACGCGAATAAATCTAGGCACAACCACTAGCCTTTATGGAGGAAATGAGATTATAAATAATCCCTAAAGGATTGGAGATCTGTTAATGGCAGCTACACTGTCCCTACGAGTAGTGAAATATCATTCGCACACCGGTTTTATTCGTTTGATGTTTTATTTAAGGTCTAGCGCACACAGCGTTGCGTTTATTCTACCGCACGGTAGAATAAACGCAGTCACGGGTCCGCACACTGCGGGGAAAAAGCACACGTTTTGTCATAATAATCTCAAAATTTTTGTAGGAATCGGTAATAAAATAATTACTATTTTGAAAAGAGTACATCCTAGCGATTCTAACAATATTTTGAATAGTATAATAATATTGTAATTATTATGTCATTATTTTTGTATATTCTGATTATTAATATTCTAATATATTATTATCGTTTATTTTATTTTTAAGAGACATTAAAATAGATAATAATTTTTACAAATTTTGATTTATCTTTAAATCAACCCCTCTTTTTCTTGCTTTAATAAATAGCTCCGATTAAAGCAAAAATATTAATTTTGGTAAAGAAAAAAAATAACTGAGTGTTTTTATAGATCTCTATGTGATACAAAGTTGGACTCACCGGGAATTTGTAGCCGTCTTTTCCGCATGCGTTTATTTCACCGTAATGCGTCTATTCTACGACACTCCGTTCTTCACAGAATATGCGAAGTCGCGAGTGAATAGGTATCTTCTAGGTAAGCGCGCTACATCTTGGACCACATCGTCACTTAACATCAGGTCTATCGCTTTCCTAATATAAATAAAACTGGCCAAGTGCGAGTCAGACTTTTTTCCAGCACGGGTTTCGAACGCCATCTAGAGATTATCTGACGAACTTCTAACACCAACTAAATAAACATTAACACAAAGGTGTTAGTAATTAATATTATTAAATATCTGGTTGACCGAGCTTTGCTCGGTATTTTTTGCCACTTAAACAGAAAAATATTACTCTTCCCGACATCTATTGACGAATAAAAATACTATTTTTTTTAATTGAGAGCAACTAACTGCTTGAACGACACAATAAAACACTAAAGCTACTTCTACTCGCCAATAGATGTCGGGAAGAGTCATATTTTAAGTTGATTATCGATAAAGTTGATTATTGAAAACACAAATAAAACAACATTTTCTGAAAATGAATCCTATCTAGATTATTTTGATTTTTCGCCCCCGAAATACTAAATTATATTTAATCGTTGGAGCCGTTTCCAAGATTCAGATTCAGATTCCGAGATTAAGGTAAACACGATAGCGCCATTTATGATGCTAATAGCTAGATGGCGCTGGATATCGTAAAAAACACGTTTTTTGTTTTAAACCCTTTAATTTTTAACTTTGTTCTGTTCTTAGTATTTGTTGTTATAGCGGCTAAAGAAATACATCATCTGCGAAAATTTCAACCGTCTAACTACAACAGTTCATGAGATACAGCCTGGTGACAGACGGACAGACAGACAGACAGACAGACAGACGGACAGTCTGTCAGTCTCAGTAATAGGGTTACGTTGGTACCCTTTGGGTTCGGAACCCTAAAAAGCGTTATAAAACGCAACGCAATGTGCGCTAGGCGGTGTTTGCGAAACATCGTTTTGGGGTGCTGTGAGTTTTAGCTAACGGAGATTTTGCTCGCGCATATTGATTAACAATCAGAATGTTAAATAAAATTTTAATCAATAAGAACAGTTCAGTGAAATACAGACTTAATTATTATATTGTTTATATCAGACACGCAGACGTACTGATATACGCCACCGTAACATGGTGGACATACCATCCGTACGAAGCGATTTGCTTCAACATTCATAATACTTACTGCCAGGGATGGGAACTCCTTGCCTGACTCTATGTTTCCAGAAAGGAACTTTTTTAGGGTTTAAGCGTGGAGTCGTGCCCGTCGCATTCTCTGGGTGTCAGATTTTCAAACGCGTTAGAAACAGTATATTGAGCTCCAAAACTCAAATTGCTGACGTTGGTCAAAAAGGCAGCTGTCAGTCTGAAGGGGCTGAACACGTCTGTCGTATGTCGGATAAGCTGTGGGCTAAGCTCACCACTGAGTGGAGCCCACGCAACGTTAGACCACGTTCTGGTAGGCCCAGGATGAAATGGTGGGATGAGCTAGACTCCTTTCGGAAAGGCTGGCAATCCATAGCACAGCTGCCGACTGTAATCAATTAGGAAGGCTTTGGCCCAGTAGTGGGACAAAAAAGGATCTAAATAAATAATAAATAAATTTACTCTACGCCACGTCTACGCCGTCGGTCTTCCAATACATTGGTGTTGGAAGGACTATAACAGTTCTTTTGAGGGTTTTTTACACTGGATTTTATGAGGCAAATATGATGAAGAGATGTCTGACGGATTTTCATGCATCGAAGCTAAGAAAAACACTCTCGATTAAGGTACCTATTAAACAAAACAAAAAAAAAAAAACAAAATGAAAATCGGTTCATCCGTTTGGTCCGTCGCTACATAATTATCATAATTACTATGCTTTATTGAAATGAAACACTACACAACATTAAGCCCCCAGTACACAATGGCCTGTGATGGGCCTCGCTTTGCAATGCACAATTGTAGGCCACGATCACTTGGTGTTCACACAATGGCGCATGGCTCATTGCTGTCTGGCAAACCACTTGCGATGGACGTCGAAGTAATTACGGCTGCGAACGGCGAACTAAACAATGGCAGACAATGGCCAATTGTGTAAACACCACAGGCCACGCTACGCCACGATTCCTTTGAAGTGTGCCCAAAAAACCGACAACTCCCCGATTGCGCGCCACGATTGACAATTGTCCGCCATTATATACCATTATCCCCTGTACACAATGGCGATGGCCTGTAGTGGGCCCGCATGGGCCATTGTGTACTGGGGGCTTTAGATGCACTAGCGATTACCTCTGGTAGAGTATGAAGGATCCTTCTAAGTTTTTTTATATATATAGAGCAGCAAACTAGCATGCGGCTCTTATGGTAAGTGGTTACCGCCGCCTATTAAAGGTACGACCACACGGCAGCGTTCTGCGTCCGCATGCGCGTTCTCAATCTGATTTTCAATCGTTTTCTGATCGCCGTTGATCGCGGTTGGTGTGAACCGGTTGATTATAAGAATGAATGGAAAGAGGAAAGTGGAAAAGGGCTTTTCAAATAAATAACAATATGCAGAGCTATCCACATAAAAGTCCAAAACGCAATCTATATTCCAATTGGACCCCATATTCTTTTATACGAAGAACGCTAAGAAAAAATGTCAGCTTTGCAATATAATTTTACTCTGTGATCTTCGAACCATCTTAAATATTATATTCGATTCGATGCTTATAGACCCTACTATTCATATTCTATGACTGTTTATAATAGGCGTGCTTTTGGTGATAGGCGGAGCGAGTTTCTGCAATAATCAGTTTGCCTCATCTACTGAGGACAAACTATAAAATATTTGGACATTATTTTAGTACTAGTTACTAGTTGTTCCTCGCGATTTCACCTGCGTAAAGTGTTTGGCAGTCTGTCATAAGGACTTGATCGTTTTATAAGACACGAAGATTACCGACTACGTCTACATATTTAAAACATTAATAAGCCTTGAAGTATTTCGACATTTTAATTAATCCAGCTGTTGCTCAGATTTGAAACGTGACAAAAATTGGAAACTGCCGATTTAGCATATCAGCTTAATTCTTTCAGTTAAAAAAAAGGTAAGCATTTGACTCCTATTTCAGCAGATGTTATGTTAGATGTTGATTTATTGTATTTTTAACCGACTTCAAAAAAAGGAGGAGGTTTCTCAATTCGACCGTATATTTTTATTTTTATTTTTATTTTTTATGTTTGTTCGCGGATAACTTCGTCGTTTATGAACCGATTTCAATTATTCTTTTTTTGTTCGAAAGGAGATATCCCAAGTGTGGTACCATGGTAATTTTATCGAGGTATGATAAGTATCTCCAGAGATATTGAGATAAACATCTCAAAATTGGTACTGAAAATAAATAGCGCGGCATTGAAGTCGGTTGTTTTTTAGTTTTTAAACGATATTATTATCGTTAGTAATAATGATTGCACGTGATAATGTCATCACAAAAGGCTTGTGTTTAAAAAAAACTTTTAATTTGGTGCTCGACAAAATCAATCTTTCCGGGATCTTTGAGATCTACTGCTATTCAAATTGTTTTTTTTTTAAATAAAGATTACTCGCAATGTGGGTTGCTCATTACTAGTATTCTTGTTAACCCCTCCAACTAAGCTAAATATGCTTGTGTCTGGAGTGGGTTCACGTCAATAGTGCAATGGGTGGGGTGGGATTCGAACTCACGACCTCTCGATTGCCAGTCCGACACCCTATCCATTGGGCTATTGCCGCCTTTGATATATATGATATATATGATAGCTAGGATTCATATACATACTCTTATATATAATTTAACATTTAATTATGTACAAAAGCGCAATGAAAGTTTTTAGATTAGTTACATTATGTTCTATGAAAAAATATATCTTACTTTTCACACGTAATTGTCTTCTTCTCTGAAACTATATAATTTATTGGCTTGATACTTACACTGAATAATATCGTTTAAAAACTAAAAAAGAACCGACTTCAATGTTCATTTTCAGTACCAATTTTGAGATGTTTATCTCAATATCTCTGGAGATACTTATCAGACCTCGATAAAATGACCATGGTACCAAACTTGGGATATCTCCTTTCGAACAAAAAATGAATAATCGAAATCGGCGCATAAATGACGAAGTTATCCCCGAACAAACATAAAAAAAAAAAATATATACGGTCGAATTGAGAAACCTCCTCCTTTTTTTGAAGTCGGTTAAAAATAGAACAAAGACACGACAACAGATTGGTTCATACATTAAATTACATCAAGAGTAACTTTTTAAATTAGAATATTGGCGATTGGCGTTCTTGCGCGAAGAGAGGTAGCTTGCTCCGTTTGTACGCTGATGGTCACTGGAGTGATTCTAAGCCTTAAGGTACGGCCACACTGCGGTGTCCTGTCAACTGCGGGCGCGATCTCAGTACTTTTCAATTATTTTCTGATCGCGTTTGGTGTGAACCAGTCGGTACAAATACTACTGCGCTATCTGATCGCTGCCTAGATCGCGCACGCAGGACGCTGCGATGTGTCCGTACCTTTAAATCGCTCTCGCGTATGCTTATAAAAACACTCAAGCCTTTATTACCAAAGGCTCGCCGCTGACTGTGCCAGCCAAGACGACTTTGATCATCGGAACTATTGCTATTACAACTGTTCTCGAGTGACCCATAGAAATGGCGTTTTTTCTTGACACAAGTGCCATTCTAAGATTAAAGTCCCTTTGAAGTGTCTTCGGAATATCGTAAAACATGATTTCATACGACGGTTGCCATTTTTGTGAGGTTTCGCCGCAATTCTGATATTTCTACGAGGTCATGTCAGTGAAGAAAATTGAACTGGGGTAAAGTATGTCACTGTTATTTTTGGCTCTGCCTTTTTTCCTTAAACTCAGTGTGATCACTGAAGTGTGGGATCAAAAGGAGTCTGTACGTAAATATATTCTTATTCCTGTTTGTTACATACTAAACTATCAAGGGCTATATTGGCTGCCGATTATTACTTTACATTATGGCTTAACGGAACGTATTTGTTCTCCTTGATACTTTTATTTTTTATTTTTTTTATTTATTTATGAATGCAAGATACAAGTACAATTTCTTAATCTAGTTTCTGCCAAACTGCTGAGCAGTTTGTCGGCAGATGATACTCTCATTCCTAAATTAAAGTACCTTGATCTAAACCTACATGGCTGCATTGTGACTTTCATAAACTAGTGCTATTTATATATATAAAGTGACACTATGCTTACATTTACACTTAAATTATTAAAAAAAAAACTATAACTATATAATCACGTAAGTATATAATTATTAATGATTATCTAAATTACTAATGTAACTATGTATAGCGGTCTACATACCTACATGTACAATTCTAATAACAATAGTAGTTGAATTATACTAATCTTACATTTTTAAATTTCTTCAGCAGTATTTAGTCTTTGTAAGTATAATTTCTTTAGAGACTTCTTATATGAGTACTTCGTTATATGTTTAATTTCAAAACCTTCAGGTAAGTCGTTCACTAATCTCGGCACAAGATATTCCCTGGTACGCCTTCCATAATAATTACATGCTAAAGTTTTGTACAAGTTGTGGCTTGGCTGCACTGCGGGTGGCATAGTTGAACATTCTTTTTTCTTTGTACGTATCATTATTAAACTGTTCTATTAAAATTAAATAATTGACTTTTAAGTCAACCGGTAATATCTTACATATTTTAAATAACTTATTATATTCCTCATTTAAATTATCTTTTATAGTTTTACACACTAATCTTTTAATAATTCTCAACTGTATATTTTTAACCAGCTGTAAATACGTAGGGAACGTAAGTCCGTAACAATTTTAGCCATAACTGATAACAGACTCGACTAGCGCGTGGTACACACTATACAGGGTGCCTCTGTTAAGTATATTACACAACTGATAAAATTTACCTAATATTATTCTAAGCTTATTGTTAACATTGTTTATGTGTACTTTCCAAGATAAATTATGATCTATAGTTAATCCTAGATATTTAATTGTTGGTACTTCTTCTAAACTACTACAGTTACAGTTATCCCCATTTATATGTAGGCAGCTATAAGAGTGTCCGGTTATATGTATATTACCTTTTATGTTTTTATTGTACGGAGAGTATAGTCGAATCACTTTAGTTTTATTAATATTAAGAATAATTCCATTATCGTGAGCCCATTTTACTATATTATCGAAATCTTCTTGTACTTTTATTTGTATCATATTTATATCATCATCACCGTACAATAAACACATATCATCTGCATACATATAGCTGTTACAATGTTTGACCACGTTAGTTATACTGTTCACATGCATTATGTACCCGACTGGCCCGTACACTGACCCGGTTGGTACTCCGTACTTAATATTGCCATTCTCGCTGCTTGTCTTATCTATTACCACTTTCATGTGTCTTTCATTTAAGTATTCTTTGAACCATGTGTTTACATATCCTCTAATACCACATTCACTTGAACAGCTAAATAAAATAAATGAAACATCGTTAGGCGAAACATCGATATGTGTGTGTGCTTGCTACAGTTTCTGTTACTATCAGGCGAGCACCTTGTAGGTATTGTTTGTTACTTTAAAATCTTGGTTTTGTTACGTGGATACATTTTAATCAGTACTTATGTGTTTAAATATAATTCTAAACTACTACAAATAAAAAACATGATTAAGGTCACTTTCTGCTGTTAGAGTATGAATGAATGAATGAATGAATCAAAGTCAAAGTCAAAGTCAAAGCATTTATTCAGTATATGGGCAAATTAAAAATTAGCACTTACACACGTCAAATAACATTAAATAGATCATATTCAACAAAAAATATAGATATAACAGAAACATAACGCTTTGAATTTACAAAAAAAAAACAAAGGTATTGAGCCATTCAGCTTTCATCTAGACGTCGAACGTCACACTTAAAACACATGTTTAATTCCCCTTATTAATGTAGGGTTGCCAACCGTACCATTACGTGCACCCGCAACCCAGTGCATGTTTCAGTACTTCAGACAATTTTTATCCAAAAAATTGTGAAATAATGAAACATAATAGATAAATATTAAATAATACTTTATTGCACACCAAGAACAAAAAACAAACAAAAGTAACACAAGAAGAAGAGCGGTCATATCGCTTAGAGCGATCTCTACCAGACAACCCCTGGATGGAGAGGATTTCTAAATTATAATATTGCAGGAGTTAGCTATAAGTTAACATATATATGAATATACTTAAAATTAATACGTACAAATATACACAAACATAATACATAACATAGATACATATACATTGTAACTAAGTAGATATTATTAAAATAGATACATATACCTTAATAAATAAGTTATAAAATCAACTATGGGAAAAATAGTGTTTAAATACCATATTTTTGAAAGCTTGTGGAGATTGGGCTTGTCTTATTATTGCAGGAAGTTCGTTCCATAGGCGGATAGCTAGCATGGAATAAGATTTGTTGTAGTAAAGTGACGTGGAGTGATGTTGAGGTGTCTTCAATTGAAGCGTATACTGGGATCGAAGGGGGTGGGATTTAGTAAGGTGGAGGAATTCGAAGCGCTCTTTTAGGTAAAGTGGAGTCGTAGGAAGGAATAGGATATTGTAAAGGGAAGAAAGGATATGCATGTTCCTGCGAAGGCGGATAGGTAACCAATTGAGCCTTTTCCGGAATTCAGAGACGTGATCATATTTCCGAAGACCGAAAATGAATCGGATACAGACATTTTGCAGTCTTTCTAGCTTATCAAGTTGCTCTTCGGTCAAATCTGGATAGCAAGCATCTGCGTAACCAAGTATAGGCAAAAGAAGAGATTGTACTAACGCAGTCTTAGTGGTGATAGGAAGAAAATTACGTAATCTTCTGATTGAAGATGCCGAAGCAAAGATTTTCCGGCTGACTTCTGCTAGTTGAGGTTCCCAAGATAGCTGGTTGTCTATGAGTAATCCTAGATTTTTGACTGACAAGCTAAAGCTTACAGGGACTCCATCAAATATGACTTGTGGTAGCCGGAACCAGTCAATTTTTGAAATCATACGAGAGCTCCCAATGATAATAGTTTGAGTTATTATAGGATTGACTGTGAGGCCGTATGACTTACTCCAATCTCGGATACGCTTCAGATCTTCATTAGTGCTCTCTATTGCCGCATGTAACTGATCTAGAGGTGCCTGAGTATAAATCTGTAGATCGTCCGCATAAAGAGTACCCAAAAAGCCGGCGACATTACCTCTTTGAATAGGGAAACTAATGCGTCATCCGAGGTAAACACCAGCTCTTTGGTCGTAGAAAAAATCTATCAGGCGTCTGGACAGCTGCGTAATAAAACTAGCGTGCTTGTTGACCCCACGGGCCCATGGATTAGCCCCACACAACAACCTGTCAAATTTTATGCTACATTTTAAGGACTTGTAAAACATACAACGTACGGTATTTTATAAACAAGTTGTGCCCTGCAGCTTTGCCCGCGTTAAAATATATCTATCATATACCGGGATAAAAATCTGTTCACCAAATTTCATCCAAATTAATTCAGCTGTATTTGCGTGATTGAATAACAAACATACAAAATCTCACATATAATAATTATAAAGTATGATAAACCATGGAAAAACATACTACGGCAACATTTGATACGACATTTAAGGTACGGATGTGTCCGTACCTTAAATCGCGATCTCAGCGGCGATCAGATAGCGCAGTAGTATTTGTACCGACTTGTTCACACCAAACACGATCAGAAAACAATTGAAAATTACTGAGACCGCGCCCGCAGAACGCAGGACGCCGCGGTGTGGCCGTACCTTTAGTTGTTAAGCAACGGTAACAACGAATTGCAGTGGTACGAAAATGCAATCCAATGCATCCTGCATGCATCCAATGAAAACTTTCATTTTGTTAGACAAAGAACAGGGAATGTGAGACTTAACATCTTTATACGAGTATCTCAAGGTAATAGGCGCAATGCAGTGACATCCAAAATTCTATTTTGTATGCCGCTGTATTTGTAGTAGGTAGACGTCATTACTTACCATCAGGCGAGCGTAGTGCTCATCCCCGGTACCTTTAAAAAACCTACCTTATACACAAATCATTGATACGTAGGGTCCATTATAAATATAAAGATAGACATCAGCATAAAACACATTTATAGCAAAATCTTCAACCATCTCAATCTATATCCGTCTTCCAGATTGATATGGTTTCTGAACGAATTTAAATGAACTTATAAAGTTCATGGAATAAGAATGAGGTTCGGTGAAGATAGAACAGTTTTCCAGGATATATATAAATGTCGTCGAGTAGGGAGTAGTAGGTACTTGTTATCAGACGAGTACCTAATTCAATTCGTTTTGCTTTTATAAGCTTCTATTGTAACTGTGAAACTCAGTTTAGTAACCAGACAGTTTATCATCATCATCATCATCATCAGTCAGTCCGGTGTCAGTCCACTGCTGGACGTAGGCCTCTCCCAAGATGCCCCACTGAGCCCGATCTTCGGCTCTTCTTTTCCAGTCACTGCTTTGGGGCCTTGTGTATGACGTTCCATCTTTGGTAAGGACATGCCCTAATTGCCACGCGCGCTGGGCGGGTAGGCGGGTAGGCGATCGCAGGACGTAGCTTCTCGCACCGGCAACGCTGCTGCCCGTCACCGGCCTGTAGTATTCAGCTACGCCATAATTTTGAAATAGTTATACCACCATAGGTCCGTCGCCAGAACCTCGTTAATTGGTCAGCAGGATGCACCACGGGCATGTCAGTTTGGCTTTGAGTACCGAGAGATTTGCGTTTCCTTACATCCCACTAGACAGTTGTCATAAAATAATATAGGTACATAAAATACCTTAACTATAATAAATAAAGCATTGTCTCTGTATCGTAGCGTCCATTATATTATGTACCGTTTAATAATGACTATAAATAATAAAGTTCCTATTGTAATATATTAGTAAAGTTATTTTAACTTCAAGTTTGCGACGCCCTAAATAGTACAGGGTACATGTCAATAGATATAATTAGGCTTAATCGAAGTTTTATACTAAGTTGTTATTTTGTGGTTTATTATATGGCAAATAAATAAATTAATAATACACATCGAGATTATGAGAGCGAGGTTCGAGAGCGAGCAGCCTCGCTCAGAAGGTTGCGTAACTTTCTACCTATAGCTACTAAAGCTGCGCTAGCTCAATCTCTTTTACTCCCTATCCTCGACTATGCCGACGCCAGCTATCTCGATCTCAGGGAGGACCAGCTGAATAAGCTTGAGCGGTTACAAAACTTCTGCATTCGATTTATTTTCGGTCTCCGAAAATATGATCATGTCTCAGACTACCGCGCAAAACTCAAGTGGCTACCCATTCGTCTTCGTCGGAATACTCACATCCTTTCGCTTCTTTATGGTATACTGTTCAACCCCTCTACTCCTCCTTATCTCAAAGCCCGATTCCATTATCTTTCTTCATCAAATTCTCTTTCTTTGAGGTCATCAGAGAACCTGCTCCTTGATACTCCAGCACATAGTACAAATTTCTATGACTCCTCTTTTACTGTCCAAGCCTTGCGCCTATGGAATGAGCTGCCAATTGTCATAAGACGTGCACAGTCCGTAAATAGCTTCAAGGAACATGTACGTAAATTTTATCTCTCTTCTATTATTTAACTTAAATATTAAATATTTCGCAATATTTATATCTATTAATATGTATATGTAAGTTTATATTGTGGCATGTACGCTTATTATATTATAATATGTAATCGTCTATGTAGTCTATAAGCAATATTCATTAAGAGTTTTTAGATTTCCTTATATAAATAACACCACCGTCCAATGTTCAGTTTATAATGTTATGTCCATCCAAAGGTTGTCTGGAAGAAATCGCTTTTGGCGATAAGACCGCCCATTGTACCTTATTTTAGTTAGTTAAGTCCTATCTTAAGATCTTTTTACCCGACTGCGCGACGCAAAGGAGAGGTAATGTGTTTATCAGTCTATATATGTATGTATGTATGTATGTATGTATGTTTGTTCCTTTGTGGCACACTAGAGACCAAACGCGTGGGCCGATTTTGATAATTGGCACGTCAATAGATTCGCCATGCTAGCGCAAGTGTCAACGAAAACATAAAAAATTGAAAAATTCAAAATAGCGGATTTCAGACGCCAAAATTTGGGGTTCAAAAAAATTTTTTTTTCAAAACCTATCGAGTGGGGTATCGAATTAAAGGTCTTAAAATGGAGATTCAAAATATATTTATAACAAATAATTTATGATCTATATATGAAATAGAAAAAAAAACGATTTTACATGCCGCGTTAGTCACTTTCAGTAACAAGTTTGCGGTGCTTATCTCTGAAGTTACAATCAGATCTCAATAAAATTACAATGAGACCAAAAAAAAATCATAATATATCAAACAATAAAAGAATTTTCCAAATCGGTTTAGAATTGATGGAGTTCTGAGGTAACAAACAACCTCTTCCTTTTGGTATAGTCGATTAATAGTACAACTGTAAAGAACGAGTAAGTAAGCTTAAAAAGCAATACCCTATCTATTTCACGCATTTCGGTTTTTTGTTCAGATTACGGAATTTGCCGTCCTTTACTTAACTAAAAAGTGTAAAATAAAACATTAAATTAAAAAATCAAAAAACCCAACTGCGCAAAAAGTGAAGTGTTAAAAAACGAACTGAAAAGAAAAAAACAAGTAAGTCTAGTAGTTTAGACTTCTGTTTAGGGATATCAAAAAACTATACCATTTAAATTCTTTATCGGTCGATACACTCATAAAATAAATTATACATTGTTATATGGAATAAAGAGACTTTAACAGTCGGGACACATTAATCCCCATTCGTTAAGCCATTAATATGTCCCGACTGTTAAAGTCTCTATATTCCATATAACAATGTATAATTTATTTTATGAGTGTATCGACCGAGAAAGAATTTAAATGGTATAGTTTGTGATATCCCTAAACAGAAGTCTAAACTACTAGACTTACCTGTTTTTTTCTTTTCAGTTCGTTTTTTAACACTTCACTTTTTACGCAGTCGGGTTTTTTGACTTTTTAATTTAATGTTTTATTGTAATTGGTGTCAATAAAGAGTATTTGTATTGTATTGTATTGTTCGAGTTTCTTTGGTTTATCTAGCTTTTATCTGCTTATCCTAACAATGTTTGGTCTAGTTGCCGTTGCCTTGAAATTAAAATATTTTTAAACGATTTTAATAATCATTTAATTCATCAATGATTATTTGAACCAAAATTGCTTTATCGCCACCCAGACAATATCCAGAAGACTGTAACTTCAGTATGCGAACGCGTCGGGTGGGTCAACAAAGCAGACAGATTGCATCTAAAACATTATAATATTCTCTCTCTCTCTCCCTCTATTTCAAACTCTCTCAAAAAATCTCGTTTTACAAAAATGAATCCCTATTTCCCACACACGCCACAACTTGAACTGGTGCACCGATTTGGCTGAGAATTTTTTTTTATGTCTTTGATGATGAAAGAAAGGTTTTTATTGAATGAAAAGTTTTATATAAATAAAGGAGTTTTTATGGCATGCGAAACCGCGGGGCACTTTTAGTTTTAATATAATATTCCATTCTACCAAAATCTAACATCATCCAAAACATCCATGGTATGTCGGAGTGCCTTCGATTCGTTCAGTATTGAATTTACATTTCGCTCGAGTGGTTTTGGCCGGCAGCCAGATAGGTCCTGATGAGTTACTGCCTTCATACATTCCTCGCTACTTTTATTCACAATCCTATTCTTTTGATAAATTTTAATATATGTACAGGCTGTGGCGTAAACAGTAGTCAAGCCGTCACCTGTGGGAGCCGTGACTGATCAGAAAATCAAAATTTGTGTTCAGTAAAACTATCATGGTTTTCGAGTTATTGGCCATTTTCAAAATTTCATAATAATTACACCCTTGGTGACTCGTTTCGATGGCATGATCACAAATTAAAATATTTTCTCAATCTGATTTTTTAAAAATACTCTTGGATAAATGCGCTCTCTTATTATTATTAAATCATTTATTTCAGATAAGAAATCCATATTTTGTTTTTGCTTAATTAATTAGGTAAATACGAACTGATTATCATTACATACTTACTTACATTACAAATAATTACAATACAAATAATAATAATGTCAAATATTATTAACTAAAATAAGAGATTATATCATGAGAAAAATATAAAACACAAAATAAAATAAAAATTAGAATATCATCAGACGCATTCATTTATACTATATGGGGCTTTTAGATTCAAACATTTTCAGGATACTGTTGCTGCTGCCTCGCACTCGCTGGCGCAGGGAAGCTACTTTTTTTCGAATGATGGCATGATACCCATCCGTCCGGGCTTCCGCGAACATTCCCGAAGCATTGCAAGGGATTGGAAAATGCAACAGTATCCTAAAAATATTATTGTATTGAACACGCAGAGAACACATTTTTATACCGTTACCTTAATTTTTGTATTATTTAAGATTTATTTTCAAAATTTACTGTGATGATTCCAAAACAATACAATACATGGTATGTTCAGCTTTCAGTTCAAAGTAAAAGCCTGTCAAAGAGACCAAGGACGATTTTTGCCCAATAAAGATATTCAACATATAGTATTAAATTGACAAATAAAATGATTTATGCCACATGAATTGTGAACATTATGATAATACAATCGCCACCAGCCGAAACAACGGTCAAACGCTAGCCCTTATCAGGTAAGAAAAAATAATAAGAGACAGTTTTTATTCAAATTCGTAAAATCACAATAACTGTTCAAAATGACCACGAGTCCTGATGCGGGGTGTGCATACCCCTTTTTTATCATTTACATTAGATTTTATCATTTACATGATAGTTTTACTAAACACAAATTTTGATTTTCTGATCAGTCATGAAGCCACAGGTATCCACAGGTGACGGCTAGACTACTGTTTACGCCACACCCTGTATACACATTTTCATTGACCCGTAGAAAGCGGCAACAATAAAGTCGCAAAAGATTTTGTATTCCAATGGCCATTATAAATATGGATATAAACATTATAAAAGCAAAATTATTATAACATGACTATGCACCAGACTGAACGAGACCGACACTTGCATTGAGTGTGTCCCTTTCTTTTGTGATGACCACAAAAGAAATAGATATATACTTACTATAATATTAACTGACGGACTTATAATCTGCATCAATGCTCAAGACGCCTTCGAAATAAACATTATAACCAAGTATTCAAACTTTTTATACAAATTTAAATTGAAACCTATAGTTAGGTTCGTTAACTTCATAACAGCGTTGTATCATATCCTTTAATTGTATTTTTGTATACTGGAAAGGACCATTCAATTAATTCGAAAGTAATCCTGAACTTTGATGCAGTTTATGAGTCCGTTAGTGTAGTATATTTATTGCACTGGCAGAATGTTACACAAAAACACACTCCTTTCTACATTCATCTCACTCAACCCGTTTTGGTGTATCATAGATTACAATAGAAGTCACGTAACAATAGGTGAAATCTAGTCAAGACATGAG
The DNA here is from genome assembly GCA_954871355.1 of Cabera pusaria. Taxonomy (NCBI): domain Eukaryota; kingdom Metazoa; phylum Arthropoda; class Insecta; order Lepidoptera; family Geometridae; genus Cabera; species Cabera pusaria. The sequence continues at coordinate 4,028,424 of OX940890.1, forward strand.
AATTTTCTATAGTTAAACACTACGGAAAATCCACCAATATTACTTGCCATCAAGTTAAACACCATGTTCGCTGCTATAGTAAAAAATAGAAACGTTATTGCTATATTTTAAAAAAAAGTATGGTAATTAAAAATATCATTATATTATTAAAAGGTACCAATAGTTTGTTTTTAAGAAAACAACAATTATATAGTCATAACAGATATTATAAAGTAACATAAATTCACTAAAACAATATTTCGAAACTCTTAAAAGCCCCTAAATCTCTTCAGAGCAATATACTGTACCAGAGTATTTTTCTACCAAAATTTAAAAAACAATACAGTTTTGTTATGCGCATTGCTATTTTTTACAGCTCACATGCGAATGCTTTATTGCGGCACAAATAAAAGTTTTTGCGCTGTTTAAAATGTCGTATAGTTAAATATAATATATCTGAACAAAAATCATTCGTTTTGTGGAACATTCAACAATACTTAATTTGATAGTTTGAGAGCCGCGTAGACGTAAAGGATGTATAGATATCTTAACTTCTAAGCACCTATAGCCTGTCTACAATGAAATCATAATTAGTAATGTATTGAATATTGGGATGGGCAAGTGAAAAAAATACATCGATATTGATCGTATCGATACTTTTAAACAGTATCGATAATTATCGAGTGAAATATATCGATACATCGACATATCGTCAGTTTTCACATTATTATTCATATATGTATAATAATATTACATATATTCCTAAAGCATTCAAAATTCGTACGGTGCGTGAGGAACATGCAAGAAGTATCTTGTAACATTGAATAAGAAACCAAAGTTGCGTTAAAATAATATCGAAATTGATACGAATTTGATACTCTAAAATAAATAACGAATATTGATATATCGCGATTAAAAATATCGACGATATATATCGATAATTGTATGGAAAAATATCGATATTTTGATATATCGATATTTTTTGCCCATGCCTAAATATAAAGGATTTAATGAAACAGCCTTATACTCATATATCTACAAACGCTTTCTTCATTCAACTATGTTGAATTTCCTAACAAAGGGAGAATCAAGTGGACATCAGATCCTTTCGGAATGTGCTCCTTCAGAATATGTGTCTGAATATCTAATACACATTACATACGTAACTGGGATTCCAATTCATTCTTCCCTATGATGTTTTATTTTATAGAATATGTTAAATTTACTTCCTTAGGGCCAGTTTCCGTGCTCGTTGCGATCTTGTTGCCTAAACTTTCTGAGGCCGTGCTTAATAATACAAACTCACGAGGACTTCTGCTAGTCCTTCGGCGTTTTTACATATATCACTGTTTTGTCCATATGTCATCCTTGAAATAGTAATGTCTTCGGTTTGTTGAGCAGCATCCACATTCAGAATATGAGACTACAGTCTCAACATTACAGGCGCAGTGCAGCGACACACAAAACTCTAGTAAGCTTGAGTTTTTTTTAATATCTAGTAGTGTAGTCTAGCCTTTGTCCATTATCTCAGCTGGTGGTAAATGGCAATATGGTCGAAGATGGTGAACAAGCTAGGCCTAGAATGGTCTAACTCTCAAGGGCTGTGTGATGTCGGAACACCGTAAGGTTTATGGCGTCAAATTTTGGTCTTGATGGTAGTAAGCTGCTTTTTGGTAGCAAGCCAAGGCTCAAGTTCAGATTAAAACTGAGAGCAAATTTTAAGCTTTTTCTAATATTGAGGGTACGAAATTTTACTTACTGAAGTCTGACTACAAATACCATGACCATATTATGTAAGTATTATGCCACAGTAAAAGGGGATTACACAAAATAGAGCACTTTTAAAATAATTTCCATTTTGCCGAAATACGGCAATCAAAAGAGAAGGGTTATATTTATTGCAGTTTATGCATATCTATATCTACCTATGCTACAACGTAGTGCCAACAATGTTCATCCGATTTTGATAAAAGAGGTTTAGGCTCTCCTTGCTTAGTCAGGTTTTAGGTTTTTCGTTGTGTGAAATCTTGTGCTCTCAATATATATTGATTTATCTAAACAATTGTTTGTTACGATTTAACTCAAAATATACTGAACCGACTTTAAAAATTATTTCACTAATGGAAAGCTACATTATCAGTGAGTACAAACATTAGCTATGTTGTCCCCGTATTTTCACTGGAACGGGAACTACGTGGGTGAAACCGCGAGGCACTGCTAGTCCACAATATTTTTGTTACACCAGTGACAAGAAAGAAACACAAAACCTACAAGGTGTTACAATGAGCAGTCCTAACACCAATAGCAATCTCAAAAGCAAATATCAAAGAAAGAGATGAAAATGGAGAAGATCTGAACATGTATTAAGGTACGACCACACCGCGACGTCCTGCGATCTGCGGGTGCGATCTCAGTACTTTTCAATTGTTTCCTGATCGCGTTTGGTGTGAATAAGTCGGTACAAATACTACTGCGCAATCTGATCGCCGGCTAGATCGCGCACGCAGGACGCTGCGGTGTGTCCGTACCTTTAGGCTGACTGCACATATTATTTTTTTGGTTTTACAAGGCTATCTAAGAGTCTATAATTCTTACACCTCTATTATTGGGCAATAAAACCTCACAGATAACCCACTCCTACTCTAGAGAGGTGCTTCAAAGTGATACTTACGCTTGAGTTACTTTCACTTGGTACCTATCTGTATCTTTTATCGCGATCCTCCCATCTCTATATCACTGCTACGTGAAGGTCGAGATCAAAGCGTTAGGTCAAACAATCTCGCCCTTAGCTTAAGAGCTATGATCCAGGCTTTTGGGCGTGGGTTGGAAATAATTTGGTTAGTGTTAAAGTGATAGGATGTTTTTAAGAAGGACGAAGAAAGATTGACAAAACAGATGTATGAGACGAATATGAATGGGCAAGCCGGTTGAGGCCTACCTAGGTAAACGTATCACGACCAGATCGGAGAGTTCAGAGACGTATTAAAGAAAGGCCAAGCCAAAAGTACCTATAACCGGCGAGCATGTATGGAAGCGCTCATGAAAGTGAAGGAAGCGGAAGAGGTATGTCAAGATCGTAGCATGTGGAAAGAAGTAGTATCTGCCTACCCCAACGAGAAAAAGGCGTGATTGTATGTGTGTATGTAGATGTGTGTTTTTTTTTCGAATTTCTGACATTGGGCGAATAGGAAAGCTTACTTGTTTCGTAAATACAGTAATAATATTAAATTTGCGCGGCGCTTTTAGAATTTAGAATACATCTTGCATTCTCGCAGTGCGTGGGCAACTGTCAATGCGTGCGATGATGTGCATAGATAAAAAAGTAAGCAAACTGGGCGCGGGACGCTGGGAAGCACTTGCTCGCTCGACCGCATCGTCTCTTACCAACAGGTGAGATAGTTGTCAAACAAAATTCTACATGATAAAAAAAAGAAAAAAGCTACGCGTATTTATGAAACTTCCAAGTTCATTCTATTTATATATCATCATTATCAGCTAATTACCGTCCACTGCTGGACATAGGCCTATCCTATGGCACGCCACTGACCTTGATATTCAGCTAATCGTTTCCAACTGCTGCCAGACAGCTTGCGTATATTATCGCTCCATATAGCTGGAGGGCGCCCTATGTTTGCCGAGCTGTGGTCTCCACTCTAGAACTCGTCTACCTTAACGGTTATCCGTTCTACGACAGATGTGACCAGCTTACTGCCTTTTCAGCTTGCTAATCCTTTGATCTATGTTGATAACTTTGGTTCTCTGACGGATGACTTAGTGTCGAATTCGATCCGTCAGAGACACTCCGGGCATAGCCCTCTCCATTGCTCACTGAGCGACTTTAAATTTGTGAACTAGTCGCACAGTCAGCAACATCACTAATTTTTTTTTTTACAACTCCATGTGTTGAACTTAGCGGGATACATGCCCGAACAACAGTGAATACGTCTTCGTAGTAACGCCGTTCTACAATAGAGACCGTTTATAAATATAGCATGACGTTTACGTCACTTCCCTTGATTCGAGCGCATTTCCGTAAAATTTTACCCCAGTGCGCCTAAAAAAGTTTAACTTCAAAAAATATACACTTCTAGGAGGATAAATAAACTGGCCAAGTGCAAGTCGGACTTGCACTAATAGGGTTCCGTACCACACTACCTACTGTATTTTATAAGATCGGAAAAAATACCACTATCATTTTTCGCCAGCAAAAAATATTAATTATTAAACATTTTATTTCTTATAACGCCATCTAACGTCTAACAAAGAAGTTAGGAATCGACATTTCAATATAACGCCATCTATGGGACGTTTAACTAACTAAGCGTTCATAGATGGCGTGAAATGCCGAAAAAAACACGTTTCTTGTATGGGGACCCTCTATTATTTTTAACTTTATTCTGTTTTTAGTATTTGTTGTTATAGCGGCAACATAAATACATCATCTGTGAAAATTTCAAATGTCTAACTATCACGGTTCATGAGATACAGCCTGGTGACAGACGGACAGACAGACAGACAGACAGACAGACAGACAGACAGACAGCGGAGTCTTAGTAATAGGGTCCCGTTTTACCCTTTGGGTACGGAACCCTAAAAAGGTCACTGAGCCTTATCTCTGACTTTCCTTCTTACCACTTACCATAACTTCTTACTATCTTACAGCAGAGATATCGAGTTTGGGCTCATTGGAATGTTTACAATGAACAGATTACATCCCATGACAGATCTATTATAGATAAGTCGTAGGCATAGATGTAATATAAATGGATGTTTTGACAAATTCAATTTAATTCGTATGTTCTAACAATAAGGTTGTAATTGCTTTGTAGAACAAAACGGCCCAATCGAAAGGCACCCGAGTGGGCGTGTGTCCTTGTCTTACAATCTGCTAGTGCTATATATGTTCTATACTATATGTATTACTATATATATATATATATATATATATATATATATATATATATATATAAGTCGTCCACACAAAAGAAAGGGACAAACTCCGTTCTAGGTCGGTCTCATCAGGGTCGTTTTGCGCAGTCAATTTATATTACGTCTATATTCGTAGGTGATATAAATTTTGAACTTAAACTTTATTTACTAGTTAAAGAAGCCAACTAGCTCCCAGCCTATTATTTGTATCTTGAAGCAGTAAAGAGTACTCTGCCGTGCTAGTTATTATTGAAAGGATTTCCGACGTATAAAGGAGAGTTTATTATATCTTTTGAAGTGTTTTTGTCTTTTATCTGACTGTCTGCATCTTTGAAACTCAAGGAATCCTTGCCCGATTATTCACTGACGGGAAAAGGTACTTTCATTGATTTGTGCTTATATTTGAAGCATTTTGCCTTCAATTTGGTGAGTTCAAAGGAGTTAGATTTGGGCGTCTTCAATCAAAATCGTGCTCGATCAATGAAATGAGGTTTGATGTAGCATTTGGTGGGTTAATATGCTGTTACTTACATCTGATAAATCCCTTTTAGGTTGAATAAAAATCAAAAATATTTTTGATATAATAGGTTAGAAAAGTTTCATTCCAGTTCCCATTCTAGGCCTAGCGTGCTTACCATCTTCGATCGCATCATCACTTACCAACAGGTGAGATTAAAAAAAAATGTTATAATAGAACCAACTTCAGTTTATCTCATAAAATAAAAAGCCCAAGGTAAACATTAAATTTTCAGTTACACCGTTGTTTTACAAATATTATTATTTATCCCCATAAACGAAAAAAATTAATATGTTCCCGTAGCTGTCCTTTAAAGCCATAATTTCCCATTCTCGATCTAGCGTGTGCCATCCTCAACCCCATCATCTCTTACGTTGGTCAGATAAGATAGCTTTCAAACATTTGGTAGCGTATTCGAAATTTAAAAAAATAATCGAAACTTATGTTGCGTTATAATCCGAAAACATAATTGAAAGTGACTCGAGGTCTGTGGGAAAGAATTACTTCAACTTGGGTCACAATATATCAATAATCCAAATAATACCCAAAATAACAATCGCTAAAAGTTAATTTCGAATCCGCGCCATTTGACCGTGGTAAGAGACAAACAAAATGTAAGTTCGAATTTTATTGAAGTTTCTTACATCTCACAGGCTCGCGTTTCACCACTATCTCGCCTGGTGGTAAGCGATGATTTTGTCGAAGATGGTGAACACGCTAGTCCTAGAATACGTATAGTAAGGCTATATATATATAAGGCTATATATAGTATAGGTCGCAATTTTTTACTTTGATGGTGGTAAGCTACTTTTTGGTAGCAAGGCAGGCGGAACATCGATATATTATACTTCTACCATCTGTGAGCGAACACCCGTGTAAGGCTTTGAACCGGTGATCTCTCACTTAGAAGTCAAGCCATTTTACGCCAACGGGGCTCAAATCAGGCCGGTGGGTGGAAAATGATGGTAGTGTGGTAGTAATGGTGGTGGTGGTAGTACTAACTATAAACAACATCACTCACTGAACAATCACTGCATACCTGTAAAATAAAACTCGCTATATAAAAAAGCAGACTTCATAAAACAGGGTTAATTACGTCAGGGTGTTCAAACGGCGTTGCAAACAAACCCCTTACGATCTTGGCTCACGATCCGTGTCCAATTTTTTTAATTGGGATAACCTTACTGCCACCTTGCCGGGGTTATTCTGTAGTGCCAAGTGTTTTTGTACCTAAAATAATGGCACCAACGTTTCATGATGGATATACCATGCCAGATTCACACACCCTCCATGCTAGGCATGCGCCCACGCAACGGGCGATGTCTGTCATCAATGAATTCGTGCATCAGTTCCAACATGTCGACATATTTAATGATAAGTTGAATGTTATTATTAATAACTTAAGGATATTTTTAAGTTTTCATAATAAGTTTAACCCTTATTATAACTTAGTTACTAAATAGTTATCGTTTTGGCAATGCTGTTAGCTTACTATTTTCTGAAATAAATAAAATAAATACCATCTACCCGAATAAAGTACAACAACTGTCGTGGTATGAATTCTGCTAGTCCATCACTTTGGCAAAAAATTTTACCCGTGAAATAGGAAAGTTTGTCGCTTAAAATGGCGAGGTGTCTGGTGAAATTACAGGGCATGTGAGACTTCTTTATGTCTCAAGGTAACAGGCGCAGTGCAGTTCAGAATTTTGCATGCCGCTGTATCTGTAATAGGTAGACATCATCGCTTTCCATCAAGCGAGCGTCGTGCTTGTCCTGTTGCCTTATATCATAAAAAAGACGTGTGGCACTCGGGGACTGCCGCGGTAAAGCTATTGCATAGCATTTTTTTATTTATGCAGTATTTTTTTTTCTTTGATATTAATTCAAGTTACACTTTTTGAGTGTGTTGACCGATAAGAAAACATTTTATTTTATTTTATTAAATAAATGAGAAGTTAATATTGTTCAAAATATTTGTATTATCTTACAATACATGTAGGTTATTCAGGAATATTTCATTCATTGAAACTATAGGTTTATGGTAACTGAAACAAGAAACATAAGTTTGAGACTTGATATCATCTAAATATCTGGAAAATAACGCGTCAATGGTGGTCCCATATTTTGTTGTGGATTCTTGTCAAATTAATAATAATAAAATGTATGTATATAGAGTACTCACTCATTTTCTTTCACTACTTTTTTCGTGACTTTCTTCATAATAAATGCACTTTGTTTATTCATATTTACAGAAAGAGACAGAGTACAGATATTCACTGTTGTACATAAATGATAAATACCTATACACCTATCTGTGTCACGGCTACATGTATGGAAGTGAGTGTTTAACAAGGAAGAATTATGTAAAGTTCCGAGGACTTGTTCACCCTTGACATAATTTGAAAATAGAATTCGGAATTTAAGAAGGCTTAAGAAATGAGGTTCGTTGGGGTGTTAGGTTTTGTTTTCGTTACGGAATTTCTGGATTCGGTCTCCACGCTCAAGGCGAGAGATCGCTCAAGGAGGGGGATCGCTCGGAAGCGCGTTATTGTATACACACGTACATTTTTGCTCCGTCTTTAAATTTACTAAAAGTGCTATAAATGCAATCAACTCTGCCTAAAATATACACCAGTGTTTAGTACAAAATGCAAGGATTGTCTATTCAAAAACAGTTTTTTAAATAAATGACATACAAGTGCTCAAATGACCGATTGTGATACTTATCATTCCTTAAAATTTTAAATGTCGGTGTGCAGTGTTGTGAACGGGTCAATGTCCACGTCCAACCAAGTGAATTACAAAATGAGTCACTGCTTAAATAAACACTGACTTCTCTGACCCGAATACGATTTTTGCCACAACTTGTTAAGTCGCTGTGGCTCAATGCGGAGAGAGCTCAGTGTGCATGTAAATGTGATGACGGAGGTACCAAGTTCAAATCCAAGCATCTGATATCTTTTTGCAGTACAAATTTTATTTTCATTATTGATCGAAACTGTTTCAAATGTAAACAGTCGATAAAAATTAAAAATTTTTACGCTGTTCATTTTGTAAGAATATTTACCATGTTCAGTGCTTAAATAGATCAGAAAAACAATTCTACCTATTGGAAGCTGAAAAGAAAGCTACATGGAAGGGTGACATATGTTTGCACCCTAAAAAGAGAAACCAACAAGCTACTGAGAATATACATGAAACATCAGCGTACTCGCCTCAAAACAATGTTACTTTCCGCCAGCAGTATAAATCTAATGTACCTACTAAAAACTCATTCGAGGCCCTATTGACGCTTGACGATGAAGAGAAGACTTGTCAGTGATTTTAGAAGATTACTCTAAATTGAACAGAAGCTGCCCTAACCTACAACCGGATCATCTATAAAAAATGGAGAAATTACAAAAGCAATTGGTTGAAGTTACAGAAAATTTTGAAATTGCAGATAATGAGATATTAAATCTTCTCGCTGAAAACAGATTACTTCAGCAAAAGGTATCTTCTTATGACACCCAAGTTAACCGATTAAAAGACATTTGTAAATCTACACCTAAAAATCTCAAAGGTTAAATAGAAGCAGCATAAATAAAACGAAATTGGATTTCTCAGTAGAGGATTGTACTCCCAAGATACCAGATAAAAAACGGCTTCGCAATACAATTAAAGATGTAGATACTAGTAAAAGCAAGATAAAAAATATGAAATGTAATGGAGAAAATGAGAACAATACAGAAATAGAAGGAAATACTACATATTTGGAACATAAGAAGAATTTATTAATAATTGGAGATGAACAAGTTAAGAGATTGGCAGCTAAAATGATTAATTCTAAATCTGAAAAATGGAACAACAAATATAATGTACAAGGGATGACGAAACCGAATGCCTCATCTAGTGAAATCTTGGGTGATATAAATCTCCTAGCAAGGATGGTAGCCGAAGATGATATTGTCGTTTTGTCCGGTGGGAATAATGATAGAGATCCATTCAAGTTGTTAACCAATGTCTGTAACGCATTAACCGAACTAAACAAATGTAAAGTTTTATTGATGAATGTGTATAAAAACCAATTTTTAAATGTCAACGAAGTTAATTATGAGCTACGAAAGCTACTCAAAGACTATATTAATTGTAAATTTATCAAAATTAAAGATTTATTTGTGAGTTATGGCTCGAAAACGTCCCTGTTAAATTTAATTACAGTTAAATTAAATTACGAAATTGATCTAATTAAATACAAATCACAAATCAAGAATAGGAATTTTGAATATAAATGTAAATGTACTGAAGAGAAGGGTCAGTTGGATAGCAGCACCTCTCATGATTTTGAATCTGAAAAAATATTTTTTCGTTCCTCATAATGATACTCATTGCACGAGAAGCGAAGTTGTTTGTAAGTCAGGAGATTTAACAATTGTACATCAAAATATTGCCGCTCTGTGTAATAAGTTCGAGGACGTCGAGATAGCCTTGTCTAAACTATCACAAAATGATATAGATGTGGATGTGTTATGTTTTAGTGAGACTTATGTTAAACAGGACACAGAAACTAATATAAGACTGAATAATTTTAAATTGGCAGCATTTTTTTGCCGAGAAAAATGTAGAGGAGGTACGTGCATACTCATTAAAAAAACATTCAATGCTAAATTAGTGCGGATGCCGCCAACTCTTGCCGTAAAGTTTTACTTTGAGTGCTGCGGTATTGAATTAATTGGACTTAACCTTATCATTCTCTGTATATATAGGATACCAGAGCAAAAAAATCGCAGATAAGTATATTTCTTCATAAGCTGGATTGTCTTCTCAATTATTTGACCGATGAGTACAGGCGTAAAAGAATTATTATTTGTGGTGACTGGAATATATATATTATGAAGGAAGATACAGCTGCCAAAGATTTATTAAGTTTGTTGCATAATTACAATTTCAAGCTCATATTACGTGTCCCACTCAGTTAAACTCATGCCTAGATCAATTTGCAAGTAACATTAAAAATGTGCGGTCAAACATTCATGTACTGGGTCTTTCAGATCATGAAACAACTCAATAATTGACTATTAAGGCAAATAAATTAAAAGCATTTACTACATGGTTTGAGCATCGGCGTGATTATAGTATAGATAATATGAAAAAATTTTGCAAAAGTATATCTTCTCTTTCCTTTGTGGAAGTCTTTGAGACGAATAAATTGTCAGTCGCATTTGAATACTTTTATGATAGTATTTGTTTATTTTACAATTTATGTTTTTCGTTAATTAAAGTCAAAATGAATAATAAACCTGTAAAATTAAATTGGATTACTAAAGGTATTAAGAAATCCAGTAGAACTAAACGTAAACTACATCAGACATACAGTAAAATTAGCACTTATAAACAAGTAAATAAATATAAATATAATACGTATACCAAATGGTTTAAAAGACTCGTTAGGAATGCAAAAAAGATTGTTAATACTTGACGTATAAAAAATAGCAAAAATAAAGGCCGAGCAATATGGAACACTATTTCAAAATCGACATCTAATAATTTCTTAAATAATGACATTGATATGATAAAATTAAATAATATGACTTATACTAATTCAACTGACATTGCAAATATACTTAATGGATATTTTATAGACATCAAACAGTAAACCTAATAAAAATTATATAACACTAAATAATATCAATAAAAATATGAATACAATATTTTTGACACTCGTAGATGCTAGCGAAATTTACAATATAATCATGAATTTAAGTAACAGTAAGTCAAGCGGCTACGATGATATTACCACTGAATCACTTAAAAGTGTTGCGTCCTGGATATGCCATCCACTTGCACATATCATTAATCTATCATTTGTAGAAGGCGTATTTCCAGAACAATTAAAAATGGCTATTGTAAAGCCTTTGTACAAGAAGGGTGATAAATCCGATCCCAATAACTATCGTCCTATAAGTATAGTCCCAATTATATCAAAAATTCTAGAAAAGACTATGCTTGCCAGGTTAAATAGTTTTTTGTCAAAACTTAAGATTTTTTGGGAGGAACAATTTGGTTTTCGTAAAGGTTACTCAACTACGTTAGCATGTTTTAACCTAGTAAGTTTTATTACAGAAAGCATTAATGAGGGTATACCTATTTTATCATTATTCTTAGATATGAGCAAGGCTTTTGACTTTGTTAATCATTCTATACTGCTGTACAAATTAGAATTTTATGGCATTCGAGGTCCTGCTAGTAAATTGATAGCTAGTTTTTTAACAAATAGACAACAGTTTATAGAAATTTCAAAAATGATCAATTATAAACATAATCTTTTAAAAGAAAAGTTTAGATCTAATCCATTAATTAACAATACCGGAGTTCCACAGGGCAGTATACTGGGCCCATTACTCTTTTTAATATATATTAACGACCTACCGGCAATTACTTCCCACAAAACTATACTTTTTGCAGATGATACAACGATTGTTATCAAAAGTCCCAATAAAAACCTGATGCAGCAAACGGTACATAAAACTCTATCTGACGTAATCCGCTGGATGGAAATTAATAATTTGAATATTAATATTAAAAAACACTAAAATTATGCAATTTTATTCGTACATTTCTAATTCATTGCCACTTGACATTAAATATAATAATAATAAAGTTGATAATGTTAACAGTTATACATTTTTGGGGCTGACACTTAATAATCATCTTAATTGGAAAATGCATATTGATGTTTTGTGTAAATAGCTTGAACGTTTCGTGTTTGCACTCAAAAAAATCAGGCATACTGTATCCATGGAAGCTGCGTTGATGGCATATCATGGCCATGTGTCGTCTCTTCTTAGCTATGGTCTTATAATGTGGGGTAACTCAGTCGACATGGAGAGAGTATTTAAAATTCAAAAGTAGAGATGTATTCGGGTCATAAATAAATCTTGGTTTTTAGAAAGCTGTAGACCTCTTTTTAAGTCGTGCAACATACTTTCTCTACCGTGTATGTACATTAAAGAAATATGTATTTTTACTAAACGCCACCCGGACTATTTTAAAAAACGTTGCGAAGTTATTACCCGCCAGAAAAGATCTAAGTTTACAAATCTTTTATACCAACCTCCTGTCCGAAAAGATATGTACAAAAAAACGCATATAATATGTGTATATATGTGTAATATGTGTTATATTTAATAGTTTACCAAATGAATTAAAAATTTTAGAAAATAATAAATTTAATAAATTATTGACAGATTGGCTTCTCAATAAATGTTTTTATAGTATTAAGGAATTTAATGAATGTTGTTTAAAAGTATATTTTTAGAGATTAATTAGTATTATTAACAAAATATTTGCACGTCTGCTTGCAGATGGAATACTGTCTCAGCAAATAGGATATAAGATCTTGTATATAAGTATTCTTGCAAATAAATGATTTGATTGATTGATTGATGTAGCTATGCAAGCAATAGTCTTGAAGAAAAGCGTGTGTCTTATTGTTTCATTCATTAGCCAGGGAATGTGATACCCTGCCGGAGTCTGTATTTCCGGTTAAATGCAATTGGAAGTCTTCAAATTGCGAGTAAATAGGTATTTTCTAGATAAGCCCATCAGGTGAGATTATGGTTAAAAGACACTCTCGTTGTCTGTACGCTTAGATCTTGTAAACTACGCACAAAAGTGTGTTGAAATCGTTATTTATCTTAGAATCTGTGAAAGTTACCATCTTGATATTTAAGAAAATGATACTTCAAAGTTTTATCTTGAATTTGGTGTTTTTGAAAACACAATAGGTGAATTTTTTTTCTAAAGTATAATTTTTTTTTTAAATATATGATTTGCACACACTTTGCTTTTTATCTCAAGAACAGCACACTATTTTCGGTGTGTTAATGTTTTGTCAAGAAACCTAGAAGTATTTTTTAGTTACGTCTTTTAATTTTTCGATTGGTTGTTTAATTAATTTGTAATTATGTGAAAACAGGTTTAGCGCTTACGACGATACAAAATTGCGTTGTGCGTCTATAGCTCTGTACCTACTTCTCATTCACGTAAAAAACATTACTGTCATCCCGCTTGGCGCTTTGTTAGAAATCCGTCTCATGGTGGCGTTATTGCATACTCTTAATATACATTCCTAGTAGTGAATTGAAGATTATTAAACAGCTCCAGTAATAACCCCCTGGAGCTACATAGGGTTGGCACAGATTTAAACATGAAACGGAAAGGGTCTCCCAGCCGGTAACTTAATTGAAATTCTTTAAATAATGAACTCGGAAATGAAGTGCAAGCCTTTGGGATTGTATTTCGAATTGCATGAGTAATTGTTAATCTCAAACATTGCTGATTTTAATGAGTCAACCGAATTAAAACACGTTATTTTCCTATTACTTGCAGTCAAATTCTAAAATTGTTATAGTGTGATAATTATCTTCTGTCTTTATTAAGGTACGGATACACCGCGGCGTCCTGCGATCTGCGGGCGCGATCTCAATACTTTTCAATTGTTTTCCGATCGCATTTTTTTTTTTTGGTGTGATCTTGTCGATACAAATACTACTATCTGATCGCCGCCTAGATCATGCACGCAGGACGCTGCGGTGTGACCGTACCTTTAGGCTTCTGCCGTGGCTTGAACCCACCCTCTAAGCTGAAACACGTCATTGATTTAGTAAGTCTCGGCAAAGTTTGTTAAATATATGACATAGTTTAAAAACTAAGAAGCCGACTTCCATGCCGCTTTAGTTTTAGTAGCAATTAGGAGACTAGAGATATGACGGTTTATCGTCATCTCTAGAGATACTTATTAGATCTGGATACATTTTTTATGTAAATATTTAACCTTCGAAATAAACCACACATATGAAAAAAAACATCATCGGTTTACAATTGGCGGAGTAATCGGGTAACAAGCATGCAAAAAAATAAGAATGGAGAACCTCCTCCTATTTGGAAGTAGGTTGAAAATAAAATATCAGTGTCACCTATATAGCGTACTTTAATCAAAATAGGTATACAATCAAATGTAGTATGGATTTTAACTTAGGTTATCTCTAACAAATCAAAGGTTTCGACAGATGTTAATCTAATAATAATAAATAAAACTGGCCAAGTGCAAGTCAGACTTTGTCCCGCACACGGAGGGTTCCGAATGCCATCTATCGAGTTTCTAACGAACTTCTAACACCAACTAAGTAAACGTTAACACAAAGGTAGAATAGTATTATATAGTAGTAATAGTAATAGTAGTAACAGTAATTGTAGTAATTAATGTTATTAAATATCTGGTTGACCGAGCTTTGCTCGGTATTTTTTGCCACTTAAACAGACAAATATGACTCTTCCCGACATCTATTGACGTATAATAATACTATTTTTTTAATTGAGAGCAACTAACTCCTTTACTGATACAGTACTTCTACTCGCCAATAGATGTCGGGAAGAGTCATATTTTAAGTTGATTATCAATAAAGTTGATTATTGAAAACTGGAATAAAACTACATTTTCTGAAAATGACTCCTAGCTAGATCGATTTATCGCCCCCGAAATCCCCTGTAGGTATATTACATTATATTTAATCGTTGGAGCCGCTTCCGAGATTCAGATTAAAGTAAAGACGATAGCGCCATTTTAGCAACTAGATAGGTGGCGCTGCGATATCGTAAAAACCTTTTTTAAACTTTTTTTAATTTTTAACTTTGTTCTGTTTTTAGTATTTGTTGTTATAGCGGCAACATAAATACATCATCTGTGAAAATTTCAACCGTCTAACTATCACGGTTCATGAGATACAGCCTGGTGACAGACGGACAGACAGACAGACAGACAGACAGACAGACAGACGGACAGCGGAGTCTCAGTAATAGGGTTCCGTTGGTACCCTTTGGGTTCGGAACCCTAAATGGGGAACTAAAAAAAACAAAATAACTACATTTTCTGGAATTACTTAGAAATAGTACCCAGTCCAATACTTCATCTTGCTAATGAATTTGACTTCTAAATCGTAACTGCGTTCCGGCACGTCTCCTTTAAATCAATATGGATACTATGGTCAAGCATAGTAAATTAATATATCTGCCTATTATATCAACACCAATATTATTACAAATGTATAATTAAGATAGTTTAAAAACTAAAACAATCGAGTTCCATGCCCCGTGAGTC
Organism: Cabera pusaria; assembly: GCA_954871355.1. Taxonomy (NCBI): domain Eukaryota; kingdom Metazoa; phylum Arthropoda; class Insecta; order Lepidoptera; family Geometridae; genus Cabera; species Cabera pusaria. The sequence goes on from OX940890.1 coordinate 4,043,987, forward strand.
AATTTCAGTAAGCTAATCTCGGAAGCGAACTTCGCAGTGAGATTTGAACTTCGTTACACGAAATTCAATCGTATTACAATTGCTTTATGATTTGAATTTCGTAGTACGACTCACCGCGGATTCCGCTTGCGAGATGCGTAAACTAGCTTACAGAATAGCCTGGCTGTAGCCAGTTTGAGACGTTTATCGTCATATCTCAAATCATCTCGATCAAACGATCGTAAAGAGTCCCAGGTTAGACTGCTTTAGCTGAAATTTTGTATACGGATAGCCAGTACTGTGAATTAGGGTATAGGATTCTTTATTAACGCGGGCGAAACCGCGGCGCACAGCAAGTATACATATATATATATATATAAAAGAAGCAAAAATGTACGACTATTAAGAACAATTTAACAAAAAAAAAAAAACAAACAAAATTTACCCCACTTTCAGTATTTTACGAACTATAAACTAACTCGGGCCATAAGACCGGACAGGTGGATACCCCTACATCGACGTTTCAGTTAGTTAGGCAGCCTAATTGAATGAACGCGTTCTCAAGAAGGCGGTTTCAATTCTACGTGCCACATGCGACTTGCAATTAAGTGTTCATTACGACTCTGACTTCAAGTTCGCAAAAATAAAAAGAAGGATCTTTTCATGTTTTAATAAACCTGCCAAGTGCAAGTCAGACTCGCACACGGAGGTTCCGTACCACCATTATGCAATATTGTTATAAGCTGCGGAACAAAATTATGTTTATTTTATGGGGAGACCCCCTTTTATATCTAAGGTTTTTTAGTTTTCAAACTATCTTTACTATTCCTCACTATACTGTGCTTATCAAGTTCATGTTATAAACATTTTAAAAATGTACTCCAATTTAATTTAATTGATTACTAATAATTTTACTCAATACCAAAAGCCCAATACAGTGTAAAAGTTTAACATAGAACAAGATATTATCACCAATCACATCAGCCGAATTACTTTGCCCTTCTTCTATTATCAAACATTTTAAAACGGAAACGAAGTACTGTCTGTTTTGTGGAAGAAGTCCACAAAACAGACAAACCCTTTCGAAATTCAAATAATCGACACAAAACGTCGCCACCGAACCCTTTTAAGAAATGACAGGCCGAACGCAAAACTCAACAAAATAAGATTATTTTTCCATTAGTACTTCACAATAAAGAAAATCCAAAACACTTTTTCACGGAGCCAACAGACAGTGAAATCCGGAAACGACGTAAATCAAACATGGCGGCTTGAGCGGAAGTACCGTCTACTCCCGATGATTTTATTATTGTTAGAGAAAGCTAAAAATCCTGCTTAGCTGTTTAATCTAGTTACCTACTCTTTATTGTTTTCGATAGGTCTACTTTTGTTATGAGACTTTATTATACAGAAATCTATGACCAACCTGAGACGATGGGATTGAGTTTAAATTGTTTTATTTGTTGTTTTATAGAGTTATTCTCCAGGACGACTGAAAACTTACCTTTACTTTTTACCTTTCGAATCGAGTCAAAATATTGTTGGGTTGTCCGACATTTCAGCATGCTTCTGTTGCAATTTCTAGTTCTACTTTCTACATAAGTACTGGGAACGGTAAATGCTTGTGGCATAGGCACTTAATACTTTGTAAAACTTAATTTTTACCCACGACGGAACGGAGACTGTATATGCGTTTGGGGTGAGAGAATGTTTGTTTGTTTGTTTGTGTTTGCAAATCCATGTTGACATTTTTCTCCAAAACTACTAGTCCGATTTTGATGCAGTTATGCGTTTGGGTGTAATTGGTGCATGTTTTTAGATAAGTGTTACGGTAACAACTCACCAGGGGCGCTGCAGTAATCATTTGTTGGTGCTAATCGATGTTGCCATTTATCTTCAAAACAACTAGTCCGATTTTTTATGGGTTCGTGTTTGATTGGTGCATGAATCAAAGAATCAATTAAGAATCAAAGCATTTATTCAGTATGTATATAGGCACATAACGCTTTGAAATTAAAAAAAAAAAAACAAAAGTAATGAACCATTCAGCAGTCATCCAATCGTTTACGTCAGACTATTAAAAAAATATGAAAGTGGGTTAAAACCAACCATAAATGTAACTGTGTGTTTCAGTACTTCAGACAATTTTTATATAAAAAAATATAAAAATGAAATAGTGAAACACAACTTAAAGAAACGCATACCGATCGCAGTACATATCATGATCAGAATGGAACTGATTGTCCGTCTGTCAGCTGCATAATTATGTTTAAATAAAAATAAAAATAGCAAGTCTAGAAAAAATTTGCGGAGAATCATGTTCTTAAATAGGTGTTACAGTGTCAACTCACCAGGGGGCGCTGCAGCAAACATTTGTTTGTGCAAATCGATGTTGCCATTTTTCTCCAAAACTAGTTCTATTTTATATTTAAACGGTTCGTAATTAATCAGTGGTGGTTCTTAAATGGATGTTATTGCGTTAATTTTTTAAAAGACATTGTCGTAAGTGATTTCATTCATTTTTTTTCATTTCATTTATTCCAAAAACAATCATTATTGATTATTCAACATTTTAATTTTGTTACTTATTAATAATTTCTAGAACCAACCGCAATACATAATTCTCAAAATTGTTAAAGAGTATGTTAACCCCAGGCTCTGCAGTTAGGTAAAAACAACATAGAGAAGGAGACTAATAAATTAATACAGCTAGGCTGGGCAGCATATGAAAAAAGGTCTTCACATCGCCAAATCCACAGAGTCTTTAGTCGAAAGTCAAAGTAGAGTAGAGTAGTCAAAAGTAGAACGCATTGATTGAAGATTTTCGTCTTTAGACTGTTAGACCCAATATGACGTACGATGCCGAAACGTATACAGTGGACTAGCGTAGGCTGATGATGATGAAGTCTTTACAAAATCTACATTTATAATATTATACGATTTGATATGTTTAACAGGTAATTGAATCGATCAAATTATCTCTAGAGATAAAAGTTTTACATCCCATCTATTCTAAAAACGCTGATTGTTGCCACATAAGGGGGTCAATCCGGATATATATACAAGGTGTGGTTTTGCATTCTCGCCATATTTACAGGGGTAGGTATAATCCATGTATAGAACAAGAATCAGTAAAAAGAAAATATTGAAAAAAAAAAACATTTTAATGATAGAGCCAGCTGATAGAGAGTCGGCGGTACACGTCACTGACCGCCACAGCCACAACCCGGTACCTCCGGTAGGAGTATAGTTATTCTATGGCCACAGCTGACCGCTCTATCAGTGTCATAACATCATCTACGTATGTGTGTACGCGCCTGCGCAGTTTACATGGCGTTTTTCTGATATTACGGGGATGATTCAGAAAATCACAAAATTGTTTTATCAAATATCCGGGTATTAATTCACGGGCGAACTTTAATAATTTATTAAGTGATTAAGGGTACCCGTTACAATCGACTATGCAAATATGGCGAGAATGCAAAACCACACCTTGTATATATTTTTTTTGTATGGTAAAAAGTAACAGGACAAGCACGTCGCTCGCCTGATGGTAAGCGATGACATTTACCTATAACAGATACAGCGTAGGCTTGTTCCTGCTCGGTCATTAAAAAGATCGCTCCGAACACTAGTACATTCTTTTAGCTGTACCAGTTCGGACTTCTAGTACTATTATAGTACAGTAGGTCATAATTACTCAATTAAAAATAGTCCCTATGACTGTTACCATAATGTACAAAATAGCTGTTGAAAATAGCATATAGTGCATCTCACTCGTTCGTTCACTAGTTACGCTAACCCATTCGTTCATCGTCCTTTTCATTCCGTGAGCATGAGCAATTGAATCACAGACAATAATCGCGAACGAAGTACTCAATGTACTATGTACTAGAAGACTTACGGAATAGTTCATTCTAGTTCATTGTCAAGAATTCATTCATATTAGTACTTAGTACATGAACTACACGAGGCTAATACAGCGGTATGCAAAATTCTGAACTGCCAGAATTTTGCTTGTCAGTGCACTGCGCCTGTTACCTTGAGACATAAAGATGTTGAGTCTCACATGCCCTGTAATTTCACTGGACACCTTGCCATTTCGACCGGAAAACATTCCTATTTCACGGCTGAAAATTAAATTAGCAAAGTGATGGTACCGCCCTAGGTGGACTAGCAGAAGTCCTACCACAACATCTATATATCCGAATTACCAAAAGATAAGAATATAATTTAACTTATGTCAGAATTAACAAAATAATATGACTAATTACATACCTAGTGCCTCTTCTTTTGTTTATTCGATAATACTGAAATGTGTGTACATCCTCGGCTGGTTCTTATCGGGAAACATGGACTTAGCATCACACGCAAGGAATAACATTTCTTAGCCCTCGGCAACACTTTGTTTGATAATATAGTCAAGAGAGAAATACTCAGCGAATAATTTGACTGTTTTATATTCCGACATAGGATAAATATTGGATTGATCGTGATTCAAGAAGTTCACAGCTCATTGAAACAGCTCGAACAATCGAGTTCAACAAATCCAGCATAAAATTTTACAGCTCTAGATTACTTTACATGATGCGGGTAGGATAAAATTCCTCGCGCGTAGAAATGTGAGGCATTACGTATTCTGAGATGGAGAAGGGGGAAAGGGTAACAATGATATGAGGTATTGTTTCGGTGCTTTTGTAATCTGCGCTGAGTTTTCTTGTTACCTACGATATAGGCAGTATGTTACAAAACAAAATTTTGAATGTTTTGTTTTAAATTTTTTTAAACATTAACATTTAAATTTTTTTTATATAGATCATGATGAAAAATTACAAAAATACACACGTCTAACTTATAACACCCTGCTTTTTGCGTAGAGGTTAAAAAAGTGAAAATCTCTTTCAACTAATTTGTTAATTTAAACGCTTTATTGAATGACCGCGCGTTCTTAGCGCATTGCATAAACTTACCGTTAGCCAAACATATCCTATATTATTCAGGTCGCGTGGTGACCACAGACCACATTATCAGTTATGAGGTCAGGCGCTTCCATTATGTTGCAGAGTTAATATCTGTGGTAATCCATCAGCTAGATTGAAGGTAACATGTCACGGGAATGTCTATTATTCGAATGTGTTTCTATTATTGTGAATAATCTATACAATTTATTATAAGATATAGACTACTACAAAGAAAGCAAAATATTGTATATACTTTTTACGATTGTTTCGGAACATATCGTTCCTATAGATTTTGGCATAGTTTTGCAAATTAATTCAAATAATAATATCGTTTAAAAACTAAAAAACAACCGACTTCAATGCCGCGCTATTCATTTTCAGTACCAATTTTGAGATGTTTATCTCAATATCTCTGGAGATACTTATCATTCCTCAATAAAATTACCATGGTACCACACTTGGGATATCTCCTTTCGAACAAAAAAATAATAATCGAAATCGGTTCATGAACGACGAAGTTATCCGCGAACAAACATAAAAAAAAATATATATATATATACGGTCGAATTGAGAAACCTCCTCCTTTTTTTGAAGTCGGTTAAAAAGACTTTTATTTTTATAGGTCGGGTTTTATATTGTTCAAAAGTAAACCATCCAGAGATGGTCCAAAATCTACCCAACTAACCCCCCTCCCCCTATTATCTGCAATAAACTAGTGTTTTCGAGAAAATTGAATTTTCTAGTTAGTGCATTTAATAGTGCAATTTTTTTATTTATCTTTGTAAATATTAAGGCTAGTCCTTAACTTTCTTTAGATTATGATCATTGAATATATATGTTCTTTCAGTTTTATTTTCAATTAAATAAATATATTTCATTTCAAATTAAACTTACAAAGTATCTAAAGGCTCTCGAGATAGTTAATGTTGCACGGCGAATTTGAAATAGGTACAGCGAAACTATAAACTGAGTCAGTTGAGATCCTTCACTAACTCTTGCGAACAATGTATATAACAATATTATTTACTTTGTAAGGTCATACTTGTATGTGTAGGTCAACTGTATTGCTATTATAGGTACACAATTTTGTCAGTTTAAAATTAAGTACGTTTGTTGACTTTGAAGGATAGAGAGGGCCCTGCGAGATCGCTAAGTCAAGCAGGAAATATGGACGATACTGTATGAGAATCTTTTTTCGAGTTTGGAAGACTTTCGACATATTGAGGTTTGGCTTAAAGAGGTTCTATAATATGACTTATTTATTTACTTGGCCAACGAATAATAATTACATTCTTTCATTCTTATAAAACTAGCGTAATACATTGATTTCATTTATTCCAGAACAATGATACATTGTATGGGAAATTACACACTTAAAAATAGCATTTTTATCAAAATAAACACATGATATCAATCAATAGTATATTAATAATAACACAATATTTAAACGCACTATTGTTAAGGTAAGCACCGCATTATAAGTATTAGTAATTATGTAGTAACATGCAAAATTAAAAAACAAAATTAGAGTAAAAGTTGTTGCTGTTAATGTTCATTATCAAACATATACAAAATTAGGGTCATAGAGGTATTACTCAATTAAATACTCTATCTATATTCATACTAATATAATTATTATATATATGTATGTTTCAATCAATCAATCAATCAAATCAATCAAAGCATTTATTCAGTATGTAGGCAGTATAAATATACGCACATATACACGTCAAAATCATAAATCATAAAATAAATCATAACCAATTATCAAGTAAACATAGCAAAAGCAGAATTTAACGCTTTGAATTAGAAAAAAAAAGTAATGAACCATTCAGCTGTCATCCAATCGTTTACGTCAGAATATTTAAAAAAAAATTAAAGTAGGTTAAAACCAACCATACATGTAAGTGTGTGTTTCAGTACTTCAGACAATTTTTATATAAAAAAAATAAAAAAGTGAAATAGTGAAACACGACATAGAGAAACGCATACCGATCACTGTTATGCATAATATAAAAAATGCCACTGATTAACACAATAGTATAATAACAATAATATCGTTTAAAAACTAAAAAACAAAAGTTTGAAGTCGGTTAAAAATTATGAGACTAACCGTTTGTTCACAGCTGTCGTGTATGGGATCCGATTTTTAATCGGGTTGTCAAAACAAACGACAAAATCGGGCCGAAAAGTGTAAATTAGCTTCATATAAAATGTTCTGCCACGGGAACATCCGATTAAAAATCGAATCCGACACACGACAGATCTGAACACGCGGTTAGTTTAAATTGTGTATAGAGTACCTAACATTGTGAAAGGGTGAATTAAGAAGGTGGAAAGCTAGACAAATAAGTCGTTGAAACTACGAGGAACCATTTGTTTAATTTACATCCGAAGGTATGTTTCCAAGTTCACATCACTTCGATTCTACTCTAATCAAGGCCACAGAACGCAAGAAAAGAGGAAGAAGTGAGATCAAATCTTTTTTCAAGATAAAAATTTTATAAAGATTATTTTAAACCGACTTCCAAAAAGAAGGAGGTTCTCAATTCGTCTGTATGTGTTTTTTTTCCTTTATTTTTTATGTTACATGATTACTCCGTAAATTGTGAACCGATTTGAATGATTCTTTATTTAATTGGAAGGGTACGTTTTCGAGGTGGTTCCATTGTAATTTCATTGAGATCTGATAAGTATCTCCAGAGATATGACGATAAACGTCTCAAACTTGCTACTGAAATTGGCTTGAAACTAACGCGGGGCATGGAAGTCGGTTGTTTTAGTTTTTAAACTATCTTAATTATTAAATAAGCAATAGCGACCAGCTCTGGCTTTGCAGGAGTAGTACTGTTCCACGTATCCGATCGTTTAGCCGTTTAAAGAGTCCATAGGGAGCATAAATACACACATCGATGATTTTAAACATAGATAGTTATCCCGTTGGCCCACTTTATTGTTATAAAATTGTTAACCATCGCCTCATGGAGGACGACACATGGAGGGCCAAAGGTAATACATACGTTGCGTTTCTTGCCCTTTTGGAAAAGGCATCTTTTGCTGAATGTCCTTTTAGCATCTCCTCAGTAACTCAACTAAATAAAACCTAAAACTAAAAACCTCACGCTCTCTTAAACCACAGAACATTTAATATATTTCAACAGAAAACAATACAGTAATGACGAGCAGAACTATAGTTAGGAACAAAAGAGAAACATTTGCAAAAAGCATGACTTGCCAACCCCATTTTAATGCCGAGGATGACTTGCTCAACAGATACACAAAGGGACTCATATATATTGTTTTTGTACAGACGTAGCTAAGTGATGGAGTAACAGGACTAATGGCTAGTTTATTCTTCGGAAGATAAACAATTATAAACAATATAAAAGTTCCGACGAATGCGTATCGCAAATATAATACAATCAACTCAATAATAACCCAGTATGTACTCTACATAATGTTTTACTTATACTAATAGCACGAATTGATTCCGCCGTCCTCTTTTTTCCATCATATTATAAGACGCACAGACATGTGCCATAAATGGTATATATATTCCATCCTGTCGCACAAAGTGGTTTGCATCCACATTCATCATACGCACAGCGAAGGAATGGAATTTCCTACCAGAGTAAGTACAATTCAGTGGTCTTTAAATCGCGAGTGTACAGGTACCGATCTTCTAGGGAAGCATGCTACATTGACGATCACATCATCACAAAGTGGTCACAGTTTGCTTATCTCGTATAAAAAATTATAATATATTTAAACGAGCAATTCTTGTACACGTTATATTGCGTGTATTGAAAACGGCTCCTTATATAGTTGTATTAATTGTAAAAATGTCATTTTACACAATAAACCACGCTAAGATCTGTCGCATAGGTGCTTTTTTTTAATGCCAGACAAACAATCATTTGACTAAAACACACTGTTAAGTTACGATGCTGTCTAATATAAAATCGTGCATGTCTAGATGTGGCAGTGAGACGAAGTGCTGAATTGTCTTTCAAACTATCACGCTTTGGCGTTTCATTATAACCAGTATCAGCATATACTAGCCCACGGCTGGACGTAGACCTCGTTCAATTGCACGTCACTGAGCATGATCCTCGGCTAATCTCTTTAAGCTTTTGCCAGCCACCATCATCATGCTAAGATCATTGCTCCAACCAGTCGGGGCACATTCTACGCTACGGTTAGCGATTCTCGGTCGCCCCTTAAGAATTAACTTACCCCAGCAGTTGACCAGCCTATTGCCACTTCAACTTCCTTATTTGATGGGCTATGTCAATGACTTTCGTCCTCCGTCGGAACATCACATCATCCCTTAGACTTGAAATTCCTTTATTAACAGCCAGTATAAACATATTGAAGGCAAATATTATGTTTCTTTGAAGTGTTACACACTTGATATTTTTGTAAATTGTTAAACACAATCCAAAATTTAATCGTGCCACCAATGCATAATTGTATTAAAAAATGCAATCCACTAATTTTGTCGTAACGATACATCGAACTGTGGCTTAATTGGCAAAGCACCTGAACGTGTTATTCAGGAGGTTGCGGGTTCAAGTCCCGTCGGTACGATGAAATTTTGGATTGTGTTTAACAATTTACAAAAATATATAAGGCACTACAAAAATACATATTTAAACTACATATTTAAAACTACAACAATAAATCAATTACTGCTCGAATCTGTAACTATCAATACGTTATTAACGTCAACAAAAGTTCGTCTCCTGTCGTTACGGACACAGATATAAGCTTTAATAATCCGTCTGTCTGTCTGGCGCTAATCGCTTTATCGGCTCCCCTTTAATCACATCAGAGAGATTCGTACTACGTGTCGTGTATTCTGACCATTTATTTCCTGTGATTTTCCTCGTATAACCGTAAACGGGATGTATAAAATGTATTTGAATTTTTGTTGCACTTTATTAACCGACTCCAAAAGAAGGAGGTTACTCAATTCGACCGCATGGTTCCTTTTTTTACATACATGTATATATATATACATATATATATATAATTATGTAAATATATATTTTTATGTTTGTTCACGGATAACTTCGTCGTTTCTGAACCGATTTTGATGGTTATTTCTTTTTGGAAAGTAGATATCTGAGAGGTAATACCATAGTAATTGCATTGCGATCTAATTGGTATCTTCAGAGATTTAGAGATAAACATCTCAAACTTGGTACTTAAAATTATTGGCGCGGCATTTGAAGTCGGTTATTTTAGATTTTTAAACGATCTTATAAACTTGTAAGTCATAATTTATTCAAATATTTTCTATAGTAAATTATAAAGGTACATAAAACTTAATTATTCTAAAACTATTTTAACTAATAATAAAACATAAACGACATTAAAATGTAATAATAAGATCGTTTAAAAAACTAAAAAGCACCGACTTCAATGCCGCGCTATTAATTTTCGGTACCAATTTTGAGGTGTTTATCTCCATATCTCTGGAGATACTTATCAGATCTCGATAAAATTACCATGGTACCACACTGGGGATATCTTCTTTCCAACAAAAAAGAATAATCAAAATCGGTTCATAAACGACGAAGTTATCCGCGACAAACATAAAAAAAAAAACATACGGTCGAATTGAGAAACCTCCTCCTTTTTTTGAAGTCGGTTAATAAATAAATAGAAAACATAAACGTTGATCGCTGTCTGCCGGTAACGTTTCCAAATACGTGTCAACGTTACCTCGTTAAATTTTTGACTTGTTTTCATTACGGCCTAGTGTATTTTATTAACCGACTTCAAATAAAGGAGGAGGTTTCTCAATTCGACCGTATATATGTATATATATATATTTTTTTATGTTTGTTCGCAGATAACTTTGTCGTTTATGAACCGATTTCGATTATTCTTTTTTTGTTCGAAAGGAGACATCTCAAGTGTGGTAACATGGTAATTTTATTGAGGTCTGATAAGTATCTCCAGAGATATTGAGATAAACATCTCAAAATTGGTACTGAAAATGAATAGCGCTGCATTGAAGTCGGTTCTTTTTACCCGACTGCGCGACGCAAAGGAGAGGTAATGTGTTTATCAGTCTATATATGTATGTATGTATGTATGTATGTTTGTTCCTTTGTGGCACACTAGAGACCAAACGCGTGAGCCGATTTTGATAATTGGCACGTCAATAGATTCGCCATGCTAGCGCGAGTGTCAACGAAAACATAAAAAATTGAAAAATTCAAAATGGCGGATTTCAGACGCCAAAATTTGGGGTTCAAAAAAATTTTTTTTTTTCAAAACCTATCGAGTGGGGTATCGAATTAAAGGTCTTAAAATGGAGATTCAAAATATATTTATAACCAATAATTTATGATCGTACAAATCGAAAAAAAAACGATTTTACATGCCGCGTCACTTTCAGCAACAAGTTTGTGGTGCTTATCTCTGAAGTTACTTATGAGATCTCAATAAAATTACAATGAGACCAAACGAAAATCATATTAACTCAAACAAAAAAAGAATTTTCCAAATCGGTTAAGAATTGATGGAGTTCTGAGGTAAAAAAACAACCTCTTCCTTTTGGTATAGTCGTTTAATAGTACAACTGTAAAGTAAGTAAGCTTAAAAAGCAATACCCTATCTATTTCACGCATTTCGGTTTTTTGTTCTTTTTTTCCAAGGTACCTTGGAAAAAGCTGTGGTCGACTTAAATTCACGCATTTTAGCGAAAGGTCAAGCCTATGTAGCATTGAGCCGGGTTAGATCTTTAGATGGACTAGTAATAAGTAGTTTAGATCCCCGGAAACTACTCAATAATCCACATGACATCAACTCTCTAAATGAAATGAGAAGATTACGGAATTTGCCGTCCTTTACTTAACTAAAAAGTGTAAAATAAAACATTAAATAAAAAAATCAAAAAACCCGACTGCGCAAAAAGTGAAGTGTTAAAAAACGAACTGAAAAGAAAAAACAAGTAAGTCTAGTAGTTTAGACTTCTGTTTAAGGATATCAAAAAACTATACCATTTAAATTATTTCTCGGTCGATACACTCATAAAATAAGTTATATTTTAATATATATTTTAATGTTTGTTCGCGGATAACTTCGTCGTTTATGAACCGATTTTGATTATTCTTTTTTTGTTCGAAAGGAGATATCCCAATTGTGGTACCATAGTAATTTTTCGAGGTCTGATAAGTATCTCCAGAGATATTGAGATAAACATCTCAAAATTGGTACTGAAAATGAATAGCGCGGCATTGAAGTCGGTACTTTTTTAGTTTTTAAACGATATTATTACAGAGCTTATTAACGTCGTCAATATATAGCTTCATTTTACTACGTTCACGTGACGTTTTCAGTATAATTAAGTAGCACCCATCATTATAGATTAATTATAGAAAACCTATTGTCTAAGACAAACCTATCAAGGTTTTTAGATAATATTAAGGAATAAAGATAATATTAACGATAAGCGACGCGTGCTGACACATTAGCGGCGTCCCACATATGCGGGACCTCACGAGCAGCGGGTGCGGCAGCAGATGCGGCAGAAACCCTCAAACGGAGGAAATATGCTGCCATTGGTGATGGCTACATTTTTCTTCCGTTTGGGGTCGAAACAATGGGTCCGTGGGGTCGAGATGCGCGAGGTTTTGTAAAGGAGCTGTCCAGACGATTAATGGACGTCACTCGTGACCAAAGAGCTGGCGCTTACCTCGGCCAACGGATTAGCCTAGGAATTCAACGAGGTAACGTCGCCAGCTTTTTGGGAACGTTACCGGCAGACAGCTGCAACCTAGGTTCTGTTTTTTATGTGTATCATTTTACGTATTTATATTAGTTCAAAAAAAATTAATGCATAACTTACTTCATTAAATAATTGTACTAAATTTTATCTCAACAATTGAACTAATTCCGCTTCCCAATCTTGAAATACGATGAAAACGTATAACATATTTTATTAAAACTGAACCGGAGTTCATAAAGCGGAAATACCTGCACTTTCTTGTTTATTGTCTACTTTCTCACAAAATAAGGAAGGTTTTAAAATTCATTAGACGTGCATACTGGTTTTATTAAGAAAACCTCATTATTCTACGGTATAAAATATAAATGAAAAAGTACAAAAAAGGAACTCCTTCGTTAAGACAAGCTTTAATGAAAGAACAAAAGATGTATTAAAGAATCGCTATATTTATTAGAATTACTATAAATCAAGGTATCAAGGTAAAAGCAGAAAAAATAATGAACATCTTATTAATTTAGTCCCATTTCTTTAAAATTACTTACAGCCCAAATAATAAACACCCACTTTAAATAACATCGCTACTTTAGCTTATAAATGCTATAAAAGTATTGGATATTAATAACTATACTATTATTAAGTTGTTAACGTAAGCTGCTTGTTAATATAAATAACGTGTCAAATTAAATCACCAAAAATAACATTTTAAAGAATCAATAACACTGACTGAGCCATACGATCGTAGCCGGGACTCAGTTGTCTGGGCTCCGTAGCCCTGGACGGACGTGTCTACGATACACGCTACGGCGTAGCACGTGTAGCTCTCGCGTTTCGATAAAATGTGAATTTTAGCAAATATGAAATTGTGACATTACAGTGCAGTGCAAGTGATTCAAAATGGAGTGGACATGTTTGATATTAGTCTGCCTGTTTTCCGTTGCAGTTGCGAATCCAGCAAAAATGGGTCAGTACTTAATAATTTAGTTTCAACGGTTAGCTTAATGCATAGATTGGCAGGTTGACGGAACAAAGGATGTCTATGTCTGAAGCAGTTTTGTTTGAGATCTAATCGATTTAGTTCCGGGTGGAATGAAGCGTGAAATCGAATGTTTATGTTCTATGTTTGAAGCCATTTTAATTGAGAGTTCCTAACGGGAATATTAAGGAAATTGTTCTGAGTGGTTTAAATTTACATTATGTTGATGTTAATTTGATTACTTGATAATAAAATTTTTCTTTTTGAATTCATTGACCGACTAATAGATGATAGCAGACGAGTACTTGATATCTAAACAGGTCTAGATCCTAAAAGCATACATTTCGGAGTTATTTCAATAACGGTCAAGAGCTTACTTATACGTAAGGATTTTTTAAAAGATATCGCTGAAATTGAATAGGGATGATTTATGTTTTTACTCGTTAAATACATTATAAGTCTCAGGAAAGTAATAAATAAAAGTATCTACTTATTGAGTCTTAATTTAACCTTCTTTTCTGTTTTATGATTTAACAGTGCTTATATTTAATCAAGTGCTACAAGACTTAAGCTGTCAAAATGGTTGGATTTGGATTTAAACGAATTTAATCTCTATTTTCAAAACGAAAAAGAACTTGTGATTTTTTTCTAAATCTATGGCAAAAACGGTTGTAATTTTGCAACTAATTTACAATTATTGTTGTGACAATAAGTGCGTTAGGATATTTGAAATCATGACATGTTTGCGGCTTATAAATTACATTAATAGTAGCTATGTCTGAGACTTTCGAGTTTGAGTAAGTCTTTGGCACACTTGAATCTTCGTACATTATGAAAGATTTGATTGGTAGTTTCTTTGTTTGTTACGATTTATTTAAAAAAACTACTGAACCAATCTCAAAAATTTGTTCACTAATAGAAAGCTACATTATTAGCTAGTAACATAAGCTATATTTTATTTCCGTTTTCTTACGAGAACGGGATCTACGTGGATGAAACCGCGGGACACTGCTAGTATTTAATTTCGCGAATATTACACCCATGGCGGTAATACATAGGTCGTTCTGAATGTTTTTTTTATACTGACAAGCATTTGACCACTTTTTCATCTGATTTCAAGGAATTATGCATGCTCAAATGGTATCGTGGTATTCTGGAATTAGATGACGTCAGTAGAATGAGTTCGTGGACTTCCAAAATGAGTAAAATTAACATAGCGCGACTACTTCAGCCCACTTCACGTCGGTAGTGTCAGTTTTCAACTGGGAAATATAAATATTTTTAAAAGATGTGCAATCAAATATTACAAGGTACAATAGGCTCGGTGAAATGATGTATATATGTTTACGTGTTATGGTATATATTTCCGGTGGTATATGTTGGTAACTAACAGGCAAACACATTTTTGCTTGTTTTTTTACCCAAATATATCAATGGATAAGTAGTAGGAATGGTTATATTTTTTAATAAAGTCTAACTACGAGATATTTTGTATATGCGATAGGCTAGCATTTGAAAAATATCTCTCAATGATATATATGTTCGAAGATGGCAAACACGCTGTCTAGAATGGTCCGATTGTCAAGGGCTGTGCCATTAGAGCACCGTAAAGTTATGGCGGCAGTTCTCTTTGGTAGTGGTAAGCTACTACGGTTTTTTTAGAGGGGGGTCAGTAACTTATGTTAAAAATGTAGCTTTATCAATTGCAATTAAGTATAAAACAGTGTTAAAACAAACCACATCATTTTGTATTTTTGTTAAAACAATTTGTAAAGAAATAATAAAAAAAAAACTTTAAACCATTTCATAATGAAATCATGTATCCTCATAAACGTTGACATAAATAAATGCCCCAGGGTGAAAACGTCGTCGTGCATTTACCGTGACAAGTGTTCAGATACAGTGACAAATCTGTGTACAGTGCATATTGCTCTGTACACTCACTGTTTTAACTGTGGAGATTTTAAACAGTTGTAACATGTGTTAAAACGTTATTTTTCACATGCTAACACTGTTGCTACGTAACAACGTAGCAAAAATTGCACACTCAGTATTTAGCAGTACGTACTGCTGAAATATGGAATGTGTTATTCTTGACTGACTTAATAATAACATGAGGTACTCAATTTGTGATTATATTACCTTTACCCGTCACGCGATATTACACGGATAAGTCATTACGTTTATATCTTTGAGCGAACTAAATTTTAATTTTAATGTAATATAATTTCAAATCATTCGACGACTTAGTTAGGATATATACTTACTTACTTAGTATATATGTATATATATATATATATATATATATGTATATATATTTCTATTAGTGCTCTTTTGATTGCAAATCTACGATATCTCTGGGTTTAAAATAATTATTTTTTAATTTATTTTTTAATCTAATTTTGTAGTTCCAAAAAAATGATAAAGTTTCTACGACAATCAAAAAAACACTAATAGAAAAACTCTCACGAGGCATGGTAGGTTAGTCGATTTCCAAAGATGTTATAAAAACGCTCAGATCTTAATGTATATTTTATAAAAAAGTATATTTATTCTGTGACATACCACAGATGACATTTTTGAATATTTTTCGAAATGGCAATATGATAATAATAACCCCCCCATATCTTCATCAATTTGAAAAAATCCAAAATCCTAATCTACAAAAAAATCCAAATAAATATTGACTTTCCAAACAATTAATTTATAAGTTTGTACTATTTTGGCTCTGTTGAAGAAGGAAAAAAAATAACCAAGAAAATGTTATAAATCTAAATACTCGTACATGGCGCTCTATTTTGCGCAGTTGGGTAAACATAATTCTACAACGAAAGGCAACTGTAGTACCCGTACTATTATTTATTCTGTGTCTGCAGTCAATACGTAGCGTACAAAGTGCAAAGTGCGCCGTGTCCGCATTTATCACCGTATCGGACCATTTGCCACGGCCCGCCGCCTCGCGGACGTTCGCATGTCCATTCACTGCATTCTGTGTTTTATTGCAGCTCTAGTATGCGATGCGACTTCACTTTATTGACTACTGGCTATGTAGGGGAGGAGTAATAAAAGGCTAGTTACCTTAGAGTCTATTTTTGCTTGAAACTTTACAACAGGTAAGAATATTTTATTGGGAATTTCGTGTTTAGATAGACATTATGAACATATAGTTTCTAAGTATCGACGTATCTGTCAAGAATACAAAAATAAGCCGGTCAAGTACGAGTCGGGCTTGCACACAAAGGGTTCCGTACCAGATAGTACGATTTAGTCAATAATTTAATAAGATTTGGCAAAAAATGCCGAAAATAAAACGTTTCTTGTATGGAGACCCTTTTTAAATCTATACTTTTCTGTTATTTTATTGTCAAAGTGACTGTAGTAATTCACATTCTGTAAATAAATACATCATATTACGGCCCATAAGATCGAGTAATAAATGCTAAAAAAATTGGATGCTATGTAGTATCGCTAATGTCGAAAAAATTGTAAACATGCACATAAACATTTTGCTTTGCTCGACTTGGAAACACGCATTAAATAAGATTACATAAATTGATTCCAACGTGTATTTGTAATGCTCACCTATATTCAGATTGTGAATAACACTAAACTTTAACTTTAAACTAACTTTAAACTAACTTTAAACTAACCTTACATATTTTAAGTGAATTGATGTTATTTTCTTATTAAATATTTTGGCGGAGTGCTTAAAATATCATCAACATCATCGGCCCGTTTCTGTCAACTGCAGAACATGGCATTATCTACATATGTCACGAAGCTGAATGTTTAGCTGTTTGTTTCCATCCGCCAGTCAGCTTGCGCTATCTACGCTCCACCTAGCTGTAGGGCGTCTTACACTGTCCTACACTACGTTTGCCAAGCTATGGTCTCCACTCTAGAACACTTCTACTCCAACAGTTATCGGTTTTACGACTAATGTGAACAGCCAACTATCTCTTGATTTTACTACTTTTTTGACTTTGGTCTTGCTTATATATAAAAGTATTTTTTTAAGAAATGTATTTGTTCTAGACTTAAAATATATTATAAACTTACATCATGATGATGATTTGAAGATTCCATATTTACATCTATTTACATTAAATTTGTCTCAAGTGCCAAAGTGACTATAAAACTATAGACCATATAACGTATGAGTCTATATCTCAAAGCGATCACCAATCTCCATATCACCGCAATTCGATCAATATTTACAACTTTCACACAATAGAAGGTCATATAAAGCAATAAATAAAGCGACACTAAATGGCGGTGCTAGCGTCAGCGACGTTCGATATAAATGGACAAGTACAATGCATTGTAGCGAGATGGGAGGTGAATCGAATTGTTTGCAACATTGCAGTCAGTAAATACGTATATTTTAGATATATGAAGTTATAATATAATATTGTATTATTTACATACTATAAGACAAAGTTGCTCCCGCTGTCTGTATGATTAGAGTTTTTTTTAAACACAACGGATTTTAATGCAGTATTCAGCAATAGAGTGACTTGAGAGGAAGGTTTATAACCATGATTAAACGCGGGCAAAGCCGTGAAGTGCTGCTAGTGATGAATAAAACATAGTAGAACACAAGTTTTACGAAAATGCTACACAAGGAAAAAACGCTCATTTTAACTTCTCTGCCAAAACTCCACCAACTTTACACTCATCCACACTGAAAGCCTTCAAACTGTCAAGAGACTGACAAAATGTGACTGGCATTGCAATTCTGCAATCCACAACGTGTCAAACGAGAGTGCCAATGTGTTCGACGTGAAACCGGTGACTTGGTTCTTTGATAGATCTCGTGAATACTTCATGTTTTCATATGTGATGTGATTCTAAGCTTCTGTCGCTATTTCAAAAGAGACGAGTGAATAAGGACGTTTCGTGTTTCTACGTTTTTATCAGAAAGTATTGATAGTCGTTGCCAAGGAGATACACTTGGTCCTTTATTATTTAATTTACCGAAGCTAAATTCTATCATAATCATTTATTTGTCTGTATTTTAGTACATTTTGGTATATCATAAAAATAAATTCCATAAGAATTCTGCTTGGTAAAGCCTCAGAACAAATAAGCTTCTTCGGTCTGAGGTTAAAGCGTACATACACATTTAAGAGTTTAAACTATAATTGTATAGTAAAGCATAAACTATAATTATTAAAAATAGTTATTTTAATATGCAAGAGTACTCATATAAGTCTGATGAGGCAATTTTTTTTTTATGTACCATTTCTATTTCGTTGAAATTATCTATATATTTATCTAAAAGGATCCTGAAATAAATAAAAGAGTTTATGATTAAAAGTACGGCCACACCGTAACGTCCTGCGTGCGCGATCTAGGCAGCGATCAGATAGCGCAGTAGTATTTGTACCAACTGGTTCACACCAAACGCGATCTACGGCGATCAGAAAACGACTGAAAATCAGTGGTACGTGCACGCGGACGCAGGACGCCGCGTTGTGTTCGTAACTTTACTATACTAAGAAATAGCGTAAAAAGGTTAGTTATCATAAAACTTTACAAGGCTTAAATTCTTACCGCCACGTTTCTCTAAACGAACATTAACAATTCTCCACAAGTACAACAATACAAATTGTACAAAACTCATTCTTAGAACATACAACCGTTGATTTATACCGACACTAGAACTGTGTTAGTGCAATAATTGCTGCTCCTAATTTATTGGACTGTGCAGTGTGCGAGTGACTTTTTGCTGTTCATAAATAGGAGTTATAGCAAGTTATAATGGAGGACAAATTACCATCCATTTAGAGCAAAGTTTCTTGCATGTTTTTGCTCGAAAACTGAAAAGTGATTCTTGGTTAGGGCATTAGATTAATGGGGGCAATTTATTGTAACAATTATGTGACGAGTTGGTTTATTTGTGATAAATTCTGTGATTTCAAATTTCAAAAAGTTCGTTATTAGGTGTTATGTTAGATGTTCTTACTGGGAATAAAAAGTAGGTCATAGGAACAGTGTAGCGCCTTTGAAAATATTTACGTATTCGCTACCTACCTAGTTTTAAACTCTAAGAAGTTTTCATTCTAATATTTTACGTTAGTAGCTGGATCGATTTGGGTGAAATTTCGCACCATAACCTGTAGAATAAAACATAGAATACTTTAAAACTCGGGTGAAGCGAGTGCAACTAGTAACCTATAAAGTAATTAATGGTTAGTTTAATTACACTAAGGGCAAGATTTACCGGTTCCTGATAGCCCTATTAGAGACTTATCTGACAGAGTTTGCAACTTTTATAAGGTGTTATATATCAAATAAATAATTAAAACATTTTTACTGGCTTTACCCGGTGAAACTGGATCTATAAGTGAGCAAGACAGATAGTTATGGAACTAATAGATGTAAATTTGTACAAAAATGGTATAAGACGTGCCACCAACTTGAGAAACCACGTGGTTTACATTGATTAATCTTAAACGGTATGTAGGCTTAAGCGTAAAGGGACCGGGCGCTACCGAATCAGATCTTTCCGCGGCCCCGATGACGCCTGCATAGCTATTCTCATTTCACATGGACACATTCAAATTTGCTTCACATTCAAACCTTCATTTTTTTTAATTCAACTTTTATTTAGAGGCGTTTGGCTAAATATAGCTATCACATAGCTTTCAAAGAAAAAGGAAACATAGCCTACCTTACTGATAAATGCTTCTCAACCACCCTGTGCACACATCGTTTTTTTTTTTAAATATCTTATAGGCTAGCGTTTGACCACTATCTAACCTGTTGGTAAGTGATGATGCGGTCGAAGATGGTAAGCACGCTAGGCCTAGAATGGGAACTGGCTCTCAAGGATAGTTGCCGGGACACATTACATTATAGATAGAGCATTCTAGCTGCGTCCGATGATTGGGCTGATATAACGCTCTGTAATATATCCATGTCAAGGAGGTTGATTCCAAACTTCTCGAAATTAACGTTAGCTTCATTTTGAATATAGATAAATTCATGAGTTATGT
Source organism: Cabera pusaria (assembly GCA_954871355.1). Classification (NCBI taxonomy): domain Eukaryota; kingdom Metazoa; phylum Arthropoda; class Insecta; order Lepidoptera; family Geometridae; genus Cabera; species Cabera pusaria. Next base: position 4,064,645 of record OX940890.1, read on the forward strand.
TGTAAGGGAAACCTTTCCGATTAAAATGAATGATTTTTTCTAAATTAAATACCAAAAGTCGAAGCAGAGGCAGTTTCGGAATCTGAATTTACCTTAGAATTATGAAGAATAACTCTGCTGGTCACTTCCCGTTTCAGACCTCACACCGCTAAAGAAACCGATAAATCAATATAAACCACGTGGTTTGCCAAGTCTCATATTTAGTAGCACGTATTATACAATTTCGACATTGTCAGTAGAACGTTCAACTCCCACATTAACGGGATCGTGCAGCATATACTGTTGTATGTTTTGCCTTAGCTTGTGACGTTTCTAATGATATATCTTACAATGTTACTCGCAGCAGTAATTGCAGAAATCATCAAGTACTAAGACAAGTGAGTTCGGAATTGTCTGTTATTGTTGGCAGCTTTTTCTGTGTATGACGTTTTAAACTATTTCGAGGAGCAGGTACTTTGGTTTGACTAAATGTTTTTAATGTATATTACGTGTGTTTTCTTTTGTTATATATAAAAATCAATTGCTGTTCGTTAGTCTCGCTAAAACTCAAGAACGGCTGGGCCGATTTAGCTGATTTTGGTTTTGAAATGATGGTCGTAGTCCAGGGAAGAAAATTTGGTAAAATGGCGAGGAAGATAGTAAAAACAACAATTTCAATTTCCCATATAAACTGTTCTACCTACTTTCCTGTCAACATTTGACGTTCGTCCCTTCGGTACGGTAGGGAGACTTTGTTCCACTTTTGAATTGAAGTTTGAAGCATGTATTAAATTAAGGGTTTTGAATCGACAACATGATATATCCACATTACTCGGATTATCACGTAGGTATTTAAATTTTAATATATTGAATTTTGATGGTTGTTCCAGGTTGTCATTGTTGGTTCGTTCAGACTTTTCGTCATTGTATTGACATATTTTGATTTTTGTCGTTATGGCGCTTCCATACATGGGTATTCGGTTTTTTTTTAATATATCTTATAGGCTAGCGTTTGACCACTATCTCACCTGTTCGAAAGTAATGATGTGGTCCAAGATGGTAGCACGCTAGGCCTAGAATGGGAACTGGCTCTCAAGGATAGCTGCCGGAACACATTAGATGTTTGGCGACAGATTTTCTAACTTGAGGGTGGTAGCTGGCCAGGCGGACACTATATAGTGTCCTACCACCATGCGGGGGGAAGGTTGTTCGTTTCTTAACGATGTTTTCCTTCACCGCAGGGCCACTGTAAAAAGCGCACATAAAGTTTTCGATAGAAAAATCCATTGGTGCACGGTGGCTTGAACTCGGTACCCTGGCATCAAAACAAACCGTTCTCCCGATTACGCCACCGGGCCCTCATTTGTTTATAAATCCGGATAGGATCAAATAAAATAAAAACTAAATTAAATTAAAAATGAAAGCCCCTACTATAGATCCCCATACAATAAACGCATTTATCCGACAAATATTGTTTATTCGGAACCCTGCGAACTTGGACAGTTTATTTATTTATATTCGCGGTACGAAGTTTGCCGTGTCAGCTAGTCTTATATATTTTTATAATATCTAGGCTAGCGTTTGACCAATATTTCGCCTGGTAGTTACGCTAGACCTAGAATACTCTGAGTCTCAAGGGCTGTGTTCTTTTGGAACATCGTGTCTTGACTATCTTCGACCACATCATCGCTTACTACTTGGCGATATAGACCAAAGATAGCCTATAAGACATAAGACTGGTTCTATAACCAGGCGCGACAACAACATAGTCCCCTATGTTTCCATTCTATACCGCTGTTGTTTGACATCCCGAAATGTTTGTATGTAATTTTGTATAATAACATTTGCGAAGGCGGAGCTGTATAATTGAGTAAAGCGCTAGAATGTAGGCTAATTTCAGGGGAATAACTCCTTGTTTGTTTATTTTAGCCGTGTCTTTAGAGATTTAAATAAGTAGAAATATATTCATATCCAGAGTAATATTATAAAAACTTTTGTAACTCTGTCACATGTCTTCTTTAGTCTTACTTTTTAACTGACTTCAAAAAAGGAGGAGGTTTCTAATTTCGACCGTATTTTTTTTTTTTTTTTTATGTTTGTTCGGGGATAACTTCGTCATTTATGCACCGATTTTGATTATTCTTTTTTTGTTCGAAAGGAGATATCCCAAGTGTGGTACCATGGTAATTTTATCGAGGTCTGATAAGTATCTCCAGAGATATTGAGATAAATATCTCAAAATTGGTACTGAAAATGAACATTGAAGTCGGTTCATTTTTAGTTTTTAAACGATATTATTGTCAAAATATATCATATATTTTTTACACATAACATAAATAACTCGGGTCAACACACACTATTGATTGCCAGAGCTTTACAGTGATAACATTTTTAGTGTACGTGAACGAAGTCGCGGGTTATCAGCTAGTTTTTATATATCTTGGCATCTGACGCAATCATGTTTCGAAACAATCCCATTTATGATCAATTACTATAAAAAGTAAAGGCCAGTTTCACCGGTTCCTGATAATGCGTTAGATAGTTATCTGACACATGATGCTAAAAGCTAAAAGCTGTCAAAAATCTGTCAGATATCTTCTTATTTGCGCTATCAGGAACCGGTGAAACTGGCCCTAAATATAGTAGTTAAAAGTGGATGATAATAAATGGGATTGTTTCGAAATTTGAATCTTTTTTGAACGAATAATAATTTTGCAAGCCTGTCAGTCTGTATATGATATATACGACGGAGTTATGCCCGAACACACATAAAAAATGTAAACATCCAAATTGAAAACCGTCTTCTGTTTAGAAGACTGATTAAATCGGAGTGACTCAAGGAGATGTATAAAAAACTTTTAAATACCCACAAATAACTTTTTGCAGCACACAAATATTATGATTTGTAATTTGGATTTAAATTCAATAATTATGCACCTATTATTGTTCGAATGGTACTTCTTAAGGTACGGACACACCGCAGCGTCCTGCGTGCGCGATCTAGGCGGCGATCAGATAGCGCAATAGTATTTGTACCGACTGGTTCACACCAAACGCGATCAGAAAACAATCGGAAAGTACTGAGATTGCGCCCGCAGATCGCAGGACACCGCGGTGTGTCCGTACGTTTCGAAAGCTGTTACGTAAGCATAATGAAGATCTAAGGAAAACTTTCAGAAATATGTACATAAAATAATGTTGTTTGGATCTATTTAAAGTATTTAAACGATATTATTATTCTCTACACCTAATTCAAAAATAATAATAACGTTACAACCGCAAACATTTGACATAGAAAGTCCTCATTAAATTAATTCTGTTTCCCCAAAACAAGTCGCAAACATTAATTAAATTATATCCAATTCACACTGCGGTACATAACGTTTCATACATAAAACATAGCCCTCATATTCCCTTATCAAAATTATTATGTGACAGGGGAAGCATAACGGTACATTACGAATCTTGCACAGACCCGGAGCAAATGGTTCGCTAATATTATTTAAGTCACATCCTGCGTCGTGGAACATGGTTGCAGTTACTGATCTTCTAACAAAACTCTTAAGCCTAGACAATCAAACCAAACCAAAACAAACCTTGAGCTTATAGGCTCAAAGTCGCCAGTTTATCGGCCTTTTATCGGATGCATTTTTTAGAGTATGCCTTTCAATTCCACGATGTAATTCCACCGTCCCCCTTTTTGCATCGTACTACCATGTGCACAGACATGCACTATCAATTGCTTTGCATCCACATTTATCATACGCACAGTGAAGGAATGGAATTCTCTGCCAGAGTCTGTCTTTCCTGTTAATTACATTCCAGGGGTCTTTAAATCCCGAGTGAAGAGGTACCTTCTTGGCAGGCGTGCTACATCGTCGATCACATCTTCACTTAGCATAAGGTGAGAAGGTGGGAAACGCTTGCTTATATACTAAAAAAACGGACATTGCCAAAGTTAAAAAGATCCTACCACGTGACCTCACTCACAAAGAAGCGCGACAAACTCCCTCGAAACCTATGTCGAGAAAATCCGACTAAAGGTACGTGCATTACAGCCGATATAATAATGTTACAAATCAACACGTCATATCCCCGAAACTGTTTACTTTATTTTGCTTTACTTTAGAGGTATAATTTACCCTGCATCTGTTTTCCACTAATTTAGGATTTAAAATTGATTGTTCCATAACTCTTAACAACTGACTATATAAATACTTTGAAAGGCATGTATGTCACGATCAGATGTAGCTTTGTGTGGGAACGCGTGGGTGTATATTTGATTTGTACAGTTGAAATTGACGGAGTGTTTCTATGCGACGCCACAGAATAAATTATAGTACAAGGTGACGCTGACGCTCTTAAATTGCATAAGAAATTCTTGCTTCTCTGAAGACTTCAAGCCAATGTAAATAAGCATTCTTCGTTCTATTTCATACAAAGAAGGAGAGTAAAATACGCTCCATTAAATAAAAAATATTAAAGCCGTCGGGCTGTCGGCACTAACTAACTAATATCTCTTCAACACATAATAACCTGCAAAGGTTTTTAAGAAGCCTTGCATTGTCTAAGAGTATACGCTATCAAATAACAAAATCAAATTAAATAACAGATGCCGTATATTAAAAGATACCTTAGAAAGATTCACCTGAATCTTCTTTTAAAAAGCGCAAAGTAACCTTAAAATGTTCTCTTCTACCACGAAGTCTTATCTTGAAGAAGTATCCAAATAATTTTAGATCATTAGCAAACTGGATAACGACCGTCTTCTAGTGCCATGCTAGTCATTTTCAGTACTGATAGATCTAAGTGGCGAACTAGAGTGAGGAATAGACTTACAGGTGAAAGAGGTCACGACCCTCTGTAATGGGGTAGCGAAGAACGGAGGCAATAATCCCTAAATATGCTAGTTTTCCAAAATCTAAATTATGAGACCACTATAGTAGGGGCAATTTAATAGATCACATTTGACATCTATCAGTCTTAGCTTCATAGTAAGGTGACTTGCTTAAAAATATCAATTCAATTGATGAATCGATACGCATCAACACAAACAAGAATGATGTTAGTTTGTTATTCAAAAAACCAATTTTTCGGCAGCTCTAAATGAGAAATACAATTAGTACTTAAATTATTCAGTGTTATTTACTTGTTTGTTTAGCGTTAGTATGAATTGATAAGACACGTTAATACAAATCGGATATTGTACATATTCAAACGATTTTATATGTATTTATGAATAAGAATGTAGCTCCGTAGAAATTGGTACAATAAAATATAAAACATACTCAAATGCACCTATAGATCTAACGTTTAGTAGTTTATCGTTAGTTTTTTAACCCAAAAATGTAAAATCATTGATTTAAGTTCCTATTCAATTATTTTTGTTTTTTTTTTAGTCAAATAATAATATTATGTTTTAATTACAATCGTAGTGTAGTTATTTTTATAGTTAAACATCCTTCACAAGTAATCATTGCATTCGATTCAACCTATCGACTGATCAGTCTTTACATTTTTTGGGTAGCATCCCTAGTGTTTATAAAGAAAAAGTGTTAACTGACGTAACCTTGTACTGACGTCTACTTTTTTAGAACAAAAATTGTTTATAGTGTTTAAAAAGAATTATTAGTCAAAGTAAATCGTAAAAACGCTTTCTTTTGTAATTATTAGAATAAATATGTAATTGTAACTGAAAAATATTAAGTAATTATGCAGTTCTGACTTTGAAAAAATAAACAAAATTATGTGCCCTTCATTACAGGGTCACGTTGTTGAATTTTGATGAAGTGTCAAATGTGATCTATTAAATTGACTCTACTATAACATTTTACACAATGACACGACACCGCGTGCGGGTTTCACTGGTGGCGCCATCTAGTTTTTGTTGGTGGAACTATTGGTCAAGTACAATATTACAGTACTACAGTACTTTTGAGGTGTTCATTTCCATATCTCTGGAGATAATTATCAGATCTCAATAAAAATACAATAGGACCAAACGGGCAGCATACAATTATAAACAAAAAAAAATTACAACTGACGGATTTCTGGGATAACAAAAAATAAAATTATTATATATAGGCGAAGTGAACCTCCTTTAGAAGTTGGTTCACAAATAAATGTATCTATCTATATTGTAGGTATTGCTGCAAATTGTATTTATTATTGTACAAGTAAATTAGATAATTCAAGTTGCGACGATGTCAAGGATGAAATTCTGCCCGTCGCTCGTAGAGTCAAACCCAATACTTTTACGAGATCAGAGATTAGATACGACCGTAAAATATAATAGGTTCGACGGACAGTTTGTGTTTGTGGCACCGTCGTAATAGGATTATCATATTAATCTGTACCTCTTTTGGAAATTAGCAAGCAATTATCACTTCTGTCAGCGACTTGGAATTTTTCAGTCTTATCGCAACTGTGTACTTTTTGTAACGATGATTTCGTGGGCATCAAAGAATATAAAACGACGAGTGATCGTTGTAGCATAGGACTGCACGTCGAAAGTGAAAATGTACAAAATGCAACGCGTGTTTTTACGGTGTACCACGGCATCTATGGGATTTATTAGGAACTTTATATTCAAAAGTGACCCAAACCAGCGTTACATGATTATGTAACGCTATTAAATGAGATTATTAAATGAGACTGAGCCGTAACACTCGATTGAGTGTTACGGCTCAGTCTCATTTAATACCCACAAAGCCAAGTCACCCACGTCCGTAGGAGAGTACCCCAACATGTGAATCCCTACACGTGGTCCCCGGGTGGTGCTAATTAGGTGACTCGGTGGGAGGCTTTTGCCGCGGCTCGTGACCACCCACCGGCCAAAGCCATGCCGCCAAGCGTTTTAGTTTTACGGTGTGATAGCCGGTGCAGCCACAATAGGAGATGGGTCGAAGCAGTTGCGCCATTGCTGTAAGACCGACCAGATAAATGCTGACGCCACCGCATCGGGTGACCAGTCGCGGAGGGTAGCGGGATCCGAGGCACGGTGCACCGCTGGCCGACCGCAGTCAGTAGGGGGCCCAAGTAGCGTGCCAGCCACACGTGAAAGGCTGCCCCACCAACTGTCGAAAAATCCCGAGATACGCCATAGTGCCGGTTGGCGACCGGAGGAGAGGGCCCTATGGATATCCTCGGGGGGGCTCGGGCGTCCCCGCAGTCTCCAGACTGGTCCCCCTCAGATGTGGTGTCCCGGTGTTTGTCTGATGGTCAGCAGCAGGGCGTCTCGCTTCACTGCCATCTTCTTACCTGCACTCCGATATCCATTATGAGAAAAAGTAGAAACAAGAGTAACGTTAAGCAGCGGATGCACGCCCTCTCCCTCAAAGTGCACCTCACAAACATCAGAGGCTTGCACTCCAATCTCCAGGCAGTCCACCATCACCTTGAGACTGATAAACCGGCACTCTTGTTTCTGTCGGAAACGCAGATACGATGTCCTTCCGACGTGGCGTACCTTACGTACCCCGGCTACACCCTGGAGCACAATTTTAAAGCTCGGTCAGGTGTGTGTCACATAGGCCGGATAGGGACCAAACTTGCATGCCAAATTTCAGCGCAATCCGAATCAATATTAATTTCAGACTTTGTTACCCCTTTTAGGGGTGGCATTTCGAAAAAGTCTGAAACACGTATTTACTTATTTATTTACTGAAGTACTTGTGCGATGTATCGAATAGAAAAGACTATCTTATCTTGTTTCTCCAGACGAACTTTGAACCCCCATTTCATCCCCTTAAAGAATGAATTTTGAAAAATCCTTTCTTAGCGGATACCTACGTCAAAATAAATATCTGCGTGCCAAATGTCAGCACAATCTAAAACAATATTGATTTTCACACTTTGTTACCCCATATCACCCTCTTAGGGGTGGAATTAAAAAAAAAACTGAAACAAGTATTTACTTATTTTTTTACTGAAGTACTTATGTGAAGTTTCGGATAGAAAACACTATATAATCATGTTTCTCCATACAAACTTTGAACCCCTATTTCATCCCTTAAGGGGTGAATTTAAAAAAAATCCTTTCTTAGTACAACCTTACGTACTAAGACAAATATACTCTCCAAATTTCAAGTCTCTACAACCAGCGGTTTAGGCTGTGCGTTGTCTGTCAGTCAGTCAGTCAGTATGTCAGGACAAAGATTCTTGTAGTATTAGATAAAATATCAGGACTAGGTTTTTATATGAATGAAACTCTTTTTATTGCGGGTGAAGCCTCGAGGCACAGCTAGTTTCTTAATATGTTTTCACCTTTTAAACTTTCCTTGGACTTCTACAAATGTATTAAAACCAAAATTAGGCAAATTGGTTCAACCGTACTTGAGTTCATGTGAGACTAATAAACGTCAATTAGTATGTACCTATAGTTAATTATGATTTTGGTAATTTATGATCGTACAAAACGAAAAAAACCACTTACATGCAGCGATAGTCAAAATAGCCAGTAGTATCATGTCGTCAAGGTATACAAATGCATATGTCATCAAGGAATGTAATGTGTTTGAGATATTTATCTCTATATCTCCGCAGATAATTGTCATACCTCGATAAAATTGAAATGGAATGAAACGGGTGGCATAATCTCTCAAACAAAAAAATCATTTTTGAAATCGGTCAAAATTGGATCGAGTACTGTGGTAACAAGCATAAAAAAACAGTCGAATTGTGAACCTCCTCCTTTTTTGTGAAGTCGGTTTATAAACAGTAACGATTCAGCCTATTTTTGCTTTTACATTACAAACAATATCAAATATCAATTACAAAGTAGAGCAACAGTAAACTTTTCATTTCTTTCGTTATGACTAACGCGAGAGTTCACGCAGAGGGAGCAAAGAGATGTAAAACTAATATGTAATCTGTGGCGCCACGTCAAACGTGATTTTCCATTTTGCATCGCAAGACAATGGCCTTAACATTCGTATTTAGAACACAGTATGCTTAACTATTTTATTCTACCCTCTTTTTTTATTTTCACATTTATACAAACATTAAAGGTGATTGAATAAGGGTATCAAGCCATGTGCTAGTGAGACAAGGCTTAAAACGTAATTTTTAGTACGATATTCATCCTTGATAAATACTATAAATAAAGGACCTGGAACTGGACATCCGAAAAATAAGTTATAAATATGTACCAATAGAAATAGTACATCGTTTATCATTATACAAATGGTTTTCCCCATGCCGTCTATTAAAAAAAAAAGATCACAGATTTTTCCGTTTCCCCTTCCGTGTACATTCATAAGCTTTCCTATTTGTCACTGTACAGTCAAGGAAACAAATCAAGTTCTTCATTTATATGTCACGCTATGTGCCTTTGGTACAAACGAAGGATATATACATTTATTTTCTTGTATTCTTTGGATATATTTTAGGCCTAGTCAAGGGACTATTTTAATTGTGATAGCTTAACTAAAGTTGACTGATTTAGCTGAAATTTTGCACAGGGATAGCAAATATTATGGACATAAGGCTATAGGATACTTTTTATTACTGAGACTCCGCTGTCCGTCTGTCTGTCTGTCTGTCCATCCGTCTGTCACCAGGCTGTATCTCATGAACCGTGATAGTTAGACGGTTGATTTTTTTACAGATGATGTATTTATGTTGCCGCTATAACAACAAATACTAAAAACAGAACAAAGATAAAAATTAAAGGGGGTCCCCATTTAAAAAAATTGTTTTTAAACGCCATCTATCTAATTAGTTTCGGCAATATGACAAAGACGGCGCTAGTAAACGTTGTTTTTACTATATCGCCATCTATGAACGATCATTTAACTTATTAATAAATAATATTAATTACCTATCTTTGTGTTAACGTTCACTTAGTTGGTTTTAGAAGTTCGTTACATATTCGTTAGATGGCGTTGTATTTTATAAGCATGTTTGGTATTGATACGGTAATTTAATATAATATTATACATACTGCGGTTCGGAACCCTCCGTGTGCGAAACAACAGTCTAACTCGCACTGGGCCAGTTTTATTAGTTTTTTAAACGATTTTATAAATAATAACAATTGTTTATTGATTATTTTTGTACTCACGACTCATATCGGCTGTGATAAAAAGTACAGTCAAAGACACAAATCACTCGAGTTCCATCTGTCACGCTTATATTTTTCACGCCGTGAGCGGAATTGTGACACGTAATACGTGACGTGATGAACGGATATGCAGAAGCGACACGTTCAAATTAGCCTGTCACATCAAATGTATTTGCCTAAAAATTGCAATTCGACTATTAATTTAACTAATTTCGACCCGTAATTTATTTACTTCAACGTTTATATTTACAGATTTCAATCATTTTTTAGGGTTCCGCACCCAAAGGCTGAAACAAGACCCTATTACTAAGACTCCGCTATCCGTCTGTCTGTCTGTCTGTCTGTCCGTCTGTCACCAGGCTGTATCTCATGAACCGTTATAGTTAGACAGTTGCAATTTTCATAGATGATGTATTTCTGTTGCCGCTATAACAACAAATACTAAAAACAGAATAAAGTTAAAAATAATAGAGGATCCCCATACAAGAAACGTGTTATTTTTGGCATTTCACGCCATCTATGAACGCTTAGTTAGGTAAACGTCCCATAGATGGCGTTATATTGAAATGTCGATCCCTAACAACTTTGTTAGACGTTAGATGGCGTTATAAAAAATAAAATATTTACGAATTTGGCGAAAAATGATAGTGGTATTTTTTGCTCGATCTTATAAAATACTGTAGTGTGGTACGGAACCCTACGAGTGCGAGTCCAACTTGCACTAGGCCAGTTTTTTTTATATAGGTAGCAAGCAAACAGCCCTCCAAATAGAAAGTGGTCACCGTCGCCTATGAACACTTGCAACACTAGGGGTGTCACTCGTGCGTTTCCGACCTGTCAAGATTATTTTTAATGCCTACTATTTATGTTTGTTTGTATGTTACTTCTTCATGGTCAATACCTTAAAGTTTTGACAACAGATTTTCTCCTTGATGGTGGTAAGCTACCTTTGGGTTGCAAGTCAGGCGGAACACTGATTTAAAGCTCCTACTGTGAAATTATCTGTGTCCTGTGTGTATTATACTACTGATAGAACTTTGGACTTTCAATAAAATAAAACGTTTTTTTGCTATAATTAAAACTGTAATAATATCTTATAATTAATAACGGACATAACCAGGCCTGTCGCACTCCGCGCTGTAGCTATGAAACTACAAGTACATCCGCGCACCCTCTCGGGTCCATGTTCAGTCAGTTAAGTGTCACGCGCGCTCTCGATCGGCCGCGCGCCTTACTTGTACCTACCTCATTATTATATTCCTTGCTTACGATATTAACATACAAAAATATTATTCAGTATGTCTAAACGAAGGGCTACAAAGCATTGCGTAGCATACGTTTATACATACTTATACGTTTTTACATACTAATTTTCAATTGAACGTAGAACATTATTTTCTACCGACTTTCCAAACAGAAGGAGGTTCTTAATTCGTCTTTGTGTGTATGTTACGCGATTACTCCAATTTGTCAATTGTTAACCGATTTAAATGATTTTTTTTAATCGGTAGAGTTTGTTGCCGAGGTGGTACCATTGTAATTTCGTCGAGATCTGATGAGGGTCTCCAGAGATATGACGATAAACGTCTCAAACTTGCAACCGAAACTGACTCACGCGGCATGGAAGTCGGTTGTTTTAGTTTTAACTATCTTAATTAAACTATCACATAAACTATCTTAATTAAAGTATAACTGTAGTACTTTTATCCTACCTCGACATTAAACATGAATGTAGCACTTTAAATATACTCATTACATTGTTCTACCTTAAAGTATTCTGCTACCAATTAAAGGCTTCAATAAGTTATCTTATAACATTCAACCCTACAGGAGAGGCCGCGAGTTGACCGAGTTATTCAGACTCTCGCTGTGCGGACTTACGGTGCATTTTACTGTGCGCAACACGCGGTTCATAGTTACTATTAGTTGATACTGTGACGCAAATTCAAGGTCGCACTCGAGGCGTGAAGCGCATTTTGAACGTTACCGACGTTGTAACTAGGTTTAATCTCGCCTTTTTGCTCTCAGGGAGTGCAATTTCTGTACTTGTACTATTCATTATTCTGTGACATAACATAAAAATGAAACTAAAATATTAACTATGACTGAAAATTAAAATACAAAATACAAAAAAAACAACAGAATTTAGGTCGTTTTCTGCTAGTAGAGTAGCCATAATTAAGATAGTTTAAAAACTAAAACTACCGACTTCTATGCCGCGCGAGTCAGTAGCGTTTCAGTAGCAAGTTTGAGACGTTTCTCATCATATCTCTGGAGATACTCATCAGATCTCGATGAAATTACAATGGGACCATTTCGAAAACAAACCCTACCGATTCAAAAAAGAATCATGCAAATCGGTTTACAATTGACGGAGTAATTTATACACACACAAAAAAAAATACAGAGCAATTAAGAAACTTCCTTCTTTTTGGGAAGTCGGTTGAAAAAATTTCGCCATTTCCAATATTATTTGTTGTTTTTTTTTTAATCTCGAGTTGTTAACGACATAATTTGACGTAAACAAACCGTCGTGGAGTTACCTTAGCGGGCCGTGGGCGGATATTGGCGTATTGTGACTTTTTTATTCAAAACAAAAACGCAATTTCAAAATAACCTACCAAAACATAACAACCATCCATCACAGATCAATCCCATTTGTTCACAGAAGAGACAGTGACAAAAAACAAATCAAGGACGTCGTGTTTATCTGTCACAAGGTAATATTTTTCACGCGTCCCCTGCCCCCGTTGCGTGACCAGAATTCTGGCAAAGAATAAAAGTATAAAAGCATAGATGTGTCACGTTATCTACATACGTGACGGGAAATTTTCTGAGATAACGTGTTTGATTTACCTATATGAATTTGAGGTTTTGGTTAAGGAATATTTTATGCGGGTTCGGGATTTTGATATTTTTATCGTCGACTGTAATCGTAATTCTGCATGATTTATTCAGGTTTTTATGTCGTATATTTTTTAGCTCGAAATTTTATGTGTGACGATGTATTATTTATTTTTTGATCACGGAACGAAGAGTTTAGCTTTTTTATATTTTATTGACATTTGACGTAAATTTATGATGCGGTGGCGGAAAAAATAATGCTAAGTGCCTAGGAAACCGTCATTCGCAATTGACAATTTTTACGTCATTGATGGACCAAATAATCGTCTACAGAGGCAATTGAAGCAATTGTCATTCGCAACTACACGGTAAAAAGCAAAAAATGGAAATATCGAGTGAAGCCCATTGACAATTTCGAATGACGGTCTTCGGGGCACTTTAGTAGAACAATGACATTCTAACGTTTCGTTGGTCTGATAATAAAAATAGTTTAAAAACTAAAACAATCGACTTCCATGCCGCGCGAGTCAGTTTCAGTAGCAAGTTTGAGACATTTATCGTCATATCTCTGGAGATACTTATTAATCCTCGATGAAATTACAATGGGACCACCTCGGAAGGTATCCTACCAATTAAAAAAAGAATCATACGAATCGGTTCCCAATTGACAGAGTAATCGCGTAACATACATACAAAAAAAAAACGAAAAAAACATCCAGACGAATTGAGAACCTCCTCCGTTTTGAAAGTCGATTAAATTTATTTTTATTTTTTTATGTATCACCGATTACTCCGCCATTTGTGGACCGATTCTTAAATTTTTTCTAATCATGACCTGGCTGCTGCACCCAGGGTTAACTTCCAGCGAGGGAACTGCTCAACGGCGAATAGCACAGACACGAAATTTTATATATCTATGTAATTTATGTAATTAAACTTGTTTTGCACTAAAAATGGTAAAATAAATTATTTTTAAAAAACAGTTAAACCGACATCAAAACCGGAAATAGGCACTCAAAAGCGAAAAATAAATTAATTTAATTATTATAAGCGCTACGCACTCATCTATTTGAAGTCGGTGCCAGGCAAGTCTATTGGATAGTAGATAGATACTATATATGTAGTAACGAGGTAGGTAGTACCTATCTACGACCTATTTATTAGACTTGGCTAGCAACGACTTCAAATAGGTGAGTAGGTAGCGCTTATAATAATTATATTAATTTATTATTAGCTTTTGAGTGCCTATTTCTGGTTTTGAAGTCGGTTTAATTTGTTTTTTAAATAATTTATTCACCACAGATGCAAAAAGAGAGGGCGGGGCTTATATTATAAGTTTTGCGCGTGTCTCTGTGTATCTCTGATTGTGTCTATCTGTGTATCTACAATTTGTGTGTCTATCTGTGGCATTGTAGCTCTCAAACGAATGAACTGCGGCCACACCGCGGCGTCCTGCGACCTGCGGGCGCGATCTCAGTACTTTTCCATTGTTTTCTGATCGCGTTTGGTGTGAACCAGTCGATACAAATACTACTGCGCTATCTGATCGCCGCCTAGATCGCGCACGCAGGACGCCACGGTGTGTGCGTACCTTATAAGTGTTTTCGTTTGTTCAGCTGTTTGAAGCACTTTTCTATAGTTGATGAGAGCCACTTTCATAAGTCTGTTTAATTTGAAATTCGGTTCTTTTGAAAATCTGTTCGTCATTGATATTGCAAGGACTTTTTTTATGATATCAGATATGTCATAATTAGACTCATTGGATTAGTCTCAATAAACTGATTTGGTGGTGTTCGTTTTTAATTGTCAACCGACTTCCAAAAAGGAGGAGGTTCTCAATTCGTCTGTATGTTTTTTTTTTAAATGTATGTTACGCGATTACTCCGTCATTTGTGAACCGATTCGAATGATTCGTTTTTTAAACGGTAGAGCACATTTCTAAGGTGGTTCCGTTGCAATTTCATCGAGATTTAATATGTATCTCCAGAGATATGACGATAAATGTCTCAAACTTGCTACCGAAACTGACTCGAGGAGGCATGGAAGTTGGTTGTTTTAGTTTTTAAATCTTATTTATTTATATTTATATTTATTTATGTATATATCTTAATTATATATTTAAGAATTATACATAAATGAAGTAGTTCATGTCTTTAGGGCATTTCTTTTTATATAAAAACCGTAGTCTCTGTTAGCAATCTAGCAAACAACAGTTTTACAAAATATTATTACAGAGATTACCAAATTTTGGTTAATCTGTTGCGGCTAGAAAGCCGCATTTACTATTTTATTTGTTGCTTGCATTGATACGTTATGTCTCAAACCCATAGTGATTTTTTTTAACTACTCTTTGTTCAAATCCCACAGAGACGCAAACTACCGATCACTGATATCCATTTTCCTCTTTCTTCATAGCCGGTATACTGAACATATATGTATTCCTTAATAAATACGTTCTTGAGGAAAAGAGGAAAAAGATCTTTATTACTACATGCATAAGACACACAATAGTATCAAGTAAAATGGTAAAAGCTATTGACGGTGCTGTGTAATCGATTAGCATAATGTGGAAGTACTGATAACATTTTATAGGATTTTATAAAACCCAGTTTAAAAATAAATAAGATGATCAGGCGATGGGCCACATTGTTGTCCGCAACTTCGAGTTGTATATGTTTAACTAACTGCCCAAAACCAAGGGTTGAGATGTGATTCTTGTATACTTCCCCACCTCCATTCTATATGTATGCTATTTATGTATCTCTAGAAAAATGGAGACAATTGCTGCTAAAACTGGATCGCGCGGCTTGTGAAGTCTGTTTTTTATTAGTCTTTAAACTATCTTAATTCTTTACTTATTATTTTTGTGCCGAACATGCGATTGACCACTATCTCAATATTCTTTTCTTACTTAATGTTAAGTGACAATATAGTAAAGATGTAGCACGCTTGCTTAGAATATTCCTATTCACTCGTGACTTGAAGAACTTTGATCAACAAATTTCTCACGTAGGTACTATACTATACAACATCTTTTACGATGGAAACTGGTACTAGCTCCACTAGTATCTATGAAACTGTGAAGGTCAACAACAACAGACATTATAAAACCTCGTTTTGAAATACACAAGCTCTTTAATTTCACTTAATATTGCCACTTAAACCAGTATTATTAAATGGCATAAACGCCATGAACTAATTACCACTATACCATGTGCATCAATCAGCACGTCCCTTGGGCCGTGCTCGCAAAGATACGTGCAATTCCGTGCAATTGCGTGCATAATGGATGCGAATGAAAGCTTGTAAATTGAACGCCTCTGAGGTATTGTGTTGATGAGCTTATTGACTGGTGTGAACTAGCTGTACGTCTGATATCGCTGGAAATATACAATTTCCACCAATTATTAGTCAAGTTAAATTCTCACCTGATGGAAAATGATGATTCTACCTAAATTATTATACTTGTCTAAAAGTGTAAAAAAGCGGATTTAAGACTGTCTCGAAAGTTTTTAATTTCAATTAAGAAGGTTTCATATGATTACATGTAGGTACCCATATTCAACTACCAATGCTCGGCGTCTTCGCCCGCGTTAAAAAGTACTTTTATTGTTTAAGAAAAATCTTTCATACATACATTGTCGTGAAAATTAAGTCCATAGGTGGCAGGAGCATTATATTGATGTTTCACCTGACTTGCTACCAAAAAGTAGCTTACCCCATTACGGAGAAAATCTGCTGCCATAACCTTACGGTGTTTCGGCAACACAAATCCCTTGGAAGGCATAATTACACCTTGCGTATTCAACACCATTGACCACATCATCGCTTATCACTAAGCGAGATAGTGCTCAAACGCAAGCTATCAGATATTGAACGTGAATAAAAAATGTATACAAATACAAAACAAAAAATCAACAAAATTGGTCGTTTGGTCCTTAAGTTACGCTCCGTCATAAATGTGGCAAATGATGTGTTTTTATTACGATGCTTACGATAATAATGATTCAAACTTAAAAAAACAACTTGTGTTAAGTCAGTCAAGCTCAACGTCTTGCAGCAAATGTAGAGTAAACTAAGTTGAAGGTAATTTAGCGAGTAATTGCGAACATCAGCGATACCGCTACAACTTTACCAATTTTACTGTCTTTACTTAAAGGGGGAAATATAGTACGCAGTCGAACACTACAGTTTACATAATGCAAAATGATGTTATTATTAACCGACTTCAAAAAAAGGAGGAGGTTTCTCAATTCGACCGTATATTTTTTTTTTTTTTTTTTTTTTTTATGTTTGTTCGCGGATAACTTCGTCGTTTATGAACCGATTTCGATTATTCTTTTTTTGTTCGAAAGGAGATATCCCAAGTGTAGTACCATGGTAATTTTATCGAGGTATGATTAGTATCTCCAGAGATATTGAGATAAACATCTCAAAATTGGTACTGAAAATGAATAGCGCGGCATTGAAGTCGGTTGTTTTTTAGTTTTTAACCGACTTCAAAAAAAGGAGGAGGTTTCTCAATTCGACCGTATATTATTATTTTTTTTTTTTTTTATGTTTGTTCGCGGATAACTTCGTCGTTTATGAACCGATTTCGATTATTCTTTTTTTGTTCGAAAGGAGATATCCCAAGTGTGGTACCATGGTAATTTTATCGAGGTATGATTAGTATCTCCAGAGATATTGAGATAAACATCTCAAAATTGGTACTGAAAATGAATAGCGCGGCATTGAAGTCGGTTGTTTTTTAGTTTTTAAACGATATTATTGTAGTATCTGAACTGTACTTTCAGGTGTTGAAAAAGGCTAAGCAATAATTGTATTGTATGGGAAAACATAATATTGTCCAATTTGAAATGATTTAGGTTTTACATTTTTTGAACTAGTAGTTTATTATAAACTACCTACTATTAAACTCACTACCGTTTGTTGTCAACTGCCTTGACCTAAGTGTCATGCATGTTTGATGCACTTCCTTGGGAGTCAACAACAAACAGTAGTGAGTATAATAGTCGGTAGTTTATAATCGTGATTCAAACTCACGATAATTATGAATCTAAATAATCTAACCAGTACGGCGCGGTATGGGTAAACGAACTGACGATCGAGAGGTCGTAAGTTCGATCCCCACCTATTTCACTATTGACGTGAACCCACTCCAGACACAAGCATATTTAGCTTAGTTGGAGGGGTCAACAAGAATACTTGTAATGTGTAACCCAATTAAAAGTAAGCTGTTTAAAAAAAACAACGAATAGTTTTTTGCAGGTCTCTTTAAGCCTGTATTAATTTATAAAAGTTTGGAAAAAATCGCAAGGAGTTCTGTGATTCGATGCAAGGTTGAGATAATGATATCCAATCTAAAATAACAAGAACCCAAAATAATCCGTTGATATTGGTCAATCCATAGATACTAATTACAGCCCTCGTATGCTTAAATTTGATAGGGATTGAAATGAACGAACATGACAGAGATGGAGCTTTACAGCCTGCATAGCCGCGTCTCCGTCATTCAATAATCAACTGTCAAACTCGAGCATAAGCCTCAAGTACAGTGGAAAGAGTTATGTGCTCTTAATGTAAGAGTATATTACATAAGTACATACATACAAAACATAATATGTCATATATAACAGTGCAGTGACGTAGAGAATAGCGCTACTAATATATCACTAAGAGACAATAGCTACGTCCCGAGGGAGAGTTTAAGCTTCTATCTCAATGGTGCTACTGTTATTTGCTCTCTCTATGACAATGTATGTTGTTTGTAGTAGAAGTTAATTCCAGTACATAAACTGTATGAATTGTGTTTCAAATTTTGGAATGAGTTGCAACTTTGAACGTTTCGTAACGCTTGCTATAAACCTAGTGATCATTTTAATAGCTTCACTGCGCGGTGGTGCAACATTTATTATTCATGGATTATTAATACTTTATCATCCTATCATACTAATATTAATATTATAAATACGAAATGTTATGCATAAAGAGACCAACATATTAAGATGCTAATTACGAAACTAGTGGATCTGCAGGTTCTTCATGATCATCAGACTGTGTCAGTCCACTGCTGGACGTAGGCCTCTCCCAAGATGCGCCACTGAGCCTGATCTTTGGCTCTTCTTTCCAGTTCCCACCAGAGGCTTGATAGTAAGTACTGCAGCTTTAGCACCTATAGTCACCTTTACCACACTCACAATAAAAGCCATTTTCGATGAGGTAATTCTTGGCTAAGAGGCAGTAATATTTGTAGCGACTGGTTCAAACCAAACGCGATCTACGAAAGACAGCTACAGCGCTGACGCCCGCGCCCGCAGATTGCAGCAGTTTGGCCGTTGAGCATAATATATGTGTCATATACGGCACAAATAAATATATCAGTATAAAAAATATACAGCGGGGTTTAAATTGGGTTCTGCTGGTTACCTTAGGATCGTTCACGCTTCAAGGGTCGTGTAACGGAGTAAGGACCTATTCCGTGATCCCTGGTTGATTAAAGATACGTCACGAGTGCTCCAGTGAAACATTTGAGGGCAAGAAATAGCGGGCCCGCAGCATTTGTGGTGCGGGCCGCATTTGTTTACGCTTTATCAAAATCCCGGGATTGGACCTTTTCGGGATCCATGGGTGTGATAAATCACGGACTTGCACTTGCGGACAATTTATGTTGGTTTGTTGTTTTTGTGTATTTTTCTAGCAAAATTATATTGTATACAAGATACAATAAACTGGCCAAGTGCAAGTCTGACTAACCATTCTTTGAAAGCACGTTTAAACATTTTTGGGTGTAATGTTTTTAGGTCTGTAGGTAAATTGTTGTATACTTTAATGCCTGTTACATATGAGCTCTTGTGAAATTTTGTATTATTTATATATATAACTAGAAGTCCCCCGCGGCTACGCCCGCGTTAAAAACTCCTTTTATTTACTTAAAACTTTTCTTTTGTAAAAACGATTCTATCATTAAAGACATCAAATAAAAATTAGCCAAATTGGTTCACCTGTTTTCATGTTATCGCGTGACTAAGACAAATCAGGATTCATATTTTTAAAACCCGAAAAACCCAATAAAGCGCAATCCGAAACTATATTGATTTTCAGACTTTTTTACCCCAGTTCACTCTTTTAGGGTGGCATTTTGAAAAAGTCTGAAACTCGTATTTACTTATTTATTTACAGAAGTACTTGTGTGAAATGTCGAATAAAATGACTATCCAAAATTTGAACCCCCGCTTCATCCCTTGAAGAGTGGATTTTGAAAAATCCTTTCTCAGCGGATACCTACGTCAAAATTTCTATCTGGATGCAAAATATCAGCGCAATCCGAAACAATATTGATTTCAGACATTGTTACTCCACTTCACCCTTTTAGGAATAGAATTTCAAAAAGCCTACTAAACTACTTGTGTAAAGTTTCGAATATAAGAGACAATCAATTCTTGTTTCTCCATACAAACTTTGAACCCTCGTTTCATCCTCTTCAGGGATGAATTTTGGAAAACCTTTCTCAGAGGGAACTAACGTCGTAATTAATAACTATCTGCATGCCAAATTTCAGCGCAATCCGAAACAATATTGATTTTTACACTTTATTACCCCATTTCACCCTCTTAGGGGTGGAATTACAAAAAAACCGTGTTTACTTATTTTTGTACTGAAGCACTTGTGTGAAGTTTCGGATAGAAAAGACTATCTAATCTTGTTTCTCCAAACAAACTTTCAACCCCCGTTTCATCCCCTTCGAGGGTTAATTTTGGGAAATCCTTTCAAAGAGGGATCTAACGTCGTAATAACTATCTGCATGCCAAATTTCAGCGTAATCCGAAACAATATTGATTTTACATTTTATTACCCCATTTCACCCTCTTAAGGGTGGAATTTCAAAAAAACCTGAAACACGTGTTTACTTATTTTTTTACGGAAGCACTTGTGTGGAGTTTCAGATAGAAAAGACTATCTAATTTTGTTTCTCCATACAAACTTTGAACCCCCGTTTCATCCCCTTCGAGGGTTAATTTTGGAAAATCCTTTCTCAGTGGGAACTAACGTCGTAATAACTATTTGCATGCCAAATTTCAGCGCAATCCGAAACAATATTGATTTTACACTTTATTACCCCATTTCACCCTCTTAAGGGTGGAATTTCAAAAAAACCTGAAACACGTATTTACTTATTTTTTTACTGAAGCACTTGTGTGAAGTTTCGGATAGAAAAGACTATCTAATCTTGTTTCTCCATATAAACTTTGAACCCCCGTTTCATCCCTTTAGAGGGTTAATTTTGGAAAATCCTTTCTCAGAGGGAATTAACGTCGTAATAACTATCTGCATGCCAAATTTCAGCGTAATCCGAAACAATATTGATTTTACACTTTATTACCCCATTTCACCCTCTTAAGGGTGGAATTTCAAAAAAACCTGAAACACGTATTTACTTATTTTTTTACTGAAGCACTTGTGTGGAGTTTCGGATAGAAAAGACTATCTAATCTTGTTTCTCCATATAAACTTTGAACCCCCGTTTCATCCCCTTAGAGGGTTAATTTTGGAAAATCCTTTCTTAGAGGGAATTAACGTCGTAATAACTATCTGCATGCCAAATTTCAGCGTAATCCGAAACAATATTGATTTTACACTTTATTACCCCATTTCACCCTCTTAAGGGCGGAATTTCAAAAAAACCTGAAACACGTATTTACTTATTTTTTTACTGAAGCACTTGTGTGAAGTTTCGGATAGAAAAGACTATCTAATCTTGTTTCTCCATATAAACTTTGAACCCCCGTTTCATCCCCTTAGAGGGTTAATTTTGGAAAATCCTTTCTTAGAGGGAATTAACGTCGTAATAACTATCTGCATGCCAAATTTCAGCGTAATCCGAAACAATATTGATTTTACACTTTATTACCCCATTTCACCCTCTTAAGGGTGGAATTTCAAAAAACCTGAAACACGTATTTACTTATTTTTTTACTGAAGCACTTGTGTGAAGTTTCGGATAGAAAAGACTATCTAATCTTGTTTCTCCATATAAACTTTGAACCCCCGTTTCATCCCTTTAGAGGGTTAATTTTGGAAAATCCTTTCTTAGAGGGAATTAACGTCGTAATAACTATCTGCATGCCAAATTTCAGCGTAATCCGAAACAATATTGATTTTACACTTTATTACCCCATTTCACCCTCTTAAGGGTGGAATTTCAAAAAAACCTGAAACACGTATTTACTTATTTTTTTACTGAAGCACTTGTGTGGAGTTTCGGATAGAAAAGACTATCTAATCTTGTTTCTCCATACAAACTTTGAACCCCCGTTTCATCCCCTGCGAGGGTTAATTTGGAAAATCCTTTCTCAGAGGGAACTAACGTCTTAATAACTATCTGCGTGCCAAATTTCAGCGCAATCCGAAATAATATAGATTTTCACACTTTATTACCCCATTTCACCCTCTTAAGGGTGGAATTTCAAAAAACCTGAAACACGTATTTACTTATTTTTTTACTGAAGCACTTGTGTGAAGTTTCGGATAGAAAAGACTATCTAATCTTGTTTCTCCATATAAACTTTGAACCCCCGTTTCATCCCTTTAGAGGGTTAATTTTGGAAAATCCTTTCTTAGAGGGAATTAACGTCGTAATAACTATCTGCATGCCAAATTTCAGCGCAATCCGAAACAATATTGATTTTCACACTTTATTACCCAATTTCACCCTCTTAGGGGTGGAATTAAAAAAAAAACCTGAAATACGTGTTTACTTATTTTTTTACGGAAGCACTTGTGTGGAGTTTCAGATAGAAAAGACTATCTAATTTTGTTTCTCCATACAAACTTTGAACCCCCGTTTCATCCCCTTCGAGGGTTAATTTTGGAAAATCCTTTCTCAGTGGGAACTAACGTCGTAATAACTATTTGCATGCCAAATTTCAGCGCAATCCGAAACAATATTGATTTTACACTTTATTACCCCATTTCACCCTCTTAGGGGTGGAATTCCAAAAAAACCTGAAACACGTCTTTACTTATTTTTTTACTGAAGCACTTATGTGAAGTTTCGGATAGAAAAGACGATCTAATCTTGTTTCTCCATACAAACTTTGAACCCCCATTTCATCCCCTTAAGGGGTGAATTTTGGAAAATCCTTTCTTAGTACACCCTTACGTACTAAGACAAATATACCCTCCAAATTTCAAGTCTCTACGACCAGCGGTTTAGGCTGTTCGTTGTCTGTCAGTGAGTCAGTGAGTCAGTGAGTCAGTCAGTATGTCAGGACAAAGATTCTTATAGTATTAGATATTAATATAATATATATATACCTATATATTACTAGCTGACCCGGCAAACGTTGTTTTGCCATATAAATAAATGGCTATTAAAAAATAAGGGTTGATTGTAGAAGGGTGAAAATTGAGGATTGTATGTATTTTTGTATGTTGTATCATAAAAAAATAGAAATTAAAAATTTTGTCTAAAAAATAAAATAAAAAATTTAGGGGTGGACTACCCCTAACATTTAGGGGGATGAAAAATAGATGTTGGCCGATTCTCATAGATACCGGATAAGCACAAAAAATTTCATCAAAATCGGTCAAGCCGTTTCGGAGGAGTATGGCAACGAAAACTGTGACACGAGAATTTTATATATTAGTATGTAATATTATTATTATTAAGCCTTTATTGCTGATACTAAAATTACGTACATACTTTTTTAAACTAAGAAGTACCTAACTTCTACTACTAATAACACATCGGATTTCCTGGTTTAGTGATCAGCGTGTCTTGTGACACATAGGCCTCTTCCAGCTTCTTCCATTCTTCTCTATTGGTAGCTTTTCTCGACCAAATTGTCCCGCCAATAATTCTGATATCGTCTATCCATCTTTTAGCTTGTCTGCCTCTTTTCCTTTTGCCATCACGGGGTTGCCATTCCGTTATAGTTTTTGTCCATTTTAGCCTGCTGTCTCTTGTCATGTGTCCAGTCCATCGCCATTTTAATTGTCTTATTTTTTTTTAATATGTCTTCTTCTTTTGTTATAGATCTGATTTCTTCTGCACTTTTACGGTCTTTCAGCGTCACACCCAACATGCTTCTTTCCATTCCCCTTTGACATGTTCTCAGTTTTAGAAGCTGTTTCTCAGTCAACGTCCAAGTTTGGCATCCATACGTGAGACATGGCAAAATAAAAGAATTGAAGACTTTTTTTTTGGCAGTTACAGGAAAGTGTTTACTTTTGAATATCTCTTTAAGAGACCAGTATCTCTTCCAAGCGCATGCCACTCTTTTTTCTATTTCTATGCCAGTTTGGTCTTTAAATCATAATAATCTTCCTAAATATGTATAATTTCTGACATATTCAATAACTACATTTTCTACTTTTATGGTTATTTCTTGCTTGTTCGTCATTATTTTTAGTTTTTGATTTATTCATAGTAAGACCAACTATTCTGCTTGCTTCTGTCAACTGTTGTAGCATACGTTGAAGCGTGTTAGCGTTGTCAGATATCAGGACTAGATCGTCCGCGAATCTTAAGTGGTTAAGTTGCCTGCCATTAATATTTATGCCTTAATTGTCCCACTCAAGATCCCTGATTACGCTTTCCAAAATTGCAGTGGTTTTGGGGATTATGGATCGCCTTGCCTTACTCCTCTAGCTTATATATAATATTAATATAATATATATTATTATATAATATTCTTATTTAATAGATCTTTTCAATAGATAATTCTTTAACATTAAGTTTAGGTATCAATGTCGAAAATGTCAGTCTCGAGACTGTCAGTCTCAGAACCAGTCTGCAGCGACTGACAGTCTCTACATTGATAGCGATGGTTTTGCGATTGGTTCGATTCATAATTAGAACGAGTTAGAGACATATTTTAATAAAAAATATAATTATACGCTGTCTCGCTCTCTCTATAAGACGTTGGCAATGATAGAATACATCGGTAACTATGAATGAACTGCTAACCCAAGCCACAGTGTATCACAAGTGGGACAACTTTAGTATGTTATATGCGGTCTATATGATGATGACGATGATGTCCTCCTGACTGATTTCCGCCATGAGGACTGTAGATTTCCTAAACTGGTATTTTTGTTACTGAGAGCTTTGTTGTTCAGCTCTTTCTCGACCCATACAGAATGCTGATTTAATTACCAGCATCCATCTAGTAGGTGACTCTAGCCACGATACACCGGCTTATTCCTGTTTGTCCCTTTAATCTGTCCCCTTAAGTGGACAACTACCCACATCAAATCATTATCATCATAATCAGCCTGTGTCAGTCCACTGTTGGACTTAGACCTCTCTCAAGATACGCAACTGTGCCCGATCTTCGGCTCATTGGGAGGGGTATGCCCTAATCGCCACGCTAGGCAGGCGGGTTGGCGGTCGCAGGACGTAGCTCCTCGCACCGGTAACGCTGCTGCCCGTCATCGGCCTGTAGTATTTAGCTACGCCATAATTTGAAATGGTTATACCGCCATTTGTCGGTCACCACAGCCTCGTTTGTTGGTCAGCAGGATACACCACGGGCAGTTCAGGTTGGCTGAGAGCACTGAGGTGGTATTTGTGCTCCCTTACATCCCACAATATTCTTAATATTTTAATCAAAATCTCGTTTTGATTTTGTAGGAAAATCATAACTCGGTCGTTGACCTTTTTGCAGGTACGTACTAAATATCATTCATGAAGTAGATACACAATAAAACGCGCGTCATCTGTTCGTGTTAGGTCAATGAACTGCGGCGGTGCAAAACATATCGGGAAAACAAGTAACAAAATTAAAATTTTGAATAAACACCCACGACAATGTCCTTTAGAAAATTAACGTCTTAACATATATCCAAGAACCACCACTGATTAATTACGAATCGTTTAAAGACAAAATCGGACTAGTTTTGGAGAAAAATGGCAACATGGATTTGCACAAACAAATGTTTACTGAAGCGCCCCCTGGTGAGTTGACACCGTAACAACTATTTAAGAACATGCACTAATCAAACACAAACCCATAACTGAAAATTGCATCAAAATCGAGCTAATCGTTTTGAAGAAAAATGGCAACATCGATTTGCACCAACAAATGATTACTGCAGCGCCCCCTGGTGAGTTGTCACTGTAACCACTATCTAAAAACATGCACCAATTACATTCAAACCCATAACTGAAAAATGCATTAAAATCAGACTATAATTTTTGGAGAAAAATGGCAACATTGATTTGAACACACAAACAAACAAACAAACAAACATCCCCTCACCCCAAACGCATACAATCTCCGTTCCGTTGTAGGTAATTAGGTTAATTTATGAATCACAATAATTTATTAATTATCTCAATTATTATTATATCTAATGTGTTATACATTATCAATACCATATACCACGTTGGAGTAGGTATTTTAATCGATATCCTATATAAATAGTCTTTCAATCTCCTGTCATAAAATGACATCATGAACTCTTAGATACTTAGAACTTTAGATACTCTTCCAAATCCGATACAAGCAACTGCATAATAAGTCAAATATTTAATCCGATATGCATAAAAAAGTAAATATCACCTAATCTTCTCGGGGACGGGTAAAATATAAAAATAAAAAAGTAAAAATGTATTTCTATTATCCGTAAGTAACAACGGGGTGAGTTTTTCAAGTGGTCACGCAACATAACCACTTAAGTCAAAATAGCTGTTAAACTACTAGCTTTTAATTATGAGTAAAGCTATAAAAACAGCTAAAGCTTTAAAAGCTTACCTTTGATTGGTTTGTTAATATGTTCTTTGTGTTAAATAAATTACTGAAATGGTTTTACGAAAACATTTTGATAAAGCGGGTTTTCATTCTCATATTTCTTGCTGTTTATTTATGTGCTCTTTGTAGATTAAAATTCAACGTTACAGAAAAGTGTATCGTTGAATTTTTGTAATTATTATTGTACCTGTTTTAATTTCTTTGACGGTTTTCGCTCTGGGTGAATCTGCCCAAAATTTGTAGATAGGACTGTTGAAACTGTTCAACAAGCATAGAAGAATGTTGTTATCGAATCTTCTTATTGCATACCAAAATGATGTAATTCGAGATCTTAGTACCGCGAAGAAGTCAGGAACCCAACCATCGGACAAAATAGACGACGCGCTGCAAAATTATAGGCTTTCTCATCAGGATTCAGAATGCATTATTGTACTGATTGTACTGAACCCTGATGGTACTGTATGACTTTCTGGTATACCTTATCCAAAGCTGACACGTATGTAGTCATATACTGTAAGCCTTAAATAATATTATTACGTGATCACTACAGTTGAGAGTTTGCGCGCGAGCATGTTACACTGAATGGATAGGGTCCTTCTTTCCCGCTCTATATCCTTGTCATCATTCATGTGTCCTTGTCATCAGACAGATCAGTCAATTATAGCATATATGCTACCGTTTGACTACTATCTCACCAGTTGTTGAGTGATGATACGATCGAGGATGTCAGCACGACTCTCATTTGAGAGCCTCGTTAGCGTTAAAGATTGACTTTAAAGCGAGAGATCGTTAGTTCAAATCCTAGCACGCGTTTTCGTTCAAAAGTGGCAGGAGCATTTATATCTATGTTCTGTCTGACTTGTTACTATAGTTTTTAACCGACTTCAAAAAAAGGAGGAGGTTTCTCAATTCGACCGTATATTTTACTTCATCCTGAACCATTTACATTTTTTATCAAAAGAACAAATGTTAATTTGAAGATTTCACAAGATCGTCTAAAAAACTAAAAGAACTGACATCAAATGCTGCGCTATTAATATTCAGTAACAAGTTTGAGGTGTTTATCTCCATATTTTTAGAAATACTTATCAGATCTCGATTAAATTACTATGGTACCATGCACCCTTGGAATATCTATTTTCCAACAAAAAAAAAAGAATAATCGATCCCCGTGAACAAACAAATATATAGACGATTAAATTGAGAAACTTCCTTTTTTGAAGTCGGTTAGAAAGGAAACAGCAGTTGCAGGTCATGGCAATTAAAAAAAACTCATTAACCAACGTTTCACATCAAAACAAACAAAGTTAAATTAAACAGCCCATTATTCTCTCCACGAAAAGAAAGATTAGTTCATTTGCCAAAAGGAAACAGAAATGTAATAACTTTTCATGTTACCAAGAAATCCACCTAACGCTTGTTTCAACACATTTATTCTCTTAAACAAATTCACTGGAGGCAAAAACTGTACTTTTCGCTGCGGAAAAATACAAAAATACAAAATACAGAGGTGTGTTAATGATGTAACTGAATGAATGAACTGAATGAGTGAGTGAATGATTGAACGAGTGAACAAATAGGCCGTAAGCGGTGGAACGGCTGACAGTGAATGATGTGAGCTTTAATCAAGAGAAAGGGTCCAAAAGAGTTTGACTGCATGACGTTGGGCTTACAAATTTGTAATTGGTAGGTGCTTGGATTTGTTTTTCGATAAGGGTACGGATTGAGTTTTTTGTCAACTAAATACATTAACCTATAGGTATTATGGACTGGAAATACATAAAATAACCGGCCAAGTGCGTGTCGGGCCACGCGCAGTGTAGGGTTGCGTAGTAGCCCGTTATTCAATACAAGTCTTTACCCGTTATAAACAAGCAACTAGGTACTTCGTCTTTGTCACTTTAAAGGATTTATTCTAAGAATTTGTTATTCGGTACAAAATTATCCAACACCCAAGTTCAACGACTGTTACTGCTAAACTAATAAAGTTATCTTAACCGTTATAGTTTACCTTTAAAGTTCATGAAATGCACTATCATCACGAATTTTTCCAGATTTTTCAAGCCAGCAGGTTAGTGTTTTTAAAGGAGGGGGGGGGGGGGCGCCCTACTGGAACAAAAATTTGCACTTTAAAGTTTAATATTTCGTAAATGGAGCATTCAATCGAAAAATGATATTAAAACCCTAAAGTCATTTTAAAAGACCAATTTAACGATACGCCACACGATGGGTAGGCGACGAAAAAAAAATTCATCCCCACTTCGCATGTAGGGGAGCTAACCTTAAAAAAAATTTTTTTCAAATTTTTATTTCACCACTTTGTTGACGTCATTCATGTACATACCCTTACTAAATTACAGCTTTCTAGTATTGACGGTCTCGAAGCAAAACCTCTGACAGACAGACAGACAGACAGATAGACGGACATGACGAAACTATAAGGGTTCCTTGTCAGGACTACGGAACCCTAAAAAAGGTGCATACCTAAACCTCCTAATGTCACATATAATGGCTGCCATCAATTGTCCAATGATGACTTTGATTGACAAAACCCTAGCAATTGTAGCCATTTTATGTGACATAATGAAGTTTAGGTATGCACCTTTTTGTAGGTATTTTTATATAAGCAAATGTATCAAGGCGCCTCCATGTTTTTCCTAGCTCGATGACTGAATGGCATTAAGAAAAGTTTGAAGTTTACGTGTTTCCTATATGCTGTTCTGATCCCAACAATATTTCTATATGTGTACTATTTATTGTGGTTTTTACATATAGCTAAAAAACCTAAAAACCTTTTTTTTTATATCTTATAGGCTAGCGTTTGATCACAATCTCGCCTGATGGTAAGCGATGTTCTGGTGAACATTTTATAATACTCTGACTCTTAAGGTATTTGTGCTGCCGGAACACCGTTAGTAGATTTTCTCCTTGATAGTGGTAAGCTACTTTTAGGTAGCAAGTCAGACGGAACATCGATATTCTAATTATACTCCTATCACATCCTGTGGAACTCATAAAAATATACAAATATACTTTATAGGTACGACAAAAATGCTTAAAGTTTCCATCGCGAACCAATATACTTCCAACTAAAAAGAAACAAAAGTCAAGCTAGTTCAAATGAGAAGGCCAAAGGCCCTATACAAACATACCAAAAATACTCTAATTACAATTACTTTGATTAAATCAAATACAACTTTAAATGAAAGGTCTTGGTTAGGTAAATGTGCTGAAAATCCTATACAAACATTATTTTAATTACAGCTAATAGTTGCGCACAAGTTAATATTGTTTTACCGATGATTTTGCATTAGAAACAAGTGAATATCATTAATTGATAAAGTCGTTCAGCGAGCTATGGAGAGAGCTATGCTCGGTATTTCTCTGCGGGATCGAATCCGGAACGAAGTAATTCGCTATAGAACTAAAGTTAACGACATAGCTAAACGGATTAGTAAACTGAAGTGGTCGTGGGCTGGTTATATCTGCCACAGGACTGATAACCGTTAGGGTAGACTTGTCCTAGAGTGGAGACCGCGAATCAGCAACGTAGCGTAGGACGTCCTGTGACCAGGTAGAGCGACGACATACGCAAAGCGGTGGGCAGTGACTGGAAGAGAAGAGCCGAAGATCGGGCTCAGTGGCGCATCTTGGGAGAGGCCTACGTCCAGCAGTGGACTGACACCGGCTGATGATGACGATGATGATCGCTAATTGAATGTATGATCAACAGACCTAGGATTCACTACGTTTAGGGCCAGTTTCACCGGTTACTGATAGCGCCAAAAAATAAATCTGACAGATTTTTGACAACTTTTATATGGCGTCATGTGTCAGATAACTATTATATCATTCTAAGTGAAACTGGCGCTAAGAATCCTAGGTATATGGTTTACATGATCCATCAAGTTTTACGTCTGTCAGTTATCTATGACAGATAATATGTCCGTTATCTCACCTGATGTCAAGTGGTAATGTGGCCCTAAGATGGTGCTTATTTGGATTTTTTTAAATTGTGTTTTACTATCTTACAGGCTACCATTTGAACATTATCTTGTCTGGTAGTAAGCGATGATGTGGTCGATGATGTGTGAACACGCTAGACTTAGAATATTATGACTTTCAAGGGCCGTACTGCCGGAATACCGTAAGGTAATGCCGTTATGGCGGCAGATTTTTCTCCTTGATGGTGGTAAGCTACTTTTTGGTAGCAAGTCAGGTAAAGCATCGATATAATGTGCTCATACTGGTGAAAAAACGATGTGTCTCTAGAAAAAAAAAAACTATAAGTCGAAGACGAATATATACAAACGATTTCCGCCAATTTAGCTCCATCCTGCCGCAACGTAAAAAAATCAATACAGTCCTAAACCGTAGGGTGAGCACATCCGTCGTCGGCCATCGTTCCCTACGGCCCTCTTATTCCAATTTATGTACATCGAGGACGTAGGCAATTATCAACTGACATCCCTAGAGTCGTATTTTGTAAGAAATTATCGGTCTTCCGATTGTTGGATATGTCAAATTTCAAGACTCCTGAGCAGCTGTTCTTGAGTATTAGTTGACTCAGGGCCCTTAGTCAAAATCCAATTTTTGTTTACATTCACGCTAACGCAACTTCAAAATGTATGGGAATTACAACTTTGTTGCGGAAAAATAAATGTCATTCCCACACATATTCAACTTGCGTTAGCGTGAATGGATACAGAAATTGGATTTCGTCTAAAAGGGCAGAACAGAAGGCTGCTTTGTAAATTAGTTATTATGAAACAATCAATAGTATCTGCATTAATTTACATTTCAGATTCTGATTTATTTATTATTCAAGGAAGCATGTTTGTTACTTATTTACACTGAAAGGGATATAATTTAAATAATACATCATCATCATCATCATCATCAGCCTCATCTCCGTCCACTGCTGGACATAGGCCTCACCTCTGGCACGCGACTGAGCTCGATCTTCAGCTCTCTGTTTCCAACCGCTGCCAGCCAACTTGCGTATATCATCGCTCCACCTAGCTGGAGGGCGCCCTACACTACGTTTACCGAGCCGTGGTCTTCACTTTAGAACACATCTACCCCTACGGTTATCGGTTCTACGACGGATGTGACCAGCCCACTGCCACTTCAGCTTGCTGATCCTTTGAGCTATGTCGATAACTTTGGTTCTCTGACGGATGACTTCATTTCGAATTCGATCCTTCAGAGAGACTCCAAGCATAGCCCTCTCCATAGCTCGCTGAGTGACTTTAAATTGGTGAACCAGTCGCACTATCAGCGTCCACGTCTCGGCTCCGTAGGTAATAACAGGTAAGACGCACTCGTTCAAGACTTTCGTCTTCAGGTTTTGCGGTATGGGCGATGAAAAGACTCGATGAAGTTTTCCAAATGCTGCCTATCCCAACTGTATTCTTCTGCGAGCTTCCTTTTCGAAGTTGTTTCTACCCAATTGCAAGATTTGCCCAAGGTAGACATATTCGTGAACAACTTCGAGAGGAACTCGTTTAGGGCAATCGGTTCCGGAATAACATGTTCGTTGAACATGATCTTGGTTCGTTGAATCAGTAAGGGTGGTCAGCATCTATTTCAAGTCTTGCACGGTTTCAGCCATGATGACGATAATACATTGCTTTATCTAATTGATATTTTTGGTATCATGAATATAATTATAGCTGTACCCCGCGGTTTTACCCCCGTAGACATTACTCCCGTGGGAATATCGAAAAAAAAACTCCTTTTTGTATCACACCAGGGTCTAGGCTATCTATATATCAAATTTTAGCTAAATTGGTCAAGTAACTTAAGAGTGAAGAAGTAAAAACATACTCACACACTTTTGCCTTTATAATACTTGTAGGAAGCAGGATTTTAGGCACTGCTAAGTAAAAGCTTACAATACAACTTCAGTGTTGTATATTATAGTTAAGTAATTGCATTGTTAATGAACGATAGTGTTACATAATACAAAATAGCCGTTCGCGGGGTAATCGCAAGAGGGTACACAACAGTACCTATAGGGGCGAAAAACTATGTAATTCGATTTGGTGTATTACTCGACGAGCCCTTTCGAGTAGCTTGTAATAACCCTTAGGGTTTCCTAAGGGGCCGGTTAGACGGTGATTGTGGTCGAATACTCGTCTCTTTACCTTTACGATTTTATTAGTATAACGGAGTGAAGAAGTAAGAAAAAGGTTAGGTTTAATTTGAGGTTTTGATTGTTTATCAACCGAGGTATGTTACGAGATTACTACGTCAAGTGTGTACCGATACGAACGACTCTTTTTTAATCGGTATGGTTCATTTTCGAGGTTCATTCTCAATAAAATTACAATGGGACCACCCATTGTAATTTTATTGAGACATGATAAAGATATGACGATAAACGTCTCAAACTTGCTACGGAAACTGACTCGCGGGCCATGGAAGTCGGTTTTTTTAGTTTTTACGGTTCCGTACCCAAAGGGTAAAACGGGACCCTATTACTAAGACTCCGCTGTCCGCCTGTCTCTCTGTCTGTCTTTCTGTCTGTCTGTCTGTCTGTCTGTCTGTCTGTCTGTCTGTCTGTCCGTCTGTTGTCGGTTGGACAGACTATAGCTCATTAACCGTGATAGTTAGACAGTTGAAATTTCATAGATGGCGTATTTCTTTTGCCGCTAGAACAACAAATACTAAAAACAAAATAAAGTTAAAAAATAATGGGGGTCCCCATACAAAAAACGTGATTTTAAACGCCATCTATCTAATTAGTTTCGGCAAAATGCCATAGATGGCGCTAGTAAACGAGCCCCTTCTTTCTAGATCGCGACCAAACCAAATATTCTTGGTAATATCAATTAATCCAATATATAAGGTTGAAACTCTGTTATGTTTCGTATTGTACGGAACCCTCCCTAAGTGTGCGATAAGAGACGCGATGCTGACTCGCACTTGGCCAGTTTTATTATATCTTAATTTTTGTTTTCAAGATTCTAAAGAAGGATGCCGGATGAAGCTGGTACACATTTTTATACATTCGGTGTTTCGGTGTTTTATGCGGTGTTTTTTTATTTGTGTGCAAAAAACAAACATTGAAAAATTACTCGGAAAGGATAAATACATAGTATAGACCCCAAAGGTACTTACAGAAGTTTTCGACTTTTAAAGATCGACTTGTGTGTTCAAACAAAATCGAGTAAAATTCAATTTAAAGGCTTAGGCGTATAATCCATCATAGCTTTAGTATATGCCTTAGCGTTTTAATTGATTACACATTTTAACTCAGTTTTTAATTATTTTTTTTTTATGAGATTATTAATTAGTTTTTTTTACAATACAATTATTATTGTGCCACGATTTCTTCACCAAATTGTTAATCAATAAGAAAACAAGTAAGGTTGTTTTTATTTTATTTTTTAAAGAATATCGATTTATACGTGTAAACTCAATTAATTCTGTAGGTACCAGTATTAAAACAAAAGTAGATCCTTATTATTCTTAGAATCTAAATATTACATCCCATTGACATCCAAAAATAGAATTTAAAACACTTTCGAACACTCTCACCATCTCTCCCACACTTAAGTCGTATATAAAACGAAAGATAAGGTCAGGTTATATCTACGTATATCCTATTTCATCCCAGGTGAACCGAAAATCGTCCTGAGCTCAGATTAAATATTCATGAAATGTTACATGAGGCGACCACGGTTGCGCTTATACGATGAGACAGTCTAAGTTAAAGGCGACAGATTTAATTAAAGTTAGAGCGACTAGCTGTTCAGGCGAATAACATTGGTACTAAGGCTTTTTCAAAGAAAAAGAGAGATTTTTTGACGTTGTCAATTGTATACGTCGCAGCCAACTAGCTCAATCAAAAGGCTAGCCTCTTTACTAAACAGCGCCGTTCAACTAGCGGCCTGAATGATATTCAGCCATTTAAAGGACTTCATACCTTCACGCCACGGCGTCTGTTCTGGTGACGCGCGGCCGCTTCCGAGGCTCCCCTCCTTGCTACTCTCGTTGGCGCACGACACGTGGTGGTTCTTTAGTGTTTTGCCTAAGTGTCGGACTAAGCCAGTTTATTTAATGCTGTAATAAACGCTACGGAAGAATATCATTCAGGCCTCTAGTTGAAAGTAAAGAGGCTAGGCTGTTGATTTAAAGGCTAATGAAGCTAGTTAGCTGCGACATATACGTACAAATATACTCATATAAGTATGTTGAGAGTCAGAAAATTCTAGACCTAGCGTGTTCACCAACGTCGACCACATACTCGTAACCGCTTACCGCCAGGCGAGATGGTTAAAGGTACAAGCACACAAGTAGACGGCGATCAGATAACGCAGTAGTATTTGTACCGACACCTATCTCTGTCTACTACTGGACCTAAGTCTCACCTATTGTACAGGTATATTTCATTATAAATGAAGTTAGTGTTATCTTTACTTTCCACTCGCCTCTACCTTAGACCGTACACCATACAGCCTTTAACCTTGGCCGCGTTTCCATGTATTTGCCCCACCTGTGCCCACGTGTCTTTGATCCGATGAATTCATAGGTTTATCGCCGCCTTTATTGATTCTTGAATGCCTAATAACATCCCAAGTGTTAGGGACGTCTAATAGGCTTAATTTGTTCGGGTAAATTGAATGGGAGGGAATTGAGTTAAGCGGAGCTGTTATAGGGTTGGGATAAAAAGTCAGTGTGGATAGTATGTGGATATCGACTTATTTTTGCAGTGGCGAAGTAAAACACCCAACGTACATAAAGTACACTTAATAATAATAATTCATTTATTTCGACCCATTCAAAGTCATACATGTTCACATAATTAAAAAACAAACACAAATAATAACTAATCTACTAAGTCATAATCATAGTCATAAAAAAAATAACTTTTAAATCCTAACTAATTAATGCAATACAATGCAATACAATTAAAGTGGTTCTACACAAAAGTATAATGCACTAATATGAGTAAATGGACCAAAAACTTGCGCAGAAATCACATCTATTAGTTTTTATGCATGAGAAGTTGTAATTACCTACATAATTTGATTGAGAAATATGAAATTATTTTGAAATAGCTGTGCCCCGCAGTGTTACTCGGGTAATATTGGGAATATCGACGTAAAAGAACCCTATGTGTTATTCTAGGGTCTAGGCTATCTACAATCCATTTACATTTCCCCAGGCACCCATACCCTTCGAGTAAATTATAAGTCAATTTATGATATAATGTAGCCTATACCGTTAAACACAAAACGAATCATGCAATTTAATTTAACAAATCCGTGAAATTAATTCAATACCATAATAACATCCAACGATAAAATTAAATACCCTCATTTCCATTCCATTCATTCAATTTTCAAATTATAACCGAAGACACTCATTAACTCGATTTATCATTATAAAAACCACTCTCTACCACGGACATAAACCCTCAAGTACTCGTACAGTGGGCATGTTTAAAGTGCAAAAGAGAGGGTAAGAGAGGGGCTCTTTATGTGAGATCCTGAGGGTTCATTAAAAAGGGACGCTCTGTAGAGGTCATTCGGCCTCTTAACCCTGACCTCTTCAACTGTTGGGGGCTTATGTAGCTCGTAAATAAATAGTGATGGACAGGTCTGAATATGTATTTCATATCCGGCATTTGTAACCCCTGACGCAAAAACCAGGGGTGTTACAAAGTTGAAGTATGTATCTGTGTATGTGTGTGTCTGTCTCTGGAAAAACTGATAAACCAATTTTGATTAAGTTTTGTTTTGTTTGATAGGTGAAAACCCGTTCAGCTGTTTTAAACAGCTGAAATATGAGCTTTTTACAAGCTACTACATTTTCTTGGGTTATTTTATTATAATATATTTTATTTATACAAGCTTTTATTTAACTTGCAATATATGTTTGTATGTATGCATGTATGTATGTATGTCACTATGTATGTTTGGGTGGAATCTTGAAAGCTAAATTAGACCCACTTCCCGATGTCCGATAGGACTCAAATTTGGTGTACTTATGTATCTTCGGTGACAATATAATGATATGGTACCATGGAGCTGGTCTGATGATGGAGACAGAAGGTGGCCACAGCATCTCTGTTATAAAACAACATAACCCCACCGAGTTTGAACTCGAACTCTTGTTTTGTCTTGAAAATAACTTTACTCGCTCGGTGATAGAGGGAGATTGAGTTTTTCCGATGTCTGACAGATCTTCATCGTCACTCTCGTCAAAATAAAGATTACAAACAAAGCTGACCGTGTCCCTTTCCAGACTGGTGAACACTTTCTTTTTTGAAAAAGCATTAAGAATAGGTATCCATATTATAGGCAGGCACTATCCACGATCTCTGTTGATATTCGGGTGGCGGACTATCTCGATGGCCTCGGTAGTTGGTCATTTAGAATCATGATTCAACTTCACGATATCTATTTAAATCTAAAATTGAACTTTGTTGAAATAGGAGTTTGCTAGCTTTTTTGGAAAGTTAAGTTAAAATTCAGTTCTACAGTAACGGAGCCCAGACACTTTTAATTCATAAAATAGATGGACAAACCTCATCGTCTGAATAATTAAACAAGCCGGCCAAAGTATCTCAGCACATCCCTATAAATAACTTCTACCTGCAAAAAGATTCGGGAACCGTGGGCGTAAACTTTGAGGTTTTATGTCGGTTAAATAGACAGTTGGAGGAGTCAGCCCTTTTTCTGTTTATCCTCTGTTTATCCACTGTTTATATACTGTTTATTTGCGGCTTGAAATTCGCCGTAAATCCGAGAACAGATTTAATTGTGTTTAGTGGGTGAAATAAAATTACTTGCGGCATTCTTTGACCTGACCCTTTTTTGTTTGGATATGTGGCTAAGAATAAAGAGTAATTGGTTAAAGAAAGTGTTTTCACTTAAATTTGTAAATGTACATAATGGTTGGGGTGTAAGGGAGTACAAATACCACCTCAGTGCTCCCAGCCAACCTCACTTGCCCGTGGTGCATCCAGCTGACCAACGAACAAGACTCTGGCGAAACACAAATGGCGGTATAAATAATTTCAAAATAATGGCTTAGCTAAATACTATAGGCCAGTGACGAGCAGCAGCGTCACCAGTGCGAGAAGCTACGTCCTGCGATCGCCAACCCACCTGCCCAGGGTAGCACTTAGGGCATATCCCTCCAAATGATGGAAAGTCACAAGAAAAGCCAAACATCGGGCTCAGTGGCTCAGAAAAGGTGGTAAAAACTAATTGAGGGTAGTCAAAGATGAAGAAGTATTTAGTAGCGTGTTAGTGGGTAGTCTGTATTCCAGAAGTAAACTAAGGCTGATAATAAACTTAATGCGAATCTATATATTCCTATATCATTCGATTTCATAATCATAATAATCATAATCATTTATTCATATAAATAAACGGCCAAGTGCGTGTCGGGCCACGCGCAGTATAAAGTTCCGTAGTAGCCCGTTATTCAATGCAAGTCTTTACCCGTTAAAAAGAAGCAACTGCAGGTTGGCAAAATAGAGTAGAAATGCGCTTGCTATATACTAGTAACCCCGATAGTAGAGAGAGTGGCGGTAAACTTTAAAATTACTTCTTTAGTGGAACTACGGATAGTCCTTATTCATGTTAAAACATCTTTAAGTCGCGTAGGTTACGGAAAATATTAAAATACTACTATTAAGTTGCAAAAAAAAACTTTGTTCATAAATTTTCAGTCACTGACCACAGTTAACATAGAAATTTTTATCACAGATTAGATTATGCTAGGCCAAAAAAAACAGTTCCGTTTTAAGACGTTTTTGACAACCTGTAGGTACTTCGTCTTTGTCACTTTATTCTAAGGATTGTATTTGGTACAAAATTATCCAACACCCAAGTTCAACGACCATTACTTCTAAACTAATAAAGTTATCTTAACCGCTATAGTTTTCCTTTAAAGTTTATAAAATGCACTATCATCACGAATTTTTCCAGATTTTTCAAGCCAGCAGTTTAGCATTTAGAGCCCCTCCCCTCTAAATGCGTCTAAAGGGGCGTCCTACTGGAACAAACATTTGCACTTTAATGTTTAATATTTCGTGAATGGAGCATTCAATCGAAAAATTATATTAGCAACCTTTAAGTCATTTTAAAAGACCTATTCAACGATACCTCACACATGGGGTAGACGACGAAAAAAAATCATCCCCACTCCTCATGTAGGGGAGCTACCCTAAAAAAAATATTTTTCAAAATTTTATTTCACCACTTTGTCTGCGTAATTGATATACATACCCCTACTAAATAATAGCTTTCTAGTATTAACGGTCTCTTAGCAAAACCTCGGACAGACAGACAGACAGACAGACAGGCAGACGGACATGACGAAACTATAAGGCTTCCTTGTCAGGACTACGGAACCCTAAAAAATACACGTCAATAACAAAAATAAATAAAAAATCCAAAATAAAATAATTATATAAATTAATTGAATAATAATTAATTAAAATATAATAATACTAATAATAATTTTATTCTTATCAGAATTTATAAATTCATCGTATGAATAAAAGGCCTGGTCGATAAGCCAGTTCTTCAACCTGACTTTAAATGAAGAAAGGCTCGGTTCTTTCTGTCACATTGCTAGGTAGTCGGTTGTACACTGACGGTCTCATGACATGGGTCCCACTTTTGGCTG
This sequence comes from Cabera pusaria, assembly GCA_954871355.1. Classification (NCBI taxonomy): domain Eukaryota; kingdom Metazoa; phylum Arthropoda; class Insecta; order Lepidoptera; family Geometridae; genus Cabera; species Cabera pusaria. The sequence continues at coordinate 4,103,942 of OX940890.1, forward strand.
GTTTGTGCGGGATACATGCCAGCTTCACTGTTCACATCGCTGTTCTTGGGGTAAATTTCTTAGATGCATTCAATTTTACTACATTAAAGACGAAAGCTAAGCACTGGGTTTTATAGACACAATCAATTAAGACATATTGGAGAGCAAATTCCGATAAACCAAACCAAAATACTTATCAAAATTCCTTTTCACCGAATTGAGACATCAAACTCGTAAATCATTTGAATAAAATGCATAAGCGTGCAACCGGCTTGGATTTCTGCCAACGGAATTATGCATGAGCCGAAACCGGGGGCTGTTACCTAGTTATTGATCATTTGTATACGTTACATGCGTCACCGCGAGTAATGACACTGCGGATCTGAAATATGCCTTTTACTGCGTTAATAAGGCATAATTTACTTTTAGTATTTTAGGCGACTTTAAGAAAAGGAGGAGGTTTCTCAATTCGTTTGACTTTTGACTTTTTGAGATATCCCAAGGGTGGTATTATAGTGATTTCATCGAGATCTGATAAGTATCTCCAGATATATGGGGATAAAAACCACAAACTTGGTACTGAGAATTAATAGCGCGGCATTTGAAGTCGGTTCTTTTAGTTTTTTAAACGATCTGATTTAAAATGTTTTCTTTAGTTTTCCAAGTTCTGTAAACACTCTATTATCAACACAGTTTTCCTACTTCATCAACTGTAAGGTACCCATCTCTCTGCAGTCCTCAGTTCACAATACAACCTCATCAAGGTATAAATACAAAACAAGCCGTTCTCCACATAGGCTTATAGATGACGACCAAAATTATTACGAACTTATAGACATTTTATAGATATTATTAAGTGTTCTGTTATTTGATGGACGTTCAGACGACCACTTGGAGTAAATTATATTCTCTGTATTTTTTATTGAAGTAGTAAGTTATTATTTCCGTCACCTATAGGTCGTGACTGACAACCAGCGCTAGTTGTGTACTATGTAGGCACTCCGCATTATGCTGAGTCTCGACCTTGTCGGCACTACACCCATACAATTTTTTTTTTAAGATTCCTCTATTTTGTATGCAGTGTTGAATAAATGTATTTTCTTTCTTTCTTTCTTTCTTTCTTTCTTAAGTGTAATGTGATATTGTATGCTTTTAAGATTTATTATTGGAAGCTTTTAGATTTTGAGAGCCTCGTGGGTAACGACAGATGGCTTGACTTTTAAACAAGAGGTAGTCGGTTCAAATCCTAGTACGGGTGATCTTCCACAGGTGGTAAAAGCATATTATACCAATGTTCCGCCTGATTTGCTATCAAAAAGTAGCTAACCACTGTCAAGGAGAAAATCTGCCGCCATAATCTAGGTGGCAATAGCCCAATGGATAAGGTGTCGGACTGGCGATCGAGAGGTTGTGAGTTCGGTCCCCACCCCACCCATTGCACTATTGACGTGAACCTAATCCAGACACAGCATATTTAGCTTAGTTGGAGGGGTTAACAGGAATACTAGTAATGTGCAACCCACATTGCGAGTAATCTTTATAAAAAAAATCATGGTATTACGGCAGCACGCAGCCCTAAAGCGTCGAAGTATTCTAGGCTTAGTGTGTTCACCATATTCGACAGATCATCGCTTACCACCAGGCGAGATAAATCAAACGCTAGCCTATATACAAAAATCATTAAGATAACGAGCACGTTTGAAGGCGCTCATGAAAGTGGAAGAAGCAAAGGAGGTGTGTCAGAATCGTAGCATGTGGAAAGAAGTAGTCTCTGCCTATCCCAACGGGAAAAAGGCGTGATTGTATGTATGTATGTATTAAGATAACATTTTTTGTCGTCAGCTCTCCATCCCACAATAAGTACAATTATCCTCCCCACAAAAGAAGCCATTGTGGAGAAATGATCGATTGCAAGTGGAATGAGACGTTTTTGTTGCCGTTTCTTTTTGAAAGCTGATTGGTCGGTTTCTCGGTATTAGGGGTTATAAGGAGCGATATAAGGAACCCTGTAATAGAGACGTGTATACGACTTGTTCGGGATTTTTGCAGAAAATTTAGTCGGTTTTGGCTTCTTGGTAGATTGATATAAGTATTTTATCACTGAACGTTTTGGTTTACTATTTGCAACTCTAACATTTACTTCGTCACTTTTGTGTTAACTTTTTATGTATATTACAAACATATATTCCGCAGCTTTGCCCGCGTTTCAATCCGATTTTCATCTGTCCCTTTAATCACTCTATCTATTTATTAAAACCATATTTAAATCCGTCGCGTAGTTTAATAGTAGTTTATGCAACTGTCATATAATGAAGAATATTAAAACACGAGTGTGAGTTTATGAAACGAGCGCAGCGAGTTTCATAATAGTAACGAGTGTTTTAATACCCGTGTTATATGCAGTTGCATACACTACTTTATCTTCACTAATGCAATTAAATAACAAGAGTAAAAGCTGACAATAGTTTATTTATAATAATTGTTCAAATTTTGGATGGTACAATTTTGAAAGTTAATGTTAATTATTGATCCAGCAGCTGTAGCGGCCGCGGGGCAAGCAGTAGAGCTCGTAGACGGAGTCGGAATATTTATAATTACTTCATTCGTCTTGTTTTCTATACTGTTCAAGATCGTATTTGGGACTTGAATTTTATTCATTAAAGACTCATCAATGTAGCTTTCAGCCACAGTAGAAGACTTCCACCCCCCGTGTCGTTTCAGTGCGGTCAAATCACCACCGCTATCTATGAGAAGGGTCGCCGAGGTGCGCCGGAAGCAATGCCCCGTGTACAACGCTGGGTTAGGCAGATTCAAAAAACTTGCGATAGTTTTTCCCAGAGCACCAAATTTATTAATACCAGTTCTTTGATCGACGCACTTCCCCGATCTATAGCTCAAGAAAAAGGCAGGGTTTCGACAGGGGGTGGGTCGAAGTTCCATGTATTTTTTACATACGGCATAGCATTTGCCCGTCACAACGAAAGAACGATCTATTTTCGTTTTTGTTTTCGAAACTTTCACCATGATTGTACTGTCGTCTATGTTAGAGACTTCATCGAACTGGATGTTGTATAGCTCTTGCCTTCGGCATGCCCCCATTATGCCGAAGATTAGTGCAACCTGTAACAATAAACGATATAATAAGCTTGAGGTACATAGCCAAGGCAAAAACTATGATTTATGAAGTAATAAAGTGTAGGTACCTACTACCAAATTTATACACAAAGCGCTTAAACGGAGTGTCTAGATAACTTGCGTGTGTAGTACGTAAGTACTAGGTAGATTAAATAACAGAACTAAAATACACTTACCTTTTCAAAAAGATACAAAATATCTGGTGAATCTTCCAGGAACATCTTTATTTGACCTGATGTAAACGTCAAGGACTTTTTTTCCTTGTGTCCTTCTGAACTGCGTTTCAGGAACGCTATGACTTTTGAATACTTCGTGATATCAATATTGTTGTAGATACTCAGTGTGGACTTGAGCATAGAATATTTAGCCCACATAGAAGATGGCTTGAATTTGTCGGAGAGGTCTTTGAGATACGCAAGAATGACATTTTCAGAAAATGATGTAGTTTTCTTTTCAATCTTCCATGCCAAAAAGTTATTATATTCTTTTTCATATAATTTTCTAGATTTTTCTGGCAAAAGATTGTGCGTTACTTTTGTTGCCAATTCTAGAATATCCGGAGGCGTACAAATATCATCGTCGCTATCCATTTTTAACTTTTAATTTGTATTTCAAAAACAAAACACATCGCAAAACATTAAATTCACGCGTACGTGTATTGTCAGTGAACTTGCCACCATTAAAATCTAACCAATGAGAGCGCAGCTGCGCGCGCAGGGCCAATCAGGATCGAGCGCGCGCTGTTCTTTTTTTATTTAATTGGCACAAGATCTTACCAAAGAGTTTTGTGTATGTAAGTTTAGTAGTTTCGACGAAGTTTTCACGTATAACCCAACTGTTTTCAAAAGCCAGCCTAATATCAAAATTTTATACAACTTGTATGAGGATTTTGACATAAGGCTCGCCAGGTTAATTGGTCGCGTTTTATTGATGTTATAATGAGATTTTACGATATCGATGTGGATATTATACCATCATGTGAAATTGCTTAAATTGAGTGTTTTGTTATCTGCGCTATAACAGTAGTAATTATAAGTCAAGTATTGGAAACATACGTAGAATGTTATAACATTAGTGTAGATAAAAGATCTAAGAGTACAGGCGCAGTGAGCGACTTTATATTATTCTATGTAGGGATAGGCTAGCGCTTGACCACTATCGCACCTATTGTGTGTACTGACCACTAGAATTTAAACAATAATCCTAAGTCTCTGAGTGACACATAAAGTGCTGACAATTCAGAGTGTTGCATGCAATCTTATTAAAACCACAAACCTAAAAACTACGTATCAAAAACAACCGTTACAGAATCATGTATCAAATACTTACAGCTCTGAAAACTGTATGCGCTTAAACCAGAATTATGCGGCTAGCTATCTCAATGAAATATTAGCTCGGCCCTAACTTAAACAACTTTGTGGGTAATGCAAGTCAATCTATGGCCTAACAGCTAATCAACACACTATCCTAAATTGCATATTAGTTCACCAGCTACCAGCTTCCGCCCAAATATTCACGGTATCAATTTATGAAATATTCTAAGGCTAGGTTTACACTATCAATATTGCGATGTTATAACGACTAACCGATATGGCCGGGTTGGATTTATTGACCCTACAAGGTTTATATTAAAATACCTTACAGCCTCCTTGAATAAATGTCTGTTTATAATGACCAGCTACTGTTGTATAAAAACTTTTTGAAATTCATATTTTTTTTTAAATCTTATAGGCTAGCGTTTGACTACTGTCTTGCTGGTGGTAAGTATTGATACGGTCGAGGTCGGCCATGGTAGAACGCTAGGCTTGGAATGGGAACTGGCTCTCAAAGACAGCTGCCGGAACACATTAGATGTTTTGGCGACAGATTTTCTAGCATGAGTGTGGCAGCTGGCCAGGCGGACACTAGATAGTGTCCTACCACCATGCAATACCAATACGAACCGCCAAAGAATGGAATACTCTGCCTGAGTCTGTGTTTCCGGTTAAGTACAATATGGGGGTCTTCAAATATTTTTTTTTTTTTTTTTTAAAGATTACTCGCAATCTGGGTTGCACATTACTAGTATTCTTGTTAACCCCTCCAACTAAGCTAAATATGCTTGTGTCTGGAATGGGTTCACGTCAATAGTACAATAGGTGGGGTGGGGATCGAACTCACGATCTCTCGATCGCAAGTCCGACACCTTATCCATTGGGCTATTGCCGCCTTAAATCGCGAAAAATCGCGAGTGAATCAAAGAATCACGACCCCCCCCCCCCTGAGCTGGTTCCAGGACTTAGGTGGACCAGTAATTGAACATAATGATTTTATTTATATATTTTGTCACCATACAGGTTTTATGTAACTACATACCTTCAATATTTAATGAATTTCATATAATAACTTTGTATGATGGCAAACCCTCCCCCCCACTATGTGACCCCCTCCTGGCGCCAAAGCTGGATCTGCCCTTGTATGTTCAGCAGTAGACCAGCATAGGCTGATGATGATAAAGTATAGTGACGTGGAGGGATGTTTAGGAATGTTCAATTAAAGAATATATTGGGAACGAGAAGGTTGGGAGTTAGAAAGAAAATTTCAGAAAAAGGAAAGAGTTGTTTGTTGTCATACCCACAAGATCACTAATCTCCAATGTTTCAAGCAAGAGTGTGCTGGGGCCTTAATCCAGCTGGAAGCTTGCCAACATCTCCTCGTGACCTACATACGACTAGCTCGAAGCTTGTTAGCCTGTCAGGTTCTCAAAGCAATTAGTACCTTACATTGCTTAAAATAGGTAGTAAATTTGTGGTTACTTTGAAATTGAGTAGTAATTGGATATTTGATAGGAAGTTGAAGTAGGGAAAAAATCTTTACGGCAGAGAATTATATTATACTCTTGTTAAATTTGATCATATCGTCAGATAGGTCGGTAGGTACACATACAAAATTTCTTGTGTTTTTGTTGATAAAAGTTGTCAATTAAAATAAATTATCGCAATAAACTTGTAATATTTACAAAGTATCTATGACTGCTATAACAGTAGATAATAAAAATTGTATTATTTAGACGTATAGATATAAAAACGGGAATTTAACGTGACTTACGAGATGTCGATATAGCGATCGACATATGTTTAGGCCTCATCCGGAGGCCTTCTTTAGGATCTTGGGTGCGGGGCGCTCGCCGACGCGTTCAGCCTCGCACTGCGGGCCGCTGCTCGTGCAGCGCGGGCCGACGGAGCGGGCGGTGGCGTAAGTAATTGCGTAAGTAACGTTAAATTCCCGTTTTTAAATCTATAAGTTTAAAATGAACAATACAGCTGTAGTTATTGGCTTAACTGAAAAATGCAGTGCAATGACGTCCCCAACTTTAGCAATCTAAAGTTGTAGGTAGCCCCATGTTTGTTCAGTTATCAAGAGAAATAGGTAACCTAAGTCTACTAAGCCGAGTTTTCAACTAAAGCCAGATATCGTTTTCAACTTTGTTGTTCCGAAATATTAAATCCCTGGATTAATATATATACGAATCTAGTTTAGTTGTTCTTAGGTCTTTTGTTTCCGCTTCGTAAAATTTTAGAATCGCAAAATGTAAACTTTGTTTTATATAGTTTTGTTAGTTACGTTTAGTAGTTTGCAGGGAGATGGAGTTATTTTAGATACCTCTTACTATGGGTTAGTTTATTTTCAGACGATTTTTAGGATGTTTTTTTTATGTATGCTCGGTCATAACTCCGTCTCATATTATTAGACAGATATGCAAAATAAATTCTAATAAGTATTTGGTAAGTACTTACCTATATTCTAAAAAGCTTGAAGCACTACCCGTTTTTCAGGCTAGGTAATTACTATACTTCAGCGCCTCAAGCTTTTAAAAATATAGGAAAGACCTACACGCCAAATACTTACTAGAATTTATTTTTAACTTTTTAGTTCATTGTCCCAGATAAAAGCTTGTTTTAAAAAATATTTTTTACTTACAATTTATTAACCTTTACTTATTTAGTAGGTAGGTATAGATACCGACTACCTAAGTATTTAAGAGAAGGCATGATGTTTTAAAATATTCCACGGATATTTGATGTGATTATGGGGAAAGTGCTCTTCAAGGAAAATCAATCGACTCGGTGGGGCTATGTTGCTTTATAACAGAAATAATATCGGAATATCAGACCCTGGATATCATCTAGGTAAAAAAGTTCTCTTCAAGACGAATCAATCAAGCCCAAACTCGGTAGTGTTATGTTGATTTATCACAGAGATGCCGTGGCCACCTTCCAGCTTCATCATCAGACCCTGGATATCATTTAAGTAAATTGTTCTCTTCAAGACGAATCAATCGAGCCCAAACTCAGTAGGGTTATGTTGATTTATCACAGAGATGCCGTGGCCACCTTCCAGCTTCATCATTAGACCCTGGATATCATTTAGGTGAAAAGTTCTCTTCAAGACGAATCAATCGAGCCCAAACTCGATGGGGTTATGTTGTTTTATCACAAAGATGCCGTGGCCACCTTCCGTCTCTATCATCAGACCAGCTCCATGGTACCATATCATTGTATTGTCACTAAAGATACATAAGTACACCAAATTTGAGTCCAATCGGACATCGGAAAGTGGGTCTAATTTAGCTTCCAAGATTCCACCCGAACATACATAGTGACATACATACATACATACATACATTGCAAGTAAATAAAAGCTTGTAATTACTTTTCATCCCATCTATTCGAAAAGTGATGGTTTGGTCCTCGATAAGTGCGCGCAAAGTAGGTCATTTTTGCCCTAGGGCGGGAAAGTAATTTTTTGATTTTTGACATTGGCTATTCTTTTATAGTGCCATGTCTAAGGAGGTTCAATAATATTATTGTACGGGAAATGTTACTGTCCTATTAAATAGAGAGCGCGCGACGTTAATTAAGTTAAGAAAAAATACCGCAACGTCATATAGACGGGGAAACAAATTAAAAAAAATTAAGCGCGCTAAGTGGCTCAATACCCATATATTGTGGTTGCCAAGAAGAAAAAAAAAAGCGCTGGAATTATTGTCAGTTTTAGACTGTCATAATATAGTCCGGCAAGTATAACTTGGCGTGCCTGTGCGCCACTGTGCTTTTACTTTGTACTTTGATAACAGTTTCTCTTAAACCACTTTTAATTACTTTTGGCATTATTGAACTATTTTAATGTAGCAGATTTATCAACAATAATGTCGCGGTAATCTCTCAAACGTCAAACTCACAGTTTCAATTAAAAGAATTAGTTCCAAAAACCACCACCGCCAAGTTATACTTGTGGCACTGTAACACTTTTAACCATGGAGTAGGAAATACATATAGACATGGAGGTGCCGCGATACATTTGCTTGTATGGATATAACTTCAAAAAAAGTGCCTAGAAGTCATAATGGAACCTAAAATGACTGCCATTGATTGTCCGTTAGTCCATTGATGACCTTGACTGACACAATCCTAGCAATGGACCAATGGACAATTAATGGCATACGTTTTAGGTTTAGATATGCACCTTTTTTCCGTAGGTATTTCATGTCCTTATGTGTAACTAGCAGCCCGCCCCGGCTTCGCACGGGTAGAACATTATGCCTAAAAAATTTGCATCAGTTTGTTGCATCGAATATAAAATTTTAACATATTTAACAATCATCGTCATATGTCAACCAATTTACACAAAACCTTAACGAATTATGCACCTAAGATCTAAACCTTCCTCAACACTCTGGCTATTGGTAAAATTCGCATGATAAACCGTTCTTCTGAACGGTTATGTTGATCTCAATAGCTTCTGCTATTGAGATTATTGCGAACAGACAGACAGACGCAGTGATGGACATTGTTTTATAACACTTACGTAGTGATATTGGACGGCCCTTTGGCATAAAGGATAGTAACCCTGATTCCGACCCGAGGGTCGTTGGTTCTAATCCTAGCTATATACCTACCAATGAAATTTTTATGTCCATTCATGAATCATGGGTTTTCGTGGGATCATTAAATCTACCAATAAAAACTAAAACAACTGACTGCAATGCCCCGCGAGTCAATTTCAGTAGCAAGTTTGAGACGTTTATCGTCATATCTCTGAAGGTACTTATCACATCTCAATGAAATTACAATGGGACCACCTCGGAAACGTACCCTACCGATTACAAAAATATCATTCGAATCGGTTCACAATTGACGGAGTAATCACGTAACATACACACACAAAAAAGAAAGAAAAAAAAATATACGGTTGAATTGTGAAACCTCCTCTTTTTTTTGAAGTCGGTTAAAAAAGAAACATACAGACGAATTGAGAACTTCCTTCTTTTTGGAAGTTGGTTGAAAAGTAGCTTACCACCAAGGAGAACATCTGCCGCCGTAACCTTACGGCCCCGACGCAAAAAGTAGGGGTATTATACGTTTAACGTGTATATCTGTGTGTCTGCCTGTAGCATCTTAGCACCCAACCGGATGAACCGAATTTGATTTAAAGTAGGGGTATTATACGTTTAACGTGTGTATCTGTCTGTCTGTCTGTCTGTAGCATTTTAGCACCCAAGCGGATAAACCGATTTTGATTTTAATATTGATAGTTTTTTTTTAATAGATGTCTTCATCGAGAGTTTTCTTAGCTTTGATTCATGAAAATTCGTTCAATCGTTATAAAACTATGAGCTTTAATCAACTTTCATAGGTCTGATCAATTCGAAAATCTTCTTCTTCAACGATATTATAAGAACATGGAAGCATTGACCTGATGCTGGGACATCTCCTGGACTCTACAGAATACTCAAATCCTTACCAACTTACAGCTCAGATTTTAAATGTCGTGTTTAGAGTCATTGGAATGCTTTTAATTAAAAGATTATACATAGATCAGTCGGGGTGGTTTAAAATATTATATTATATGTATAGATCATTATTAATGTATACAAAAGATCATATTATTATACTATATTGACTTCAAATTGATTGCGATCGGTGGGGATCTACAGAAAAGCTAAGCTTATAATAATATTTTCGTAGTTACATATTCTGTGGTAGTATGGCCTATTCTGTGGTTTGACTGCAAATATTTTATTAATTTTGCGATGCGTGTACGTGAAATCCGTGATATCTTCTAGAGTTTTCATTAGACATTTTTAATGTAAAGGACAATTTTAATCTATAATATGTAGCCAAGCTAATTAACCTAATTATTTGGATAAGAATTAATACTATATACTTAAAAATAGCCCTGGAAGTTATGTAATATTTTTTAACAAAAAATTAAAGATTAAAATGGTTACTGTGAGTCAACCTTAACAGATAGACATATGCTGTCGCGGAGTTTTTTGTAGGTCTTATAAAGTTGTACAACTCTTATATACATAATATTCTTCCATCTGTTTTCAATTGAGCAGCGTTCGTAAGCAACGTGTTTTTTCGACCGTTTTTTTGTCGACTTAGGTTGCAAATTAGGTCTCCACGAATGTACCTTTAATTTAAACGGGATAATATATAGCTTATTTTAATTTCAAAAGTCCATTCTATATATTAGTGAAAAATTTTTTTAAATCGGTCCGGTAGTTTTTGAGCCAAATCATTACAAACATACAAAAATACAAATGTTATCTCTTTATAATATTAGTATAGATATATCAATGAGGTAAGGGTAAAATGTTAATTGAGTGAAAACTGCAAACGGTGCGAAGTTTTTATTGAAAACTGTATGTATTTATTGGTTTATTACGTTTGTTTATGTTAGTCAGCGACTTTTACAATATTATGCTCTTGAATTGCTATTTTATAGAGCCTTTTATTTATTCCCTTTTCTCATAGAGGGGGATGAAAAGCAGAGTGTAAAACTCGGCTGCAATATTATTTTCTCTCGGCCGACGTACTTGAAATCCCTCGCTACGCTCAGGATTCTACTTTAGAATCTAGAATCCTCCTCCTACTCTAGAATCCTTCGCTTAGCTCTGGATTCAAAAAGTGGCCTCGCAAAAACGTTCTATATTGCACCCTTGGTATACAATCTACTATTTTTGTTAGAAAGAAGTATATTCCCAAGTAATCCCATATAAAATTTATATAGATCTTATGAGTATCTCCTGAGATATTTTTTGAAGATAATCACCTACTAGCGCGGCATTTGACGTCGGCTATATTCGTTTTTTAAACGATCTTAAGTTATAAAACCACTTGTATGTTTCCAATAAATATACAGGCCAAGTGCAAGTCGGACTCGCACTCGTAGGGTTCCGTACCACAATACAGTATTTTATAAGATCGTGAAAAAATACAATTTTTCGCCAGCAAAAAATAATAATTGATAAACATTAAAAACACACATTAGTAAATTTATAACGCCATCTAACGTCTAACAAAGATGTTAGGGATCGACATTTTAATATAACGCCATCTAAGGGACGTTTACCTAACTAAGCGTACATCGATGGCGTGAAATGCCGAAAAAAAACACGTTTCTTGTATGGGGATCCCTCCCTCTATTATTTTTAACTTTATTTTGTTTTTAGTATTTGTTTTTGTAAATTGTTAAACACAATCCAAAATTTCATCGTACCGACGGGACTTGAACCCGCAACCTCCGGAATGACATGTTCCGGTGCTTTGCCAATTAAGCCACGGTGCGAAGTATCGTTACGACGAAATTAGTGGATTGCATTTGTTAACCCAATTATGCATTGGTGGCGCCATCTATGACTACTTATTACGTAAGTTAATCATTCGGAAGAAATCATTACAGTTTTCAAATCCGACGAGAGATGTTGCACTGCGTAAATCAAATATTATGTTTCTTTGAAGTGTTTCACACTTTATATTTTTGTCACCAATGCATAATTGGGTTAACAAATGCAATCCACTAATTTCGTCGTAACGATACTTCGCACCGTGGCTTAATTGGCAAAGCACCGGAACATGTCATTCCGGAGGTTGCGGGTTCAAGTCCCGTCGGTACGATGAAATTTTGGATTGTGTTTAACAATTTACAAAAATATAAAGTGTGAAACACTTCAAAGAAACATAATATTTAGTATTTGTTGTTATAGCGGCAACAGAAATACATCATCTGTGAAAATTTTGACTGTCTAACTATCACAGTTCATGAGATACAGCCTGGTGACAGACGGACAGACAGACAGACAGACGGACAGCGGAGTCTTAGTAATAGGGTCCCGTTTTACCCTTTGGGTTCGGAACCCTAAAAAACCATACCCAGCAAAGGTTACATAAAAGTTTTCCCGTCCGTAACCAAATATCATACAAAATAGTAATAGAAATTTGTAACTATTTTGTTGTTTGTAAATAGTTTTTTTGTTGGTAATAGAAAAAGTTTTGTTGTAGTTTAGTTTTAAATTTTTCACAAACTTTAGCAATCAGAATACATTTTGTCCGGTAAATATTTGTTTAGGTATCTCTTGTTTTTCCATGGCTGGTTATAATACGGTTTCACATAATCATTTGTTTGTTTAGGATTTGGAAGACGTTTTACTACGCATACATATACTATGAAATTGAAACATATTATTAACTTGACATACCATGTATAATTTTCTGTTTACCAAATGTACTAATTATTATTTACATAGAATTATTAAAGTATTTAATTAGTTTATAAAAATTCCTAAGTATGCAACAATTTTGTAATTAATGTAACTTATTTTTGTTTCTTTTTATTTTATGTGATTTCGTGTATGTCCAATGTCTGTTATTTCCCATACAATGTATATTGTTACTTGGAATAAAATAAATATGAAATATGAAATATTGGAGGAACGTTTTACAATGTTTGATGATTATCAATCTTCGATACCAATAAACATTGTGATAAAAGTAACATGTTTTAAAAATACCATACCTACGACTTATATAAAATAATTGGAAGTATTACATAACGCGCTTATAAAAATCGTTTAAAAAAAAACTAAAAATCCGAATTCCATGCTGCACTTGTCATTTCCAGTAGAGAGTTTGAGGTTTTTATCTCCATATCTCTGAAATAGAATACTTATCGGTTTAAGAGCAATTGTTACTTCAGTGATATTTTGCTAAGTGATCATAAGTGTACTGATAGTGAACGCTATTTAAAAGAACACAATAACAAAATTTCTTCCCTTTAATAGAGACATTAGGCAAAGTGTTAATGGACACATTCTTAGTAATATTTAAATAATTAATAAAGTTAAAATCAAATTACTTATAAGCCTAGTTTTAATATATAAATATATATATATATATATATATATAAATACTTTACCATATTGGTTAATAAATGTTCGGTATCTACATAAATCACATGTTGTGTATATAAAAATACCGAAATAAATATCGTTATGATTTATTAACATCACTTCACATTATACCATGAAGTAAGATCAGAATTCTCCTTTTACTTATCGACTAACTTCATGGTGTAGTACAAAATTCTGTTGCCGTGCGCGCACATCGTTAAAATACACTGTCATATTTTTTTTTAGGGTTCCGTAGTCCTGACAAGGAACCCTTATAGTTTCGTCATGTCCGTCCGTCTGTCTGTCTGTCTGTCCGAGGTTTTGCTAAGAGACGTTAATACTAGAAAGCTGTAATTATGTGGGGGTATGTAAATAAATGACGCCGACAAAGTGCTGAAATAAAATTTTGAAAAATATTTTTTTTAGGCTAGCTCCCCTATATGAGAATTGGGGATGAATTTTTTTTCATTGTCTACCCCATCGTGTGGGTTATCATTGAATAGGTCATTTAAAATGACTTAAGGGTTGTTAATACCGTTTTTCGATTAAATGCTCCATTTACTAAATATTAAACTTTAAAGTGCACATTTTTGTTCCAGTAGGGCGTCCCCCCCCCTCTAAAAACTAAACTGCTGGCTTGAAAAATCTGGAAAAAATTGTAATAATAGCGCATTTTATGAACTTTAAAGGAATATAAAGCGGTTAAGATAACTTTATTAGTTTACGACTATTACAGTCGTTGAACTTGGGTGTTGGATAATTTTGTACCAAATACAAAATCCTTAGAATAAATCCTTTAAAGTGACAAAGACGGAGTACCTAGTTGCTTGTTTATAACCGGTAAAGACTTGCATTGAATAACAGGCTACTACGGAACCCTACACTGCGCGTGGCCCGACACGCACTTGGCCGGTTATATATATTTTTTATAACCTAACCTACTCCACGTTGACCTTTAATTCAACTTAATTTTAACGTTTAGTGGTAGGTTCTGCTAGTCCGCTTGGGACAGTACCACCACTTTTCCAATTAACTTACAGGGGAAATAGGAAAATGTTTCGGTTGAAATGGAAAGTGTCCAGTGAAAATACAAGGCATAAGAGACTTAACATCTTTACGTCTCGAGGTAAGAGGCGAAGCGCGGCGACATGTAACATTCTGGACATCCAGAATGTTGCATGCCGCAGTACCTGTAATAGGTAGATGCCATCGCTTACCATCAGGCAAGCGTCGTCGTTAAACGACATAAAACGAACTTTAAACCGAGTAATTTCTCATCTACGAAACGTATATAACATCCTATTTTCATCACAAGTACCTCAAAGAAAGTCATTAGGCTTTCTCGCCAACACAATTACATGCACATACCTAAGTAAACTCGCACATTAATTTCACGCCTCAAAAAGCCTATAAATTCAAACACTTCTCATAATGGAGCTGTCCGCTTTAATGTGGCATTTAAAATGTAATTACCGTAAGGATACCTGCATAATTTAGGGTTTCACGTGATGTTTTTAAAGGAAAATTACATTTATGAATGACTACGTGTTGGAGTGCAAAACGTGAGCAGGAAATTGTTTGCAGGATAGCAAAAACATTTTACGTTTTTTTCAAGTCTGAAGGTAGTTAATTTATTAATTTCTTTAATAGTATATTTTATATCTTCTAATTAAGGTAATGTGTAATAAATAGTCCGAAGGTCATCATCATCATAATCATCTGAAGGTCAACAATCAATTTATTTGTTTGTTTGGGACTTCTTTACGGTCAAACTGCTGGACGGATTTAGCTGAAATTTTGTACAGGAATGAACCTGCAACTCCCGCGCAGAACAAACTGAACCATCAAACTTCATAGTGGATGCTAAAATTAGGCAAAATTCTGAAAAAAATATTTTGTCAGTTGCATGTTCGATGGTTATTAGATGAAAAACAAATGGTTAAGGATTTTCGCTGAGGTTTTCCTACATTTCATTGAGTTATATTTAGCCGTTATTTTATAATTTGCCTTGTTTTTTATTGTCAAATTTCAAAAAAATATATCAATAAAATAAAATCAGTAAAAATAAAACATTAAATTAAAAAATCAAAAAACCTGACTGCGCAAAAAGTGAAGTGTTAAAAAACGAACTGAAAAGAAAAAAACGAGTAAGACTAGTAGTTTAGACTTCTGTTTAGGGATATCAAAAAACTATACCATTTAAATTCTTTCTCGGTCGATACACTCATAAAATAAATTATACTTTTTTATATGGAATGTAGAGACTTTAACAGTCGGGACACATTAATGGCTTAACAAATGGGGATTAATGTGTCCCGACTGTTAAAGTCTCTATATTCCATATAACAATGTATAATTTATTTTATGAGTGTATCGACCGAGAAAGAATTTAAATGGTATAGTTTTTTGATATCCCTAAACAGAAGTCTAAACTACAAGACTTACTTGTTTTTTTCTTATCAGTTCGTTTTTTAACACTTCACTATTTGCGCAGTCGGGTTTTTTGATTTTTTAATTTAATGTTTTATTTTACACTTTTTAGTTAAGTAAAGGACGGCAAATTCCGTAATCTTCTCATTTCATTTAGAGAGTTGATGTCATGTGGATTATTGAGTAGTTTCCGGGGATCTAAACTACTTATTACTAGTCCATCTAAAGATCTAACCCGGCTGAATGCTACATAGGCTTGACCTTTCGCAAAAATGCGTGAACTTAAGTCGACCACAGCTTTGTCCAAGGTAGTACCTTGTAATTTATGGACAGTTACACCCCAACATAATTTCAACGGTAACATTTTCCGCTCTATTTTACCCTGTCCACGAAGTGCGTCGAATTCTGTACATGATGGTTCGATTCGGACTCCTACTCCAGAGACGTTGTTTTTGATACCTTTGTCGTCAAATTCAACATAAACAGCCTGTGGCAGTTCTCCGGGTTCCAACTGGTCCCTCCGAAGAGCTGGCCACTCAATTGTTCTTATGATTCCCATTGCTCCATTGACAAGACCATGGTTAACGTTCAAATTTCTCTTATGATTTGAGACGTGTATAAGTGCGTATATTAATACTACCTACTTACTGAATAAATGCTTTGACTTTGACTTTACCGCCATCGTATGTGTACCGGAACTGTGTATTTTCAGCTCAGAGCTGGGATGAATCAGGTTATGTTTGAACCTTGTTTTGTCTCCTTTAGGACCACCTCTTTTTTTCTAGAATAGAAATTGGTATATATACGTACCAATTTGCACATTTCAAATATATATATTGACGTTAGCGTTAATATTTTGTTGTTTATGAAATGGGGCCAGCAGGATTCCAGTACTATTATATTTACTAATATGCTTACGCATTTTTTTGGCAAATATAAGGTTTTGTGCGTCTACTAAGTATGTATTACAATGGGGGATTTAATAACAAATACTAAAAACAAAATAAAACTAAATATTAAAGGGGGTCTACATCACAGTGTGGTCTACATACAAGTAACGTGTATTTTTCGGCGTTTTGTGCTTGAACTTGTAAACTAATAATAAATAGAGACTTGAAATCTTCACAAAATATATAACTATGACCGTTATTACAATTATGGAAAAAAGAACAAAAAACCGAAATGCGTGAAATAGATAGGGTATTGCTTTTTAAGCTTACTTACTTTACAGTTGTACTATTAAACGACTATACCAAAAGGAAGAGGTTGTTTGTTACCTCAGAACTCCATCAATTCTTAACCGATTTGGAAAATTCTTTTTTTGTTTGAGTTAATATGATTTTCGTTTGGTTTCATTGTAATTTTATTGTATTGATCTGATAAGTAACTTCAGAGATAAGCACCGCAAACTTGTTACTGAAAGTGACTAACGCGGCATGCAATATCGTTTTTTTTTCGATTTGTACGATCATAAATTATTTGTTATAAATATATTTTGAATCTCCATTTTAAGACCTTTAATTCGATACCCCACTCGATAGGTTTTAAAAAAAAAATTTTTTTTTGATCCATAAATTTTGGCGTCTGAAATCCGCCATTCTGAATTTTTCTATTTTTTATGTTTTCGTTGACACTCGCGCTAGCATGGCAAATCTATTGACGTACCAATTATCAAAATCGGCCCACGCGTTTGGTCTCTAGTGTGCCACAAAGGAACAAACATACATATATATACTGATAAACACACTACCTCTCCTTTGCGTCGCGCAGTCGGGTAAAAAATAGTGTCAAATGCAGGTGTTTAATTTTTATACAATTTTCATTGCAGGCTGAAATCTGACTGATAATTGGGTTTCGATTTCTTCGAGACTTCTTTCATACTACTACTGTAATCCTTACTCGTAAAACCTTCGAATAAGTAAGCTCAAGACACCAAGTCGCAACTTTGTCATAACTTATTTAAGACACTGCCAACTTAATCCTAGTTTTTAATTATGCAATTTTTGAGTTTAAAGCTCTTCAAAGCTAGCTGTTTCGGAAGTTTCTGCAAGTTAAAATTATTATAATTTAAATACTTCGAGGGAAGAGTTGGATGCAGTTTTGTTGGAGTTGCAGGACTTTGTTTTGTAAATACTTGAATGAAATGAGTTTGTTTAAAAAGTCCAACTATTCGGCATTCTTATTTTAGTTGGGACGGAAAATCAATCACTTGAAAATGTATTCATTCATATGTGTCTCCATTGTCCCTTTTCTTATTGTCTAATTAAGGCGAAGACATTGTTTGTATTGCAGGGTATTATATAATATTGTAAGTAATAATAAAATAGTTTATTTTTCTCTCACAATTCGGCTATACACGGTACATACATCCGGTACATCGTGTTGACAGAATCATATAAATGTTGAACATGGCATAAGAGTCTTTCCTCCTATACCATACATCCCTATTCTGAGCCACTCCTGACCCCGTGTTATCTGCGTATTTTAATATCGTTGACCTACCTCAGTATTTAGTGACCTTCCAATAAAAAAATATATTTACTCCCATTGTTTACTGACTCGAATTATTTACTTTCTCGAATTGTTTATTTACTCGAATTGTTTACTTTCTCGAATTGTTTATTTACTCGAATTGTTTACTTATTCCAATTAATTGTTTACTAACTTATATTTTAAAGTTGGTTAAACTACCAGTTTCGTAGTGGAATCTAAGTAAAATGCTTATCCCCATTACTGGGTATCTACGATCAAATGCTCGATATGATAAGAGTGACCCCATGAACTTTAGTAAGTGCTCATAAGAATAAACGGCCACTCATTCATAACTACGCTATGTTGGAATTACGTTCCATAGTTTGGTACGGTAGTTATATTTTGTAAGTAAATATTATTCGGTTGGTTGACGTTCGATCTAATTTTTTTCTGAAACGTCATGGCATAGTTAAATACGATAAACCGTGGAATGCGTAGCAGCTTACGATGTGTTTGCAAACAGTAAAAACCGTTTATTGTAACTTTTGTTATGTCACTTTTTTGTTAACTTATTTTATACTTAGAACGCCATTTTGACCTTATTGTAGACCTTGAGTTCAGATATTGGTTCAAATTTGGTAGATTACTGACGAAAAGAGTTTTTAGAAGTTTTAAAATCACACAAAGTTACTGTTTTCATCCATTTGGGTAAAAAGTGTATTTTTTTAGTTTTGGGAATACATTTTGAAAACGATCTCACGGTAGCACTAAAAGATATTACAATATATCGTTACATGTATAATCATCATATTATGTGGGGATATTGCATAGCAGGTACCTAATAAAAGAAGAATATGAGCGATCTGACGGTGAGGGATAACATCTGCCTCTCATGTGGCATCTAAAACTCTGCATCACCAGAATTTTGCACGTCGCCACACCGTACTTATATTACCTTGAGTCATTTAAATATTAAGGCTCATATTACGCCTTGAAATTAATCTCAACGCTTACTTTACTCCCATACCATTCGAACGACCGATAATCACAAAATATCTCTCTGAATAACACTTAACATAACTCGCCACATGGTCGCCATTATGCCACTGTTCATAAATACTTGAGTAGTAATAAAATACGTGTCGTATACTTATATATATGCTAAAGTAATGGTGAAGGAAAATGGATATAAAGGCCTTGGATCAAACGGAAACGCGATGTTAGTCTCATAGCATACTTTATGGGCAATAGACAAGGACAGGACAGTTTACTTCAATTGTAGTATTTATAGCTACGTGCCGTGCTATATTGCAAAATCAGCGTAAAATCTTGTGTTTGGAAAGAAGGACAAAAATTGCTAGCCGAAATAATATAGCGGCAGGATTTCAATAGCCCGATGTTGACAGTGCGTTTAGCTACTCTGGCTAAAAAACCCGATATCTTTAAAAACTTAAATGTAAGTTGATTTAATTAACGACCGATTTGCATACTTTTCTTCTGTTAGTTAGTAGAGTCTTGATAATTGCTGACATATAGGTGTCTCAGAGATTTAAAGAGAAACGACTCAAATTAAACACTGAAATAGGTCACGTGGCATGTGAAGACCGCGACTTTTAAAGATTCAAGGCTACTTTATTTGGTTACTGTTAGTTGCAGTTCAAAGCCACTTTACTATATAATGTATTTACATGATATAATTGAGCGGCGGCCTGCAGTGCTCATCGCGATCTCGCAGCGTAAACTCCCGAGGAAGTGCATCGGACATGCACGAAACCTAGGTCGAGACATTCGACATCAAATCGTAGTGAGTATAATAGTCGGTATTTTATAATCATGATATAATTTTTTGTTCAAGATAACTTTCTATAATGAAGGTTACATAAAATAACATATCCAACGAGTAATTCAAGAAGCAATAGCAAACAACAGAAATTATAGCGTAATATATCCATTGTTGTGCTACAAACTGTAATAGCGCAAACACTGAGCTGAAGGAATAGTAGTGCTCTTAACGGTCACAAACAATGCATAGAGCACACAAGAATTTGTAGAGACGTGACGTGGTGTATGTTAGAAGCGCAGGACATATTGGGAGCGAAGCGAAACAACGATACTTTCGATTATGCTACATAGGTACGTACGAGTTTCGTATTCGTTCATGTCATATAACGCCTTTTTTACAAAGTGAAACAATCTTATCTGCGCTTCGCTTCCAATAAATGTATGTCGAGTTTTAGGTTTACATTGAGTTATTAGGTTGCGTTTCTAAACAGAGCTGTGCGAGGAAGCTAAGCAGTGCAAGGATGTGTTGCGAAACTTTACAACGGTGTGTAGCTGAACGGTGCAAGGATGCGTTGCGGACTTTTTTCGCTCGCGGTCTCTACATTCCCCGGACGTAACTTGTTTATATCGCTTGCCTTTTTATGTAAAAATATATCGCTCCGCTTACTCATTTCCTGTGTTTACCAGAAATTTTCAAGATAACTAGAAAATCTTGCAAATCTCTGGTGAAAACATAGGCGCTGCTGCTGCAATTTGTTGCACAAACGTGCAACAATTGCTTGCAACCTCTGTAGCGAAAAGTGTTGAAGTCTTATCACTGTCTTATCAGTGTAATCTTATCAGTGCGTGTCTTAGCAGTGTGAAGTCAAAACACCGTATGTATAAGTTGCAGAATAATATTTCAATACCTTTTATACAAAATATCATAGTCGTCAGACTATGAAATCATTTGCCTTAGGTTTTCAATTACTGTACTCGTATTATGTTTTTGACAAATTCTTTATTAACGTTTTGTACTTACAGTGGGTACAAGTAATATAACTGTAGAGTAGGTAAAAGTGCTTAACCAAAGGCGGATTTAGGATTAAGACGGCAATAGCCCAATGGATAGGGTGTCAGACTGGCAATCGAGAGGTCGTGAGTTCGAATCCCACCCCACCCATTGCACTATTGACGTAAACCCACTCCAGACACAAGCATATTAAGCTTAGTTGGAGGGGTTAACAAGAATACTAGTAATGTGCAACCCACATTGCGAGTAATATTTATTTACAAAAAAAAAATACTCGCAAAAGGCTGTACTGTACTGTACTGTAAAATGTACGCATTCATAAGTCGCATACAATTCGCTACCGTGCACTCAAAATATTGTGGGGACGTGGTATGGCCTAAGTTAAAAACTCATACATACGTTTTTTTAGCATGACTCCATAAATTGTGGGAAGCTGAAGAAAAAGATAGATATTTAAGATCATTTTACAAAGAAAAAAATAGCTTTTAAATTCCGCGCTAGGTTTTTCAGTACCAAGTTTGAGGTGCTTATATCTATGGAGAGATCCTCATTACATCTCTCTCATCTCATTAAATTACAAAAAGATTGAACGTACAGTATATTCCCTGAAGCAAATATAAAATATTCTAAATTGGGTTATCGGAGTTTTGAGATACTAGAATAATAAAGATAGTTTAAAAACTAAAACAACCGACTTCAATAAAGTCAAGCAAGTCTATTTCAGTAGCAAGTTTGAGACATTTATCATCATATCTCTGGAGATACTTATCAGATCTCGATGAAATTACAATGGGACCACTTAGAAAACGTACCCTACCGATTACAAAAAGAACCATCCGAATCGATTCTCAATTGACGGTGTAATCGCGTAACATACACACAAAAAAAAAGAAGAAAAAAAAAACATACAGACGAATTTTTCAAGAGAACCTCATTTTTTTTGGAAGTAGGTTGAAAATACAGTCTAATCACGATCCTCGTTTCCGTTGAAGCCTGTTTAAAACTATAGAAAAAGTGATTAAGTATATTCTACCACCATGTAAACTACTTTAATTGGTACTTTGATTTATAATCGCTCACATATCATCATATATCACAGACAAAGTTGCCTTAATTCTCCATTTTTAGGGTTCCGTAGCCGAATGGCAAAAAACGGAACCCTTATAGATTCGTCATGTCTGTCTGTCTGTCTGTCTGTCCGTCCGTATGTCACAGCCATTTTATTCCGAAACTGTTAGGACTACAGAATTGAAACTTGGTAGGTAGATGTATTCTGTAAACCGCTTTCCGATTTTTATACAAAAATAAAAAATATATTAGTTCAAGGGGGGGCATCCCATACATAGAACTGAAACAAAAAAAAAATTTTTCTTCAAACCTATACGTGTGGGTTGTCTATGGATAGGTCTTTGAAAATGATATTGAGGTTCCTAAAATCATTTTTTCTCCAAGTCAATCATTTGAAAGATAGGCGCGCCTAAAGTGGTAAAATGTGTGTCCCCCCCTCTAACTTTTAAAGTATGGGAGTGAAAAATCTAAAAAAAATATATGCTGTAGATCTCAATAAAAACTATCAACGAAAATTAGTTTGAACGAGATACAGTCAGCAGTTTTAGAGATATAGCGACCGCAAAGATAACTTTGTTTTTCATACAAACACTATGAAAAACAAAGTTAATTTTGTAGTTGTGAAAAATCAAAGTTATAGAATACTCTACTGTGTTACGGAACCCTACGAGTGCGAGTCCGACTTGCACTTGGCCAGTTTTTTTTATTTAGGATTCCACAAATGAAAATCATCTTTGAGAAAGGTTCGGTCCCGTCGTAAAGGTACGGTAAGGCCACACTGCGGCGTCTGCGGGCGTGATCTCAGTACTTTTCAATTGTTTTTTGATCGCGTTTGGTGTGAACCAGTCGGTACAAATACTACTGCGCTATCTGATCGCCGCCTATATCGCGCACGCAGGACGCTACGGTGTGTCCATACCTTAAGATATTAAAACTTGCACTTTACTCAAATATATAGCAAAATAAAGATCCAGCTGTAGTTTTGTATTTATTCTTCGCAAGTGCTCCAACCCAGGCAACTATTACTAAAGTCTTCCTCTAAAATCTAAACTGCTGGCTTCAAAAATCTGTAAAAATTCGTGATGATAGCGCATTTTATGAACTTTAAAAAAAAACTATAGCGGTTAAGATAACTTTATTAATTTAGCAGTAATAGTCGTTGAACTTGGGTGTTAGGTATTTTATTTTACCACTTACAAAATTCTTAGAATAAATCCTTTAAAGTGACAAAGACGAAGTACTTAGTTGCTTGTTTATAACGGGTAAAGACTTGCATTGAACAACGGGCTACTACGGAACCCTAAACTGCGCGTGGCCCGACACGCACTTGGCCGGTTATTATTTATTACCGCTATTTTGGAATAATTCGCGCTATAAATTTTCCGCTACCGCTTATGATTTCGCCTAACCATAGGTAAGATCGCTAGATTGTTCAATGAAAATGTACATAAAATTATACAGCGCTTGCCCCGCTGCACCCGAACGTTGCGAAATTATGCAACTGTTTGCCTTTCCCAGGTACATTTTGTATTTAGTTAGAGGAATTAAATTAATACGCTCACTGAACTTTACTATTTTATTTCCGTAACGTGTTTTAATTGTAGCGTAGCAAGCGTAGACTTAGAATAGTCTACGTGATTTTCGTAGCGCGATTTAGCTACGAACGCTACGCAATTATTGGATAGGTGCTATTGGCAGTAGGAGGTTTAAGTTGATTTTCATTTTACTTACATATGTATTGGAATTGGTATGTAGGTATTCAGACTAGTAAAATTCCGTAAAATTAGTAAAATTTAGTAGGCATTAGTTTTTTGAAGTGAAAACTTCTTTAGCGGCGTTGCGAACTCTTTTGGGATGGGTAAAAAATTTTGAACTCGCGTCTGGACATCGCGTCAGGACACGTGACCTAATCGAAAGATCGTAAGACGGAGGGAGAGTAGAAACTTTTTTTGGGATGGGTAAAAAATATTAAACTCGCGTCAGGATACGTGACCTGATCGAACATTCGTAAGACGGAGGGAAAGTAGACCAAATGCACAACGTTAATGTTCAAGTTTTCACCTTTGCCTGCACTCCCGAAGTGCAACCCGTTATTTTTTTTTATTGTCCATTATTTATATTAAGTCCTGTCTATCCTACAAGTAAGTTTGTCTGGAAAATATCACTATGTGATAAGACCGCCGATAATATTAACTGAATATTGTCATAATACTCACAGTTTTTGTCTTTTTAGTAACCAATAAACAATTATTATATTGTATTGTATTATTGACAATTGTTGAGTTAATCAACTGCAATGCGATCTGAGATAAAAGAAACAATAATATATACCCACGAATTGAGTAAATACAACTTTCACCCATATACTATGCTGGACGCTTGTAAAAACTAAAAGAACCGACTTCAAATATCACGCTAGTCATTTTTAGTACCAATTAGAAGAGTTATCTCAATATCTCTGGAGATAATAAACATAATATCTCTATAAAATTTAAATGGGACAACCTGGGAAGTCCCTTTCAAATCAAACAGAAAAACGATTTTCCGTTTCTGTCCAGGCATATTTGTAGTTTTTCTGCCTGGTTATAATTTTTAAGGCAGTTTTTTTTAACCGACTTAAAAAAAGGAGGAGGTTTCTCAATTCGACCGTATATTTTTTTTTTTATGTTTGTTCGCGGATAACTTCGTTATTTATGAACCGATTTTGTTTATTCTTTTTTTGTTAGAAAGGAGATGTCTCAAGTGTGGTACAATAGTAATTTTATCGAGATTTGATAAGTATCTCCAGAGATATGGAGATAAACACCTCAAAATTGGTACTGAAAATTAATAGCGCGCATTGAATTCGGTTCTTTTTAGTTTTTGAAACGATCTTATTATATTAAATGGCGAATCTGCCCGACACTAAACCCGGCAAAAAATCTGCCAAACCACCAACTACTCCAACAAATGCATAAAATGTGCACTCATATTGTTGAATTATGTCATAAAATAAGGCATAAAAATAAAGTTTATTTACCTTCCCATTCAAACTTTTACCCAAACAAATAAATGCATAGGTAATAAAAATGTTATACTTTATATAGAAACAGAAAATTGTCAAAATTCTATTTATATTTCAAATTTTGTAAAGATACTTGAAATCTGCCACTTTTTGGAATCGACAGCAGCTTAACCTGCCAGAGTTAAAATTTAGGTCCCAAACAAATCTGCCACAAAAGGTCACACTGATACCGGACGTCATTTGGATGACAGATGTAAATTCTTTAGATTTCCAACAGATGACGTCAGTAACCAAAACATTATGTGCGCAGCGAAGTTAATTCTTTGATCTTCTAACGGATGGCGTCAGTAGTACAATAATATTCTATCATAGAAACAAAATTTTTAATCTTCATTTTTTTTAATAGTAATAATTTTCTGAATGATATATTTTTTATAAAAAAATACATTTGAATTAAAATTACTATGTTAAAGTACAAATCAACAAGTGTCATAGTTTTTCAGTAAAGTGTACCACAAAAGTGCTCAAGTTTTGGGATAGTGTTAGGGCACGCTTCGCTCGCCCTGATAAAAATAAAATATTTCGAATATCTCAATTCATTCGTACCTCTCATCACAAACAAACATTTTGATACGTCAATGGTTCGGATACGGGATATGAAGAGGACGTCCCTCCGGATGGAGTCATTAGGTCGCGTGTGAATTGGGCGCGGCGGTTGACGCTTTGTATGTCGATGGGTTTTTAACTGGGATGTTAATTGTGTGGGAGTTTTTATTAACCGACTTCACAAAAAAGGAGGAGGTTCTCAATTTGTCGGAAACTATTTTTAACCGACTTCACAAAAAAGGAGGAGGTTCTCAATTCGTCTGTATGTTTTTTTTTTTTTTTTTTGTTATGTATGACTGATTACTCGAAAATGCCTGAACCGATTTGGAAGATGCTATGCTAATGCTACTTACTGCAGGCTACTTTGACGAGCGCGACGTTTAAAGTCGGTTCTTTTAGTTTTTTAAACGATTTTATATTATTTATTTTGTATCATATAGGCTAGCGATTGACCGCTATCGCAACTGTTGGTTAGTGATGATGCGGTTGAGGATGGTAGCACGCTAGGCCTAGAATGGGAACTGGCTCTCAAGGATAGCTGCCGGAACACATTAGATGTTTGGCGACAGATATTCTAACTTGAGGGTGGTAGCTGCTCAGTCGTACACTAGATAGTGTCTTACCACCATGCATGCATTGAAATCATTACGCGTCAATTGTATATTTTTTAAAGACTACACAAAAAAAGGAGAAAGTCCTTAATTCAATTTGTTTTTAATGTTTGTTACCTGCGATCTCCATCATTACGCAATTTGTATTTATGTTTTATTTAAGAGAGAATTGAGAGATCTTCCCGTTTGGTCCCATCGTAGTTTTATATTCATCTGATATTGTGGTTAAAGGTATTTATTTTTCAAAAGAAATTACATTTCACTGCATGATGATATTCCGTGTACGAAACCCCGCAGTAAAAGCGAAGTACTAATCAAACCGGATCACTGCAGCGCTGTTCAATCACAGTAAACATAAATGAAATGTAGTTAGTTATTGCACAGGGAACTAGGTACTTAATGTGATGGACTTGCTGTTATGCCGTTTTATAGATAGATGGAAGCAGGAAATGTTCAACTATTAATTTTTAGTTTAAGAAATTTAAGCGTTTATTTTTCTGCTCTGTGTCACTTTCTTTGGGTTCTGTAAGAACGAAAGAGTGCCAACGCGGGACCCTATTACTGAGACTCCGCTATCCGTCTGTCGGTCTGTCATAGGGCTTGACCTTCTGAATCGTAAAAAGTAGAGGCAGAAACCTGAAATTACAAAGTATGTATTACTGCGGCCAATATAACAACAAATTATAAAAAAACAAAATAAGGTTAAAAACTAAAGGGGAAGAAACGTGTTTTTCCGCATATTTTCACTCTGTGACCTACTTTTAAAATACGTCAAAATAATTGGAACATACAACTACCAGTGGTCATATTTCCCCAAAATTCTGAATAATGCTAGTCTAAATAATATGGTCTAACCACAAACAATATTATAATGTGAAATGACTGCGTGGCGGTAGCTGGCTTCATCCCAAAACTGTACGATAGCTAACTCAACCGGATCGTATGACGCTTTTATTCATTGCTATTCCATACTGACTTGCCCGCTTTGCTCGAGAAGAAACATATGTATATATTCGGCTATTGCTGTTAAGGCGTCAGCCAAGCGATCGAAAGGTCGTGAGCTTGATCCCCATCTACTGCACTATTGACACGAACCCACTTCAGACACAAGCATATTTAGCTTAGTTGGAGGTGTTAACAAGACTATTAGTAATGTGCAACTCACATTGCTATTAAGATTTTTCTTATTATAAATCAATAATTAGGTTAGTTCAAAAACTAAAACAACCGACTTCCATGCCCCGCGAGTCAGTTTCAGCAGCAAGTTTGAGACGTTTATCGTAGAGGAGATACTTATCAGAATTTTATAAAATTGCGATGGGACCACCTCGAAAATGTACCGTAAGTTGTTACGTGTTACTGTACGATTCGGATGGTACTTTTTTTTAATCAGTAAGGTAAATTTTCGAGGTGATCCCATTGTAATTTCATCGAGTTCTGATAAGTATCTCCAGTGACATGAGGATAAACGTCTCATACTTGCTACTGAAATTGACTCGCAGGACATTGAAGTCGGTTGTTTTAGTGTTTAAACTATCTTAATATTTTTTGTTATTGACCGCGTCGCGTCGCGTCGCGGTCTGAACTGGCCCTAATTTGTTCAGTATTGACACAGTAGCGACTCTGAACAATTTTTTTTGTCTGTCTGTAGTTACATTTTTAAACAGTACAACAAATGTTCACCACATTGGTTTTCATATTTTCTTTATAAATAAGATCTCCTTTTACAACATTTCTTATTAAATAAATCAACAATTATTTAAAACCTCATATTGAGTCTAAAATGCAAGTTCAAGTAGCACACTGCCTCTTAATAATTCAAAGGTTTTTCTTATTTTTTGTCGTGTCTTCATTCAATTAAATTCAGATATTTATCCATAGACATATAATATGTAAAATCGGCAAACTTAGCGTAGGACGTACGTCTAGCAGTGGCCTGATACCGGCTGATGATGATGATGACTCCTGGAAATAACAAAAACATAATATTACCAAAATATACCATCACTCCACCGCCCAAACAAAACAATCGCAATCCGAACAAATCGAAAATATCTGTACACGACAGAACCATTTTCTTACATGACTTGCCACATAAATTAGCCGTATAGCCGTATTAACCGTATAAACACTACACTTATTCCGTGGTTCGACTTATTAGCTCAACACGAGCTTTGCCAAATTAAGCTTTGTATCCAAGCGATAAGGTCAAAAGTAGCTCGGGTAATTTCTGTAGGGTCCCAAGTGAGTAATCTTGGACTTCGTCCGCCTTTTGCACATGCCGATCGATTAATCTTCTCATCGAAATTATTTGGTCTCGTTAAATGCAAGACAGTGATTTAGATCGGGTAGTTTTTGAAAAATTGTGAAATGGGATATCTTCAAAGAAAATCTATAGAAAGGTGTAACAGCAATGCATTGAATTAAGTCTATAAGAAAGTGTTCTACGCAGTTTTTCAGGACATAGGGTTATTTCATGGTTTAAGCTATTATTTTGTATTCTTTCATTCCATATTAAATTATGCAATTACAGTTTGGGGCTACTCAGTTAATAATAATGATGTGTTGAAATGCCAAAAAGAGCCAACAGTAAACGAACTGCGGAAACGCTCATCAGCAAAATGATATTTTATTAAAAATCTGATTATGACAGAATATTTCTAATCTATATTCACAATATCTCTAATATATAAAATTCTCGTGTCACTAAACTCCTCCGAAACGGTTTGACCAATTTTCATGAATTTTTTTGTGTATATTCGGTAGGGATAGACCTACCGAATATACACACAAAATTTCTAATCTTAGGATTAGGTTGTAAAGTATTTTTTATATCCCTAAGTGATAAGGGTGATCCAAACGTGGACAAAGCCGGGGGCGTGGCTAGTAATATATAATATTTTAGAAATCCTGTGATTACCACTACGAATACGTATGAAATACAATAAAATATTTATTACAATATGTAAGTCTTAAACTTTCGCGATTTACACACATAATTATTTGTAATACGGGACTGAGTGTCCTCGCGGCCACGGTCAATGCAACTTGATCGAAGCGTCGAGGTAAAACAAATTATGTTTTTAGCGCGATAAGTCCCGTATTACAATATAATAATATGAAAGTTACTACACTATACATAATATACACAACTTACATGTAATACATATGTTATTGTACAAAGGTAAGGACAAACCGCGGCGTCCTGCGTCCTGCGTGCGCGATCTCAGTACATTTCAATTGTTTTCTGATCGCGACCTTTCGTGTTCGACCTTTACAGGTACCTTAGTGCAGTGCAGTGCGCGCTCGGTAACGGACGTGCCACGCTACACCGTACAGCTTAGACCAAGCCGTACAGACTACTCTAATGATGACTGCTGATCCTGTTACTGTTAATTAATTTGGAAATTACTATTCAGATAATTATTTTCTATATCGTATTAATGTATTAAATTATGTAAGTGTATGTATTATGTGATATAGGTATATATGTGTGTATATATGTAAGTATTTGTGTAAATGTATATGTTTATGTAATGTATATGTATATTTGCATGTATGTTTGTGTATACACGTGTATTTATGTATATGTATAACTATATAAATAGCTAATATTTAAAATAGATACGCCACCGTCCGTCACAGTCTCTCAATATCACT
Source organism: Cabera pusaria (assembly GCA_954871355.1). Taxonomy (NCBI): domain Eukaryota; kingdom Metazoa; phylum Arthropoda; class Insecta; order Lepidoptera; family Geometridae; genus Cabera; species Cabera pusaria. The sequence continues at coordinate 4,133,917 of OX940890.1, forward strand.
ATCAGTTTGGTTGTCTAGAAGAAATCGCTTTAAGCGATAAGACCGCCCTTTGCATTACTTAGAATAAGTCTGTTACCTTAAGTATTTTCTGTATTATTGGTGTGCAAATAAAGTATTTATCTATCTATCTATCTATCTACAGAATTGCACAATTCTCGCATCGCGCGGCTTTAGCCGCCGCCTGCTATCGTGAAGCAATGAGTTCGGAACAACTTATTGCCAACGAGTGTCTGGCGTTTATACAACACGCCATCGACTCCTTTGACGAAGTTACCATCGTGCGAATTTGCAGCTCTAACTTCAACGAAGATGAGGTGAGCAGTGCCAAGAAGCTACTGTTTCAGACGCTCGGGAAGAGCCACCAGATGCCGTCCCGCCGAAGGGATGGCGGCGAGAAGAGTCTCCAGGACATAATCACCCTTCTGAAGGAGACCGATCCCGACGACGTGCCTGTTTTCGTCGCGAAGCGGTTAGATCGTGTTCCGCCTGTCACCTGGGAACATCTCGACTGCTGTAGGCTACTCAAGGATATCACAGCCCTTAAGACCACCGTGGCTGAGCTCGTGGTCAAGTTAGCAGCGTCCGAAAATATTATCGGGGAGCTACGTACAGAAGTGATGAAACTACAAAATACCGCTACAGTATGTAGGTCAACCGACGACGCGAACATCAACACGCGCCGCGGTGCGCAAAATGCATCCGTCGGCAGTTTCGAATCAGCGAATTTAAATACGTCACCGGTTGTCGACACGCCACCTGATGCCCCGCTCTCCGCCGCCCGCTCTTTCGCAGCAGCAGGGGGAAAGTTTAACGCAAATACGTCTACCCCTCGACGTACTTACGCCATCGCCACCGCCAGAGAGGGGGTTACGAGTCACCCTGAACCTCAAAAAAAGGCTGGCTCGTCCGTTCCTCCCAGGCTTGAGGACAATGGAAACGACGACGGCTTCAAAAAGGTTCAAAATAAGAAGAAGAAGAAGCCGTCAGTCCAGAACAAGTGTGGCACCGCACCGACTGGCCCGAACCACCTACTGCGTCCAGAGACACCGACGACGCTGCTGTACGTGTCTCGCGTGCACTACTCCATCACGGCAGAGGAGGTGGCGGAGTATGTGCTACTGAAGAACAAGCTGACGCTGAGGGTCGTGAAGCTGGAGTCACGTCACAACGTGAGCTTCAACTCCTTTGTGCTGCGGGTTCCGGCCCAGTCTCTCAACACGTTTATGGCTGAAGAATTCTGGCCGAGAGGTGTCAAGTTTCGCCGCTTTAGAGGTCGACTACCTGACACCAGAGATATACGTCGCACGTCGTAGTATTAACGTGTCTAATAAATACTAAATTTATATTATATCTATGTTAGTCTGTAAGGTATATGTTTCAATATGGGCCTATGTAACATCTATATTAGTTGCCTGAAATAAATGTATTTATTATTATTATACTCTTTATTCAATTCACATCACGGGCTGCAAATCGCCCGGTCCTTTGGAAGGCATTGACGGAGCCGAAGCCAACGTCAAGAGGCCCTTTACAATATTAAATTAAATAAAAATATGATTTGTGGATGGAGACATGAAAAACTATAAAAAGATGGTACTATAATTTATTATGGCTATGAATGTGTGCTGCTTGATGACTGTTTTCTGGTCTATGGGATGAGGTACGGCACCCGCCAATTATGCCTCATTTCAAAATATTAAGGCGAGTGGTGACTAGCTATACACTGAATGGACCCCCCATAAAGGCGGACCGGTATGTCGGCGCCGAGGGGCAACATTGGCGTGGATAGCTAAGGGTGTTGAGAGGTGTGCTGCACTTTCACTAAACGCTACTAGCAGCTTTATGCCTTTAACACTTCCACCCTGGAGCTTTGGTCTTAGCTCTTGCGATTCCCACCACCGGCCGGCCAGTCAAGGCAAGCCGGGGGTCAGAGGATCTCATTTAGCCCTCACGGGATAGGGGTCCGCGGTGTCTATTATTATTATTATTATTTACAAAATAATCAATATCGATATCGATTATTCTGTACATAACGATTTCAGATGAGAATTTTATCATGTTTTATACTTTTAGAGCTTGAATTCGCTTCTTTTAGTATTTCAACCGACTTTCAAAAACAAAGAGGTTCTCAATTCGTCTGTTTGTTTTGTCAAAAATGTATCCTACCGATTAAAAAAGAATCATTAAGATCGGTTCACAATTGACGGAGTAATCGCGTAACATACATACAAAAATAAACTGGCCAAGTGCAAGTCGGACTTGCACTAGTAGGGTTCCGTACCATACTACAGTATTTTATAAGATCGAGCAAAAAATACCACTATCATTTTTCGCCAGCAAAAAATAATAATTAATAAACATTTTATTTCTTATAACGCCATTTAACGTCTAAAAGGAGTAAGGGAACGACATTTCAATATAACGCCATCTATGGGACGTTTACCTAACTAAGCGTTCATTGATGGCGTGAAATGCCGAAAAAACACGTTTCTTGTATGGGGACCCTCTATTATTTTTAACTTTATTCTATTTTTAGTATTTGTTGTTATAGTGTGACGGGTAGACGTTACAAAACAGAAATGAGTACACAGAGTCGTACAGTTATAACAAGTGTTTATTGCAACTATAAGAAGGGCAGAGCAAAGGGGGGGTTCACACACTGAACGTGATTCCAGCACACCAAATAAATGTACTATCCTGGCAAGTGATGCGTAGTACGTAGGTGATGAGCAGGCTCCAGGGAGTAGGCAGCGACAGGAACGTCTGGTCCTCTTGCTGGGGGCAGGTCTTCTCAATAACCGTCCCGGTAGTCGGGCGGTTGCGCTGATTCAGCACGGTACAAGAACCCTGGAATATACAACCGGTCTCTCCATTATAGGCCAACTCTTATGCCCGACTGCAACATCCATCGTGTACGACATCATTAAGCACAGGAAGTAGAAAATAGCAGCGATCGAGATGAGGCAGTCCAGGCAAAATTTACATTAAAGCATAGATAGGTGACAGCGGAAAATACAAGCGTTGTGATAGCTTAGATCTACAACATTAACGGACACAGAAGGTACCTACCTACTATTTGAAAATAATGCAATAAAATCTTTTAAAAGAACACCAAGCAGCTTCAATATACCACGTAGGTACACGCTTTAAGATAGGGTATGCAATCCTGCAACTAACAAAGTAGTTTATAATGTAACAATGTGTGTTTGCTTGCACATTAAAAACCGTTACAATAAAATTACACTAGGTACTTAAAATCTAATAAAAAGTCTTACGACACTCACCCGAGTTGGGGGTTCTCGTTACTTACGAGTATATTAAGTAGGCAATGCACAGTATGTTGTGATACTAACAAATAAAAACTGTAGTATACGTAAAAAATGTATATAGATGGATCAGTCAAGCGCAGGTTCAGTAGATCGAGGACGCTAGCTGACTGCTGCCGGCCGACTGAGGTTTACTCGTCCCTTCCAGGCGCGTGTCGCAGATTATGACATAGTAGTCATAGAAATTACGTTCGGTGCGCAGCGCCAGCGCCTAGGGATCCGTAGCGGTATTGAGTGTTCTGTATATATTATAATTAATAAATTTATTAAATTAATTAGTATAAGATAAATTATAGGTAAAATTACGGTTTGATTATTATATTTTAAATTAAGCCGTGACCGTGCTAGACGCGCGTGTCACATACCCCCCTTTTTAGGTTAGGATTTTTCCTAAATAAAATCCGCTTAAGATTTCATATAGCTAAGATCTAAATAAATAAGAAATACGCCTTAGTCTTTGTAACACTTTAATTTAAGGTCTTTTATGTGCCAAGTACCTAGGTTGTTACCATGAATATCTTGTAATTCGTAAACTAGTGGTGACTTTTTACCTGTAACCCGGCATTTTATAAATTTAGGTGCAAGTTTTTTTGCGAAGCGTTTATCCTTGTCACTTAGATAATATGTTCGTTTCCAAACAATATCACCTATGCTAAATTCAGCATCTTTACGTCTTAGGTTATAGTTAGTGCAATTTCTAGAATGAGCTTTCAGTAATGAGGCTTGAACTTTATCGAAAATTTTGCTCAAGTGTCCCAAGTTCTCAGCGTAGTCATCACGGGGTGAGAATATCAAATCATCAGTTAAGTCAGCATCCGTATAGAGAGAACCGCAATTCACTAACTCTCGGCCAAATACTAGAAAGGCAGGTGTAAATCCTGTCACTTCGTTTACAGAGCTGTTCAAGGCAAACTGGATTTTCGGTAAATTAGAATCCCAAAGTCGATGATCGTTCTCAATATAAGAAGAGACAGCGACCATTATGGTCTTGTTGTAACGTTCCACTGTATTTACCTGTGGCGTGTACTTTGGTGTAAATCGAATATTCGGGACTTTATACTGAGTAAATAAATGCTTTAGAGTATTGCTAGTGAACTGCTTACCATTGTCCATGTAAATGGTATGAGGTATGCCGTGGATAAGGAAAACGTTTTCTTCCATAATACGAGCGATAGTTTCTGCTGTAGCACGTCTTATTGGAAATAATAAGCAGTATTTACTAAAACAGCACGTTACGACGAAGATGAAAGTATTCTGTTTACGAGTAACGGGTAATGGACCGATAAGATCTACCGAAATAATTTGATATGGTCTGTAACATTCCTTTGGTTTACCCATAGAACCCAAAGTTGGGTGAGTAGGGTATTTGTGTGAATCACAAATATCACAGTTTGAAACGAATTTAGAAACATCTTTGTACATCTTTGGCCAAAAATAATTCAGACAGAGGCGTTTATATGTCTTAAAAATTCCAAAATGGCCTGAAGTAGGATCAGAGTGATTCTTTACTAGTAAATTATGTCTTAACTCGGATGGCACAACTTCTTTCCACGCAAATTCCCTTGTCAAGGGGTTGAGGCTTTTTACATACCTATATAGTTTATTATTTTCCACTCTGTAATTGAGGAATGAAGTTGGAGAATTAAGGCAGCCCGAATGAATATTGAGATACCACTGGTCGTCAGTCTGGGGTAAAGTATCACTTGAAGTGGCGTCAATAGCAGATATTGGTACAGAGCGGGACAAACTGTCAGGAACAACATTATCTGCACCACGACGGTGTTTTATTTCAAAATTGTACGCTGATAGTCTTACACCCCAACGAGCTAGGCGACCGGTAGGGTTATTTAAATTTATAAACCACTTAAGAGACGAGTGGTCTGTAAACACTACAAATTTTTGGCCATTCTCCAGGTAGCACCTCCAATGTTCAATAGCGGTTAGTACAGCTAACGCCTCTCTCTCAGTCGCACTGTAGTTGCGTTCTTGGTTAGTTAGAGATTTACTCATATACGCAATAACCTTCTCTTCACCATCCAAAGTTTGAGTGAGTACTGCACCAACACCAAAGTCACTCGCATCTGTGTGAACTTCGAATGGTTTAGAGTAATCTGGGCAGGTTAATACGGGTGCAGATACGAGACATTCTTTTAGTTTTAGAAAGGCAGATTCAGCTTCTGGAGTCCAAGAGAACGCAGGAGCTTTCTTGCCTTGTGAAGTAAGTTTATTCAGTGGCGCAGCAAGAGAACTAAAATTTCGAATAAACCTACGATACCATGACGCCGTACCTAGGAATCGACGAACCTCCTTACGATTGCAAGGCGTCTTATAATTTACAATAGCCTCTATTTTAGCAGGGTCAGCCTGGAGACCATTTGCATCCACTACATATCCTAAATAATTTAGTTTATTTCGGAAAAACTGACTTTTTTTGAAATTGATGGTGAGATTAGCATGTTTTAGCTTTTCCAGTACTTTTTTTAGAAGGTAAATGTGCTTTTTAAATGTAGGTGACACTATAATTATATCATCTACAAATACAAAGACCATGTGCTCAAATTCAGGGCCGTAAAAGAGAATGTCGACTAATCTTTGTTGAGTAGCCGGGGCATTAGTCAAACCAAAGGGCATAGATTTGAACTGAAATGTCCCGCGCGATGGAATGTAAAAAGCAGTCTTACATCTGTCTTCTTCTTTAATGAGTACTTGCCAAAAACTCTTAGAAAGATCTAGACTTGATAAGTATTTGGCATCTCGTAGATTATCTAAAATGTCAGATATGTATGGTAGACTATACGCATCTTTTTTCGTCACAGCGTTTAACTTCCTACTGTCTAGGCAAAATCTCAACTCTCCACTTTTCTTAGGTGTTAACAGGACGGGTGAAGACCATGGGCTTTCACAAGGTTCAACCACGTCCTCCTGAAGCATCTCATCCAACTGTTCTACTAGGATGCGTTGTTTCTCTGGTGACATCCTATAGTAGCGTTGACGAATGGGGGCAGCATCCCCAGTGTCAATCGCGTGTGTTATTAGATTAGTACGACCTAGGCCGCGTTCCTCATAGGCGATTTCCCTAAATTGTGCAATTAAATCGTCGGCTATTAGTTTTTGATCGCTATTTAAGTGATCATATGGACATACATGATCAGTTGTATCTAACGAAATTTCTCCTAAAACCATGTTAGATACGGTTTCAGACACTAGTTCCACAGCATCTAAGTGCTTAGGAAAGATATCAAAAACTTTCCAAAAATCCATTCCTAGAATTAATGAATTTTGAATTTCCGGTACGATATAAAGTTTGAGGAGGCGAACTTGATTTTGGAATGTAATGGGCAGCTCCATTTTTCCAAAAGGTTTTAGTTGTTGACCTCCTGCAGCAACTAGTTTCATATCATCACATGGTTGAATTAGATTTGATTCCATAAATTCTCTGTGAGAAGATTTACCTAGTACGGATACAGATGATCCGGTATCAAGCAGCCCTACTAAAGGTTTACCGTGAATAGCGACCTTTACGTAAGGTCTAGAATGATCTGCAGTTTGACGGATCGACGAGACAGAATAACATGAAAAAAACTTTGATACTACCGAGAGCCATTCCTTCCATTCATGAGCATCAACATTCTTGTGCTCATTTATTGAACAATCTCGTCGATCCATCGTATTTAGTTTTTTGATTGTGAATTGCAATCAGGGCATTCAGGATAACGCACGTCTTTCTTGCCGCACTTAAAGCAGATTAGAAAACGCGGCTTAGTACAATCGCGAAGACCATGCGTGTCTGAACGGCACCTGGGGCAATAAGAACGTCTTACGTCAGTCACAGGGGCAGATGATACTGCAGCAATTGGCATTTTATCAACTTGAGAATATTGATTTTTATTAGCATTAGAATTAAATTTGTATGAATTAGAATTTTTATTATAATTATAATAAGACTTATTAAAAGAACTACTAGAGGAGGATATAGTACCCTTATAAGCAAATTCTGGTGCCACTGTATTTGCATTAACTCTAGGTGGTTCATTAAACTGTGTTAAACGGGACTGAATATTTTCGTAGTTGCGACAGAGTATCTTAAGCTGGTCGATACTAGTTATATCACTTGAGGAGGCTAAAGTGCTAGCGTAGCACGGACGAATGTTGTGAAGTAGTATTTCGAGCTTATCATCCTCAGTCATATCTTTACTCAGTCTAGAAAACATCCCGTGCATTATAGCTAGATAGATTGTGATATTCTCACCTTCGCCCTGAGTACGTGATCGAATTTCAGATAGAAGACGATAATCGTAGTCTTTAGAACTAAAATCTTGTTTTAGAAGCTGCACTAGTTCACTCCATGTATTAATACTGTCTTTGACGCATCGGTACCAATGTAATGCATCATCAGTGAAAATTTCAAAGCCAAAATTTAAAATTTTGTCATAAGAAATTGACCTACTTATCACAAACTCCTCAACCTTTTGAATGAATGCTCGTACGCATGTTTTACCAGAATACTTGAGTTTCGACATTTCTGAATTTAAATTTCGATCACACGATACGGATACCGAAGCGTTATCGGTGATGTTTTCGATAGCAGCCAATGTAGAGGGCTTATTTAGGTTACTCTGAATTGTATGCGGTCTTAAGTTAGTCAGATCGCTATATTGTGCATTAAATTTAGAAACACAATCCTCATATAACGCAGCAACTGCAGAAGTGCTAGTGACTCTGTATATTCGATGGTGAATATGATTTAACAAATTCTCTGTACGAGCAAACGTATTCCTGTCGAATTTTGTTTTTAAATTAGTTATATTAGATTGTGCCTTAAGAAGTGATTCCTTAACCGCCTTCAAGTCATCAATAGGTTCTAGGTGAGATTCTAGAATTTCTTCCGCAGGTAAATTATTACTAATTTTAACTATTTGTCTTCGAAGTTCCTGCACAGAGTCACCCGGAGTATATCCACGTACCGCGATTTCATACTCTAGTTCTGCCTTTTGCAAGGACAAATATTTAATTGGATACGACATTTCAATTTGTAATACTGCCGTTCCCGGGTAGATGTAGTAAGACTTTTACAATTAACTATTTCTTAAATCTAAAATGAATTATGATAAATATATGCTATACTAATGATTGATGTTTAATTATATCGATATGTGGGTACAAGGAAACATATTACAGAACAGAATAGTACAAAATATATAAACAAGGTATCATGAAATCTAAACAATTAAACCCACGTATCGATTTACAGTACGTGCAAAATTAACATTACCATGGAACTAAACGACACCAAGAAAAGCTAGCTACTAGCGAGCTGGAACCAAATTCAGTGTGCTGCTTATTTAGTGAGGCGCCATTTGTGACGGGTAGACGTTACAAAACAGAAATGAGTACACAGAGTCGTACAGTTATAACAAGTGTTTATTGCAACTATAAGAAGGGCAGAGCAAAGGGGGGGTTCACACACTGAACGTGATTCCAGCACACCAAATAAATGTACTATCCTGGCAAGTGATGCGTAGTACGTAGGTGATGAGCAGGCTCCAGGGAGTAGGCAGCGACAGGAACGTCTGGTCCTCTTGCTGGGGGCAGGTCTTCTCAATAACCGTCCCGGTAGTCGGGCGGTTGCGCTGATTCAGCACGGTACAAGAACCCTGGAATATACAACCGGTCTCTCCATTATAGGCCAACTCTTATGCCCGACTGCAACATCCATCGCGTACGACATCATTAAGCACAGGAAGTAGAAAATAGCAGCGATCGAGATGAGGCAGTCCAGGCAAAATTTACATTAAAGCATAGATAGGTGACAGCGGAAAATACAAGCGTTGTGATAGCTTAGATCTACAACATTAACGGACACAGAAGGTACCTACCTACTATTTGAAAATAATGCAATAAAATCTTTTAAAAGAACACCAAGCAGCTTCAATATACCACGTAGGTACACGCTTTAAGATAGGGTATGCAATCCTGCAACTAACAAAGTAGTTTATAATGTAACAATGTGTGTTTGCTTGCACATTAAAAACCGTTACAATAAAATTACACTAGGTACTTAAAATCTAATAAAAAGTCTTACGACACTCACCCGAGTTGGGGGTTCTCGTTACTTACGAGTATATTAAGTAGGCAATGCACAGTATGTTGTGATACTAACAAATAAAAACTGTAGTATACGTAAAAAATGTATATAGATGGATCAGTCAAGCGCAGGTTCAGTAGATCGAGGACGCTAGCTGACTGCTGCCGGCCGACTGAGGTTTACTCGTCCCTTCCAGGCGCGTGTCGCAGATTATGACATAGTAGTCATAGAAATTACGTTCGGTGCGCAGCGCCGGCGCCTAGGGATCCGTAGCGGTATTGAGTGTTCTGTATATATTATAATTAATAAATTTATTAAATTAATTAGTATAAGATAAATTTTAGGTAAAATTACGGTTTGATTATTATATTTTAAATTAAGCCGTGACCGTGCTAGACGCGCGTGTCACAATAGGCGCAACAGAAATACATCATCTGTAAAAATTTCAACTGTTTAACTATCACGGTTTATGAGATACAGCCTGGTGACAGACGGACAGACAGACAGACAGACAGACAGACAGACAGACAGACAGACAGACAGCGGAGTCTTAGTAATAGGGTCTCGTTTTACCCTTTGGGAACGGAACTCTAAAAAACATACAGACGAATTGAGAACCTCCTTCCTTTGGGAAGTCGGTTGACAATATATATCATATTGGTAGCAATTTATACATTTTAGTATTATTTATTTTGTTACAGGTAAGAAAACATTATTGATCCGGGTATACTCATCCAAAACAGCCTCAGCTAGCAATTTATCAATTGGTGAGTTGAATAACATTTATAACAAAGTGTACCTAAACCCGCACTTTAGGCACGCTTTTTCGTGACTTAAATACTCGATTTTTGCAAGACGTTTAAGGGGCACACCTAGTGTAACGGCCTAAAAAAAAGGTGATTTTTGGGAGTTTTTATTAAAAAAAATACTTTATCAATTATTTCAAAATTTTAAGAATATATTTATACATGTTTTAAGAATATATAGTGAAATTTTTGAAGAGAAAAATTAAATATTTTTTAAGTTATCGTCGATCTCCAACGGCGCGAAAAAAAAAGGTCCTTCACTGCTGCAGTGATTCCGGCCTTCTCCGTGGATGAAATCTAAAAAAAAATTCTCGTTAAACTAGATAATATTGTCTGTACATGACCTACGATAAAAAAAAAACAAAAATTGACAATATGGCGGCGTTTTAAAAAAAATAGTCGAATTTTACCCAAAATTTTGGTCGTTTTTGGCCTGCCAAAATTCGATTTTTGATCAGATCAAAAAATCGATAGGTCATTGTACGGAGAACTATATATAGAACATGTAAAAAAAATTCGATAGTGATCGGATCATTTGTTTTTGAGTAATCACTGCAGCAAATTCGGAAAATGCTGTTTCGAGAAAAACGCGTTTAAAGATAAAATGATCGTTAATGGGACTCTCTAGCTGCCGAGCGGCTGCTCTTTAAAATGTTATAACTCAAAAACTATATGAGATATCGATTTGAAATTTTAATATGTTATTTTTAAAGGTGTAATCTACCGAAATATGAAAAAAAATCGACTTTTTCGAAATTTCACACTAGGTGTGCCCCTTAACTTTACGCCCTGCAATAATCTTCTATTTGACGGAAAAGCGTAGCAAGCGTAAAGTGCAGGTTTATGTCACACTGACAGCTATAAAATAATATACGATATTATGCACGGCGTAGCACCCAAGCGCAGCGAGTTTGCTAACTTCACGCCGTGCAATAATAGACTACTTAAGTCACCCGTATCGTAATATACTATTTCAACTTTTATGTTTGTTACCTCAAAAATCCGCCACTTAATGGTTCGATTTAGAAAATTCCTCTTAGTTTGAGATAATTTAATTCTGGTTTGGTCCCTTTGTAGCTCAACGAGATTTAATGAGTATCATTAGAGATATGGAGATAAAGAAATCGAACTTGCGAGGGAAAATGGCTATGTGGCTGTTTTTTATGCGACTGTTTTAGAGGACTTATAATCTTCGCACGCCGTTGCCTGCGCGCCTCGCGTCGAGCCAATTATATTATTATTACTTTCTTTATTATAAAAACATTAAACAAAACAATATCCTTTTTCAAAAATAGTTTTGTGCGCTATAGATCTTTTTATATGCAGGTCACTTGCCTATCCTATTAAATCATTCATTTAAAACAGAAAACTATAAGTTGAACAAAAAACTTTTTTTGATTATCATCGTGGTTTAATTCACTGACATTATCTACACTGCGTAAGCCATGTTGATGGTTACCATAGTAACCGTGGCTTGCCGTTGAAACGGCAGTTGATTTATAGAGGTTCGCAGTTGAGAGTTCCGACCAAATGAGAATGGATTATGTACGGCAGCTATTGAAACTTGAAAGACGATGAATTTACAGCCAATTCCATGTTTCGAAACGGTGATTCTAATTGAAATTTTGAGTGAAAGAGGAACTGAGCTTTTGGAATTTGAAGTTTGTGTGAACTTTAATTTTAACGACTGCTTTGAGGCGTGATGCAAAATTTGTTCAAAATCATAATTATTGGTGACGTTTCAATCCTCATTCTTAAGCCCTTATTCGTAGGTCTACGTACGGCGATACAGCGGCAGGTAAAATTCTGGCAGTCCAGAATTTTGCATGTAGGGATTGCAATCCCGCAGATCATTCAATCCCGCGGGATTGATATGCGGGATTACTCAATCCCGCATATCCCGGGATCCCGCATCTTCTAAATTATGTTATAAAAAAACATTACTAACGAAAAAAAACACTTTAAGTCATACATAATATTTTACGCAACATTATGGACATTATATTTCTATAGATTTAGATTCATTAATGTCGTTTTTACACCATTAAACATGATTACTATCATCGATAACCAAATCCATAATCATTATATGAACACAGGTAGCATGCGGAAAAACCGGTACCGATCCGTATATATTATCGTATGCGCTCGCACATAAAGAAATAGGTTGCAGAAAATGATAAAACAATGAAATATTTTACCAGTACGGATCGGTACCGGTTGTCTGCACTGGGAACCTGCCTCTTTATGTCTCCACCCTCACGCAACAGTATGCAATATATTGTTATTTACGGCACAATCTGCTTTCAAAATAGCACAGAAAGAAGAAGAAAGACGTGCGCAGCACAGTGGTATTTATGAAGAACTGACAAGAGTCAGGACAGCCCGCCAAAGATGCCAAGCGTCCGCTAGTGACCAGCGCAGCGCACTGTGTGGAACGGCAACGTCGTGCTCGTGCTATTCGCGATTTACGCGAAAGTTTAGCGCCAAATTTTTAATTTGCGGGATCCGCGGATCCACGCTTTAAAGGTGCGGTATCCAACAGAATAATAAAACATTTGCGATCCCGCGGGATTGCGGGATCCCATTTTGCGGGATTGCAATCCCTATTTGCATGTCACTGCACTGCGCTTGTTGCCTTGTTGTACATAAAGATGTTGAGTCTCACATGCCGTGTAATTTCAGTGGGCACCTTGCCACTTCAACCGAAAAACATGTCCTGCCACTAAAATTAAAAATAAACTCTTTCATATACTAAAAATCTAATCAATATTAACGTAGGGTTTATTGCAATCGTCTCTATTTTACGCTATCTCACAATACACCCGCATTCTAAAATGCGAATTCCAGTAAAAACAAACAAATCATAAATTCCAAGAAATGTAAATAAATCGCAATAAAAATAAAGCAGAACCTTCCATACGGATATCCGCAGAGATCCGCAAATAAAACATAAAATCCTTATTTATACTGAACCCGATAGTCGAGTTATGAGCGTTTTCCGACCACGGAATAATATTTTATTTGTAACGGTAATGCACTCAAGAAAATTGACTCGGTGTTTAAGGTTGGTTGGTTGTTTAGTTTGGAATCATGCTGTATAAAGTTCAGATATCTTGGTTTATTGCATTGCTTGTTTTTAAAGCGGAATTTTTTTTGGTTCAGCGTTAGTCCTACTCCCGCTCTAAGGCTATTCTGAAAATCAGCGTCTTGGTTTTTTAGGGTCTATGATCAAAAAATATTTTTCGCTTTGGTACTCTGTAATTTATTAAACGAGTAAAAAAATCCTTGTGTTTGAGGGGTTATCATTTTCTTTTGGTGCCGATGTACAATTTATGGAGATCATGAGAGATTTGAAGATTGAGAGATGAGTTTCTCCAGGGATATAGATATTAAACCTCCGACTCGCTACTGAAAATAATTCGCGTGGTAAAGTTGGTTTTTAAGTTTTTTGAAAGATCTCAATTATTTCTTTTGGGTAAACCTACTACCCACAAAACCTAAACCTCTTACTGTCCAAATAAAGACATGCTGTCAATCGCATAATTGGCACATAAAATAACTTTTATATGGCAGATAAATAAAGCGCATTTCAGACTACGCTATAAATAATATAATATATGTGCATATAGTTTATAGCACAACAGTATCGCTCCCCATAGATTTATTTAGAATACGTTCACACTTAACTATACTTATAGTTAATTAAAATGGCTTTACACTCACGGGTTAAGATATCAAAATTACTCCGACACGTTTCGGACATTTTTGAAGTCCTTTTACACAGGAGTCAGGCCTTCTGTGCCAGTGTTAATAATTTATAGAACCTTGTAGGCTCAATAATTTTTACCGATATCAAAATTTAAATTGCCATTTGACCCAAAATATAGTACAACATTCTCGACCCACCAGAATAAGTTGTAGTTACCAAAGAGGCAATACTTGGCGAGTTCATGAATTAATTTGAATTCCAAATTACCCTCAATAGCGAGTTTATAAGACCGAAAATGTAAATAAAAAAGAAATATTTTTCCTTATTTTGTGATTCACTTTGCTGAACCAACATTTTCTTTCCCAAGTTTAGGTTTGTGGCAAAACATTTATATATACTGTTTTATTTTGTTTGGGTTAATGAAATATTTCGGGGTTATTTTTTCAATACGTCATAAACATGCCATTATAGTATTAATTAGATTTTTTTCTTGCGGCACCTAAGAAAAAATACAGATGATATTGAGGTTACCAGGCAGTGCAGTGACGCGTCAAATTTGGACAGCCCAGAGTTTTTTGTGCAGTGTCTGCCGTCGTAGGCCGATATTAGTGCGTGGTGCCAAATCTGACTATGTAATTCCTAAAACTCTTCTATTGATAGTGACGGAGCTAAGACTCTTTTGTCTCTGTTTTACTTAGAAACTTATTATATCAAATCCTCGAAGTTCAGAGATGAGACAAAAGCAATTTTAAGTGTTCTCAACTATAGTTGAGAAACAGCAATTCATAATGATAACTTTTCTATGGGTAACAGGAGAAATCAGACACTGGCCTAATGGCAAGCTATAATGCTTTGAAGCTATAGCTTCAACTAACTAACTAACGCGGCATGTAAAATCGTTTTTTTTTTTCGATTTGACGATCATAAATTATTTGTTATAAATATATTTTGAATCTTCATTTTAAGACCTTTAATTCTATACCCCACTCGAAAGGTTTAAAAAAAAAATTTTTTTGAACTCCAAATTTTGGCGTCTGAAATCCGCCATTTTGAATTTTTCAATTTTTTATGTTTTTGTTGACACTTGCGCTAGCATGGCGAATCTATTGACGTGCCAATTATCAAAATCGGCCCACGCGTTTGGTCTCTAGTGTGCCACAAAGGAACAAACATACATACATACATATATAGACTGATAAACACATTACCTCTCCTTTGCGTTGCGCAGTCGGGTAAAAAAAACTTTTCTCTTTCCACTGCTTATGGCACGCGGTTGAGTTCGATATTCAGCTTTTTGTTTACAACCGGTGCCAGTGTCTCCAGGTTATGTTTATGAAATTTCCCCAAATCAGGTTTTAATTTTCCCCAAAAAGATAACTTTTTCTACAATTTTCCCCAAATTAATTTTGTATCTAATATGAAATAAATCGAATGCGAAAAATTAATTTTTCTTTGTATTTTATTACTATTTTGACAGCCTCTAAAAATCAAACACAGTTTTTACCTATGTTACCTCCAATCATTATTGGATGTCATCATTGTTTACACTACTATTCGTGACTTTTTACACTTCTTATGACTTACATTTAAAAAAAATGCGTTCCCCAAAATTTTCCCCACAGTTTTCATTTCCCCATTCATTCCCCAAAATTTTTATTTTTCCACAATATGGGGAAAGAAACCCCCAATCTGGAGACACTGACCGGTGCTAGCCAGCTTGTGTATATCATCGCTCCATCTAGTTAGAGGGTGCCCTTTGCCTACGTTTACCAAGCCGTGCTCTCCAGTCTATAACACGTCTACGGATCAGTTATCGGTTTTACGACAGCTCACTACGCCACTTCAGCCTTCTAATCCTTTAAGCTATATCGATAACTTTGATTCTCTGACGGATTACTTCATTTCGAATTCGATCCATCATAGACTGCGAGCATAGTTCTTTCCATAGCTTGCTGAGCAATTTTGAATATGTGAACCCGTCGCATCGTTCATGTCTCGGCTTCGTAAGTAATAACCACAGGTAACCACAGGTAACCACTAATAACAGACCGAACGCATTCATTTTATACTTTTGGATTTCGGGTTTTCTGATATGGGCGATTAAAAGAGTCGACGATGCATTTAAAAAAATTCTTCAATCCTTGCTAAAAGGATGCAAAATATATGTTATTAATAAGTCCCGTTGAAACTCTAACAATCTTTGTGTACTGTGCATTAACTTTGACTTCGTCCGACTTGATATTTGGTGAGGTCGCAAAAGTCCTTTTTCAACGCCCAAGTGTAATATAAAAGATTTAGTTCCAATAATATTCATGGGCTTGCTGGCTTGCTACATTAACTGCTAACTTTCTTCTGTAGGGTTCCCACTTAAGAAAACAAAAGTGAATAAATAGTTCGAAGAAAAATCAAAGTTATGCATTATCTGCTTTAAGATGTTGCAGATTTTCGTAGATGACATTGACTGCTTTGCATTAGAACTGTCTGCTTGTTTACTCACTTTAGAGTAGGTACATGTGATAAATTAGTCATAAGATTGCAGTATTGGTTGAAGAATTTTTGTTTTTGGTTATGTTTGTTATTTTTTACTGAAATACGGCAAATCCAAAAGTAAAAGATGATCATCGTGTGATATTGACTATTTCGTCGGATTTTAGTTTTCCCATTGTATTGGAATCCTTGAAGCTTATACTAGTGTATGTAGTGCATACATTGTAAAATAATACACTGGCCCGTAATGTAAGTGGGTCATTAATAAAAGCGACATTTTTTTAACTATTTGATACTGAAAACGTCATTAAAGTTTATTTCACTACAAATATAGGAAGAAATTTAATCTTTTTTGTGATTGTTTTAAAAATAATAATTATACAATTTTTAAAATTTGGAAATCTGGTGTATAGCCATACATATATAGTAAATGCCAAACTGTATTATCAGCTCGTGGTGGTTACGAAATATTGAAATATGTAAATGTTGCTTATTTGATAACATCATATACAGGGTGTTTGGTCCATCGTTTGCCAAATTGAAATAGCTGATAGAAGAGGTCATTACCCCTCTTTCCTCTCTCCCCTAGCCGGTTTTAACCTCAACATATTTAAGATATCGATTTAGAGTTATTTTTGAAAGAAAAAACCAATATTTATCATGAACACTTGAATAAAAAAAATCTTCTATGAGTCTTCATAATTATGTTTTATTTTAAAGTGTAATTATAAGGAGCATCAATAAAATTCATAATAGCTCACCAAGAACGTCAGCTTTTTTGTCAACGTCAACTAATTGGCTGAGAGACAGGGAAAATTTAAAGATATTGTCAACTTCACAGTACAATAAAAAAAAAGAGAGAAAGTCCTTCCATTTACTGAATAAATGCCTTACTTCATCCTCTTTCTATTGGTATACAACATGTTATAAAAAGCCCCTCAGTTTTTATACATAATTCGAAGTAAAGAAAACACGTTTGATGTATTAGCAAGGGTAATTTTTGTTAGCGTTTGCTGTATTAAAACCTGCATGTTGCATCTTCCCACACGAGTGGCGCCTCTAGCGGTCAAGAAAAGGATTCAGGTCTAGGGGACTCTGTGGTCATGAATAAGGGCGGGAGTGCGAGTATTATTGTATCGACTGTATATATCATAGCATATTTTTTTATTTAGTGAAGATAGTAATTTTACTTATCATTTTTATTTAAAATAAACTTCAGAATGTTGATCTCTGTGACATTAAAATATGTATTTTTCGTGATCACTCTGACAATTGTCAATTGTGACGAGCGGTTATTATAAAAAAATTATAGTTTAACGTAAAATAGACAAAATGTATCCAAAATGTATTCAAATCGATGAATCTATCTATAAATATTGATAAACCCTGCTACACACATAAAATCTGCTGAACATTTTACAAGGGTCAAAAATTAAAAAACGCCCACTAAAAATATTACAAAAAACTCACCATCGCCTTTAACAACTGAAGTCCAGCAATTAACCATCCCTAGGGCACCGTAACGAGCTGTCACTATGCCAAAAGTGTCATATAAAAGTGCTCTATGCTGACAGCCCTACCGTTGAGCGGGTAAAATTGCTTTAATAAAACTGGAGAATAAATCTTTTTTCGAGTCACGCTAGGGGTGCCGCGTGTGGTTATTAATGTTAGATGCTCTCATACTTCTCTACTATTTGAGAGTATCTGCTGAAATGCTGGCTTAGTGCTCCACATTTGAGGGTACTTCAATATTTTAGGTTTTATTTATTTTTGCTTGCGGAGTGAAATTCGCGTGGAACCGTTTTTTTTTTTAGTTTTTACGGAGAAAACTTACGTTTTTATAAAAACTTGCCATAACTGTAAGTAACTATAGAATAATTATATTTTATTATGAAATTTGGAGAGAACGTGAAGAAGTGTATGCTCTCATTGTATTTCTTTCTAAATATGTTGAAACAATACCTATTAACCATTGCAGTATGCCAGTAGATACGTATACGAGTGGAGAGAAATAGTAGTTTTAGATTTATAGTTATCGTGAGTTTGAATCATGGTTATAAAACACCGACTAATATACTCACTACTGTTTGTTGTCGACTGTCTCGACCTAGGTTTCATGCATGTCCGATGCACATCCTTGGGAGTTCACGCAGCGAGATTGCGACGAGCACTGCCTAGGTCGAGACAGTCGACAACAAACAGTAGTGAGTATAATAGTCGGTGTTTTATAATCAAAATTCTAGTGTTGAAAACATGCTATTTTGCGTTCTCACCAAAGTTTCACAGTCAAGCTTTCAGTAAAGTCCATATCTTTACAGAGGGTACAACATGGTTTGTGATCATTACTAAAGTGAGACTATTACTACAACTTGATTTTGACTTGATTATACGACTTGTATCTAGAAAAACTCGAAAACGTATAATACCTTAAATACTGGCTTAATACACTAATCGTGTGGAGCTATAACGAAAACTTAAAAAATAATGTCTTATATAAAATTATCTTCAGGCCAATATCAAAGTAGGTAACATGGTAAAATATAAAAGGATAGTAAAGTTATTCAAGGCAGTTGCAATAGTTTTTTCTAAATCTGAATGAAACTGACGCTTAAAGACCAGGAAGTAGAATGTATTCAGTGTCACATTACACGTCGTACTTTTAATTTCTTACAAGTAATATCAAAATGCAATCTCTAGTTCAAATAAATCTAGATGGATCGTAGTTATATAGTAACTATTATATAATCTGTGGTTATATTAAAAAAAATTGCAATCAAAAGCTCTTTTACCAATGGAGATGTTAACGCAAGGCGTACTCCTCTGCTGGCCATATAGCCATTATTGGCCATATGAGCGTGCGTAACTACGCTGTATTTTTAATACTGTGTGCGTGTTTCAAGCTAGTGTGCGGGATCGTTAAAGTGAGTGATTTGTGTGTGTGCAAGGCGTGTTTACCTCGTCCCCCGTAAGTATCGGCAGAAAATTATTTTTGCGGATAACAACGTTAACATCTCCATTGGTAAATGCTCGAAGCAAAAGCTACAAGAACGAAAACAATACCTACACAGATTAATTTATCTTTCGCGTTGAAATAAAACCAAATAAACGAAAACAATTGGTAATGGAACTTGGACCAGTCAAGTTCATTACACGCTTCAAGAAGATAAAGTCCTCCAATTCAATTCTGCTAGCATTTTCAATTAACGCCTCCCCTTGGCTCCTTCTTTGTCCATTGTGGTAACAACAATGAACTGATAAAACAAACCTTTTTATCAACACCATGCCTTTATAACCCCATAGGGTTTTTTTAAGTGAACATTTCTTAAGGGCGCTGAGCACTTTATTTTATAGGTACGAGTATGCACGTCACGCTTGACTATATAACGCTCGTTCGTGTAAAGTCGTCTCGAGTCGACTAAGTAAACACACTAGTCCGCGAATAGTCTGACTCTCATCGGCTGTGTGCTGTCGAAATATCCAAAGCTTATGCTGGCAGATTTTCTCATTGATGGTGATAAGCTATTCATTATTATTAGTTAAGATATACACAATTTTACTTGAATGTTAAAATAAGTTTAGTTTTAAAGAAATCGTAAATTAATCTGCGAAGGGCTTGCACCGCGGTTTGACTTAAATAAAAAAGTAGACTTGAAAAAATCTTTAATTCTTGTAATTGTACCCAATTTTCTACTTACATTTCTTTCCTCAACATTTGCATAATAACGGTGTCATGGCGGTATTCATGTCTCTAAATTACATTGACCGCATTATGTGATTTAAATTCAGTCCTCAAAGATTTTTGTGAGGGGGAATCTAAGGGTCGAACCACATTGACGCAGAGTTGAAACGGAGTGCAACTTTAATCAACCGACTCCAAAAATATGGAGTTCAATTTATCTGTATTCGTATCTGTTTTTCTTTAATTGTGTTTATTTTTCCGTTAGACATTTCACTATTATAGCAGCTGATGTTACGTGACGATGTCGTTAAGGATGGAACCGTGTTTTTAATACACATTGGCTAGCGCTCGACCACTGTCTCACCTGTTGGTAAGTGATGGTGCGGTCGTGGATGGTAGCAGAGTTTTTAAAATAATTTATAATCCTACAATAATTGACATCTATAATATAGCTTTAATTCTATTTTAAATGATAGACTATGTAAACATGTAAAATTATAATTCTTTTTTAATTTGATTATGACTTAGTAAATGTGATAATAATAATTTTTAATGATTAGATTTTAATTTGATTTTATATGTGTGATATTTGCATGCCGCTTTGTGATAAAATGTTTACGGAACTATTTTTTACAATTTGTCAACACCAATGATACCAACATTTTAGGCAAATAAATAATTCTGATTCTGATTCTGATTCTGGCACGCTAGGCCTAGAATGGTAACTGGGTCTCAAGGATAGGATAGATAGGATAGTGGAACACTCTAAATGTTTGGTGACAGATTTTTGTCTAAAAATGGAAGACAACAGTGAGATGAGGCGTTAGTTGGCAAATTCAAATACTGCAACTATCCCAACCAGTGTTCCAGTATAACTCGCATTGAATAAGAATGCTGGAAACTCGGCTAATTGCAGCCAAATCTTACAGGTGACGCATTTTGCTTCCAGAGATGTAGTGTAAGGTTAAATTATAAGTCTAAGGGCCAATTTCACCGGTGCCTGGCAATACGTTAGATAGTTATATATAAGACACACGACGCCATATGAAAGTTGTCAAAAATCTGTCAGATTTCTTCATATTAGCGCTATCAGGAACTGGTGAAACTGTCCCGAAGTCTCAGACGGGCGCAGGATGGTAATCAATAAAGTTGAAAGTCAAGCATTTATTTATGTATACGAGTATCGGCATTTTATAATCACTTGCACAGGTTAACACTATTTAAATATTTGAATACGGAACATTTCACATTTAATAATAATGTATAAAATTTTACGCTTTGGACGTTAAAAAAAATCCTAAAAAAACCAATGGACCATTAAACTTCCATCAATCTATCGACATCAGAATATTTAGAGTTTCCCCGTACTAACTGCACGAACGCTCGCTGTGTAACATGTTACATTACGCCCCGTAACGCCGGTAAGCACCCATCTCTACATAATGTCAAATGAGAAAGAGTTCCAGTGCTTATCGATGCGAAATAATAAAAGCTTGTTTGTCTTTGATAAAGTACTTCTATTTAAGCCCCGCTTGAGGTCGACACCAAGCGGCTAAGCCAGTTTAATACGAACGCACCCGTATTTTTCTATATAATGAAAAAACTCCACTGCTCCGTGATCTGATAAAGAATTTGTTAAAATAACTGGCTGCTCTAATTGGATTAGGGACCAGATATTTGAGTTTTCCGAATTTTAATTTACTGACTCGATTTTTAGGACCCTCTTGATATTTCTTTTAATCTTGAAAGTTATGTAAGTTTTATGTAAGTTTTGTTTAATCTGAAGCGTTTATTAAGCGTTATTCAATTACTCTCGTTGTGATGAGGGTAGTCTAGTGCTTAGGAAGGATATTGTAAAAGTTTTAGGGATACGAACGTCGAACACTTACGTAATGATTTAATGAGATCTTAATTTATCACTAGCAGCGCCTCGCGGTTTCACCCGCGTAGTTTTCGTCTCCGTGAGGATACGGAGATAAAATATAGCCTATGTTACTCTCTGATAATTAAGCTTTCCATTAGTGAAAGAATTTTTGAAATCGGTTTAAAAGTTTTTGAGTTACATTGTTACAAACAAACAAAAAATCAAATTTTTCCTCCTTATTATATTACTTTAGAAAAACCACATTGGTTTAAGACCGCGATTGAAATTAAAATTGCAGAAAACAAGGCTAAACAGGTTTTAGGAACTATTTTGATAGAAAAGAAGAAGATAGAAATTAGAAATAACGTGATATTAACGTGAATTTACGCAATGTAAGATGTTGCTAAAACATCATACAATAAGTGATGTATGATTAGGCTTAAAGATGCTGTAGATTCCGAACGAAGTGAAACACTGTATGTCGATCACTATATCGACATTTATTTCGTTGTTATAAATTAAAATGTTTCAAAATGAGCGGGAGTTTTTATTATGTTGTTTTGTTATGAGGATAAATAAATCATCATGTCTTTCTTGATTCGACTCATAGAGGTTAGTTCAGATAGCGGCGATAATGAGTGTCCATTTTTCCTTTCTTTATGCTTGAAATATCATTCGTATAATCAGTTTAAAGTTGCGTTTGGTGATAGCGCTAAAATAAATTGTAAGTATTTTATTCTCTTAAAGTATGACCGCACCGCGGCGTCCTGCGCCCGCGTGCACGTTTGCGATCTGATTTTCAATCGTTTTCTGATCCGCGTAGATCGCATTTGGTGTGAACCAGTTGGTACAACTACTACTGCGCTATGTGATCGCCGCCTAGATCGGGCACGCACGTGTGGTCGTACCTTTAGAGGGGCAGTCCAAAAACTAAAGATAGAAAGAACAAGCAATTAGTGATTAAAATAATAGAATATAAAGTATGTATATTCCGTTATGAACAAACCCTTTATAGTAAAAAAGAGAGTGCGTAGAAAACTACGCGTTAGAAATGAAACTTCCAAGTTCGATCAATTTATTTCTCAACATCATTAATTATTTTGTTATACAACTCCATATTTTGCACTTAGCGAGACAAATGCCCGAATGATAGCGAATACGTATTCGTAGTTACGCCGTTCTACAATAGAGGGCGTTTATAAATATAAAATATAACATGAAGTTTGCGTCATTTCCGCCAA
Organism: Cabera pusaria; assembly: GCA_954871355.1. Lineage (NCBI taxonomy): Eukaryota > Metazoa > Arthropoda > Insecta > Lepidoptera > Geometridae > Cabera > Cabera pusaria. Next base: position 4,157,117 of record OX940890.1, read on the forward strand.
TTTTTTTTCACTTCACAAAATTAAGTGATTTTAGTTCCTAAACGTTTAGATTTTTTTTTAGATATAAAAGTATTACAAACTGAAAGTCTAGGCGTATTTTATCGTCTAAACTATGCGCGTCCATGTGTGTAAAGTTATTTATAAAATATATGAAAAACCAATAGCTTGGCTCCAGCCCAAAAACAGAATAATATTTACGTCGCTACACTGCCTTAATAGAAAATAAATGCACTCGAGCAAATAATATGAAAAACACTGAGATAATGAAATTACTTTTAGATAAAAATAAATGCCGAGCCAATATAATAACACTAGTTTTTCAATCGACTTCAAATAAAATCTTTTTCAAAAAAAATAAAACTCGACTTCATTACCACAAACAGGCACTCAAAAGCGAAAAATAAATTACTTCATATAATTATTATAAGCGCTACCCACTTATCTATTTGAAGTCGGTGCCAGACAAGTCTATTGGATAGTAGATAGATACTATCTATGTAGTAAAAGTAGTAAGTAGGTAGATACATGTAGGTAGTATCTATCTACTACCTATTAGACCGACACCGACTTCAAATAGATAAGTGGGTAGCGCTTATAATAATTATATTAAGTAATTTATTTTGTCGCTTTCGAGTGCCTGTTTGTGGTAATGAAGTCGGTTTTTTTTAAAGATTTTATTTTACCCTTTTTAGTGCAAAACAAGTTTTAATTAAATTACATGCATCTATAAAATTTCGTGTCAGGGCCGTTATACACTGACGGATATATACTTTGTGAAAATTTCAAGTATGTACCTATTACGGTTAAGAAGGTACATCTGTAAAGTGCGCACATATAGACACACGGAAGGACGGACGGATGGACGAACGGACAACAAAGTCTCAGAAAGTGTTCAATTGGTACCCTTTGGGTTCGGAACCCTAAAATGCCGCGCTAGTGAAAATATTCACTAGTCATAATGATGTCATCAAGGTATCAAAGGACAATGTCCAAAATGGCTCTGTGCAATAAAAGCATCTGACACACACGATAATTAATTGTCGATTTTATTACAATAATTCCAAATACTTTTATAACACGGGCTAGTTGTATTCCAAAATGAATATTAAAAAGTATTATTTGCGATTCTTAACATTAATTGCCGCCATATGGCCCACACAGTCTGAATCACTCGACTACGTTACAAGAGTTGGCACTTTCTTACATTGTTAATACCCGAATTATGAAAGCACTGTGTAGCCAACCTAACAACGGAAAGTATTATTTACGTAGTAACTATTATATAATCTGTGGTATTATGCTTATAATTTTTTTTTTGCAGTGTTGGTCGGTACAAAGTACGTTCATAATTCTGAGTTATTTATGTATGCAGTGTCGCGGGCGGGACTGATATGGCCGCCATCTTCGCCAAACGTCATGTCATGTCAAAAAATATTAGGTATGCTCAAAAACTTTGCACATTAACAAGACTTTACCTGGTAGAACATTCCTGTGAAGACAAATTAATTCTCCCCACCTTTGTTTCTATCTCGTTCACAGTTACCGTAAGAATATCAGTCAATAATACTTAAATTCAAAAAATTAAAAGCACCCCCGACTGATTTGTATATGTAATCCGAGTTTATAATCAAAGCATGTATAACTTTGTACATTGAGACCATTTCAAGGAGATGTCTCAGACTTAGATCAAGCTTACCATATTTTTGCAATATCATTGAAGTAAGAAGATACTGCAACAGCGCCATTTTTTGACGTCCGCGGTCAAAGAACTACGAGCTTACAAAAGTTGCTATCGTAGTTTTTTTTACCAAAAAAGAGCTGATAATATTTAAACGGCTGAACAGATTTTCATGAAATAATGCTTAGAACACTCTAGACAAAGACATCTATCAAACAAAACAAACTAAATCAAAATCGGTTCATCGGTTTGGGCGCTACGATGCCACGATGACAGACATACAGATACACACGTCAAACTTATAACATAAACTCGTTTTGCGTCGAGGGTTAAAAACCAAAATCAACGTGAAGAAAGATGTAAAAACATTATTCAAGGTCATATTTTTTAGTCTTCAAAAGTATATGCAATAGCAATCTCCATTGTGTATAATCTTCTTGGGACTCTGATACTAAAACCAGTACATTCTTCTATGTTTGAGATATTTATCTCCATATCTCTGAAGATACTAATCAGATCTCGATAAAATTAAAATGGGACCACCTCGGAAACGTACCCTACCTATTAAAAAAATAATCATTTGAATCCGTTTACAATTGACGGAGTAATCGCGTAACATACACAAAAAAAAACATACAGACGAATTGAGAACCTTCTCCTTTTTGTGAAGTCGGTTAAAAAGGGAGTTCTCAATTCGACTGTTTTTTTTTGTTTGTAACTTTAGGACTCAGTCAGTTATTAAGCGATTTTTTTTTTTTTGTTTGATAGAATTAGAATTTATTTATTTTAAAAATGTATATACAATGAAATTTAACCTAAGATAGAATCTTATGGAACACACACATACATAATTTATTACAATATTACTAGAATTAATTACGACTGTAAGTAGATATAATTATCTTACATTATTGTGTTAGGAGGTTCGTTACGAGCGTACTAGGATACCCTGTGTTACAGCTCCTACGATTCATCTCCCTCGGATTAGTTTTAAAATTTTGTTTTACATTAGGTAATAGGCAGGCAGGTAAACAAAAATAAAAATTATTATTCCATTACATTTCAGGGGCCGGACATATTTGCCGCATGTCGGACAATCTGTTGGCCAAACTCTCTACAGAGTGGGTTCCACAGAACGTTAGACGACGACGTGGTAGACCCAGACGGAGATGGCGGGACGAGCTAAATAACTATTCTAGCACCTGGACCCAACAAGCAATAGACCGTGATGTGTGGAAGGAGGGAAGGGAGGCCTTTGCCTGCAGTGGGACAAAACAGGCAGAATAAAAAAAAAATCACAAACAAACATTATCATCCGTTGTTTTGCTTCAAATCAGTGTGTCGGTAGGAGGAGAAAATAAAATAAGTTAAACGTAACTACTTGGTTAAAAGTCCTATGACAATATATGTCTTTTAAATTAATACTATTTTAAAATGTAGTTAGTTAGTTTCTTAGTTTATGGCTTCTGTGGCTTGTTGTCACAATTCTGCAAATGTCCGTTCATTTTTTTATTTTTTATTATACTTTATAGGCTAACGTTTGACCACTATCTCACCTGTTGGTAAGTGATGATGCGGTCGAAGATGGTAAGCACGCTAGGCCTAGAATGGGAACTGGCTCTCAAGGATAGCTGCCGGAACACATTAGATGTTTGGTGACAGATTTTCTAACTTGAGGGTGGTAGCTGGCCAGGCGGACACTAGATAGTGTCCTACCACCATGCGGGGATTGTTGGTTTCTTAACGATGTTTTCCTTCACTGGAGGGCCACTGTGAGAAGCGCACATACATTTTCCGATAGAAAAATCCATTGGTGCACGGCGGTTTGAACTCGGTACCACGGCATCAAAGCCGACCGTTCTGCCGATTACGCCACCGGGCCCTCAAAATCATCATTCATGCATCAAGTTCATGCTAGGTTTTTAAACCATGTGGGAGTGTTGGTAAAATAAAAATATGGTCGGTGTTCAGGAGTGAGAATCGACCAGAATTTTACACACCATGATGATTTAATATAAAACAAAAGACAACACAACGAATATAATATACAAACTATGTTATAGTTTTTAAAATGTATAACTAATGTAGGTACTCACTTTAAATGTATTATTCAAATATTCGTACTACTTCAAGTATTCAAAGGAATGTCATAATTACGGATATACTTTCCGTTTTGTTACTATAGAGTAAAGAAATTCCTTTTCTTTACTCATGTCACAGTAAATGTGCTATTGTAATTTCGTTTAGAGGGGCAAGAAAATATCCAAATTTGAATTTTAATAATCCCATACATTTTGACAGTAGAGTCCACCTTGACAGCTACCACCCTCATGTTGGAAAATCTGTCGCCAACCATCTTATTATTTATATCTTTAATTGCGAATACAGGTCAAAATATGGTCTTAATAAAAATTACGTACAGCTGTATTCCACCACATGGCATGCAACATAATAATTTAGGCACATGAAATCAATAAACAAGAGAAGTCGTTAATCTTTATACAATTAAACAATTCAATTTACTAAATAATAATGGTTAATTTATTTTTTCTTATTCAGGTAAAACTGATAGGTACGGTTTCTTTAAATAATTTAGTCCAAAAACGCTCATACCACATTTAAGCTCTCCCATTTCTAATATTAGGCACTTCAAAAGCTTTTAGCACTTACAAGCATTATGCTGTACAAATAAAATCCAATCTTTCATCAAACACTGCAAAAACTATACCTTCTATCGCGCTAGGCCAATCAACTGATTAAATTAGCTCGCAAGCGATTATAGGTTTTATAGCTGATGCGACTAAAGTTGGTTATCAGGTGGCAAGCTCTGAGGGCACATGTGAAGACAACTGCTCTCATGAATTCTGTAATAAAGAAAATGAGATAACGCAGTGCAATTACATTAATGAGTCTGTTAGACATTTTAGTAGCAGATCTTGTGAACGTGGAACGGCTTGTTGAGAGATGAGTTAACTTTGTTGTTAAAGTATGAACTATGAAGACAATATTTTGACTTTACTACGGCAAAACCAAAAAAGGATAGCGCCAAGAGAGAAGAGAGAGAGAGAGAGAGAGAGAGAGAGAGAGAGAGAGAGGGAGAGAGGGAGAAAGAGAGAGTCCCAATGAGAGCCCCGTTGGCGTAAAGAATAAATACAGCTAACTTCCAGGAGAAGAAGATAGGGGAACTAAATAGGGTTTACTTCCTTCTAAGCAAGTTCAAATCCGGTTCAAATCCTTGCACGGGTGTTCGTTCATAGGTGGTAAAAGCACATTACATCGATGTTCCGCCTGATTTGCTATCAAAAAGTAGTTAACTACCGTCAAAGAGGAAATCTGACGCCGCGACCTTATGGTGTTCCGACAGCAGCCTTTCAGAGTCAGAGTATTCTAGGCCTACCATGTTCACAATCTTCGATCACATCATATAGTCTCCTATCAAAACTAAAGCAAAATCGGTTCTCCCATTTCGGCGTTACGATGCCACAGACAGACACACACATCACAGATAAACACACACGCACACATACACACATACACACACACACACACACACACACACACACACACACACACACACACACACACACACACGTCAAACTTATAACACCCCTGTTTTTTGTCGGATGGTAAAAACACTCCAGTTTATAAAAGATGAATCAGCTCCAGTATCAGCTTACCACTTAACAAGTTCTCTCTTACCTCTGACACCTCACCGCATCAAGTATTCTCAAGTCACACTAACTTCACAACTGAAACAACTTTCTGGAAGTGCACTGGGGATACACGGGGGATGGATTTTTCTACGACTGGAATATAGCGCAAAAGTCGCTTATTTAATAGCGATGTTTGAAAGTATTACAAACCCTAACAGGTACAGTGGAACCCGGTACTTCGTAATCTGTCTGCCTGTTTGTGTATCTGTCAAGAATTTTTTCACAGAAACACGTCTTAAGATTAAATATATTCGCTATATCTTTAGCGTCAGTTTTTGTAAGCTCGTTCGCAACATAATCGTTGATCCTTCATCCTTTCATTTTTTTTAAATAACTTATAGGCTAACGTTTGACCACTATCTCACCTGTTGGTAAGTAATGATGCGGTCGAAGATGGTAAGCACGCTAGGCCTAGAATGGGAACTGGCTCTCAAGAATAGCTACCGGAACACATTAGATGTTTGGCGACAGATTTTCTAAATTGAGGGTGGTAGCTGGCCAGGCGGACACTAGGTAGTGTCCTACCACCATGCGGGGAGTGTTGGTTTCTTAACAATGTTTTTCCTTCACCGGAGGGCCACTGTGAGAAGCGCACATAAATTTTTCGATAGAAAAATCCATTGGTGCACGGTGGGGTTTGATCTCGGTGCCACGGCATCAAAGCCGACCGTTCTCCCGATTACACCACCGGGCCATCATTTTACTTTAGATGGGTTCAAAGTGTATCCAGAAACTAGATTTGAATATTCTAGGCCTAGCGTATTTACCATCTTTGATTACATCATGGCTTACCACTGGGCGAGATAGTTGTCAAACGCTAGCCTAGTGGTAAGCGATGATGATAAAGCTATGCGCCCCGTAGATTTAACCCCGTTAAACAGTCATCATCATTATGTCCTATCCCACCATTTATTGGCTATTCCTTTGCAAATTTTTACCTAATTCGTTAAAGCAGCGAATTTATCTAACCATATTTTCTTTAGTTATGCGGGAAAAATAATACAAAACTAACTATATCTAAGTCTAATAACTATATAATCTATATATATATATATATAATAACCAGGTAACAAACTATTATTGTTGGTGATGAAAAAAACGCGTGTACAATCTCCCGCGTTTAAAATACGCCTGTAAACCCATCCCGTATGTTTTAATGGAAGTGTCACGATCTTTGCAACTCGCGGTCGATGGAGCGCGCCCATCGGTTGTCACCTCTGTGTTTGACTTCCTCTAAATGGACGTTAAAAGGTTTTTATTTGCACTGCTTTTGTCCTTAGTTGGAATGGAATAAGGATCAAGATAGTTGGGTGTTCTGTGTTTGAATTTTCGTGAATCTCTAATTATATGAGATTGGCTGTCGTATAAGTTCACAGGTTCACAGTACCCTTAGTACGAGTTTTCATACCAAACTCTATATCGTTTATCGAATAAATTTTGTATGAAAAACAGTACAGCGCCTCTAGTGGTTTTCACACTTCACTAAATTTAGACCAATCAGGGAGCCAGAATAATTCGAAAACTATGTGAGATCTGTCAAAAGCGTTTACGATGAAAACTCGTACTAAGGGTACAGGTAGGAGCATATTTTATATCCATGTTTCGCCTGATTTACTATCAAAAAGTATCTAGGAGAATATCTGCCGCTGTAACCTTATGGTGTTCCGGCAGCACACAGCCCTTGAGAGTCAGAGTATTCTAGGCCTATAGCGAGTTCAACATCTTCGACCACATCATCGCTTACCGCCAGGCGAATTAGCCAGTAGGTATATTAGATATTAGTTTGTTTTTTTTTTGTATTTTGTTCCGCTATTTATACTCCTCTGACATGGGGCCGGAGACTTTTTCGAGCGGGTTTTTATATGTAGTATCATGTGCAATTGACTTCGTTGACCTTTCATGCAATTTTATTTATAGTGTATATTGTTTTTTATTCTTCGTGTGTTATGTCGTGTATGTATGTTTTTTTTTATTACAGAGTGTGTATGTACGTGCATTGATTATTTTTTCCCCCTTTTTTTGTACATTTTTTTTATTTTTTTTATTTATATGTTACACATAAAATAAAACGGGAATTATAACTATCTGGAAATACAAACTCTGGCGACGAATACCATTCTTTGACACTACACGTGATGAATGAATATGGAAGCAAAATGCTTCGTGCGGGTAGACTAAGCTAATATTGACCAGACTAAAAGGATATCTCTGGGATATCTTAGAAGAACGACAACATTCAATTAATTAGCTGAGAAGCTACTTGTTATAATATGAATTAGCAAGTCAAACCAAAGTTTTAACTTCGATCAGCGTACGTTAGGCCTTCTTACATAATTTAAGCTCGTTCACAAAACGAAAATAACCGACTTCATTACTGCGGTACTTATTGTCAGTACTAAGTTTGAGGTGTTTATATCTATCACTAGAGATACTTATTAGATCTAGATAAAATTACAGTGGGACCAAACAAAAAGCATACTCTCTCAAACAAAGAAGGATTTTTCCCATTTGTTTATTTAAGATGGAGTTTGAGGGAACTGACATAATAAATACAGGTAAATTGGAACCACCACTTTTTTGTAAAGTTAGTTAAATTCTACAAATAAAGCCTGTATTAGACTTATCACCGGCTAATGGATCAATCCATTAGCCAGTGATAAGTCTATCATATATCAAGTCTCATTAACCGCCGATTAGCCTGCCCAAAGATTTACTGGTATGACACATTATACTTATACCTATCATAACACAACTCCTCACATTATATTAGTATTAATGGCATTGAGGCTTTTTTGTTTTTGTCCCGGATGCAACCATAATCCCTAAGTCCACGGTATCAAAGGAATCTCTATGAATGGGATAGAAACTAACGAACCATTTAAGCGATGCACTGCATTTGTCTTTTCAATCCAATCGGCTTATCCCATCTCAACCCTTCCACCTCCTTTTTAATCCCCGACGCAAAAAGAAGGGGTATTATAAGTTTCACTTTTGTGTTTGTGTTACTGTGTGTGTATTTCCCATCCAAGGCAATTTAGACGCGCAAATTACCCACTCCCATTACAGGGCTGTAGTTACATTAACAAACTATCGCTAGAATAACTAGAAAAAACAAGCTATTGGTTAATTGAACTAAAAAGTAAAAATAAATATTATTTTGAAAAAACTACAACCACGCTTTAATAGAATGCAAAACTAAATACTTCGAGCATTTATCAATGGAGATGTTAACGCAAGGCGTACCCCTCTGCTGGCCATATAGCCATTATTGGCCATATGAGCGTGCGTAACTACGCTGTATTTTTGATACTGTGTGCGTGTTTCAAGCTAGTGTGCGGGATCGTTAAAGTGAGTGATTTGTGTGTGTGCAATGCGTGTTTACCTCGTCCCCCGTAAGTATCGGCAGAAAAAAATGTTTGTGGATTACATCGTTAACATCTCCATTGGTAAATGCTCGAAGACTAAACAGTAAAATATAATTTTAAATAAATATGAAATAAGATAGATTAGCAAATCAAATATTTTATTAGAAAAAGCATGGGGTGCTTTTGATATTTTACTGTTTAGTTTAGTTTTCTATAAAAGCGCATTTTTAGTAATTTTTTTCAAACTATTATTAATTTTATGAAATAGGTAGCAAACGGCCCACATGATGTGAAGTGGTCACCGTCGCCTATAAACACTTGCAACACTAGGGGGTCTCACTCATACGTCGACATGTCGCCAACTTGTCAATATTCTTTGTTATTCCTCGCATAAGCTCGCGAAATCGGAAAGATCTGTATATATAATGGATCCGCCGGTATATAACAGACTGCCTGAGTCCGTGCGCGAAGCACCCTCCACTGTGTGCTCTAAAATATGTTTAAGGAAGTGGCTGTTGAGCCACTGTTTTTATAATCTTAATGAGTTTTACAAATTACCTGAATTTATATCATTTTAATTTTTATATTTATAATTTATACAATGATATTTTGACTGAATTTATAATAATTATCTTTATGTTTTCACTTTTTACTTATTCTCTGTATACGAATTATGCTGACTAGCTATTAACTATTTATTTTATAGTTTGTAAGATCAGCAAGGACCTGTAACATCGGTGTTAACAATAAAAAAATTGTATTTGTAATTCTATTTTTTTTTTTGTGTAATTCTCGCGAAATGTTCAACAACTGGGTTTTAATGAGATATAGTGAAAACTTGCAAATATAGCCTCCATCGTTTATTTAATCAGACAAAATTGTAACAGGCAGCTAGTTTCCTTTGATGAAGAAATAGCTAGCTTCCCGTCCTAAGTAGACGTAAAAAGGTGATGAGCTTACAAAATGGAAAAGTGGAGTAAATGCTCGCTTCTTCCCATTTCAGGGCATCATTAGTATTGGAATCGTACCGCGATATTACTGGAAATTCAAGTTGTTTGCACACTCGGAAAGAAGAAATAATATCTTATACAATTTTTATCGAGAAAAATATATTATTCAGAAAAAAGCAAATAGACATATTGAGTAAATATAACGTACTTACTTATTCGCAGGCGTGTTTTCTTTTCTATTATATATTTTTTAGCCGACTTCAAAAAAAGGAGGAGGTTTCTCAATTCCGACCGTATATATATATATATTTTTATGTTTGTTCGCGGATAACTTCGTCGTTTATGAACCGATTTCGATTATTCTTTTTTTGTTCGAAAGGAGATATCCCAAGTGTGGTACCATGGTAATTTTATCGAGGTATGATAAGTATCCATAATAATATCTCCAGAGATATTGAGATAAACATCTCAAAATTGGTACTGAAAATGAATAGCGCGGCATTGAAGTCGGTTGTTTTTTAGTTTTTAAACGATATTATTTCTTTCTCTATTTTATTTTGCTTTCCAACTTATAATGATGTATGTTTGAAATGCGTAAATTGTTAGGCCAATCACATAATTGGTATCGTATTCATGTTAAAATAATAATGTGTTAAGTTTTGTTACATTAATGTGGCACCATTATCAAGTACACGCAGTATTCTTGAAATGTCTATGAGTAAGTTTTCTTCAAGCAAACTCATTAATTAGGTAAAACAAATTTGAAACATAAATGGCTAACACAGCGTAGGGAAAAGGCTTTTAAGTCTACAATCAAGTTTATGCTTTAAAAAAAAGCCGGTTATTCTGTTCAAGACTTTATCAGCGACAGAAAACCGTGGAAAAATATTTGACTGTCATGAAGACTTTGTATAATATCGAATTGGTCTAGGTTTATTTCTATCTCTTGACATATTATGTATGAAGCTGGCATTGACATATTAAATTTAAATTATAATTTGACATTCTTAGCATCAATTTTAAATTTACATTTTATTTAATTATTTTATTAAATCATAAAATTTTGTAGATAAATATCTGTTAATATCAACGACGACAACAATTGCTTTAGTTATAATGAAATATTGACATTCAAAAGTGTATGTATGTACGAGTACCTACTTGAATAAAGACTTGAAATTGAAGCTATTAGAAAATTACAGGTGGGCTGGGACCTTATTCAGTATGACCAATGAGACAACGCGTTCCTTAACGCGCCACGTTACGTTATTGAAAAATTGTATTCTGTATGCCACACGATAGGTAAATTATACAAAACGCGCGCGTTACGTGTCTTCATATGTCACGATATTTTGACAGCTCAAAACACGCTCATAACCTTACCGTGTACAGGGGCAGGGGCCTTATTCAGTATGACCATTTTAAAGTCTTACCGTGCCGTATAATAAGGCCCCTGTACACAACTCAGGCATACGACAAATTCTGTCGAGTCTTTACATCGTCAATCCCACAGTATTTATTCGAATGTGTTCAATCAACACGTCCTGTTCTGATCTGATATACAAAGCCGCGAACTAATATTTAGGCTGATTAACTTTTCGTATGCCGGAACGCAGATCCACGCGAGACATCATAGTATATTACCATACGTGTGACTGAAGTAGTCTATTATTGCACGGCGTGAAGTTAGCAACGTGCCGTGCAATGATAGACAACTTAAGTGACGAGTATCGTATATTATTTTATAGCTGTCAGTGTGACATAAACCCGTACTTTATGCTTGCTACGCTTTTCCGTCAAATAGAAGATTATTGCACGGCGTGAAGTGCTAAACGCCGTGCAATAATCGACTATTTAAGTCATGGAAAAGCGTGCGTAAAGTGCGGGTTCAGGTCACACTGTGCTATAATAGAATTTTCATTGTGTCTGGAATCACGGCATACGAGGAGTTAATAGATTTTGAAATCGTATAGCAAGCTATCAAAGGAGCCATTTTGAGAACCCGTTGGCGTAAATAATAGATGACTTGACTTCTAAACGAGAGGTTGCCGGTTCAAATCCTAGAACGGATGTTCATGAACAGGTGGTACAAATTTATTATATCCATGTACCTGACTTGCTAACTAAACACACACAACAGAGATACACACGTCAATCTTACAAACTTCGTTTTTCATGGGGTTCAAAAATAGCGTAGGTACTTCACCGTGGAATAACGTCACAAAGCAATATCTTGCTATATTCCCAAGTAACCCCACTACTCCAAGCAAATCCCAGAACACAATAATGGCCACTTATCCCATTTACACTGAGCACCATTATAACTTCAATTCGCTACGAAATGGATATCATCTCACCTTGCCCGCCCCGTACAATTGCGACAAATCCCCAGATAAAGGGGATACTTCCAGATAGAGGGGGTATTCAGCAGATAAGAGGGCATTCTCTTAGTAAATTCAATTTGCCCCGCATTCGTTAAAGTCCGCTTAGCTTATTATGAGTAACTCCCAGGCTATTTCTCGGTGGAAGTGTTAAAGTACTAACTAAAGGTTTTAATTATAGTTGGCTAGTTGAAGTTTATTTTTATTGACCGACTTCCAAAAAGAAAGAGGTTCTCAATTAGTCTCTATGTTCTTTTTGTATTTCAATAAAATAAATGTATTGATTGATCGATCTTTGTTAAATAGATTGATTGATCTTTGTTACCCGATTACTCCGCCAATCGTAAACAGATTTCAATAAATATTTCTTCATACGTAGAGTTCATATCCGAGTTGGTTCCATTTAAATTTTAACAAGATCTCATAAGATTCTCCAGAGATATGATGATAAACATCTTAAACTTGCTACTGAAATGACTCGCGCGGCATGTGAAGTCGGTCATATCTTAATGAAAACTGAAGTTTATTATTTAGTGGAAGTTACAATCAGTGACTTAGAATAGAATAACTTATTATTGTATAGAAAAAAAAGTATTTGATAATGAAGATAGTTTAAAAACGAAAACAACCGACTTTCATGCCCCGCGAGTCAGTTTCAGTAGCATGTTTGAGACGAAACAATAGGATCATCTCGGAAATGTACTCTACCGATTTAAAAAAAATCATTCGAATCGGTTAACAATTCACGGAGTAATCGCGTATAACATACAAAATACAGACTAATTGAGAACATCCTCCTTTTTGGCAGTCGGTTGAAAATAACAACAACCTAATTAGGTAATACAATCGGCGATCTCATCGCATAAAGCAGTCTCTTCCAGATCACCTATCGATATGCTTGTATTTAATTATAAAAGGTTTCGATTGCATATACAAATTACCTTTTTAAAATTCATCAATTTATTGTGATGCATTGATAATGCTTACCAGATATTATTTTATAGTTAGAAAAAAAGAGGGAGTCCTTCGCCGAGCAGTAAAATGAAATAGGCTTATTACAAAGGAACTGAAAAACTGGCATCTTACTCTTAACTTTCTATAGCTTTTAGCTACAAACCATGTCTACATCGACGATCAATGATAAATATATAAATAGCCCCCATATAATTATATTACAAAGTTATACAATAACAGCCGTATTTATAAAGATTTAAACAAACACATAGCGCTGGATTAGACACAAGTAATGTCAATAATGCATTGGTTTGATTGACAGTATGCGTTAGCGAGCACTGTGAGACGTAGTGTCGTTTATGAATACGGATGTAAGGCAATTTCCTGATCTATAATTTACCAAAACTTTGAGAGTAGCCCTAAGAAAACAAAACAAGATCCTCTGTCCAAAGCAATCGCACAACAGTGGGTATAAATGGACTCCACATCAAACCCTCTTCATCGAGAACCACATGAGACATCCCTCGCTCCTCTGGATTAAGTTACACCACAAACGGTTCAGTAATAACTTCCTGAAGCTGAAAAGGCTTCTTCATAGATAGAAGGGTATAAGTTTATTTATCTATCTATGTCACCTGATGTTAAGTGATGATGTCGTTTACTACGTAGACTCTTGTTCAAAACTGCCCGTTCACTTGTGATTCCAAGACCCCAGCATTTAAAATAAATTATTCGTAAAGTTGTTCTTAAAACGATGAAAGGCACAATAAATAATTTTACTATGAAACTAACAATTTCACCTCAGAAGGTGTCGAGGGAATGAGCGTAATATGAAATGACCTTCCATTTCAAAGTTCATAAAAAGTTAACTCAAAACTTAGGCCCGGTGGGAGTTTGAGGTGAGAGCTTTGAAGTTCCGGTAAAATGCTCTTTTCTTCTCCGCAGTGGTTTGTAAACTTTTGGTAGCTTTCCATGATCTATCGAGACAGTATCTATAGTGTCTTATTGGTGGAGAACGATTTATATTTCATACTTTAGTTAAGTTTCTGTTAGGTAGAGTGAGGGAGTGTTTTTCTAAATTGTCTTGAAGATGCTTCGTTGTTTAGATCTGAAAATTTAATAATATATTTCGTACTTATTGTAATATCTAACTGAAAATTGTGGAGAGGGTGTTTTTAGGTAAGGTAACTACTATCTATCATAAGCGCCAGGCGCTATAACAAAAGAAATAAAAAAGTAAGTGCGTAGAAAGCTACGCGTTAGAAGTAAAACTTCATTTACATTCAAATATTGACTATTTAGATTTATGTGTTCATGACTTCCGTTGGATTTGGTGCTGCCCGTTCTTTGCTTTGTTCTTGCGAACACTGAGTACGCACAGACCGCTTAATCTCGCGTTTCCCATCGTCAACAATAAATTTATCAATATATCAATATATCAATATATTTAATACATTATTAATCTGACAAATATTTTCTAAAGGGGTGCACCCCCTGGAAAATTATTTTCTTGTCTCCAATGGCTACTTACATTACATTTTTCAGGCATTTTTTGCCTGTAGTTCTTTACCTTATCACGTTGCTTATATAACGACATGTTGGACGAAATCTCGTAAGTTCCCTGTCTATATAGGGATAGAAGAAGAAAGAAGGGATAAATAGAAGAATTCCTCGTTAAATTTTTCTCCCCCTCTCCTTTTTTTTCTGTCTTTACTAAAAACAACAATATTTTTATCAATTTTCCTCATACCTCTGTTGAATTTTTGCCAATAAAAAGTGTATGATGTTTCATACAATCAAAATAATTTAAGATATAAAAGCATCGACTTCAAATGCCGTTCTAGGCATATTCAGTAGCAAATCTGAGATGTTAATCATCATATGTTTTTTGTTTAAACGATTTCATTTCATTTCATATCTCTAGAGATACTGAACATACTCTTAATGAAATTGAAATGGGACCAATTGGTAAGCATACCCTTGCAAACAAAAAATAATTTTCCTGCTTTTTTGAAGTCGGTTAAAATAAGAGTGAAATCCACCTCCCTGTATCTCACGAGGGACATTTTTCGATTATAAGTTTTCGCCACAGATGTGAAATTTAGATAGGGTATAAGATATGTTATTAGATTCTTTGCTGAGACCGCAAAACTCAGATCGAATATTGAACCCACGGAAACGTTTCAGCGGAAATTGATATGAGATTTTTTGTTATTGAAAATATGTTTCATAACTTGGTATATAATATTAGATCAGTGTTTGTTTGACACTGGCCAAATACACTAATCGTGTGCACTGCCGGACTTTACGAGCCAGATTAGCAAACTAAAGTGGCAGTGGGCTGGACATATCAGCTGAAGAACTGACAACCGTCGAGGTAAACGAGTTTCTTGAGTGGAGGCCGCGTATCGACAAACGTAGCGTAGGAAGCCCTCAGACTAGGTGGAGCGATGATCTCCGCAAGGTGGCTGACAAGAGCTGTATGAGAGTTGCCGAGGATCGTGCTCAGTAGCGTGCGGTTGGAGAGGCCTATGACTAACATAGGCTGATGATGATTTGGAGCCATAGTGAAACTAAAAAAAAAACATTGTTACTTAATAAAAAGTGATCACAATTTTAAATAATATTTTATAATTTTTAATTAGCATTCAATTGTAATTCAAAACGAATTGGATCAAACGTAATCGATAATATCAAACATTTTTTGGTAATTTTATGAAATAATATATTTATTATTTGTAGGGTTATAGTTAATATTATTTAATAATCTCATAAAAGCTAATTCAGTGCCTGTATAGTAGAAATAACAATCGAGTTTTGTTCAATGATTTATCTATATGCCTAATAGGTAGTAGATTCGTAGATAATACCTACATGTATCTACCTACTTACTAACCTACATGTACCTACTTACTACTACTACATACATAGTATCTAACTAATATCCAATAAACTTGGCTGGCACCGACTTCAAATAGAGAAGTGGGTAACGCTTATAATAATTTTAAGTAAATTATTTTTCGCTTTTGAGTGCCTTTTTGTGGCTATGAAGTCGGTTTTATTTTTTATGAAAAATAACTTATTTCACCCTTTTTAGTGCAAAACAAGTTTTAATGAAATTACATGCATCTATTAAATTTCGTGTCTGGGCCGTTATACACTGACGGATATATACTTTTTGAAAATTTCAAGTATGTACCTACTTATAACGGTTAAGAAGATACAGATCTGTAAAGTGCGCACATATAGACACACGGACGGATGGACGGACGAACAGACAATAAAGTCTCAGAAAGTGTTCATTTGGTAGCCTTTGGGTTCGGAACTCTAAAAAAATTTACTTTAAATGCCGCGCTAAAGTGAAAATATTCACTAGTAATAATGATGTCATCAAGGTATCAAAGGACAATGTCCAAAATGGCCCTGTACAATTAAAGCATCTGACGCACACGATAATTAATTGTCTATTTTATTACAATAATTCCAAATACTTTTATAACACGGACTAGTTGTATTCCAAAATGAATATTAAAAAGTATTATTTGCGATTATTAACATTAATTGCCGCCATATGGCCAACAGAGTACTGAATCACTCTACTACGTTATAAGAGGCACTGCCCTATATTGTGGATACCCGAATTATGAAAGCACTGTGTAGCCAACCTAACAACGGAAAGTATTATTTACGTAGTAACTATTATATAATATGTGGTTTTATGCTTATAATTTTTTTTTGCTGTGTTGATTGGTACAAATTACGTTCATAATTCTGAGTTATTTAATTATGTATGCAGTGTCGCGGGACTGAAATGGCCGCCATCGTCGCCAAATGTCATGTCATGTCAAAAAATCTTAGGTATGTTTAAAAAAGTTTACACCCTAACAAGACTTTGCCCGGTAGAACATTCCTGTGAAGACAAATTATTTATATTTATATATAATTATTTATTATAATTATTAATATTTAATTATTTATTGAGGGCCCGGTGGCGTAATTGGGAGAACGGTCGGCTTTGATGCCGTGGTACCGAGTTCAAACCGCCGTGCACCAATGAATTTTTCTATCGAAAAATATATGTGCGCTTCTCACAGTGGCCCTCCGGTGAAGGAAAACATCGTTAAGAAACCAATTACCCCCGCATGGTGGTAGAACATATCTAGTGTCCGCCTGGCCAGCTACCACCCTCAAGTCAGAAAATCTGTCGCCAAACATCTAATGTCTTCCGGCAGCTATCCTTGAGAGCCAGTTCCCATTCTAGTCCACTTCTCTATCTTCGACCGCATCATCACTTAGCAACAGGTGAGATAGTGGTCAAACGCTTGCCTATAAGATATAAAAAAAATATATACCCACCTTTATTTCTATCTCGCTCACAGTTACCGTAAGAATATCTTATATGCAATAGCAACCTCCATTGTGTATAATCTTCTTGGGACTCTTCTACTAAAACTAGTACATTCTCCTATGTTTGAGGTATTTATCTCCATATCTCTGGTGATACTTATCAGATCTCGACAAAATGGGACCACCTCGAAGACGTATCCTACCTATTAAAAAAAGAATCATTTGAATCCGTTCACAATTGATGGAGAAATCGCGTAACATACACACAAAAAAAAAACATACGAATTGAGAACCGCCTCTTTTTTTGTGAAGTCGGTTAAAAAATGAAATTGTGCAATCGAAGGTAGGATATACAGACTGTAGAGTCAAAAAGCTACCAAATTAATTAATAATTAATTATGCAATCAAATTAAATTCCGTATCATCCAAACAAAAGCAGACAAAAATTGTATAGCAGTGTTGCTAATATTCATTTATCAGTATGATACAGTGACCGCACCGACCGCATCACAGAGCGACCGCAGCGAACCGCGACCACAAATGAATGACTCCCCGATGTTGGAGTACGACCGCTGCCAGTCGCTAACTCGACAATGTACAGTTGAAACAATTAATTAACTTTACGATTATTAAGCCGGCAATACATGTTGGCCAAGCGTTACCAAACGAAGGCCAATATCAACGTACTCTATATATATATACTGCATACTTGCCTTGCTTTGCCGTCGCTCAGTGTCGGTTGCCTGGTAACTAAGCAATCTACACTAAACTACTGAACTAGGCCCTATAGCGTAAGCATGCGCCAACATATCTAATACTATTAGAATCTTTGTCCTGAAATACTGACTGACTGACTGACAGACAACGCACAGCCTAAAACGCTGGTCGTAGAGACTTGAAATTTCGAAGGTATATTAGTCTTAGTACGTAGGGGTGTAATAAGAAAGGATTTCCCAAAATTCACCCCTAAAGGGGATGAAATGGGGGTTCAAAGTTTGTATGGAGAAACAAGATTAGATAGTCTTTTCTATCCGAAATTTCACACTAGTGCTCCAGTAAAAAAATAAATATATGTTTCAGGTTTTTTTGAAAATCTACGCCTAAGAGGGTGAAATGGGGTAACAAAGTGTGAAAATCAATATTGTTTTAGATTGCGCTGAAATTTGGCATGCAGCTAGTTATTACAACGTTAGTTAACTATGAAAAAGGATTTTTCCAAATTCACCTCTAAAGGGGATGAAACGGGGGTTCAAAGTTTGTATGGATAAACAAGATTAGATAGTATTTTCTATTAAAAACTTCATACAAGTACTCCAATAAAAAAAATAAGTAAATACGTGTTTCAGGTTTTTTTTTAATTACACCCCTAAGGGTGAAATGGGGTAACAAAGTGTGAAAATCAATATTGTTTCGGATTGTGCTGAAATTTGGCATGCAGATAGTCATTACGAAGTTAGTTCCCTCTTAGAAAGTATTTTTTAGTACGGGGGTTCAAACGCCAAATACTTACTAGAATTTATTTAGCTTGCAATTTTTGAGCAAAACAAATACAAACATATGTCACAAATTGTAAATTATATAAAAGCTGTTAGCTTTGTAACAGCGTTCGCCTCATTCCCGACTACCGAAAACCGCGTAATTTAAAACTACCCTTTTGTTTATGGAATATTTGAAACTCGCACATAAATAAAGTAAATTGCATTCACCAATAACTATTTTATATAATACATAATAATGTAAGTGATAATTCAAAGATAGTATACGCAAGCTGGCTGGCAGCGGTTTTTTTTTTACTGACGATAAGCAAGCGTTTGACCACTATCTCACCTGATGTTAAGTGAAGATGTGATCGACGATGTAGCACGCTTGCCTAGAAGATACCTGTTCACTCGCGATTTGGAAACAAAGAGCCGAAGATCGAGCTCAGCGTTGTGCCATAGGAGAAGCCTATGTCCAGCAGTAGATAGAGATACCATAGGCTTATGATGATGATAATGATTATTTGTAATATTGCATACTCATAATATTTTGTTCTATTTCATATTTTGCACATCAAGTAAAATTTTAAACCTTGCAATATTACTCAAATGCTTACAAGGAATTTACAACATATGTATAAACATTCGCTTCACCTCAGCTATAATGCTCCGAAAATACACAGCCTATATATATAAAAGTTACTAGTAATATGACTTGCAGTAAAAAAATATTCATACACACATTCATTATAATCACGTATTTTTCCCGTTGGGGTAGGAAGAGACAAATACTTTTTTCCACATGCTACGACCCTGTCTTTCGCTTCTTCCATTTTCATGAGCGTCTTCTACGAGCGTCGTACATGCTCGGCGGTTATAGGTTCTTTTGACTTGGCCTTTCTTTTAAAAAAAATATACATACTTTAATAGGGATATGTTAAGGTCTTTCTATCGCTTATCATCATTCTACTGGACTATGGACTATTTCCACTGCTGGACATAGGCACACCCCGGATACTCGACTAAATCCTTGTACAAAGCCGCGTTTTAACGGCCTGTTATACAGACACTACACAAATTTGTTGACTGACTCTTTTGGTTAGGCGTTAAAAAGTGTAAATCAAACCCGTTACACCATTATCTCTTATACCATAGCTAATAATTATATATTCTACTACATAGTTTAAATTTGGTCACACCTTATGGATTCGAGTTGATATCTTCACCTTCTTCCAAAAACTTATCTATTTACAAAGTCTTGGCATTGGTTGTACTAAGTAAACCACATTTCATCAAAGTACATCATTTCATCAAGGGCTTGGGTTTACACGTACTCCTTTTGTCAAGTAAAACCTCAAAACCACCCTATCTCTAAGCGAAATCTATTAACAAAATAGTGAGTCGAGTTTGAATAATCCCCTATGATGGAAATGGGGCCCTTTCATAATGTGTTGAAAATATTGAGCCGCACAAAATCACCTGTTTGATCCTTATTGAAATACAAAGTAGGGTGTTAAAATGCCATCTTCATGGGATTATCAAGGGTTTGCACTAAACTAACCACCTGTTTGAAAGATCTATCTACTATCGTGCAAATTATGTTTGTTGCGGATGCAGTTAGATGCTATGATTTTTATGTAAGGTAGAGATTTTCAAAAAGGGGCGGTATAATATTGTCCCATAGCAGTTGCTGTCTGTTACGAAACAGTTACTTAAAAAAATATGTTTTCTTTGTGAGATTCTGAAATTGTTGACCAACGAGTCCAAAGTAGAGAGTAAAACATATAACCCTCCTTTTTGCTTCGCTGTAGTTGACTAAAAACGAAAATAATTATGTAAGTATAATAACTAAAACAACCGACTTCCATGCCGCACGAGTCAGTTTCAGTTGGAGATGTTTATCGTCATATCTATGGAAATACTAATCAGATCTCGATGAAATTACAATGGAATCACCTCGGAAGTAAACTCTTTTGAACTAAAAAATATTTTAAATCAGTTTTGGCGAAAATATTGATGAACATACATAAAAAAAATACATACAGACGAACATAGAACCTCCTCCTTTTTAGAAGTCGGATAAAATATAAACCCACGGCAAAATAAAACACTTATAGATTTAAAACGGGAATTTAAGTGTCGCGTAAGTCACGTTAAATTCCCGTCTAAGTCCGTATAAGTTTAAAATGAACGTGAGCTTTTATAATACAATAAAACACATCGAGTATTAGTCTTGCACGCAACCACGTGGCTGTATGTAGTATGTACCCAGTTAATTTGTCCGTTTGAGACTTTTTTGTGCCAGAAGTTTTCTGCGCCATTATGTATTCGTTATTGGCATGTTTACTTCTATATACAATTATTGGTTAGATGAGTTTCTCTACTGATCATATTTTAATATGTAGGTTATAATCGATCACAAATTATACTATCTAATAAAATTTAATAGCAACCCATCTAATAAAATTTGACTTTAATTACTAATGTCCCGGGAGAACAAACTCCAAATTTCTCGGTATTTTTCTGCGTTCATTTTAAATAAAATTATACTCCTAATTATGATAAAGTTACAAGAAATTTTCCATAAATAGTGAAAATGAAAGTTTTTACTCAAATAAATGTGGATGTAAGAAGATATATCGGCTCAACGATCTTCATTCAGGTTCAACACTCGCTCCTTTGGGATGAAGGGGAACTGTAGAAATATGAAATATACCTACAGGATGTACTCGCACTGCATTTGCAGAATTTTTGACCGATTTTTAACTTTTTTTTTACTTAGACGGAAAATTTAATTAATCTGTTTGCATGTTTTTTCTATTTGCTACCAAAACATTAAAGATCTTTAATCATGAAAAGAAACCCATAGTAACTGAAAATGACTCGCGTGGTATGTGAAATCCGTTCCATGTCAGGTATAGTTTTTAAACGGTTTTTTCATTCTGTAACACAAGCATCAAAAATATGTTTATTGTAAACATAGGTTAATAATTTATTTATATTCTTTTTGAAAAGAAATTTGACAAACATTATCAGCCAGCTGCATATTCCACCTCTCTTTGGGTAGGCAGTTATCGGTTGCAAAGTCAAAACATATTTAAAACAATAATAATTTCTTAGCTGTAACTTTTTTTGTTTTTTTTTTTTCTAATTTTTTCATGATGGCGTAACTCAAAATGATTAGTTTATATTAGTTAATTACATAAACATTAAATTTTATTCTTTGTTGGGTTAATTTTGATAACATTTACCAAAAATATGTTTAATGTTTCCTATGTTTGACATTTAGTAGATTATCGAAGTATTAATAAGAATTAGTAGGAATTGAAGTAATATTCCTCAATCCTTATTATTAAACCATCCTATATACCAGAGTCGAACCTTTCGCTATCACCCCACGGGACAAAAGTTGAAGCCGCAAATACAGCCAAAACTAGCTCTGAACAAAAAACTAGTTGTTTGAGATCTGTTTAAACACATAAAATCTTTGATATATTATTGAGGATATGCCAAGTAAACACATTGTGTTGCGATATTTATGAACAGTATGATCATGTTGATGTGTACTTACCCACATTATAGTACGCTTAATGCTCATTATCATCCAGTGCAGGACAAGGGCTTCTTCCAATGCAAAATCTATCTGTGCTCTGCCAGTCACTGCAAACTAATAATCAGTAAATACGCCTATCTCGACCTTAGGTAATTGGTTCTGCAACACACTTCAGCTTGCTAATAAATATAATTCATAGTCATAGTTAGTAATAATAGTATGGTAAATGGAGAATATTTCAAGAATACCAACAGTAATATTAAGTAGTTGCGCCGGGAAGCGCGGGCGATACGACGTGCGTTGCCGCCATCCTAGCCGCTCCCAGACGATGACCTACGTATTAGGTTGAAACCTGGTCGGAGCACATCCGAAGTAAATACACGCGAACAAAAGCCGGTACGTTCACATTAAAATGAATAATTTTCGCGAAAACTTTCAAACTAAAAAAGTAATATTAAGTTTTGAATTGCATCGTGTTATAAGGTTATAACGCCTAGAAATTAAAATACCCATTATAAACCTAATATATTTGCACATACAGTACTGGTTTTGAGCCCGTAGCACTTTTTGAAAACCAGACACAAACGCGCTGAATCAAACAGACTGATGGACAAAAAAGTGATCCAGTAAGGTTTTTTTTTTCCTTTTGATGTAGGCACGGAACCTTTAAACGCTCTCTTCCCTCTTACAAAACCAAAAGTTCTCTCTTGTTACAGAAAGTATAAAAGATTTTTTGCATTGCGACAAAAAACTGATTCAGGCAAAGATTAGATACAATCAAAGGTCGGGGATTTAAGGAGCTGAATGTATTAGTAGATAGTGGGAGAGTGCACAGATAGTGAGACTGAGAAGTTGGAGATAAGAGATAAGAGAGATTTATTTGGGAAGGCGTGAGGAATTGTTTAGGCAAGATTGGGTAATGGAATCTTGAAAATATTTTACTTTTTTCTAGAAAATACTGCGTATATAAAATACTATCTTCGCCTCGCGGTTATACCCGCTAACTAAGGGCCAACTATTGACTTTTTCATCCCATCTATTCGAAAAGTGATGGTTTGGTCCTCGATAAGTGCGCGCAAAGTAGGTCATTTCTGCGCTAGGGCGGGAAAGTAATTTTTTAATTTTTGGCTCTGACTGTTCTTTTGAACCGACTTCAAAAAAAGGTGGAGGTTTCTCAATTCGACCGTATATATATATATATTTTTTTTTTTTTTTTTATGTTTGTTCGCGGATAACTTCGTCGTTTATGAACCGATTTCGATTATTCTTTTTTTGTTCGAAAGAAGATATCCCAAGTGTAGTACCATGGTAATTTTATCGAGGTATAATAAGTATCTCCAGAGATATTGAGATAAACATCTCAAAATTGGTACTGAAAATGAATACCGCGGCATTGAAGTCGGTTGTTTTTTAGTTTTTAAACGATATTATATAGTGCCATGTCTAAGGAGGTTCAATAGTAATATTGTACGGGAAATGTTACTGTCCTATTAAATAGAGAGCGCGCGGCGTTACTTAAGTTAAAAAAAATGCCGCAATGTCATATAGACGGGGAAACAACTAAAAAAAATAAACTGGCCAAGTGCAAGTCGGACTCGCACTAGTAGGGTTCCGTAACACAGTAGAGTATTCTATAACTATGATTTTTCGCAACTACAAAAATAACTTTGTTTTTCATAGTAATTGTATGAAAAACAAAGTTATCCTTGCGGTCGTTATATCTCAAATACTGCTGACTGTATCTCATTCAAATCAATTTTCGTTGACAGTTTTTATGAATATATTTTTTCTAGATTTTTCACTCCCTTACTTCAAAAGTTAGAGGGGGCACAGATTTTACCACTATAGACGTGCTTATCTTTTAAAGGATTGAATTTGAAATAAAATGATTTTAGGAACCTTAATGTCATTTTTAAAGACCTATCCATACACGTATAGGTTTGAACAAAAAAATTTTTTTCTGTTTCAGTTCCATGTATCCCTTAAACTTTTATATTTTTTATTTTTGTATAAAAATCGGAAAGCGGTTTACAGAATACATCAACCTACTAAGTTTCAATTCTGTAGTCCTAATAGTTTCGGAATAAAATGGCTATGACATACGGACGGACAGACAGACAGACAGACAGACAGACATGGCGAATCTATAAGGGTTCCGTTTTTTGCCATTCGGCTACGGAACCCTAAAAATAAGCGCGCAAAGTGGCACAATACACATATATTTTGGTGGCCAAGAAGAAGAAAAAAAAAGCACTAGAATTATTGGGATTTTTAGTCTGTTGTCACAGACTGACATTATAACACTTTTAACCATGGAGTTGGAAATACATATAGACATGGAGGTGCCGCGATACATTTGCTTGTATGGATATAACTTAAAAAAAAGTGCCTAGAAGTCATAATGGAACCTAAAATGACTGCCATTGATTGTCCTTTGGTCCATTGATGACCTTGATTGACACAATCCTAGCAATGGACCAATGGACAATTAATGGCATACGTTTTAGGTTTAGATATGCACCTTTTTTCTGTAGGTATTTCATGTCCTCCTGTATAATTATGTCAATGAGTTAAGGGTAAAATGTTAATCGGGTGAAAACTGCAAAAGGTGCAAAGTTTTTATCGGAAACTAAGTATTTATTGGTTTATTACGTTTGTTTATGTTAATCAGCGTCTTTTACAAATTTATGCTCTTGAATTGCTATTTTATAGAGCCTTTTATTTATTCCCTTTTCTCATAGAGGGGGATGAAAAGCAGAGTGTAAAACTCGGCTAAAATATTATTTTCTCTCGGCCGACGTACTTTAAATCCCTCGCTACGCTCAGGATTCTACTTTAGAATCCTTTCGCTTTGCTCTGGATTTAAAAAAGTGGCCTCGCAGTAACGTACTATATTGCACCCTTGGTATACAATCTACTATTATAGTGTACATTAAAATTGATGGATTGGCATCGATTTTAATGAGTATCCCTAGTATAAGATGGTAGAGATATGGCATTAGCGAGCTCAAAACGACACAGCAAGATAGTGCGAAATAAAAATTAACTTATTAGCGTTGGGCTGCCCAGCGTAAAACCTCAGAATACAAAAAAAAAATAAACAGAAATCACGTCCAACCGTGATTCAAGCGACGCTCTATGTCCTAAACATGTATGAAAGCACTCATGAAAGTGGAAGAAGCAAAAGAGGTATGTCAAGATCGTAGCATGTGGAAAGAAGTAGTCTCTGCCTAACCCAACGGGAAAAGGCGAGATTTTAATGTATGTATGTTAATTAATAGTACCTAGCAATAGCCCAACGGCTAAGGCGTCGGCCCGATAATCGAGAGGTCGTGAATTCGATCCCCACCCATTGCACTATTGACGTTAACCCACTCCAGACACAAGCATATTTGTCTTATTTGGGTTAACAAGACTACTAGTAATGTGACCCACATTGCTAATAAGCTTTAAAAATAATTGAATTTCTTAATTGTGGGGATAAACACCTCAGAATTGTACTGAAAATCACCAGCGCAGCATTTAACGTCTGTTTTTTGTTTGTTTTTTAAACGATTTTAAATTATTTAGTTAGAGCCACATCCCAAGTGTATTCACCTATTTAGATCCACCCAGGGATCACTAGTAGCCTTAAAGTCTAATCTTACGGACGCAGGTGGGCGAAAATAACTCAACTTAAAGTAGTGGTTGTATTAAGAAACTCCATTAAACTTTTGAACGATCTGTCACCTCTGCAAGCGCTTTATTTAAGACACCAGGTGGGTCTTAGGCTTTTAAAACTTAGAAGGGCTGAATGCCTAAGTGCTACTTCATCATATCTAATCAGAAAGTTCAAAAAGATCATACATTTTGTTTCTACTACAATGTCAGTTTGTCTATTGGTTTGTTTGTGATTTTTTCATGGTCAAACGGCTGGACTGATTTAGCTGAAATTTTGCACAGGGGGGTCTTATTGCAGATAGCACTATATATAAATATATTTTCGTAACAGCGGCTTTCGGTACAACGGCTTTTCGAAAGGGCCAACCATTTAAAAATATTTTGCCAACAGCGTGCGTCGCAACGACGACATTTCAAATTACATTCAAATCGGGGTAGCCTTTACTATGCATTGGGCTCACAGAAATATTAAGAGGAAATGCAGAGTACAATTTTCCATACAAATGTATTTCTCCGTTTCCTCCCTGGAAAATACTTCTAGAGCAAAATTTATTTTTTTTCTCGTTAAGATTTTTGAAGGGTCATATCTATTTGCAATTGGTTGGTCAAAAAAAGAAAATAATAGGGGCGTAGAAGACCTTGATTTTTTGTAATATAATTATTTATCTAGAAGCATTTTCCAGGGAGGAAATGGGGGAATACATTTTTATGGAAAAGTGCACCCTGCGTTCCTTCTCCATAATAAGGTATTTATTCATATTTCTGTGATTAGGCTACAGGATATTTTTATTTTACTATTTATTTTTTTTATTCTGTAACGCAGGCAAAGCCGCTGGGCACACGCAGTGATTTTATAAAAAATAATGTTGGATAAACTTCTCATGAATATTATAAAAGATCGCGACTGCCTTTCGGTGACAAAGTTCGAAGAGAAACAATTTTTAAGAACATAGAAAATAAAAGTCACTTCGGTAAAGACAATACTTATTTGACTTTTGATAACTTCTAAACAATGTTTTTGGTACATTGCTATTTTATGTAAATTAGGAGAATGGAAAAAATACGAATTCTGTTACTTATTTGGAGTTTTGTTCACAAAACGTGCCAACAATTTTTGCTTATTTCTGAGACTGTCTGTCCGTATCTGATTATCTGAACTATAACAGAGCAATAAGAACATACTTCAAAATTTTTCAAAGTGTATATTACAGTCGTACATTTTATCTGTTTTATTTTTTTTAATTACGAGTTTTATCCATGTTTCTATCTACTTTCTAAACGGAAGTTAACAAAATTAACCAAATGAGAACATAAGTCAATCTACATTTTCTACTGTTTTCTACAATCAACAAATTACCACCAAACATATTCTCACTCTTATTAATATAATTTTAGATATACCTAATTATAATTTTAAATTATATAAATTTAAACTTCGAAACTCCTAATATATATCACTGTTATAAACAACAGAAATTCTCGCCTTTTTCTGTCGCCTGCAAGAAAATAAATCGTCGAATGGACAGTGCGACTCCATAAATCGTGGAGTTGGTAAAGTATTACAATAATTTATTATTTTATTTTAGCAAGTCTAGACTGAAGTGAGTACCTATTTTGTGAAATGGCCGTCTTTGAAATCGACAAAAGGCTATTAATTTGGTAAAGTATTGGTACGTATTTGATGACCATATAAAGTGTATAATCATTATTATAACTACCGCTGCATCAGAATTAATTTCAGAATTCAGGCGTGAAATAGTCATGTTTGGAACGGATTTTAAAACAGTGTTATGTGAATTTATTACGGTGAAGTTATGAAACCTATCCCTGCTCTTTATTATTAAAGAGGTTATCTAGGTACTAAGTGTTTTGTGCAATATTTATACCTAGTAAAACTAGCTGTTTCCCGCGGCTGCGCCTTCATTTAAAGTATTCTGTGTTAATCTAATCCAGGGCTTAAAGTATCTATATAATTAATTTAATCTAAGTCTGTTCAGCTATTCTATCTATGTGATTAAGTAACAATTAAATATTATAGCATAGTACATACTTTCATGCTAAAATATTAGTAGGACAAATCATACACCAACTAGCAAGAAGCGTAAGCGTATTGTAGTTAATTTACCAGTACCCATCCGAGGCCTAGCGTGCTACCATCCTCGACCGCATCATTGCTTACCAACAGCTGAGATAGTGGTCAAACGCTAGTCTCTGTGATATAAAAATCAATCTGATTAGAATTCGTTTTAACAGACTATAACTACACATCCGCTCTAGTACATATCACAATCTGCTAAAAGAGTGATTCCATTACACTAAAAGTAAATTTCGGGTATCTGTGTCCAACAAAACAATCCTTTGGAGTGCTGCAGAATGGCTGCAGAACAAAAACAATTGTCATGTTACTTTTTTAAGGTCCCGCCGAAAAACAATACAAAACTCCGCGTGGAAACTTGCCCCTGGCAAACTGGCAACTCTGGCTGTGCCCTAACCAGAGTGGTCAAAGCTCGCTTTATTTTTTTAACCGTTTCCTGCACAGATGTGAAAGTTACTGCCAAATCTAAGATTTATGTACGTTTACTGTTTTTGTGGGTTTGATTTTGCCTCAATTAGCTTTAAACAAGCTGGTTCATACCGGAAAAAAATTATAACCAGTAGAGTATATCCAACATAGACTTTGAAAATAAAAACAATTGGCATGCTTTTATAATGGTTTTATTAGAAAATTACCGTTATTATTAAAATCGTAACAGCGTACTACAATACAATTCAATATTATGACATTGTAAAACTCAAATGATAGTATATACTCGTAGTAAGTACGTAGTACTTAATATACTCGCATAAAATGAGTGGGCATAAACCAGGATAAGTCGCTCGTTTAACACCTGTAAACATTTATTTACGCTTAATTTGTAGAAAAGTAAAAACTATAAACTTTAAATACATATTTCTGGCATGGAGTATTATTGTGAAAAAACCCTGTATTTTACCAATGATACATTTCTGTTGCAGATAATATTAAATAGGTAGGTAGAATTGTAAACGAAATATAAATACAACATTGATTTAGAGCTACGTCCTTATTTCCTCAACTAAACAGAAGTAGTGAATCTGTACAATGTCACTGTAACGTATTGTTACTCACCATATGAGTGATGAAGGCCATCTAGTTGAGCTATTCGGAACGTCGTTTTAACGCGCCACTTCTAGTTTGTTTGATCTTTGCCACAGAGCATAGAGGAAAATGTTGCAGTTAACTTTTGAGCTTCGCACGGTTTGTGCGTTCTTCTTACACAATGATAATTGTGTATTAAAATGACTATAAAAGATCAGTGAGTCGATGTTAAACATTGTAAAGTTAATCGATGGTAATAATAATTCAAATACGATGAATTATTATAAAATAAAATTATTGTACTTTATCCAGTATCTATTTATATTCCGGTGAAGTTCAAGTCATAGTTGAGTCATAATTATGCCTTATTTATATTCAGCATGCGTGTTTTAGGGTTTTTTGCTTCGAAGATAATTTTAAATAGAACAAAACTGTACATGTTTCCAACATTGGGGTGTTTCTCTTACACTCATATATATAATCGGCGGCGGTTGAAATTGCCAATGATCGATATTTATAAAGTAACAAGTATATACGTAGAAAAACAGAAGTTTATGAAAAAATATGCAAATGATAAACGTCAAACCCACATTTCCGCGTTTCCGCTAAAAACTATTTTATTCACATGCGTTTTGTAACCATCCAATATTACCGCTTTCCGCCTTACGCCGAAAATAGATAAAATACTATAAAAAAAATAAAGATAAAGTGTAATCTGTACGCGCAATGTAAATAAAACTTACCAACTCAAAGCTTACCTATCGCTGGAGAGCAGAGGATGTTGTTTGATTTAGTAGCTATTTTTGGCAGCAATTTTATGTGACATTATGAGTTGCGGGTATGCACCTTTTTGTAGGTATATCCAGTCCTTATATTAGGTCAATGGTTATAACATTCTATTTTTAAATAGCGGAAACTTCGTCAGCGTTATTTCCGTACAAAAAATAGTCTGAGTTACTTCCAAGCTTAAAACATTTTTACTGCAAAAAGAAAAGAATTCTACGTTTAAGTACACCGTACAATCAAACACTAGAAACCCAAGTCTGTGCCTTACCTTCTTTATTTTCCGTTACATCCTGTCCAGCTCTTACATTTTCTAGACACGTACAGAGCGTTTGCAACATTTTACTGTAGATTTGGATGTGGCTTTTATTTCACCGCATTATTTTCCGTTGATAATTACAAAAACAAAGCCTGGAATTTAACAAGCACTGGATACTGGCAGCATATAAAACTAAGAAAAAGAAAAGACATGTTTTTGAAGTAATACTTCTTTTGGCGCGATAGAGAAAAATTATGAGAGTGAATTTTTACGATGCGTGCGCACACCGACACTGAATTTAACATCGTGAAGTTAGTTCTAGGTGGTACGATGCGCGCGCACACCGACACTTAAATTTTACACCGTAAACTTAGTTCTAGGTGGCATGACTATGTTCAAGTTGTATATGTCATATTTAACGTCATATTTTTACGGTAATAAAACCTTTTTTATTTAAATAAAATCTTTTTGATTAATTTTAATATTTATCGTTAATCACTACTGCATTTTAGTTTTTTTTCCATACGCCATAGAAGTATAACTTCTAACGCGTGTACATAAGTACACACACTCTTTTTTTAAAATAATACATACTTCTGAATCTGTTGGCGGGAAAATCAAAATGTGTGGGGTTTTACTAATACTGCATACCCTATGGTATATATTTAGCTTTAAAAAATACTTGTGTCGTGTTTGACTTGGACTGGACTGTGTGACTAAGGAGTAAATTTAGATGTAACTTTGACTCAATTTCTTTAATATAAATACTATTTTTTAAATTTTATATTATTACTAGCTGCGCCCCGTGGCTTTGCATGCGATTAATTCTAGTTTTAAACATTTCTCTTTAATCACTCTATCTATTGATGAAAACTGCATTAAAATCAACGGTACGTAGTTCAAAAGATCTAAGCGTACGGACGCAAGAAGCGACTTAGTTATAAACTATGTAAAGATAGGTCACTCTCTAAGTACATCAATTGTGTCGAGCCATAATATAATTTTATAAGTTCTGAAATGTGGCGGTAACTAACAGCATTCACGGAAAATGTTGTCAAATAAGTTTAGTTCAGCAGTAAAATAAAAATTGTTTAACACACTTGCTCATAAAGTGTCACTTATTTCACTGCAATTAGGCACATAATGACATCTGTTATTAAACTGTAACTTTTTCATTACTATTATTCACAAGTGAGTTTTTTTTTTTTTGTTTCTTTATGGCTCCACACGATTAGTGTATTTAGCCAGTGTCAAGTATTGAAATTTTTCAAGTTTTTATGAATGTTAGTCGTAGAGATAGGTCAAAGTCACATTTCAGGTCAGTTGTCAAGTAAAAGTCTAGTCTAAGTCATACCTTCAGTAAAGATGTGGTGTTTACTGAAGCTTTTCAGTGGAATTTTGGTGAGAACGCAAATAGCATGTTTTTCAACATTGTGCTGTTTCCCTACACTCGCACACATTCACCGGTACTTAATGGTTAATAATCCACATTTATTACATATTAACACGCGGAAGAACACAAGTTTTAGGAAAGAATACAATGAGATCACACACACTTTTCCACGTTCCCGCCAAAACTCCCACAAGTGAGTTATAGATTTTTTTTAATTTTATTGGTTGAGTTGCTTTGTTTTTAAAAAAGTTTCGATACAAAAAAAATCGTGTTCAATAGTACAAATAAATTAATATACCTATTGCTTGCTCATTTTATGCAACTTCGTATTTAAATAGATAATTTTAACTTTTACGTGTTTAATAAACAAAACTTTCACTCATATATAACTATTGTTTTCTTTGTAAAACTATAAATTCCCTATTCTGTACGTGGCTAAAAGCCTTAAACGGAATTCGAGACAAACAAAAAAAAAGAAACCTCATTATGTTTAGTCTATGGTCGCCATTGTTAGTCTATGGTCGCCATTGTTAGATGCGCGCACATAGGAAAACTAATGAATTTTTCCCGCCGGCGCCATTGCGAAAAAAATTTCACAACTCGTTTTCACTAATGAAATTATAGTTATTTTTTAATTGAAATATCTACAAATACTAGCTATGAAGAACATTATTTATGTACACCGCCCGATATAAGATGTAAAGCCCTTTGAATGTTATGGAAAGTTTATTACCTGAAAACTCCAAGGTAAAACATCTATTGTCTACTATATAAAATGATTTTTTAGTATTATTTTCTTCACAATGGGGTTTAAAAAGCGTCGTATGATACACGTGTGTATTGATTATTACCATCCTCAGCTCTCCCTAACGGCTCGGGTCTCAATGGCGCCTCTGTGGTGATCACCAACATTACACACTTGTGCCACAATGCAAAGAGTAACATAATATATACTCTATAATGTACTATTATAAAAAGTTAATTTCTTTAAGTTTTTTTAACGATTTCAAAAGGGAAGAGATTATCAGTTCGTCTGTATGTGTCTATGATTTTTTTGTATGTGTGTTCAAAGATTTCCCAGTTAATTGTGAACCGATTTTCAAAATGTGTTTTATTCTAAAGAGCAACTCCTGAGATTGTCCTATAGTAAATTTAGTAAACAGTTTGAAGTGTTTATATCTCTATATCTCTGTAGACTGAAAATGATTACTGTGGCATTTAAAGTCAGTTTATTTCGTAGTTTAAACGATCTTAAATTATTATTTAAAATAAAATTGTACTGATAATCTAACAGCTTACGTCTCTAGTTCTCTACATATAACGTCAATGCCACCAACTTTAAAATATAATTCTTTGCTCGCGGGAACAATTTCATACAAGCCTTACAATTTCTAGACACGCGCCTCACATTTGCAGCATGTTACCAAGGATTACGATGTGGCTCCCAGTTTCTTTTTGTTTTACGTGCATTTTGAACTAGCGTTAGAATGTGTTGAGGTCTTATTGATTTACGACTTTTTGGAAGTTGCGTTGTTTATAGACTTGTTGACGGTTTGCTTATTAAAATGTTGTATTTAATAACGTATCTCTTGAACCTTTAATAAACCTTTCTCTTGAATCATTCTATCTATTGATGAAAGTTTAGGAGGTTTAAGCGTACAGACAGCGGGAGCCACTTTGTTTTATAATTAAGATTTTAAGTTTAAAAACTAAAACAACCAACTTCTTACCGGTGAGTCAATTTCAGTAGCAACTTTGAGACGTTTATCGTCATATCTCTAGAGATACTTATAAAAAACATACAGACGAATTGAGAACCTCCTTCTTTTTGGAAATCGGTTGATAATAATGAATAGAAGTGTATAATGTAAAGTAATACATGGAGTTTTTGGCGGGAAGTGAGTGTGTGTGCAGTGTTTGTTCTATTTGTAGGTTTTCCTAAAACTCGTGTTTTTCCGTGTGTTAATGTGTAATAACATGTGGATTACTAATTATTTGGTATCAGTGAATTTGTGCGAGTACAGGAAAACGGCACAATGACGAGAAACGGGCAATTGTATGTTCACGCCAAAATTCTATTAAAATACTTCAGTAAGATCGACATATTATATACTAAGGGTATGACTAAGGCTGGACTATGACTTTTACTGGACTTAAATATCACTTTAACTCGTCGTATCAATTTGAATTTACATAAAACTTGAATTACTCTAATGCTTTGGCACTGGCTTAATACACTAATCGTGTGGTGCCATAGAGAAACAAAAAAAGTCTTTACATACTGGACAACAGAACTGACTTTAATCTTAGAATACATGTGCATTCTTTGAGTATACAGCCAAGATTTATCTGATTGTGCAATACATTCAAGACGTCTTCATTCTGAACTGGCTGCACCAAAAATCTTGCAAGTTGAACTCCAGGAGCCAATAAGCGAACAGTCTGTTTGTTTTTTGATGATCTTTCATACGGGGTTCATGTAACCTCTTGTGATTACGGACTTGACCTTAACCCATGACCATTAAAGGTACGCCACACCGCGGCGTCCTGCGATCAGCGGGCGCGATCTCAGTACTTTTAAATTGTTTTCTGATCGCGTTTGGTGTGAACCAGTCGGTTCAAATACTAGCGCTATCTGATCGCCGCCTATATCGCGCACGCAGGACGCTGCGGTGTGTCCGTACCTTTACAAAGATATCTTCAGATAAGATAGATAATATTATATTATATAAAAAATAAAAGAATATATTCTAGTAAAACCGATAGGTACGGTTTCTTTTAATAATTTCGTCCAAAAACGCTCTAACCACATCTAAGCTCTCTCATCTCACATATTAGGTACTTGAAAAGCTTTTAGCACATACAAGCATTATGCTTTACATATAAAATCTAATCTTTCAGCAAACACTGCAAAAACTTTACCTTCTATTGCGCTAGGCCAATCAACTGAATTAACTTGTAAGCGATTATCGCCATTATTGCAATTTTTCTTGTCCACAGATTCAAAACGGGACCATTGCAACAAGACAGTAGAAATCTACGAAGATGTCTCGTCACCTCCAGTGACGCCAGAAAACTTCGGCAGATCGCTCACTTGCACATATAGGTGAGTAACACAATTTTTTTGCGCCTTTGAATTCCAGAAAATACAGGTGTTAGGAACAAATCATATTGATGTTCTGCCTGATTTGCTACCAAAAGTAGCCTACTACCACGAAGGAGAAAATCTGCCACCATAACCTTTCGCTGTTCTGGCTGCACACAGCCCTTGAGATTCAGAGTATTCTAGGCCTAGCGTGTTCCAAGTAAGTTTTTAGGGTTCCGTACCCAAAGGGTAAAACGGGACCCTATTACTACGACTCCGCTGTCCGTCTGTCTGTCTGTCTGTCTGTCTGTCTGTCTGTCTGTCTGTCTGTCTGTCTGTCTGTCTGTCTGTCTGTCTGTCTGTCTGTCTGTCTGTCTGTCTGTCTGTCTGTCTGTCTGTCTGTCTGTCTGTCTGTCTGTCTGTCTGTCTGTCTGTCTGTCTGTCTGTCTGTCTGTCCGTCTGTCACCAGGCTGTATCTCATGAACCGTGATAGTTGAAATTTTCACAGATGATGTATTTCTGTTGCCGCTATAACAACAAATACCAAAAACAGAATAAAGTTTAAAATAATAGAGGGTCCACATACAAGAAACGTGTTTTTTTCGGCATTTCACGCCATCTATGAACACTTAGTTAGGTAAACGTCCCATAGATGGCGTTACATTGAAATGACAATTCCTAACACCTTTGTTAGACGTTAGATGGCGTTATAAGAAATAAAATGTTTATTATTTATTATTTTTTGCTGGCGAAAAATGATTGTGGTATATTTGCTGATCATATAAAATACTGTAGTGTGGTACGGAACCCTACTAGTGTGAGTCCGACTTGCACTTGGCAGGTTTATATTTATTTGTTTGGGACTTCATCACGGTCAAACAGCTTGACCGATTTAGCTGATATTTTGCGTAGGGATAGCAAATACTATGAAGTAGGCTATAAAATACTTTTTGACGCGGGAGAAGCCGCCGTGCATAGTTAGTTAACAAATAAATAAAATAAATTATTTGGTTTAAAGTTGACGTAAAATAAATTAGTTAGGTATTCAAAATATTTTGCCATATATTTCACAGTATTCTTATTTATATGCTTAAACAAAAGGACTTCAAAAAATTCTAGATAAATATTTATATTCATCAAGACTTGTTCTACGTGCAACCTCCATTAAGAATTATATGCTTGGTTGGGTTGTATCACAGATATGCACAAATTATATTCATTATATGTACGGGAGTGTTTGCGTTACCTCATAGCAATAAACTGGCCAAGTTCAAGTCGGACTTGCACTCGTAGGGTTCCGTAACACAGTAAAGTGTTACGGAACCCACATAACTATGATTTTTCGCAAATAATAAAACTTTTTAACAAAAAAATTAAACCGCCGAAGAAACTGAAAAGCAAAAAAAAATAAAACTTTTTTATTAAACCTTAATAACGAAATTCTTAAACTACTCTTAGTATACCTAAGTATAAATGTTTATAATTATTTTGAGTTTTTAACTAAACATAATAACTAAGTTCTTAAACGAATGTAAGTATGCATACCTAAGTAATTTTGAGTCGGCGCCAAACAAGCAAATTAATTAATTACGTAAAGCGTGAGCGAGCGCGGCGGAGCCATGGCGCGACACGCCAGTTCGCCGGAAAATGCCGAGTGTTGACGAAGTTAATGTCAGCGAGACTGCAACCCGAACGGGCACCACATAATATAATAATCTGTGACGGTCCGGGGCACATGTCGTTTCGAGTGGTCGTGCATCTCTATTTAGTCTGTGGGTGTGGAAACGCATTTTTTGAAATGTTTATGTTCATCGCTGGAGATTTTCACGTTGCATTGTTAATTTGATTTGATTATTTCTTTAATTTTAAGAGGTTATTTAGTGATATTTGCTTATTAATTATTTGGCGCCGACTCAAAATTACTTAGGTTAGTTTAGGAACTTAGTTATTACGTTTAGTTAAAAACTCAAAACAATTACAAAAATTTATACTTAGGTATACTAAGAGTAGTTTAAGAATTTCGTTATTAAGGTTAAATAAAAAAGTTTTATTATTTTTTGGTTTTCAGTTTTTTCGGCGGTTTAATTTTTTTGTTAAATAGTTTTATTTTATAACTAGAAGTGTCCCGCGGCTTCGCCCGCGTTAACATTTCTTTTATTTACTTAAAACTTTTCTTTTGTTAAAACGATTCTATCAATAAAGAATTCAAAAAAGAATTAGCCAAATCGGTTCACCCGTTTTCATGTTATCGCGTGACTAAGGCAATTCGGGATTCATATTTATAAAACCCGAAAACCCAAAGTTTCAGACTTTGTTGCCTACCCCATTTCGAAAAATCCTACAACACGTACTTTATCTCATCTTGTTTTGCCATACAATCTATGATTCCCCGTTCCGTATCCGGGAGGAATTTTTAGAAAATCTTTTCTGAGCGGATACCTACGTCTAAATAACTATCTGCATTCTAAATTTCAGCGCAATCCGAAACAATATTGATTTTTAGACTTTGTTACCCCAGTTTATCCTGTTAGGGTGGCATTTTGAAAAAGTCTGAAACTCGTATTTACTTATTTATTTACAGAAGTACTTGTGTGAAATGTCGAATAAAATGACTATCCAAACTTTGAACCCCCGCTTCATCCCCTTGAAGAGTGAATTTTGAAAAATTCTTTGTTAACCTATGTAAAAATAACTATCTGCATGCCAAATTTCAGCGCAATCCGAAACAATATTGATTTCAGACTTTGTTACCCCTCTTCACTCTTTTAGGGGTGGAATTTCGAAAGAGCATGGAACACGTATTTACTTACTTAAGTACTTGTGTTAAGTTTCAAATATAAAACACTATCTAATGTTGTTTCTTCATACAAACTTTGAACCCCCGTTTCATCCCCTTCAGGGGTGAATTTTGGAAAATATTTTATCAGAGGGAACTAACTTCGTAATAACTATCTGCATGCCAAATTTCAGCGCAATCCGAAACAATATTGATTTTCACACTTTGTTACCCCATTTCGCCCTCTTAGGGGTGTAATTTAAAAAAACCTGAAACACATATGTGCCTATTTTTTTACTGGAGCACTTGTATGAAGTTTCGAATAGAAAATACTATCTAATCTTGTTTCTCCATACAAACTTTGAACCCCCGTTTCATCCCTTTCAGGGGTGAATTTTGGAAAATCCTTTTTCAGGGGGCACTAACGTTGTAATAACTATCTGCATGCCAAATTTCAGCGCAATCAAAAACAATATTGATTTTCACACTTTGTTACCGCCATTTCACCCAATTCGGGGTGGATTAAAAAAAAAATTAAACACGTATTTACTTATTTTTTTACTCAAACACTTGTATGAAGTTTCGAATAGAAAAGACTATCTAATCTTGTTTCTCCATACAAACTTTGAACCCCCGTTTCATCCTTTTCAGGGGTGAATTTTGAAAAAATCCTTTTTAGAGGTAACCAACGTTGTAATAACTATCTGCATGCCAAATTTCAGCGCAATCCGAAACAATATTGATTTTCACACTTTGTTACCCCCATTTCACCCTCTTAGGGGTGGAATTTCAAAAAAACCTGAAACACGTATTTACTTATTTTTGTACTGAAGCACTTGTGTGAAGTTTCGGATAGAAAAGACTATCTAATCTTGCTTCTCCATACAAACTTTGAACCCCCATTTCATCCCTTTAAGGGGTGAATTTTGGAAAATCCTTTCTTAGTACACCCCTACGTACTACGAAAAATATACTCTCC
This sequence comes from Cabera pusaria, assembly GCA_954871355.1. Taxonomy (NCBI): domain Eukaryota; kingdom Metazoa; phylum Arthropoda; class Insecta; order Lepidoptera; family Geometridae; genus Cabera; species Cabera pusaria. The sequence continues at coordinate 4,195,589 of OX940890.1, forward strand.
AAATTTCAAGTCTCTACGACCAGCGGTTTAGGCTGTGCGTTGTCTGTCAGTGAGTCAGTATGTCAGGACAAAGATTCTTATAGTATTAGATTTTTTGTGGCCATAATTTACTATGTTAAAAGCAGGCGGCATTGCCTACCCCAGGCCTAGACAAACTTTATATAGAATATTTATGCTCTATATAATTATAAAAATAATTTAAGATCACATAAAAAACTAAAAAACCGACTTCCAACGTCATGCTAGTCAATTTCAATACCAAGTTTGAGGTGTTTATCTTCATATCTCTGGAGATACTGAACATATCTCGATGAAATTTAAATTGTACCACCTGTAAAATATCATCATCATCATCATCATCATCCTCATTATCAGGCGGTATCAGTCCATAGCTAGACATATGCCTCTCTCAAGACACGCAACTGAGCCTGATTTTCGGCTCTTTGTTTTTTCCAGTGTTTGTTGACATACATTCATGACATGATAAAATCATCCAAAAAATGATACTCGTACTTGTATCCATTACTTTTGTTGATTTATTCAAAACGGCTCGACTGATTTCGTTAAAATTTAAATGGGAACCCCTTGGGGGTAAAAGGTATACCCTTTCCAATAAAAAAAGAATTATCGAAATCAGACTACTCTGTAAAAAGTTATGCGTGGTCACACATAAAAAAAAAATATATTTACGCGTCGACTTGATAACCTCCTCCGTTTTTTTTTCGTCGGTTAAAAAATTAACTTTGTTTTTCATAGTGTTTGTATGAATAACAAAGTTATATTTGCGGTCGCTATATCTCAAAAACTGCTGACTGTATCTCGTTTAAACAAATTTTCGTTGAAAGTTTTTATTGAGATCTACAGAATGTATTTTTTCTAGGTTTTTCACCCTCTTTACCACTCTATCTTTTAAATAATTGACTTTGAGAAAAAAATATTTTAGGAACCTCAATGTCATTTTTAAAGACACCACCACCCTACACGTATAGGTTTGAGGATTTTTTTTTGTTTCAGTTCCATGTATGGGATGCGGATAAAAAATATAAAAGTTAAATGGGGGGGCCATTTAACTTTTATATTTTTTTATATTTTTGTATAAAAATCAGAAAGCGGTTCACAGTATACATCTACCTACCAAGTTTCAATTCTATAGTCTTAATAGTTTCGGAATAAAATGGCTGTGACATACGGACGGACAGACAGACATGACGAATCTATAAGGGTTCCTTTTTTTGCCATTCGGCTACGCAACCCTAATAAGGGTGCATAAGGCGTGTCTGCCTTTTTGCCATAGTCTGTGGTAAAAGTCTTTCGTAAAATTTATTGGATCATTGCAAACCCAGCTTGGTTTTTTTATCTAGTGTATTACAAAATAGTATTAACTCTCAGTTTCATCGATTCCTGGTAAAGTCTTAAATAACTATCTGACACATAACGCCATGTAAAATTTGTCAAAATTCTGTCAAATAAGTTCATAATCAGGAATCGGTGAAACCAGCCCTAATAAAACGCATTTAATGTATAGATATCTAAGCTAATAGTAACAAAGAGGAAAGATTTCATTATTTGTTTGTTTTTTTGTCACGATTTAACTCAAAAACTACTTGACCGATTACAAAAAGTCTTTCATTAATGGAAAGCTGCATTAACAGCGAGTAACATGGGCTATAGTTTATCCCCATCTTCTCACGGGTACGGGAACTACGCGGGTGAAATCGCAAGACGCTGCTAGTAAGTAATAAAATAGTGGTTGATAAATAGTTTGCATGGTGGTACTATCTAGTGTTCGCCTGGCCAGCTACCACCCTCAAGTTAGAAAATCTGTAGCCAAACATTTAAAGTGTTTTGGTAGCTATCCTTGAGAGCCAGTTCCCATTCTAGGCCTAGAGAGCTTAACATCTTCGACCGCATCATCACTTACCAACAGGTGAGATAGTGGTCAAACGCTAGCCTATATGACATATAAAAATAAAAATAATAGTTACAATAGATCCTTCTATGGCCAGATGAATTCATGGAATTAAATTCTAACTTTTTTTTCATTTTCAGGTTTAGGGCATTCAGAGGTTCACCAAAAGACTGGATCCTAAGGATACGATTTAAGAAATTTAAGGTCGGCACGTTGATCAACGGTACGACGTGTCACAAGGGATATTTACAGGTAAATTTGTAGATAATTTTAATTATATTATATGATTTGAGTGCTCTGATGGATAAGGTGGAGAACAGCGTGATACGGGAATGTTGTGGTATGGTAAAAGAAGTAGTGAAAAAGGTAGAGAAGGGGATGCTTAGATGGTCTGGACATCTAGAGAGGATGAATGAGGAAAGATTTACGAAACAGAATTATGAGACGAGTGTGAATGAGCCAGCCGGTAGAGGCCGACCTAGGCGAACGTATCACGACCAGATCGGAGACGTTTTAAAAAAAGGCCAAGTCAAAAGTACCTATAACTGGCGAGCATGTATGAGATGCTCATGAAAGTGGAAAAAGCTAAGGAGGTATGTCAGGATCGTAGCATGTGGAAAGAAGTAGTCTCTGCCTACCTCAGCGGGAAAAAGGCGTGATAGTACGTATGTATGTAAATAACATACGTATAATAGGTGCCACCAAAGATGAGACTTGATAAACCACCTGGTTTTTACCGATTTATTGGTCTCTTTAGCGGTATGAGGGCTAAAGCGCAAAGGGACCAGGCGTCATCGAATCGGCTGTTTCCGCTGACCCGATAATGCCTGGTCACTTTCCGCTTCAGACGTCATACCGCTAAAGAGACCTACAAATTAATATACACCATGTGGTTTGCCATCTTTCGTCTTTAGTGGCACGTATTATACTGCCAAATACCACACAAAGACAAAGCGTGCAAAGTTATCATAAGCTGCACACAACTGAGCTTGATCTTTGGTGTTTCTCGCGCTGCCGAAGATTGACAAGACAAGTCATGTCATGAGTTACACTCACTTGACTTGAATAGGAGTGCCTGTAATTGAGTTAAACTTTCTTGAGAACTTTGAGTTCACACTTTTTAGCTCGAAAATTCTTGTATCTTTAAGATTCGGCAAGAAGATGAGACAAGTAGAGAAATAGTCTCCTCAGAGTGGACTTTGCTAAAGTTAAAATTTTATTAAACGTATCGTGAGTATAATCAAGCACACTTACTACTTACGTATATGTAATACGGCGAGTACGTGTGCTTTCAGTGAGCACCACACTCGTACGAGTGCGGATCACTCCGAAACCGGTCACATGTTTATATACAACTAAGACCTTATCATGTGTTATACAACTAAGACCTTAGTATTTTATCAATCAAATAGTAACAAAGTTAAAATTGACGAGATATCTACCTATGTCTATCATTTGATTAGACTATAGTGGCTAAAAATAATGATGATGGTAATACTCTATCAAAACTATACTCAAAACATAAATCTCTATCTAGAATTGTTATTCACAAAGCGTTTGAAATACCCAATACTACATAACCAGGCAAAAAGCTTCCAAACTGCTCTCCCAACTACTTCCAAACTCCAAACTACAAAACAGCGGGTTTTGTTTTTATTCGCGCGCTTCCGGTCGCCCTGGGAGTTCCGGTTCCGGTAACGAGACCACAACGAATGTATGAAGGCAGAGTTCTGACTATAGCGACAAATTCAGTCGTCAGTACAGAATTATAGACATTATCTGTGGAACACAAAAAACAACAATGATTATATTTATATTATAACAGTTATAGACCGCCAATTGACTACTATTGAATCCAAGGTATGTAAATATAGCTGATAAATAAAATATATATATAATAAATAATATATAATATAATAAAATATAAATATATAATAAATAAATAAATATTTTTTTTTTTTTTTTTTTTATGTGATAATGGGTATCGCTTGACCACTATCTCACCTGATGTTAAGTGACGATGCGGTCGATGATGTAGCGCGCTTACCCAAAAGATACCTATTCACTCGCGACTTGAAGACCCCTATGTTGTATCTAAACGGAAACACAGACTCGGGCAGGGAATTCCATTCCTTGGCAGTACGTATGATGAAAGAAGAAGCGAATCGCTTTGTACGCGTAAATGGTATATCCACCATGTAGCGGTGGCGCCTCTTAGTATCCCTGCTAGTCCGATTATAAAAAGGGGATGGCGGAATCAAGTTATGAAGTTCCGATGCACACTCTCCGAAATGAATCCGATAAAAAACCGACAAACAAGCGACCTTGCGACGATGCTCGAGACTCTGGAGTCTTTTGCTTACTAGTTGGTCGTCGTTGATGAGCTTCTTGGCTCTCCTCTCAATAGCTTCCAGTGTCTGCAGCTGGTATTTGGCAGAACCATCCCAGAGGTGAGAACAGTACTCCATACACGACCGGACTTGTGCTTGGTAGAGATTGAGCAACTGTCCCGGTGTGAAGTATTGTCGCACCTTAGACAAAATTCCAAGTTTTTTGGAGGCTATCTGGGCTTTAGACTCAATATAAGAGCCGAAATTGAGAGTTGGTGTTAATGAGATGCCAAGAAGCTCAAGTTGGTCATTTATCGGCACGGACACATCCCTGAAAGTAGGAGCCAGTTGAAATGGACTCCGTTTGGCGGAGAAAAGACACGCCTGGGTTTTAGAAGCATTAAACTTAACCAGATTGGCATCGCCCCAATCGGAGACTGCCTTTAAGGAAAAGTTTAAGCGCTGAACCATCGCTTCTCTATGAGACTGGATTTGTACTGCACTGGCTCGTGCACTAGACATATAACTCTCCACAACGGTGCTGTCATCTGCATACCCTAAAATACCAGGTTTTAGCAGGTCATTAATATGCAGCAGAAAAAGCGTTGCAGAGAGTACCGACCCTTGAGGAACACCGGCATTTATAGCCAATTGGTCAGACGAGCAGCCATCAATGACCACACGAATAGACCGTTTTCTCAGGAAATCTGATATCCAGACACAAAAACCAGTGGGGAGGCCATATGAAGGAAGCTTGCTAATAAGACTGTCGTGCCATACCCTGTCAAAGGCCTTAGAGATATCAAGAGAGACGGCAAGCGCCTCTCCATGATTCTCAATGGCCTCGCTCCAAATTTGAGTGGCATACGCTAGAAGGTCCCCAGTAGACCGGTTTCGGCGGAACCCGTACTGTCGGTCACTGAGTAGATCGTTTGCTTCTAGGTATGTTAGGAGCCTGTGGTTCAGTACACGTTCCATAGTCTTACAGAGTATGGAAGTGACTGAGATGGGCCTGTAATTGGCAGGGTCAGCACGACTACCCTTTTTGGGCACGGGTTGCACGTTAGCTTGCTTCCAAGATTTAGGCACTTGACCAGTCGCCATAGACAAGCGAAAGAGACGTGTCAGAATAGGAGTCAACTCAGGCGCACACGTCCTTAAGACTATAGCTGGTATACCGTCTGGTCCACTAGCTTTATTCACGTCCAGATCGCGCAACGCTTTGCGCACTTCGGTTTGCCGTATGCGGATTTCCGACATAAACGTCCCGCATGACGGCAAACTAGAAGGTACAGCATTGCCAGCATCTAAACGTGAAGATTCCGCAAACAGAGTAGCAAATAGATTTGCTTTCTCTTTAGCGGTGTGAGCTAGCGATCCGTCGGGTTTCAGCAGTGGAGGCAGTGAGGGACGGCAGAAGTTCTCTTCGATCGACTTCGCCAGGGACCAGAACGCTTTACTACCCGAGGGGTAAGAAGCAAGTTTGTTCCCAGTTCGGCGTATGTGGTCGAAGCGAGCCTTCTTGAGAGCCTTTTTGCAAGACTTAGCGGCTTTGTTAAAGGCTTTCTTCTTTTCGCGAACATCTCTAGATTTGCGGGTTCGAGCATCAGCCCAGGTTAAGTAAGCCTTATGCTTTGACGCTTCAGCATCTCTACATTCGGAATTAAACCAAGGTCGAGCTTTGCTGGACAGAGGGACGTCAGAAAAAGGTATGTAATACTCCATACCCTGGCGTAATACTTCTGTCACAGCATCCGCGCAAGTTGAGGGATCGCTCGAAGAAAAGCAAACTTGCCGCCAAGGGTAAGACGCGAAAAAGCTTCGCATCTCATCCCAATCTGCTGACCTGTATCGCCATACCCGCCGAGACCCTTTCGGGCTGGGATCGGGTGGGGAGTAGACTGATACAGACTTTACCAGACAATGGTCGGAGCTACCCAAGGGTGATAAAACCGACACCGAGTAGCGGTCTGGATCTGTTGTCAGCAGAAGGTCCAAGCAATTGGCTGTATGGCCATCAACATCTGGTATCCTTGTTGCTTCCTGGACCAGCTGAGTGAGGTCTAGCGTCAAGGCAAGCTTGCGCATCTCTCGACCAGCATGGTCTGTGCTCTGGTATGGGTATAGCCAGTCTTGATGGTGGGCGTTAAAATCCCCCAGAAGCACTAATTGAGCTGATGGATACCGTTGTTGGGCTACGTCGGCCGCCTCACTGAGATAGCTTGTGAGCCTAGTTGCCTCCTCGTCTCCGCTGTGCGAACGGTAGACACCAGCATAGAGAATTTTCTCCATACCAGTGTCAACCAAAACCCACATGGTGGAAAATTTGGGGTCCTCAAGATCACGGAGACGCCGAAAGCAAATGTCATCGCGAGCATACATGCAGATTCCAGCACGCGCCCTGAAGCGATGCTCGAGGACGTAGCCTGGGTAAGCGAGATATGCTGCGTCAGCTGGACATTTAATCTGCGTCTCCGTGAGGAACAGAAGGTGCGGTTTTGCAGTTTCGAGGTGGTGGTGGACTGCATTGATATTTGAGTGCAAGCCTCGTATGTTAGAGAAATGCACTTGTAGAGAGAGGACGTGCTTCCGCTGTGAAACCGACTTTCTGTTATTTTTCCTTGCCATAGATAAAGGGGAGTGAAGGTAGGTTGGGAACACGGAAATGGATTGAGACGCTCATTTACCAACACAGTGACACACATTCAGATAAATCATCTTAGTAAACCAGTTCCGGAGACCGCGGGGACGCCCGAGCCCCCCCAGAGGTGTCCATCGGGTCCTCTCGTCCGGTCGCCAACCGGCACGATGGCGCACCCCCGGGATTTTTCGCTAGATGGCGGGGCAGCCTTTCGTGAGTGGCTGGCTCACTACTTGGGCCCCCAACTATCTGCGGTCGGCCAGCGGAGAACCGTGCCTCGGATCCCGCTGCTCTCCGAAACTGGTCACTCAATGAAATATCCTCCAATGTGTCACAATCTGTTATTAAAATAAGCGCAACTGTATCCGACCCGTTTTCCCAACAAATGGCTTCACCAAACATCATGCCGTAAAGCGACCGCTTGGCGGCATGGCTTTGTCTGGTGGGTGGTAACACGCCACGGCCTAAGCCTACCACCTGAAACGTACTGCTCTTTTGGCGCCACCCAGGGGACACGTGTAGGACATCGAGGGCAAATCCTACGGACGCGAGCAGTATAGCCCCCCAAATATATGATAAAAAGTTTCAATTGACCTCAAGCAGACTGCGATAACTATGATACCAAATTAATTTATAAAACAATTAATAAAATAAATAATAAATAAATAAAAAGTTTATTTGTCTCTAAAAATTTACAAATAAAATGATAGAATCCATGTACTTAAATAAGTAATACAAGTAATTGTGAGTAAAACAGAAACTAAGTATAGTAATTAGGTTGTCATAAATAACTTGGCTCATTCTGACGTTTCTATAGAGGTAAGTATTAAGTCGATTACATGAATGAACCCTAACTCCTAACTAGGTTTCCCTGTATTTAGGATATCAGTGTCTTACGTATAGTATCCTGTCTTTGTCTCTCATTACAACTATGCGCGAATGTGAATGTGGGTTATTATAAGCTGCTAAGTAGAATCATAGTAGACTTGATGTGTAAAAGTTTGTGTAAAAGCTTGTTATAAAAATCATCAATATTATATCTCTTTTTATAGGTAAGTAAAAAAAAAAAAGGTTTTATAGAGGAGCGTTAAAGTTATTATTTGTGTTTTTAATTTAAATTATAACGATTATTAGGGAGACAAAATAAAAAATATAAATTGTAAAGAATTCCAGATGTACCTTGTTTGTTTATTGAATTTTTATGTACACGATGAATATTTTTTAAATTTTGTATTTAGTTTTAAGTTATGCAAAGACAGGTTCGCAAGGTCAACACAGCTCTTAAAGTCACTTACAGTAATAAAACCTTTTCACGTTTAAAGAACGAGTCAAAGGTTTCTATCGCGCTTAAATGTACTCACGTGAACTATTCTAATCCATATTACTCACGTGCCTAAGTATATTTATTATTTTTTCCTTTAAAAAAACTTTCCTCCTATGTACTTATTTGTTTTAGTATTTTTTTTATTAATTAGTTTAATTATAAAATACTTACCACAATCTCTTTTTACGTTTATTACCATCCATAAGTTGTCTGGAAGAGATTGCTTTGTGCGATAAGACTCAGTAGACACACTTTGTTTCACTATTATTGTAAATTGTAATGTAATGATTGTTTGTTGTAATAATACAGTATTTCTATCTGTCTATCTTAAAGGTACGGCCACACCGCGGTGTCCTGCGATCTGCGGGCGCAATCTCAGTACTTTTCAATTGTTTTCTGATCGCGTTTGGCGTGAACAAGTCGGTACAAATACTACTGCGCTATCTGATCGCCGCCTAGATCGCGCACGCAGGAGCTGCGGTGTGTCCGTACCTTTAGTCTTGCAGGACTTTTAGAAGTCGGTCTTATCCACAGAAGTCTTAATAATCATTATTATGACTTCTGTTGTCTTATTAGTCTAAACATTTCCAACAGGTGAAAAGAATTTACCCTATAAATCCCATATTTAACTCAAAGAAGTCTAACTTGATATAACCCAATTGATTGCCTGATTAAAAGTTCGTCACGTCGAAAACTCGTTCCATCCATAATCAGATCTAAATAGCCAGTTTTGAAACTAACTTTTGTGATCAGGTATTCGGCAGGGTGGTTTTAGACTAGAGAACAATTTGTTCGTTTCGTTTTGGCGGAATTGGAAACGAGGGAAGTTTGATTGTTTTTCATGTCTTAGCAGGCAAAAACAAAATAGCAATTATGTTTTTATAGTTGGTTATAATATCATCCAGACCTATAAGTAACTCTGTCACTCTGTTTGTCCCTTAATCACGCATACATGGACGATCCGATCTTACTGAAATTTAACAAGGAGATACTTTATTTACAGCAAATTTTGGTGAAAATAAAATCAAGGATTTTACACATAACTTAAATAACTCAGATCACAAATGTTTATTGATAGAGCTTTACAGTGAGCGGGTATAAGCAAATTTTTAACCGACGAAAAAAAAACGGAGGAGCTTATCAAGTCGACGCGTATATATATATTTTTTTTTAATGTATGACCACGCATAACTTTTTACAGAGTAGTCTGATTTCGATAATTATTTTTTTTACTGTAAAAATTTTATTTATTTTTACGCAGGTTGGGTTAGCACTAGAAAACAATTTGTTTGCATGGTGTAGATATGAACCGTCAGCCATTTAAATAGAAAAAAAAGTATTTTCTAATAATTCCAATTAAACGGCGACCAAATAGCGCTATCATATATTCGTACCAACTGGTTCACACAAAACGCGATCAGAAAACAATTGAAAAGTACTGAGATCGCGCCCGCAGATCTCAGTATGCCGCGGTGAGGCCGTACCTTAAAAATGTTTATGTGTTTGGAAATTGCAACAAAATTTCCTATTAATATGGACCGGAACTGACGTAGCGTCACGTTTCGAATAAACGGAAGTCCTGTCAATATTTGAATGTGAAAGAAGTTTCACTTCTAACGCGTAGCTTTCTATGCATTTCCTTTTTTTGTCTGTAAGTTGTACCTAATGAATCTCAGTAAAATTCTAATAAGATCGTTTAAAAAACTAAAAATAACCGACTACAATGCCGCGCTATCAATTTTCAGTACCTATTTCGAGGTGTTTATCTCAATATCTCTGGAGGTACTTATCAGACCCCGATAAAATTACCATGGTGTCACACTTGAGATATCTTCTTTACAACAAAAAAATAATAATCAAAATCGGTTCATAAACGAAGAAGTTATTCGCGAACAAACATAAAAAAATATACATATATAAGGTCGAATTGACAAAACTCCTCCTTTTTTTAAAGACGGTTAATAACATGCACAAACCTTTTTCATTCTACACCGCAATGGAATACGTTTTTCCCAACATTTCCCATTAACCCTAAGTTCCTCTATATCATAGACCCGAATCGAAACCAAACAAAATGTGCGTCGGTTTGTAACCACCCGTATTTCCGGTAATTACTCAGCCGAATTGGATCCGGAAGTTAGAGAGTTCTTTCCGTCAGTCGAGCTCAAAAATTAATTAGTGGAATCGGGAGCGCGAGTCAATTAAGAAGTTTGATGAGTTAAGGGTTGAAGAAGGTTTAAGAGGTTGATGCTAAAGAGGTCATGTTCTAAAGAAATGTATCTGTAAGATGGCGTAATTAGGAAGAGGAAACAAGAAATATTTTTTAAAACCGTTTTCAACACAAGCTTTAACATAACCTAGGACCAGAGAAAGTAGTAGTAGTAGTAGTAGTAGCACATGTGTAAAGAAAGAACAAAAGAACAAAGACAAACCTTCTTAGGAACGGAAAAAATGTTTACCTATTCTTGTAGGGTTGTACAAAAAAAAACAAGAAAATTCTTCATCGTAATAAAATCCTCCTTCAAGTCATGACCTGTTTTTTTCAAGCTTCATCATTGTCGACAACGATATATGTCGATCATGATCATGAGATGTCACGAAATTTCATTTAATGTCATGTTGTGCTATATGTCATAAAATGTCATTAATGTCACGAAATGTCATTCAATGTCATAAAATGTCATAAATGTCATGAAATGTTACGAAATGTCACAAAATGTCATGAAATATTATTCAATGTCATAAATGTCACTAAATGTCATGAAACATCATGAAATATTATTAAATGTCACGAAATATCACGAAATATCATGAAATGTCACGAAATATTATGAAATATTATTCAATTATTATTGTTATATACCGGCTGTAATTCACGTACCTTTAGTCGAATTTTCTCGACCAATAATGTTACAAATTCACGATAATTTTAAAATTAAAATATTATTCAATGTCATAAATGTCATGATAATCACAAAATGTCATTAAATTTCATAATATGTCATGAAATGTCCGAAACGTCATCATATGTCACGAAATGTCCTTTAAGTTTATGTAATAAAAGAAAACAAAAAATCGAGATTGTACGGGTATGTACAAGGTAAGCGGGCCACATCGACCGCATCGTCACTTAACGTGAGGTGAGTGGTCAAGTGCTTGCCTATACAGCTTAAGAAAAAAGTCATGAAATGTCAAGGAATTTCATTGAGCCTCCTTAGACCGGGCACTATAGAAGAACATTCATAAACCAAAAATTAAAAAAATACTTTCCCGCTCTAGGCCAGAAATGACCTACTTTGCGCGCACTTATCGAGGAACAAACCTTCACTTTTCGAATAGATGGGATGAAAAATAATATAATATTACGTGACGCGTCGCGAGCGACAGCCCTGTGTTAAAGCACCAGCCGGGCCACTATAAACCGGTTTCACTCCGTACGTGACAGGCGGCACACAGGCCGCTGGTGCTCACGCACTCACGTGCGTCTACGTCATCATCACAGCGCAGTTGTATGAAGCTTTGTCTCTGTTCCTTCTTTACTCATGTGGTAGTAGTCAAGACAAATCCAACGAGCCCAAACAAGACAGGTACATGTGTAGTTTAGGAGTTCCTTTGGCCTCCTTCCAGCTCCATCATCAGATCAGCACCTTGTCAAGTCCCTGGAAGTCGCTCTAAAATCAATCGCAAGACTTGTGACGGACAAATTTGCCGTGAAGTAGAGATAAAGCTTGTAAAAAATGAATTGTATTGTTTATTGCTTGAAAGTTGATTGACTAGTCGAGATCTACCTTATATGTTTTTGTAATATATTTTGCATGAATTTATATCTTAGTAGACAACAAAACAACTTTATTTGACCAAAAGGAAGTATAGCCTCTCAAACAAAAAAGGAAGAGTAGCAAACATTAAAAAATAATGCAAAAGTATTGAGAATCTCCTCCTTTTTTGAAGTCTAATAAAAACTAAAATTCACTGTTTGTGATTTATCTAAAGACGATAATTTAAAAATAATATTAAAAACATACGCAAAAATAAAATGTGATTTTATACCCGATAAATCCACTAGAGACAAAGTTATAATCTGGTGTCTCTTCATAAAAAAAAGGAAATGGGTGTAATAAGTTAAAGCGATCCAAATGCTGTTTCTTATTTTTAGTTCGGTTTTTTTTAATTTTTAGTCGTAGTTAGTATTATTTTTCTTCTTCGAACAGAGTAATAAATCCTTAAAATAAAATATTGTACCATAATTTAAATAATGTAAAATAATAAAAATGTCAGAAATAAGTTAATCTAATAAGTTTAGTTTTTAATATCCTCTAGGCTAGCGTTTGACCATTATCTAACCTGTTGGTAAGTGATGATGCAGTCGAAGATGGTAAGCACGCTAGTCGCTAGGCCTAGAATGGCAACTGGTTTTATAGGTTTTATTTGCTTTCTCTTGAAATAATGTGGGTTATTAGATTTAATGGCGTTAAATGACTGTAACATCGATAATTCAGTCTTTCAATAAAATTTAAAAAAAGCTCATAATATATCTTATTTGTCCTCAGATAGTAGACGGAAATGCAAAAACAGACGTGTCAAACAGAAAAGAACCAGGTCTATTCTGTGGAGAGATCGAGCAGCCTCAGACCTTCATCTCGGAGACAAACTTTGTGAAAATAGTGTTCCATGCTGACAACTTTACAGACCAGACGTACTTCAGTTTTGACTCGAGGTAAGAAAATTACAATTGATAGCCCTTCTCTCAAATACTACATCTTTATATTATGTTGTATTGATGAGGAGCATCAAAACTTTTTAGATATTCTACAATAACATTTATTGTATTCTGATACAACGGAATTGTGAAAATTGTGCGTAATCTGTTGATTAATGTGTACGAGTGTAGGAAATGACATTGTGCAATGTTGAAAAACATGTCATTTACGTTCACACCAAATGTTCACTGACAGCAACAGTAAATATCACATCTTCACTGAGGATTTGACTTGGACTACCGGACTATGACTATGTGACTACGTCAAGCTTATAAAATAACTAGCTTATACCCGCGACTTCGTTCGCGTACACCAATAATTTAGTAGCCTTTGTTCATCCTCATGCTATGAAATATCTTCTTGTAGATTTCAATAAGAGCGGATCGTCCGTTTAGGCGTGATTAGGTAACAAAAGTTTTTATAATATTAGTCTGGATAATAAATTAAAACTTGAACTATTATAATATTTTAACACTGGCTTAGTAAAAACATAATTAAAAAAATACACTAATCGTGTAAAGTAATCTAAAGTAAAAATGAATCTAAAGTATTATAATAACCATAGTGTTACTCATAGAATAATTGACATACTTTATTGACATCATTGCACAATCAATTATTAAAATCGCTGAAATATGTGCATGCTGAATAGGTAAACACATGTAATAGAACTGAAAATAAGCTTTTATCTGGAGATCTCTTTTGTACCATATTATTTTGCAAATAAATTATTTTTGTAAGACTACTCCCCGTACTAAGGATACCCTGTGTCGCAGGGGAAATGCATGTAATTTATCTGAATAATAATATTGTTTCAGAGCTGAACAGCAATTTGAAGTGTACCTGAGATACGGCCAACATCCTGAGCTATACCCTAACAGAAGAGGTGAAGTTGTGGCAGGGTATGTACCTATCACTAAGCTTCTACCTTAGATTATGTATACTTAATTTTAATGAATGACCGGTATGACTCACGTAATTTAGTTGAAAGTCGATGGCGACGTGCGACCGGTTTCAGAGCGGTCCGCGCTCCTTTATCAGTGGCGAGTAAGACGAGTGCTCTCGGCGAGCGCATCGCTCGTACTGGCGTTGGGTGTCATTTGCTTATATACTTAAATTATTTATATATCTATCTAAAACATTGATATTATTAAGTCAGTAAGTACTAAGTAAGTAATATAATGTGTACAAGGTTAAATAAGATACCATATTAGTTTCAACAAAAATAATTTAATAAGGTTTTCAAATAATTCTACGTATTACAAATTTCTTAAGTAACATCAAGAATATGCAGCTATTCTCATCGAGCTTTTTCCTGCTGGATGAGAATTAGCCGAGGATGATGAGCCGCTGATAGTGATGACCAAGATAATTAAAAAAATATAACGTTCATATAAATTAAGTTTGGGTCTTTTTGACAACTTGATTTGTTCCTATACTTGCTGAGAATTTACAATAACACTTTAATACACATTTATTAGTAACTAGTGTCCCAGCCCAGCTTCGCTCGGGTGCAATGTAGATGCTAATTGTGGTGTCATTGTAGAGTAACAATTTAACCATACATTATTTTGTTATTTTAAAATAAATATGATGGCATTTTCGATGCAAGCTCGCAGTCGGCTTAGTTTCATCCGACATCCTGAACAATTGTTGAATGATTAACTTACGTAATAAGTAGTCATAGATGGCGCCACCAATGCATAATTGGGTTAACAAATGCAATCCACTAATTTCGTCGTAACGATACTTTGCACCGTGGCTTAATTGGCAAAGCACCGGAACATGTTATTCCGGAGATTGCGGGTTCAAGTCCCGTCGGTACGATGAAATTTTGGATTGTTTTTAACAATTTAATCGTCGTCATGTTTAAGAAAACCTTATGAATCACTCTATTGATTAATAAAAATCCGGTTCGCAGTTTGAACGGTTTATTCCCGTCCACCCCCGAAGATTGCCTATTCCTATGCCTATCCACCCCCCACGTTTAGGTTTCCGTGGCAGACGGTCATACTATTATACCTGTCTTCCCCTTCTTTAGAGTTTCGGGGGCAGACGGTCATACTCTTATGCCTCTGCACCCCCACGTTTAGGTTTCGGTGGCAGACGATAATACTTTTATAAAAGTTGCGTAGCTGTTTAATAAGACGGGAAGCTACTTTGATTATACTGTTTAGAGATAATACAGCTAATACAGCTGCATCACCGACGTCTAAATAAGAGATTTTTTAAGAAGAGATTATAGACTGTAGATTGACTTTAGACTTAGAGAAATACTATTGGTGCAGTTCACAGTCTGCTACTAAAGTGCAATATCATCCGGAATTATATTTGAGCATCAGACTAAACTATATTATATATAGGTCTAGAATTTCAGTGTCCGTCATCCGTACTATGTATGTATTGATATTGTAGTATGCAATATGTTTCAAATGCCCGGCGGTCTGAATAAATTATGACCGAACATAACAATAAACTAATCAAGCTTGAATGGGCCAATCGATACTTGCCTCCGGGCATAAACCCATACCGTGTAACAATATAGGGGATGTAATGATGGAAATATAATATTCTATTCATTTTCAAGGGATGCTCGGAGAATTTAATATGTTGCAGTATTACATAGAAAATTTAATTGAAGTGTGGATGCATTTTTCATTGGTTGGGTTTTTTGTCGTTTTGTGTGGGTTTTTTAACCGACTTCACAAAAAGGAGGAGGTTCTCAATTCATCTGTATATTTTTTTTTTGTGTGTGTGTATGTTACGCGATTACTCAATCAATTCTCAACCGATTCAAATGATTCTTTTTGTAATCGGTAGGGTACGTTTCCGAGGTGGTCCCATTGTAATTTTATCGGCATCTGATTAGTATCTCTAGAGATATGGAGATAAATACCTCAAACATAGGAGAATGTACTGTTTTTAGAAGAAGAGTCCCAAGAAGGTTATACACAATGGAGTTTGCTATTACATATACTTTTGAAGACTAAAAAATATGACCTTGAATAATGTTTTTACATCTTTCTTCACGTTGATTTTGATTTTTGACAGATATTCTTACGGTAACTGTGAGCGAGATAGAAACAAAGGTGGGGAGAATTAATTTGTCTTCACATGAATGTTTTACCGGGCAAAGTCTTGTTAGGGTGCAACGTTTTTTTGATGTGAACATTTTTTGACATGACATGACGTTTGGCGAAGATGGCGGCCATATGGCGGCGATTAATGTTAATAATCGCAAATAATACTTTTCAATTTTAACTCTGGAATACAACTAGTCCGTATTATAAAAGTATTTGATATTATACTTATATTATTTTACGACTTCATAACCACAAACAGTCACTCAAAAGCGAAAAATAAATTACTTAATATAATTATTATAAGCGCTACCCACTTATCTATTTGAAGTCGGTGCCAGCCAAGTCTAATAGGTAGTAGATAGATACTACCTACATGTCTACATCTACCTACTTACTACTACTACACACATAGTATCTATCTACTATCCAATAGACTTGGCTGGCACCGACTTCAAATAGATAAGTGGGTAGCGCTTATAATAAATATGTAATATAAGTAATTTATTTTTTGCTTTTGTGTGCCTGTTTGTGGTTATGAAGTCGGTTTTTTTATATTTTTTTTTTTATAGTTTATTCCTTATATTTTTTTTTAAATATCTGATAGGTTAGCCTAGTATCTCGCCTGTGTAGTGGTGAGCGATGACGTGGTCGAGAATGGTTGATACGCTAAGCTTGTGACTCTCAAAGGCTGAGCTCCTTGTACACAGTAAAATTCGCTTACCATCAGGCGAGATAGTGGTCAAACGCTGGCCTATCAGACATAAAAAATATAATTTTACACCCGCTCATAAATTAGCTCACTTACAATATTATTTTTCAATATCACGTAGACAGTAATTGGATGCAAAACGCTCGTGGCACAAAGGGACATGCTCTCTTTATATCACGCTTACAGTACAGAAATAAAACAGAATTTGGATGCGAATTTAAAAATAAATTTGACGGTACCTTCTTTGAAATACACGTTAAATAAATACATTTCAGATTAATATTTTATGTATAGATCTAAAGAGTGTATGATATCAATAAACGAATCTAATTTTGCAAGCATTTTACAGTTTTCGTATATTGGGGTAAAAATCTGTAGGTGTTCGCTAAAATGGCTGTAAAGGTTAAAGGGAAGAAATCGTTTTATCGATTAGCTATCTAATCATGATAAAATTGAATCGTGCTAACTGACCAATTTTTTTTATGATGGAAAGGGATGTACTAATAGCCTATGATTATGATGATGGCGTCTAATGTGGAACGTCTGGAAATGGAAGATGGCAGTGTGATAAAGAGTTGGACAACTGAATTTAGTCACAGTGACGAGCAGTATTCGTTGACATTACCATATTACATTACGAGAATCTTACAACTAAACAAATTCTGCTAGGTTAGTGTTTGACCACTATCTCACCTGGTAGTAAACGATGATGTGGTTGGAGATGGTAAACACGCTAAGCCTACAATATTCTGACTCTCAAGGACTGTATGCTACCAAAACACCGTAAGTTAATGGCGGCGATTTTCTCCTTAAACGTAGTACTACTACTACTTTTTGGTAGCAAATTGGGAGGAGCAGCGATATAATGCTCTTATGAAATGTGGAAAGGATTTGTTGTCCATAAGCGTGGAGTGTACCAATTTTTTAAACTTATGTTTAACTATATGCACTCTACTACGGGGCAGCGGACTGAAAACTTGAGTGAACAGTTCATTTTAAAAGTTAGTAGAACTTTATCTTAAATCAAAGTTAAACCAACGTAATACAGAAAGAACGCTTACAAACCCTTAACTTTGACGTCCGGCCAAACCTTTACAAAGTTTTATCCATATCGTGAACCAAACTAGTTAAACGCAAGTTCATTTCACAAAGTTTCATTTCCAACAACTAACCCGCAAAGCTGTTAACTCCGCTTCGCGATTGGTATTGCCAATACAACCCCTGTTCCACCAAATCACCCTAAACGTTCCCCTTTGACTTCGTACCCCATATTTAAATTATCTTGCAAATTGCAAGGCTGACTTCAAAGCGCACGTGATGGGACTTTCAAACAAATCGTTTGGGATCTCCATTGTCTGAGCTCAGATGAGGACGGAATAACCTGAATATTACGTACTACGTTGTAAATGACGGTATTGTTTGGTTGTGTTGTTAAAATGGCTATGAAATTTGCCAATTATTTGAAATAGGAATTGAATATTGAAGGATTGAAATAGGAATGTTTATCGAAAGAAATGGCAAGGTGTCCAGTTAAATTACAGGGCATGTGAGACTCAACATCGTTATATCTCACGGTAACAGACGCAGAATGATTGTATCTGCCTTCATCAGAAAAATATCCCCATCTAATATGCAACATGAAAATAAATATTTTTTTTGCTAATATTTTATGCTCACTAAATTTGAACATCCAACGTGACTAACCCAACCACACACAGAGCTATGTTTTTACCCGACTGCGCGACGCAAAGGAGAGGTAATGTGTTTATCAGTCTATATATGTATGTATGTATGTTTGTTCCTTTGTGGCACATTAGAGACCAAACGCGTGGGCCGATTTTGATAATTGGCACGTCAATAGATTTATAGCCATGCTAGCGCGAGTGTCAACGAAAATATAAAAAATTGAAAAATTCAAAATGGCGGATTTCAGACGCCAAAATTTGGGGTTCAAAAAAAATTTTTTTTGCAAAACCTAACGAGTGGGGTATCGAATTAAAGGTCTGAAAATGGAGATTCAAAATATATTTATAACAAATAATTTGTGATCGTACAAATCGAAAAAAAGAACGATTTTACATGTCGCGTTAGTCACTTTCAGTAACAAGTTTGTGGTGCTTATCTCTGAAGTTACTTATCAGAACTCAATAAAATTACAATAAGACCAAACGAAAATCATATTAACTCAAACAAAAAAAGAGTTTTCCAAATCGGTTAAGAATTGATGGAGTTCTGAGGTAACGAACAACCTCTTCCTTTTGGTATAGTCGGTTAATAGTACAACTGTAAAGTAAGTAAGCTTAAAAAGCAATACCCTATCTATTTCACGCATTTCGGTTTTTTGTTCAGATTACGGAATTTGCCGTCCTTTACTTAACTAAAAAGTGTAAAATAAAACATTAAATTAAAAAATCTAAAAACCCGACTGCGCAAAAAGTGAAGTGTTAAAAAACGAACTGAAAAGAAAAAAACAAGTAAGTCTAGTAGTTTAGACTTCTGTTTAGGGATATCAAAAAACTACACCATTTAAATTCTTTCTCGGTCGATACACTCATAAAATAAATTATACATTGTTATATGGAATATAGAGACTTTAACAGTCGGGACACATTAATCCCCATTCGTTAAGCCATTAATGTGTCCCGACTGTTAAAGTCTCTATATTCCATATATCCTCTATAAACACTTTCGCGGTTGAATGGTTGACAAAGCGGTGGCCCCAAACGAGCTGATGGAAGTTTATAAAATATATTTCTTTTAATCCTTTCAACTACCTACACCAACGAAAAGCTCTGAATTTTTAAGCTTAGTCATCCCGATGTTCAGAAAACACAAAACTCGATCCTTCCTGAGTACTTTTTTGTTCATCGTAACCCACAGCTTGCAATGAATACCGGTTCCATACCGTCTAATTCCGACCACCAACCTTGCCTCGGGTGATCTATTTGTCATGTTAGTGAATCAGAGTTGGAAAATTTTTCATTAAGCGAGCGAAAATCTTTTGTGAGCGTGTTCTTTGTCATTACTTTGTCGAGCTTGATGAAAAGAATCCAAGGAAATTTCGAGTTTTTCGGTGGTATTTTATGGCTTCTGTTGAAAAGATCCATGCTGCCTTTGTGTTCTTTATAGTCTTGTCTAATTAACAGTGTATAATGAGGCAAGTCTTTCTTTTGTGACCTATTTTTAGTACGGCATGCTTGAGTTACTCGCGAGACTTGCGAAGAAATTTGAATTTGTAGGACAAACAATTTGATATTTCTTATTCTTAGTAGATTTTTGTATGATATAACAGAACAAGCAAATTGCTCGCCTGGTGTTAAGCGATGACCAGATATTGCGGTATGCAAAACTGTCACCGTACTGAGCCCGTTATTTTCATCTTTTAAGTCTCATCTAGAAGACTATACTCAAGTACGATTACAAATCATCTGAAAAGATTTTTTTGCAACAAAACCATCAAGATTTGCGAACTGATTTACGTAACTATTTATTCGTAGTTACTGATGGATTTTTTTTGTCTTTTACTCACTATCTAATCTACTCTAGACACGCTATGACATGTACGAATTCAATAACGGTTAAACATCTCTACAAATATATTTTTTAATTTTTAACCGACTTCCAAAAAAGGAGGAGGTTTCTCAATTTGACCGTATATATGTTTTTTTTATTTTTTTTATGTTTGTTCGCGGATAACTTTGTCGTTTATGAACCGATTTAGATTTTTTTTTTTGTTAGAAAGGAGATATCCCAAGTGTGGTACCATGGTAATTTTATCGAGTTCTGATTAGTGTCTCCAGAGATATGGAGATAAACACCTCAATATTGGTACTGAAAATTAATAGCGTGGCATTGAAGTCGGTTCTTTTAAGTTTTTTAAACGATCTTATTACTACCTACTTTGATACTGAATTCTTTTATAAAATGCTGTATGTGTTATTTTATACATTTGCAATATTTGAATATGCCTTAGTTGCAGTTTCGCTGTAAACGTACAGCAGTTAAAAAAACAACACTGAAAACCAAATCACACGTCCACTTCAAAGCTTAGAAACAACAACCGGCCACTTTATAGCGCCCTACCACTTTATAGCGCTTAACCACATTATAGCCCGGGAGCTAGTCACCAAAAACAGTTGAGTCACTTTAATCCGAAAGCTTGATCACAAGACGTATATCACCGGGCAATAATAGGTGGGCTGCGGGCACTCTGCGACTATTTGGCGCGATTTATTAACTATTCTGGTCACGTATAGCCGAAAGTGGACCATTTGGTCGTTGAATGATTCTCCGTTTGCCTTCGGGATAAGCCTGTTAAGTAATTGGTGGGTTCTAGCTTGATTTATTCCTTCGATGAGCACTCGGTGTATTGAGACGTCGATGTATGGGAGCTCTATTTAGCTCTATATTCTGTTTTGGTTGCAGATTTGATGTTGTTCATCTTGAGAATAACAATCGATTGCGGTTTTATTTGGTCCGATTATTACGTATTTTACTGTAGGTACTATAGGTATGTGATGTGTCCTTTATTTTTCACCAATTTCAAAACAAGAGGAGTTTTTCCATTCGTCTCTATGTTTTTATGTATATGAAATTTGGATGTATAAGATAAGTTGATTTGAATGATTTGACTGAGATTTCGCACGTATAATAACATTCAATAGATCATAACAATATTTATTCTAAATATGAAATAGCATAATTTATTTGTTTAAATTAAAAATAAAACAAAATTAATGAGCCATTCAGCTCTCACACAATCGTTGAACGTTAGACTACTAAATAATGTATGATCGTACAAAGCGAAAAAACCGACTTCTGTTGCCGCGATAGTCAAAGTTCTGTTTCAAAATCCCCAGAAGAGAACATGTAACCCCATACCTAATCAGGAACAATATTTTAAATATGAGAAGTAGAAGAGATTTGCACCTAGCCTGTCTTACTCAAAAGGTTCTCTGGAATAAGAATCCAGAGTACCTCTTTGAAAAATTAACATGGAAAAAAAACCTGAATTCTCGACATACCCGCAGCCAGTACCTACTTGATCTCTCCCTACCTAGTCACAAAACCAGCGGATTTAGAGGTAGTTTCAAATATAGTGCGGCAAAAATTTGGAACAATCTCCCTCCACCGATGCGTAAGAAAATCAGTTTTATTTCATTTAAATTTAAAGTCAAAACATTTATGTTTCAACGCAATAAAAACATATTTGAAGCTACCTTCAAGACCAAATAGCCTAACAAATTAAATCAAATTACACACCGACCCATGCACAAATATACACACACACACACACATATATATACACAGCCAATGGTAAATAATCTCGTTATGTTAATTGGTGTAAAAACATGTTAATTAGTGATAGAAATTATATTATATACCATACAACTATAAACCACGTATGTAAATCCCGCTTACTAGCTAATCGCTCGACGACCAACTCAGCTCGAGCAATGGGATAGACTGAAAATCAGCCCTGCGTAGACCCATGCAGTCTACGCAGAAAAAGTGCTGAGTCTATTCCAGTTGCCAAAATATTATTGTGCGTATTTTCTTTTGTAATGTATTTATCTAGTGTACCCTTTTTTGGCAATAAATGTGTTTTTATTTATTTTTATTTTATTTAAAGTACTGGCTAGTTATAATCATGTCATCAAAGTATACAAATTTGCTTATATTGTTTATCTCCATATCTCCAGAGATAATTGTCTGATATCGACTAAATTTGAATGGGATCAAATGGGAGGCATATTATCTCAAACAAATAAATAATTTTTCAAATCGATTTGATGGATGGATGGTTCTGAGGTAACAAACATAAAAAAATATATAGTCGATTTGAGAACTTTTCTGTGATAATGCAAATAACAAATAATGAGTAATGAAAAATATATAACTTGGCTACAAGTAACTTACCGGATGACTGATTTGCAACATTTTGTTTAGGTTATACGGAACAAATAAAACCAAAACTTGTAAGTTAAAGAGTATCTAATACAAATATACATATTTTATTTCATGTTGTATTTCCCAACAGGTCTTACTGCGAGCGAGTGTTCAGGGACTGTCGATTACAAACATGCTACGTACAATCTGCAGCTTATCCGGGAGTCTATCCACGAAATCTACATTGCAGGTAAGTAACATATTTTTGTAGAAAGAAATAAATAGAAAGAATACTTAGATAGAACCGATGATCGATATATTACAAAAAAATTACTCATAGACATCGATATAAAAAGGTAGATGCTCTTATGCCACGTAAACATAATGGAACTAGAAACAACTACATGAAAACATGAATTTCTAATGTCGAGCTTGACGTGCAAGAAGAATCGAGGTAGGCATTTTTGCTAATTATTGAAATGGACCTGCGATAATTGCACATGTAATTCTGTACGTGCTATACAAACGCCAGTTCGATTGTGACTAAGGTGAAATTAGGTTCGCGAAACTAATTCATACGGTCCACATTGAGAAGCGGGGTCCCTTATCTCTCTTTTTTAGGGTTCTGTACCCAAAGGGTAAAACGGGACCCTATTATTAAGACTCCGCTGTCCGTCTGTCTGTCTGTCTGTCTGTCTGTCTGTCTGTCCGTCTGTCACCAGGCTATAGCTCATTAACCGTGATAGTTAGACAGTTGAAATTTTCACAGATGGTGTATTTCTGTTGCCGCTAGAACAACAAATACTAAAAACAAAATAAAGTTAAAAGTTAAAGGGGGTCCCCATACAAAGAACGCGTTATTAAACGCCATCTATCTAATTAGTTTCGGCAAAATGACATAGATGGCGCTAGTAAACGAGCCCCGTCTTTCTAGATCGCGACCAAACCAAATATTCTTGGTAATATCAATTAATCAAATATATGAGGTTGAAACTCTGTTATGTTTCGTATTGTACGGAACCCTCCCTAAGTGTGCGATAAGAGACGCGATGCTGACTCGCACTTGGCCAGTTTTATTTATATATATCGATGCCCTTAGAGCAGGGTTAATGTCACTTCACAATGGCCTTATTAAATAAAATCACGCGACGTTATAGTAATTTTTATACAAGTATGAAACCATGACTAATAAGGTTGGCTGATGGCTTTTGTTGTTCCTTATAGGCAAAATGTGTAGACTAGACTGAAGGCAGCCTATCGTGATGTTTCATTATTAGTTCCTCTAAAACATTTAATCATTACACAATAATTTACTTCCCTGTTCTGTGAGTCCAAAATGTACCAAAAGTAATGACTAATCAAGCTCTACATTGCCAACTCTATCTATCTAGTCCCCACCAAACAACGATCGCGATCTGTCTTCCAAAATGGCTAAACCAAACATCACGTCGAAGCCTCGGAACTAGTAGATTGGCGATGTCTTTGTACAGTTGGATACATTTCCACTCTACAAAGAAAAAGTTAAAAGGTTCGATGAATAAAGTACGGTTTGGTGAAATACAACTGTTATTTTTTCAACTGAAAGGCTTTTTGTATTAAGCCGATTTCGAAGTGGTCAGTTTGAAAAGATTAGGCAAGTACCTACCTTCTTAAATGGAAGTTCATTTCTATGAAATGATATGTTAGTGTCATAAAGAATATTATGTCTTCTTATTTATTACTAGCAGCCCGCCCCGGCTTCGCACGGATAGAACATATATGCCTACAAAATTTGCATCAGTTTGTTGCATCGAATATAAAATATTAACATATTTAACAATCATCGTCATATTTCAACCAATCTACACAAAACCTTAACGAATTATGCACCTAAGACCTAAACCTTCCTCGTAAACACTCTGGCTATTGGTGAAAACCGCATGATAATCCGTTCAGAAGCTATAGAGATTATTACGAACAGACAGACAGACGCAGTGATGGACATTGTTTTATAATACTTGCGTAGTGATATTGGACGGCCCTTTGGCGTAAAGGATAGTTACCCTGATTCTGACCCGAGGGTCGTTGGTTCTAATCCTAGCTATATACCTACCAATGAAAGTAATATGAGCATTCATGAATAATGGGTTTTCGTGGGATCATTAAATCTACCTAATAATACTTAGGTATTATTGTGTAATAATAATATAAATAGTTTAAAAACTAAAACAACTGACTACAATGCCCCGCGAGTCAATTTTAGTAGCAAGTTTGAGACGTTTATCGTCATATCTCTGAAGATACTTATCACATCTCAATGAAATTACAATGGGACTACCTCGAAAACGAACCCTACCGATCACAAAAATAATCATTTGAATCGGTTCACAATTGACGGAGTAATCGCGTAACATACACACACAAAAAAAGAAAGAAAAAAGAAACATACAGACGAATTGAGAACTTCCTTCTTTTTGGAAGTCGGTTGAAAAGTAGCTTACTACCAAGGAGAACATCTGCCGCCGTAACCATACGGCGTTCCCCGACGCTAAAAGTAGTGGTATTATACGTTTAACGTGTGTATCTGTGTGTATGTCTGTAGCATCTTAGCACCCAACCGGATGAGCCGATTTTGATTTAAAGTATGGGTATTATACGTTTAACGTATGTATCTTTGTGTCTGTCTGTAGCATCTTAGCACCCAACCGGATGAACCGATTTTGATTTTATTATTGATAGTTTTTTTTTTTTTTTTGATAGATGTCATCGAGAGTTTTCTTAGCTTTGATTCATGAAAATGCGTTCAATCGTTATAAAACTATGAGCTTTATCAACTTTCATAGGTCTGATCAATTCGAAAATCTTCTTCTTCAACGATATTGTAAGAACATGGAAGCTTTGACCTGATGCTGGGACATCTCCTGAACTCTACAGAATACTCAAATCCTCACCAACTTCCAGCTCAGATTTTAAATATCGTGTTTAGAGTCATTGGAATGCTTTTATTGAAAAGATTATACATAGATCAGTCGGGGTGGTCATATTATATTATATATGTATAGATCATTATTATTTTATACAATAGATCATATTATAATACTATATTGACTTCAAATTGATTGTGATCGGTGGGGATCTACAGAAAAGCTAAGCTTATAATAATATTTTCGTAGTAAATTTGACCTATTGTATGTGAAATCCGTGATATCTTCTAGAGTTTTTATTTGAATTGTATACTGTAAAGGACAATTGTAATCTATGATATGTAACCAAGCTAATTAACATAATTATTTGGATAAAGATTAATAATATATACTTGAAAATAGCCTTGGAAGTTATGTAATATTTTTAACAAAAAATTAAAGATTAAAATGGTTACTGTGAGTCAACCTTAAGAGATAGACATATGCTGTCGCGGACTTTTTTGTAGGTATTATTAAGTTGTACAACTCTTCCATGGACTCTGTTTTCAATTGAGCAGCGTTCGTAAGAAACGTGTTTTTTCGACCGTCTTTTTGTCGACTTACGTTGCAAATTAGGTCTCCACGAATGTACCTTTGATTTAAACGGGATAATATATAGCCTATTTTCATTTCGAAAGTCCATTCTAAATATTAGTGAAAGAATTTTTTAAATCGGTCCAGTAGTTTTTGAGCCAAATCATTACAAACATACAAAAATACAAATGTTCTCTCTTTATAATATTAGTATAGATTATTTATTTCTTTCTACACTTTATTTTTTCAACCGACTTCCAAAAAGAAGGAGGTTCTCAATTCGTCTGTATGTTTTTTTTATGTATGTTACGCGATCACTCCGTCAATTGTGAACTGATTCGAATGATTTTTTTTTAATTGGTAGGGTACATTTTCAAAATAGTCTCCATATAATTATCTCCAGAGATATGGAGATAAACACATGAAACTTAGTACTGAAAATGACCAGCTCGGCAATTTAAGTTCGATTTGTAAACGATATTAAATTATTACACATTATTATAATACAATCCGAAATTTCGCAGCGGGAACTGAACCCGTGCCTCCTGGTTAACATGCTCAAGCGCTTTAAGGTACGGACACACCGCAGCGTCCTGCGTGCGCGATCTAGGCGGCAATCAGACAGCGCAGTAGTGTTTGTACCGACTGGTTCACACCAAACACGATCAGGGGCCTTATTCAGTATGACCATTTTAAAGTCTTACCGTGCCGTGTTACGTTATCTCCGCGTTATGGTATTCTCTATGCCAATTAAAACGCAGTAGTGTTATGAGCGCGTTTTAAGCTGTCAAAACATCGTGACATATGAGGACGTGTAACGCGCGCGCTTTGTATAATTTACCTATCGTGTGGCATACAGAATACAATTTTTCAATAACGTAACGTGTCGCGTTAAGGAACGCGTTATCTCATTGGTCATACTGAATAAGGCCCCTGGAAAACAATTGAAAAGTTCTGAGATCGCGCCCGCAGAATGCAGAATGCCACGGTGTGGCCGTACCTTTAACCAACTTGCCATGGACGAATCACGATGAAGCGACAAAACTTGAAATACTGAAATTCATGAGTATTTGCATTTTAACCAATTATGCATTGGTAGCGCCATCTGCAATAACTGTTAAGAAGTAATTATTCGAATGAAACCATTACAGATTTCAGACCCAATTCCCTTTTCTGTTGGAGTATGCTACGGTCAAGCGTCGTTACCAAATCCAATGTATTTATTGTTTAGCTCTACCAAACTCCCGTTGTGTTAAAACTACGGTACGTGTGTAATAAGTCCAAAAATTTAGAAGGATTGAATGCGTTCAAAATTTTGAAATGGAATTTAGGTAGTTTACCATTCAAAGTTTTCTTTTCATAACGCCCAGAATTACGAATGTATGTGGCGGCTTCTTTTAGGTTTCATCCACACCGCGGCGTCCTGCGGGCACGATCTCAGTACTTTTCAATTGTTTTCTGATCGCGTTTGGTGTGAACCAGTCGGTACAAATACTACTGCGCTATCTGATCGCCGCCTACATCGTGCACGCAGGACGCTGCGGTGTGTCCGTAGCTTTAGGCCAGCAATATATAATATCAAAATAATACCAACATATTCAGAGACGATTTACAACCAATCTCAACGAATAATATAAACTTGTGAAGCAATCAGTATTGTATTCAAAGGGCGTTCACCGGTCACATTTATTCTCAATTCGAATCTTATTGTTGCAGTTATTTTTCAATCAGACTAGTAATTTCTGTTCAATCTAATACAATATACTTTTCTTTTCTTAAACCATAATAATGTGGCAATTTTGAAATAAAAAAAGAAATATCAATTTCCAGTTCATCCCACGCAAAAAACTCAAATGAGACTAGTTTATTCATAGCAATATGAACTACAAGAAAATTGATAAAAAATCTGATATTCGAAAGAAAATTGGATATTCAACGTGCTTTGTCTAGGGATATCTTATTGCCTTTTGTTATGACATATAATTGGTATGGCTTTATTATATTAACGCGTGAGTGCAATAATATTATATTGATTAGTACAACAATTGCTCTCTTTAAAAACAGGTTGAATTTTATTATAAAAACTCACGTTCATTTTAGACTTATAGATTTAAAAACGGGAATATAACGTGACTTACGCGCTATATCGACATAATAAAATTCAACCTGTTTTTAAAGAGAGTAATTGTTGTACTAATCAATATAATATTATTGCACTCACGCGTTAATATAATAAAGCTAAGGGTCCAATATCACTACGTAAGTATTATAAAACCTTTGTTTTATAATACTTACGTGGACTTACGTGGACTTAATGGACTTTTCCATCACTGCGTCTCTCTGTCTGTTCGCAATAATCTCAACAGCTACTGAACGGATTATCATGCGGTTTTCACCAATAGCCAAAGTGTTTATGAGGAAGGTTTAGGTGCATAATTCGTTAAGGTTTTGTGTAAATTGGTTGAAATATGATGATGATTGTTAAATATGTTAATATTTTATATTTGATGCAACAAACTGATGCAAATTTTGTAGGCATATATGTTCTACCCGTGCGAAGCCGGGGCGGGCTGCTAGTCTAGAATAAAAAAATAAAACCGGCTTAGTCTAGTCGAACTCGCCCACCGAGGCTTCCGTACCATCCAATTAAGCTAGACCTCTAAATTGTATCAGCGCTCATATAACTCAGAGGTCTACCTTAATTGGCGCAAGCTATGTATGTATGGGGACACTTTAATTTCCAATTTTTTTTTTTTTGGTTTTTTTTCCTTAATTTGTGCTGTAAGACCTTGCTTCTTGCCAAATTTTATGATTCTAGGTCAACGGGAAGTACCCTATAGGTTTTCGACCCAAAACCTATAGGGTACATCCGGTTTACCTAGAATTGTCAATTTTGGTTATAGGCAAGGTCTTAAGCACAAGTAAAGGAAAAATTCCGAAAAATAAAAAAAGTTGAAAATTAAGGTACATTTTGGTACCTACAAGGTTTCGCGAAAATCTAAATTTGCCCATATCTTTTTATTATGTTGACTCAAGACCTTGATTTTCATACACCCAATAGAGACTGTAGACCTCAGTATCAGGTAAAATTTCAACTTGCTAGGTCCACCCGTTTCTGAGAAAATCAGTGGTGACACACGGACAGACAGACGGACAGACAGACAGACAGACGGACAAGAAAGTGATCTTATAAGGGTTCCTTTTTTTACCTTTTGAGGTACGGAACCCTAAGAAGCACGAAAGATAAACTAAATAAATCATTGATGCCTGTATAATTGTACTTCACAAGAAACTTAATAGACTCAGGTAAGCAATGATGTGGTAAGCTACTTTTTTGGTAGCAAGTCAGGCAGAACATCGATATAATGCTCGTACCATCTATCTTGAAACGTTGATAACATTGTATGTATTTGTCCACCAGGTACCACCTCAACACACGTCTGCCATACATAAAGCTGTACATAGAAAACGAGGAGTTCAATATAGACGGACAACGGTGTGAGAACATCATGACTTGCCCCATGAGGCCAATTACTTCAGGTGAGTCTAGACTGAGAAAATATCGATAGGTTATAGCACAGATTATATAATAGTTACTACGTGTCAACATATACATATAGGTTCAATTGGAGTAACTGACAAAACACATAAAATTAGTAATTTAATGTTAATTACCAAAATAAGTTCTTCGTTAATATAAAAACGAGGAGTTCAATATAGACGGACAACGGTGCGAGAACATCATGACTTGCCCCATGCGGCCAATTACTTCAGGTGAGTCTAGACTGAGACAATATGGATAGGTTATAGGTTCGATCGGAGTAACTGACAAAACACGTAAATTTAGTAATTTAATTTAAATAACCAAAATAAGTTCTTCGTTAATATAAGAACGAGGAGTTTAATATAGACGGACAACGGTGCGAGAACATCATGACTTGCCCCATGAGGCCAATTACTTCAGGTGAGTCTAGACTGAAACAATATCGATAGGTTATATAGATTTTATTGGAGTAATTGACATAACACGAAAAATTAGTAATTCAATGTAAATTTATAACAATTAATTTAATAGAAACAAAGAGCCGAAGACCGGGCTCAGTGGCGTGTCTTGGGGGAGGCCTACGTCCAGCAGTGGACTGACACCGGCTGATAATGATGATGATGATGAAGTTGAGTATACAGTTTTTTAGGTATTTCTTCTCTTTCGAATTATGTATTTATAAAAATTCTATCGTCAAGAAAACGTCACAAATGTTGACTGTGAATTTACTAGATTTCTTTAAAATAATGTTGTAACTGTTGTCACTGATTATGTTATTCAATTACACGCGTAAAATGGATGTATTTCTATTCAGGAATTGCTTATTTATATTTTAAGAAATATTGACTCAACATATCTTGTAAATGTCATACGTTTGAAAAAAAAAATTATGTGGCTGAATTTTTTTTTTATTAGCGGTGCCCTAGGTTTTACCCACTTAGACATCGTTTCCGTGGGAATATCGGGATGAAATTTACCCTATATGTTATTCCAGGGTCTAGGCTATCTACATATCATATTTCAACTCAATCATTTGAGTACTCTTAGTGTGAAGACGTAACAAATATACAAACACTCGCAAAGTTTCACCTTTATCATATTATTGAATATGGAGTGTTTGTATACTTAGGAACAAGTAAGTACAATACAGAGTAAAGTCAGCCTTCAAATCGCGAGTGAATAGGTATCTTCTGGGTAAGCACGCTCCAACATCGATCGCATCATCACTTAACATCGGGTGAGATGGTGATCAAATGCTACCCAGTTCAGTCTAAAAAATAAGGAACACATTTCATGTTTAGGCTGAAGACTCGGTAAAGGATTACTTTAACAAGCACTACAATGAGACTAGCAGACTCCAGTAATCTACTTAAGGTGTAGACAGGTTTGACTGTCCATGCGGATCTTATTGTGCGTTCAGGACTCAATTGACCCTTTTATATAAATTGGATTGAACTAACTCGGACGGGTGACCTTCAGTGCCGGGCCTTGTGACTTAATTTGTCGGTCAGTGCTTGTGTTGAATTTGAGATCCTATTGCTTGCTTGTTTTGTTACTATTAGTATGAACGTTTTTTTTAATCTAAACACAGTTTTTTTTTTTTTGGAGAAATATTTTTTTTAATATCTTATAGGCTAGCGTTTGACCACTATCCTACTGGTTGGTAAGTGATGATGCGGTAGAAGACGGTAGCACGCTAGGCCCAAAGTAGAAACTGGCTCTCAAGAATAGCTGCCGGAACACATTTGATATTTTGGCGGCAGATTTTTCTAACTTGAGGGAGGTAGCTAGCCAGGCAGATACTAGATAGTGTCCTACCACCATGCGGGGGTTGGGGCTTTCTTAACGATGTTTTTCCTTTACCTGAGGGCCACTGAGAAAAGCGCACATACATGTTTCAATAGAAAAATCCATTGGTGCACGCCGGGGATTGAACTCGGTACCTTAGGCGTCAAAGCCGATCATTCTCCTACTACACCACTGGGCCCTCAAAATCTTCCTAAATTTCGAAAAGAGTTTTTTATAAAATGTACATACAGGTTCAAGTCTCAATGCAATAATATAATGTTCACTGATTACTCGAAAATTCCTAAACCGATTTGGAAAATACTTATTTTGTTTCAAAAGGTACCCTTCCCAGGTGGTCCCATTTACATTTTAATGAAATCGGTCGAGCCGTTTTTAATATATCAACATTTGTATTACGATGCATTTATATACCTGCTGCTGACGATATACTACTAACTACAGGCTACTTTGACTAGCGACGTTTGTAGTCGGTTCTTTTAGTTTTTTAAACGATCATTAATTATATATATGTATACAGAAGGTGCAGATAACGTGTTCCTTTGTTATAAGTATGAATAATAAAAATACCAAGAAAAAATCACATTCCTTTATTAAAGAGCAAAAATGATATACGACGTTCACCTTTAATACCCGGCATTCTCTTCCCCTATTATTTTTACATAATTCTTGGTGGTGGAGAAATTTATTGGCATAATAAATAACAAGTATCCAATAATGGCTACCAAGTACCAAGTCTGAACCGTTACGAAGTTCCGAGGGCGATATTAAATTCCAGCTAAGGTCTGCCATTCCGTGCTTATCAATGTTTCAATATCTTCATAAAGACCTATAGGGCTTTGAGGACTCAGTGGCACATTCGGAGAATGGTCGGTTTTGACGCCAGAGGTAGCGGGTTCAAATCTACGTCGTACATACACCAATGGATTTTTGTATCGAAATATTTATGTGCACATTTTACTGTGGCTCTCTGGTGAAGAAAAAACATCGTTAAGAAACCCCCGGCATGTGGCAGGATAGTCTAGTGTCTGCAATTCATACTTCAAGTGTCTACTTATAACGGTTTAGGAGAAACAGCTCTCTGAAAGATGGACTGACGGACGGACGGACGGATGGACGGACAGTGAAGTCTCAATAGGGTTCTTTTGATACCCTTTGGGTATGAAAACCTAAAAAAGAATCATTTTTTCAAATTCTAATCCTTATAAAATTATATTTTGATTCTTATAACCAAGATATCAAACGCTTGCAAAAATCAATCATTCAAATCAAATGAAAGCATTTATCCAGTATGTAGGCAGTATTAATATTCGCACATATACACATCAAAATCATAAAGTAAATCATAATTAATAATCAAGCAAATATAGCAAAAGCATAATTTAACGCTTTGAATTATAAAAAAAAACAAACAAAAGTAATGAACCATTCAGATGTGTGATTGTTGACGTCAGACTATAAAAAAAATATTGTTGCCAACCATATACGTACCACAACTTAAAGAAACTCATACCGATCACAGTAAATACTCGTATCATGATCCGAATGAAAGTGATTGTCATTTTCCTAGAGCTACAACGGAAGAGGTATTTGCCCTTTGTCAATCTCAAAAATCCATCCTGTATAACAACCAGCAAGCGAATCCGTGAGCAAATTCCCTATGTATATTCAATCAACTCTTCGTGTACATAGCAAACAACGAAACCTACGTTATAGCTCTTGTAAAACATCTTCAGAAATTTATTTATTTCGCCATATTTCTGCAAACGTTATTAAAATGTCGTGTGCTCAATTTAACATGTCGCTTCACACAACCCTTGTAAAGGTCTCGACGTCTGCTCGTGATGTGGAAAAACATTTCCAATATTTGAAGGATAGGCTAGGTTCAGACGTTACGATTCCTCTGACAATTAACTTTATACAGCTCCGGTAATCTCTATACGTATAGACGGCTTACTTCATACAACTTTGGGTTTGGGAATTCCCGACAATTCCTAAGTCCCGGGACACGAGACAGCCTACATCCAAAGTCCCGGGAATTACCGGGACTTCGGGACTTTAACAATATTTTTTTGTTTTTTTTTTAAGAGGTGTAAGCTTTTTTTGTAGATATTTATTGAAATTCGATGGTTAAAAACGCTCTGACGTTTGTGATAGTAAATTTGGCTGGTAAAGCTGACATTTTAATTAAATGAATAAAAGAAAATTGTATTGTCGAGACCGAGACGTGACATAATGAGACATTAATCGTAAAAAAACAGAAAATAAAAAAATAATCAAATCAAAGAAGAAAATTAGAAAAAGAAATGAACATAACCTCGAAATTTGAATCTGCGCAAAATGTCAGTCACAAATATTTGAGTGAAAAACACCCACGGTCGTTCCGAACCTTCAAGCGAGTTGCAAATCAACAAAACAACCGTCTCCAGAGGACGTTAGCGCAGCCCTGCAGTTACATAGAAGACCAAGTAATTATTCATTAAACTAACAGATAGCGCTAGGCTCCTTCAATTATTTGAAAATAAAAAATGATTACATAAAAATTTCGACAATATTGTCTCGTCTCGAGTCTCGACCCGTAAGTCCCAGGACTAGAGATAACTAAAATTATGAAAAGTCCCGGGACTTCACGACACAAGACGTCCCGGGACCTAAACCCTACATATACTATCGATTACTACGGTTGTCGATAGTTTCTGTCATCGCAGAGGTTGAAAAGAGTTTTTTATAATATTTTGGACAAATATGCACTTGACCATCTCATCTGATTGAAAGAGAAGATGGGGTCTAAGCTAGTCGCAAAGCAAATAATTGATAAATTTAGAGTGATAGTTTATTTTACCGATTGAAAAATTGCGATTAAATTGCGACCGATCTTGCATTATTTGTAGTTACATTACATCTTACAGTTAAGAACAGTGCTACCTCTACATCTTTCTCAAGATATTCTAGTTTTAATGAATAATAATAGATTAAAACATATTCACTGCCTACCTATATTCTATTTTAGCATGACTAATACTCGTATGTGGTTTTCAAAATCCAACGATAAATGTCTCTCGTCTAACTACAGCCTTATTGTTATGTGATTTAGCTAATGTTGCGAAAACCAACTTTTGACAGTTTAGGTAAAGACGCCTTTAGGCACCTATTTCGATATCTTGAAACACGTGAACAGCACGTACAATTATTTTATACATCTTCGGAAAAACTAGTAAATAATGGGCAATAGGAGGAAAATATAAAAGGAAATATAATAGCTCCGTTGTCTAAGATTCACTGTGGACGGTTTCATTAAAGTAACTGTTATAATAATTATTTGCTTTGTTGGTGAATTATTTTGACTTAATTAATTGAAATAAATGAATTAATTGTTTACGGATTAAAATCATGAGATTTTAATGTTTAGAGTCAATTGTTTGGGCACTTTCTCACCTGATGCTTGCTAACACTAGGGTCTGTGATTTAGCATTTGTCTAGAAAATTATTATGTACTAGATGTGTCCCGCAGTTTTTCTTGCGTTGACATCGTTCCTGTGGGAATTATCATCATCGTCATCATCATCAGCCTATCTCTGTCCTCTGCTGGACATAGGCCTCACCAATGGCACGTGGGAATATCGGAATAAAATGTACCCTATGTGTTATTCCAGGGTCTAGGCTAAATTTCAGCATAATTTGCGGGCGCGATCTCAGTACTTTTAATTTTTTTTCTGATCACATTTGGTGTGAACCAGTCGGTACAAATACTACTGAGCTATCTAATCGCCGTCTAGATCGCGCGCGCAGGACGCTGCGGTGTGTGTGTATCTTTAACGTCAAGAAGGAAAAACATTACACACTCACAAACTTTCACCTTTATAATATTAGTAGGATATGATTAATTCACTCATAAATAAATCTAAATGTCACCTATCGGATAGCACAAACAAGGAGTTACCCTGGTTAGCAACATGTAAGAATGTCAAAGCAGTTCGTTTCGAGTGGGTTAAAGAAATGCCACCATGTAACAATGGCATTATAATTGCCCAATGAAAAATAGGGATGCCACACATCCCCTCTCCAAACTGTAAACAGATTTTCCAGAACTTTCCAGAACAGATTTTTCAAAAAAGCTACGAATTTATCTCAGGTACTGATTATAGGTTAGCATTAAATGTCACGAAATTCCATAGTCTAGCCAAAATGCCACCGCCGGTCGTAACTAAACTGAAACTAGGTCTGATATTTTAGCCGCTCCACTATCCTAAAGGCAGTATCCGGTACTGATGTACCGGAACCTAGTTTCCGGTGGCCCAATTAGAAATGCCGCAACCAAAAACATCCGTTCGCCACTGCGGTTTACCATACATGCGAAATAGTATCAAATTCAAATTTGACTTTGATAGCTTGGCTACTTAAACATTTACTAGATTGAGCTATCTATATCACATACTCTGTTTGATCCCGGCTCTTAACTGAAAATACACAATTCCAGCACATATGTAATGGAGGCAAACTTCCCAAATGCTTAAAATATAATTAAGATAGTTTAAAAACTAAAACAACCGACTTCAATGCCCTGCGAGTCAATTTCAGTAGCAAGTTTGAGACGTTTATCATCATATCTCTGGAGATACTTATCAGATTTTGATGAAATTACAATGGTACCACCTCGAAAACGTACCCTACCGATTACAAATAGAATCATTCGAATCGGTTCAGAATTGACCGAGCAATCGCGTAACACTCACACAAAAAAACAAAAAAAAACATACAGACGAATTGAGAACCTCCTCCTTTTTTGTGAAGTCGGTTAAAAAGTAAAGAAAATGCTAATGTTTTCAACAAAAAACTTAATGACTTGCTTATTAGCAAAGCGTATTTATACGCTCAATCGATACCTCAAGGATATAAAACATTGTTAATATTAAGTTGAATACTCAGACTATCATCCAGACGGAGCCGTGCCTAACACCCATGTGAACGCAAGTTCAGTAATACTAAATGCTTGAGTAATACGCTTCCGCGCTCAGTTTGCTACCAAGCGGCAGCAGGGACGGACGCGTCCGTGCGGTATTACTTCGCAGCGTTGCTTACGTAGTAATCGTGCCGTATTGACTATGCCGGACTGAGCGCGGAAACTTATTAGTCAAGCATTTAGTATTACTGAACTTGCGTTCTCATGTGTATTAGGCACGGCTCCGTCTGGATGATAGTCTGAGGTTGAATAATTCTATACATTAAAAAAAATCGTAAATAATAACATCGATATATGTCGTATGCGCATCTTCTACCCGCCTGCCCAGCGTGGCGATTAGGGCATATCCCTCCCAATGAGCCGAAGATGAGCCTCAGTGGCGTATCTTGGGAGAGGCCTACGTCCAGCAGTGGACGACCTATGGACGAACACCCGTGCTAGGATGTGAACCGGCGATCTCTCGTTTAGAAGTTAAGCCATCCTTTACGCCAACGGGGCTCAAAAATGTTTCTAATATTTAGTATTATTTGCACACAGGTTCAGAGAACTGTCCTTACGATTACATAAAGATATACGACGGTAAGGACGAGTCAGCCGCTGTCATTGGTACCTTCTGTGGGATGGGCAAGTTCCCTTACTCCATCATCGGGACCTCACAGGACCTCTTTGTCGAGTTTGTCAGTTCACCCGCCGGTAAGTTACCCCACCTTTTAACCCCCGACCCAAAAGAAGGGGTACTATAAGTTTAACGTGTCTGTCTGTGACATCGTAGAATGAACTGATGAACTGATTTTAATTTTGTTTTTTTCGTTTGTTCGAATTCTAATATAACACCTATGTTATAATCGATTTCGATAGAATAAGAAGCAGTCTAAGACTGCTTCTTATTTTTACACCAGGAGAGAAAATAAGCAAGTGCTTGTTTGTCGTTGTTTGCTTAAAAAAGTAATAATTTAAAATTGAAAACAACCGACTACCATGCCGCGCGAGTTAGTTACAGTAGCAAGTGTGAGGCGTTTATTGTCATATTTCTGGAGATACTTATCATATTTTAATCAATTGTAAATAAATGGGTTCACCTTGAAGATTAACCCTGCCTTTAAAAAACTACTTATTCAAATCGGCTAACAGTTGGAGGAGTAATTGGCGTAAAAACATAAAAAAAAACATACTTGTAGACGAATTGCGAACCTCCTTTTTGAAAATCGGTTAAAAAGTATCATGAAATTATTTTATACTTTACGTGTTTCCGCTAGATAAATAAAATGGCGATTTACAACACCTGCTTGATTACTGAGGGTTGTTGAATTTACATAAAAAACCTTTTTTTGAAACTCTCCAGCGATTACCAATATCCGTATTTTGAGGGCATAAATATTGCATTCCGCAATAAAAATCAGCAAGGCACCTGTAAATAACGTCTGTAACGGCTCCCTTCGGATAAATCGAGGAGGCTGTTACGGGAAAAAAAATATATTTAGGGCACGTTCGGACCGATTTGCAAACTCAGCAAAATCCCAAATTGTCTTTCGTTGAATGCTAGTAAGGCATATTTTGGTTGCCTATTGTATTGCTTGTATAACGCTCTTGGGCTTAGTAAGCTCTGTAGTTTTGTGTGATTGTTCGATTATCTTTTGTACCATGTACTTGCTGTCGTGTTCACAATATTCATATTATGAGTGGTCAGTGCAGCTGTTTTTAACTGACTTCACAAAAAAGGAGGGGCTCTCAATCTCCTGTATTTTTATTTATTTTTTAATGTTTGTTCACTTAGAACTTCGTAATGTTTTAACCGATTTTGAAAATGTTTTTTGAGCCGTAGCCGAATGGCAAAAAACGGAACCCTTATAGATTCTTCATGTCTGTCTGTCCGTCCGTATGTCACAGCCATTTTATTCCGAAACTATTAGGACTACAGAATTGAAACTTAGCATCTACCTAGATGTATTCTGTGAACCGCTTTTCGATTCTTATACAAAAATAAAAATATAAAAGTTTAAGTTTAAGTTTAATATTAAAGTTTACCTTTTTTTATTATTTTTTGTTCTATGTATGGGATACCATACATAGAACTGAAACAAAAAAAATGTTTTTCTTCAAAACTATACGTGTGGTGTGGTCTATGGTAAAATGTGTCCCCCCCCCCCCCTCTAACTTTTAAGCAAGGGAGTGAAAAATCTAGAGTTATTTTTTTAGTTGCGAAAAATCATAGTTATAGAATACTTTACTTTGTTACGGAACCCTACGAGTGCGAGTCCGTCCTGTACTTGGCCAGTATTTAGTTTTGTTTAAGAGAGGATGTTTCTCGCTTGGAACCATTGTAATTTTATTGAGATCTGATGAGTATCTCTAGAGATATAGAGATAAACACCTCAAACAGTATTGAAAATGACTAGCGCGGCATTTGAAGTGGTTTATTCTTATTTGACCTGTCCCCTTAAGTGGACAAACAGGAAAAAAGTCACGCTGTCCCCTTATAGTTTTTTTTTTGTTTTGTTTATGATCTTCATTATTTTGTTTCCGACTTATTAGTCTCGCAGATGATTCGTTCAAAATACCTGAGCAATCGTTTCTTGTCTTGGATATTATAATCGTTGATATCTGATCGTACGTTAATTTGTCTTGCAATAATATCGTTTAAAAACTAAAAAACAACCGACTTCAATGCCGCGCTATTCATTTTCAGTACCAATTTTGAGATGTTTATCTCAATACCTCTGGAGATACTTATCATACCTCAATAAAATTACCATGGTACCACACTTGGGATATCTCCTTTTGAACAAAAAAAGAATAATCGAAATCGGTTCATAAACGACGAAGTTATCCGCGAACAAACAAAAAAAATAAATATATATACGGTCGAATTGAGAAACCTCCTCCTTTTTTTGAAGTCGGTTAAAAAATAAGCCTACATATCCTAGCAGTACCTAATATGACTGTATAATATGGAATGCAATCGTGTGTGCACGCAAGTGCATTTTCATAGTTTCGTTTAAAACTAAAAATGAATTTACTTCATATGTTGCTATCATAATTTAGATCCAGAAGATCCAGTTTGAAGGACACACATTTTTAAACAAAATGGCTATTTTCTCAATAGCGTATTTTATATTTGTAGTTGTAAAACATTTCCTTGGTGTATTAATACAATATTTATATGAAATTTTATACTGCAAAGTAGTCATCTAAATCGGTTAATAATAGTTTTATGTCCTGTAAGTATGTAAGGGGAAGCCTGAAAGTTAGCGCTAGTGACGAAAAAGTCAAAAAGCAATAGGCTAGCCTGGTATGGACGTACTATGAGACAAAGTGAAGTGCACGTGACTAGAAGGTAATTAATATGAAAGTGGACGGCTATAGAGGAAGAGGAAGACCAAAGAAAGTGTGGATAGTCTGTGTGATGGAAGATATAGATGTAAAAGAAGTGGATGCGAAAATTACTGAAGAAGACCCCGATGGAAGAGAATGACATGTTGCACCGACCCCACTGAAGTGGGATAAAGGTAGAAAGATGATGGTAATGAATAGTTTTATGTCCTCTTTGACTTTTTTTTTTTAAATTTCTTTATGGCTCCACACGATTAGTGTATTTAGCCAGTGTCAAGTATTGAAATTTGTCAAGTTTTTATGAATTTTAGTCGTTGAGATGGGTCAAAGTCACATTTCAGGTCAGTTGTCAAGTAAAAGTCTAGTCTAGTCTAAGTCATACCTTCAGTAAAGATGTGGTGTTTACTGAAGATTTTCAGTGGAATTTTGGTGAGAACGCAAATAGCATGTTTTTCAACATTGTGCTGTTTCCCTACCCTCGCACACATTCACCGGCACTTAATGGTTAATAACATACATATTAACACGCAGAAGAACACAAGTTTTAGGTAAAAATACAATGAGATCACACACACTTTTCCACGTTCCCACCAAAACTCCCTCTTTGACTTTTTGAAGTCGGTAACAATAGACTCTCACACAGTTTTATTTATTTTTACCTTTTTCTGCCAGGGCCACTTCTAAACACTGGCTTCCACTTCAACGTCGGGAATTGGCCAGGCCATGTGGAAGCTCCTGGTTCCAGAGTAGGCACCTGCGACTGGCTCCTCACAGCAGAATCTTTGAAGAAGTCTGGAGACACTGAGGGAATCTTCCTGTCTGTGGCTCATTGGTATCCACCGCATACTTCCTGCACTTATCTGATGCAAGGACTCCCTGGACAAGTCGTAAGGCTGTATTTTCCAAGGTGAGTGTGCCATGTTATACAATTTGTGATTAGAATTTACAAGCCTTTTTAATAGTGGTACTGCAATATATGTGCTTCTAGATGATATCACCTTATTTTTTTTAATATCTGGGCTAGCGTTTGACCACAATCTTGCCTAATGGTAAGCGATGATGTGGTCAACGACGGTGAACACTCTAGGTTTAGAATGGTTTGAGTCGGGAAGCATGTCGCCGAAACACCGTCACGTTATGGCAGAAGATTTTCTCATTGATCTCCATCCAATCCACCTGTATTGCTACCAAAAAGTAGCTTACCAGAATATCAAATAATTATTCAGCAAAGTTTTGTATTCTCCACTCTTAACATTTTTGGTTCATACATTTATTTTCATCGGGTAGCAAAATGTCTATCTGACGTTATTTTATTTCCAACAGCTTCAGAATAAACCGGATTGAGTCTCCCATAGTCCCTTGGACGGGAGACTGTGGCGAATCTCTGACTCTCTACGACGCTCCTCGACCAGACGACGCTCGCATCATCAAGACCTTCTGCGACACCTTCAGTAGACCGATGGAGAAACATGACTTTGTATCCACTGGAAACGCTATGTTTGTGAGGTTTGAGAGCAAGACTGGTAGTTATAGTGGGTGAGCATAGTTATTTTACTTAAAATGATTGGTTAAGGTCTCCATAGCTGCTCTATTTAATACTACTTATAGGCAAAACTCACCTCAGAGTCTATATAAAAAGACAGCCAATGTCAAAATAGGCTTAGAATTAGATCACAGAATAAGCTTGCCTCTAATATGAAGGATTG
Organism: Cabera pusaria; assembly: GCA_954871355.1. Classification (NCBI taxonomy): domain Eukaryota; kingdom Metazoa; phylum Arthropoda; class Insecta; order Lepidoptera; family Geometridae; genus Cabera; species Cabera pusaria. Next base: position 4,237,056 of record OX940890.1, read on the forward strand.
GTCATGTCAGACCTTTATAGTAAGCATTCAAATCAAGTTTAACAAAAGAAGGGTATCTTAGTTTTTTTACCATGCAGAGGAATCACCACAAAATTCCTCAGAATCATCATTATAAACTAAGCCTTAGCTAAGGTAATAAGGAGTCTTTTTATTCATAACACAACTCTTACTCAGCCTTTCTACGACAGGTCTTCTCTCTACTACTGGGCTCATTACGACTTCTTCAACAACACTCGTTTCGGCGAGCCCGTGCAAGGCACTGCTTGTGACGAGGTCATCGCCTCTTGGAAGCAAAGAGCTGGTCGACTGAGATCTCCTCTCAACACCCTGGTTTATAAGCAAGCACCTCCTGGCGAAGATGTGCATTGTCTCTACAGATTTGTGACGGACAAGAGGATCTATGCCAGAGTTATATTGACTATCCTGAGTGTTAATTTCAAGGTATGTAGATTTTTAATCTTATAGGTCAGAATTTCACCACTATCTTGCCTGGTGGTAAGCGATGATATGATCGAAGATGGTGAACACGCTAGGCCTAAAATACTCTGACTCTCAAGGGATGTGTGCTGGCAGAAAACCGTCAGGTTATTTATGGTGGCAGATTTTCTCTTTGGTGGTAGTAAACTACTTTCTGGTAGCAAGTCAGGCGGCATATCGATGTTATATGCTCCTACCACCAGTGAAAAATATTTAACTACTTTTACCAGACGGTATTTTAATTCACTCGTAAGGTTTATATTTTATATTTAAGTAAGTAAGAATACAAATTGCAGATGGATTAGATTTTTATTGGATAGAGGATATGGAACACGGTTAGGGATGGCTATAATGTTACTTTAATATTTAACTTACTTTAGTCATTTATCCATTTCTACTCGCTTTGCGGTCGTTTTTCAGACAAACGTGATGTTTGTCTTGGTCCGTAGGTAAAGTCGTAGTGGCCAAATGCTTCAGTTTTCTTAAAAAATCTGCACTGATGCAATCCAAGAATAAACTAGATCTAATTTTAGCCTAGAAGTTGAATATAGTGTTGAGAAAATGTCTTGAATTTGTTTTGGGTGATTCCTACAAGACGTAATTTCTATTAGATATTCCAAAATACTTAAATTTCAAATTTATAACCACTTACGACCAATCTATGTATAATTTCTAAATGGAGACCATTTTTATGAGCCAAAGCACAACATCTCTGTTGTTAGTTGGTGAGGAGTTGAGTATTCTGCAGATTCCAGGAGATGCCCTTGCATCAGATCAAGGTTTTTATGTTCTAGCAATATCATTGAAGTAAGGGAATACCGATGATATAAGATTAAAGGTATAGAAAAATAATATGCACCACTGTAGACCTTTCATCTTATAAAATCCTTTAGAAACTTGAACAAGTATTATTATGCAAGTAAATATTCGTCTCTTTTGTTACAGGAACATCCCTATACTCCAGTTTCCTGTCAGAATTGCTACGAGGACCGAGCGGACAAGCTGATTATTTGGGAGCCAATACCCGGGAAGGCTGCCAATACTTCCGCCATCGGTGTTAGCACAACACCATTACCACTTCATTTGGCAGTGCAAAAAGCGGTCGGGTCATGCATTTGTGCTAAGCATGCAAACACAGTTTCTAGAGCGCGACCGTACCGAGTAGTTTCGTCTGGGGAAACTTTAAATCTTCAGCTTATTGTCGATAATGCTCATGCAGCAGCTTCATACTTTAAAAATCCCTCTCCACTCTTTGAAGCTCGATATGAATTTGTTCACGGCCCGCTCTGCGGACCGGCTATTCTAGCAGCGGCCACTTCAGACGGCGAAATCGTTTATCCACATCTAGAAGCTTTAGGCTACACAGAACCTCCAAAAAGAATTCAATGCATTTGGGATCTGGAAATCGAAGAGAAGAAAGACATTTTCTTACGCTTCGAAAGCGTCAAGTTCGCATCTAGGCATTGCGAGGATGGTAACATCCAGATTTACCTGCCGGGCCGAATCGAACCATACCTCTCAATTTGTGGAGGAAATGTCTCCGAAACAGAGAAATTGCCGATTTTCTCTGCTGGAGAACTAGGCTTCGAATCTCTGGACGATCCGTTGGTCATTGAAAAGGAAAAGACACGATCTATTAGAATAGTCTTCATTGGAAGCGCCTCACCAGCTCGCGCCGCATTCAAAATTATCTGGACTGGACTGTACCATCTGCCTAGAAACGTGGATGGATCTTTGATGACTTCTCGCCTCACTGACAGCGCGCAGTTATCAGAATCCAATCAAGGCTGCGACTTCATCTGCCCAGGTGACGAAGGTCTTTGCATTCCAGCTCGTTTAATCTGCAATGGGGTCGTGAACTGTCCCAACGTGACTTCGGGAGAGAGGAAGTTCTGGACAGCGGAAGAGAAGCGTCAAAAGGAAGCGTATTCCGAGGACAGTTTGAGAAGGTTGGGGTACTTGGACGTGTTGAATGGGATTCCTTTAGGGCATTTGAACGACGAAGCTCCGGAGCTCTGTGCAGGGAAGCGGAATGCGGGAGATGGAGATTGGACGGGTTTGCTTTTGGGAGTTGGGTTGGCGGTTGTTCTTGGAATTTGTGCGTTGGGTGCTGCTTGGAGACTGTGCTGCCGCAAGCGGTCTCCTGATGAAGAGTCCTTGGATTACTGACACGCGGCCCGCGGTGCGCCGCACGCACCGCCCGGGCTTCACTCGCGGTCTGCCTCAAGGGACCTCCCGATGGACTGGACGCTACATTGACAGACAATGTACCGAGCGCCGCCCTCCTTTGAATACTGATGCCAAGTTTTACTGTTGTTGGCAAAGTAACGTTTGCTAAAGAAAAAAGTCGCTTTTTGTGTTCTTTCTTTTTGTACTCGTTTAGTTTTTCTTTTATGCCTTGAATTAAAATTGAACAAAGATGAAGTAGAATAGTAATGTCTGATATGTTTAAGGTATTATTTAAACGTCTCATTTTTGCTACTAAAAGCTTCGATCACTAACATTTTACGATGTTAAATAAAACTTAGACAACGTCTTTGTATATTCAATTGCTCATTAATTATTAAAGACCTGCAAGTTACATGAAAAAAATATTTGACCAATTAATAAATATTGTGTCAAAATATTTAACGGTGGTCGAGGCAACATTTTAGGTCAATTTAAGTACCATTTCCAAGGGTGACGAAGCAGCGCTCAAATTATTTGTAATTATTGTATATACCCTACCTATCCTAATATAAAGGATGCTTCAAACGAACGGTCATAGGTTAGGACAAGGTGATAGTAGCCATAATGTTAAGTCATTATCAATTAGTCATAGGAGGTCACAATTTACATAATTGACAGAGAGACAGCTACATAGAAACGAAGGAAACCGTGCGCACTCACACATACAGAGACGCTCACTTACAGAGATCTTGGACGGTGTTGGACGAGTGCTAGTTAGGGTCTTTACTGTAAGGTCTTCAACATTCTTGTTTTTCTAGTCTGCGAGAGTAAGATGCAGTTCTATAATCGTGTCGGTGCATATCTATCTACCCAATCGAGGAAGACTGAAATGAGAATGATAGAGACTTTTTGGTATGTAGCCTTCTCTTGACTACGGCCAATTTCACTTGATCGAAGCGTCAGGGTCACGGTCTGTGGTCAGTATAAATAAAATATATGTGTTACCTGGATGATTTCGTCATAATTAATATTGGTAGTACATTTGCAGAACTACAGCGCTAGGCCCGGTATTCACCAAAGCGGAGAGGAGAGGAGACCAGAGGAGATGTGTTTGAAATAACCAATCAGATTTCGTTATTTTCTCATCTCCTCTCTGCTTAGCTTCGGTAGAAATGGATCGACCCGAGAGGAGAAGAGATGTCTCATTTTTTTATAGACATTTATGCCGCGAGAGAGTAACTGCGCAGCAGAGAGGAGATGTCTATAGTCGGTTTTTTTCCACGTTTCCCGCTGCCTACTCCCCGCGCTCCCAACTCGCATCTCTTCTCCGCTACGCATCCTACCAGCTTTGTAACACATCTCTCGTCTCCTCTCCTCTGCGCTTTGGTGGAAACGGGGCCTAAGTTTCTTAAGTGGGTATTTATGTGTGTCTTGTTTTTGTTTACTTATTGTACAGAGCCGGTCTTCTGTCAAAAACTGTATTTGTGCATAGGCGTACATTTTGTGTAATCCAAAAGGTGATTCAAGTTATCATGCAAAAAGTTCAAAAGTTTCAACGTTAAAAAATCTTAATAATACTAAAGTGTGTCAAGTTTCATACGGACCGAGTTGAAAAAAAAGCAATCTAAGTTTCTTTTTGTAACGAGCTCTTTGAAAGTTGGTGCAGAATTTGGCACAGTTTTTCTCATGAGATGCTGAACAATTTGACAGACTGCCAAACCATTGGACATTGGTCGTGAATTATGCAAATGTGTGAACATATCTCTACAGATATGTTGAGCTATATCTGGCTACAGTCAAACCAAAAAAATTCTTTCGCTGAATAAGTCCCTCACATTATTTTATCAGTACATTTCCCCAGCGTTAATGATGAGAAAAGATGTGGCAAATGTTTTGATCAGTCGATGAGCACAACAAATATTCAAGTATTAATTATTACTGTTGATCTTTGAAATTTGTGAAGAAATCATGTAAACATACCTTACACGAAAATAATGCATTGTAAATAACTCTTTATCTAAGTAATATTTAGAAAAACCAAAGATTTCTGTAAATTCTTCACGGAAACTTGTTATTGAATAGTTATAATGTAAGCACAAGCACGGCTTAGCGAAACTCTTAGTTGCGCAAATGGCAATAATTTAAGTTTGATTACGTATTCATTTAAATATGTGTTTGTAATTGATTAAATAGTTAAGCCTCATCCACACCGAATGCATCATTTGTAGCGGAAACTATGTTGTAGATTTTACATTGTTATTATTTTAACGAAATAAATAGTTTTATTACTTATTATTCTGAATTGCTACGACAATCAGAATTAATTATAACAACAGTTTGTTAATTAATTCTGACGGTCACAATATGAAGAAATCTTAATTATTGAAAACAAATTAAATAAAGCAGGTGAATAGCTACTCTATGTCTATTTATATTCTATGTAATATTTACTATTATCAATTTCTTCGACTAATCCGTCTAAACTGACTCAGTCTTTGCTTATCACAACGACAAAACATCGTGACATTTACCTTAGAAGAAAATTGTACCTACATATTTTATTCTTGAAATAAAAACTTTACTGTTTTTCGTTTGGTGTGAGCGAGACTTAAACATTGTTTGCGTCTTGTATGTGTTGCAATTAAGAAGATAATTGTAAATGTAAATATGTTGACCAAATAACTAAAATAGTGTACACCAATGAACACTGCCCTTTAGGAAAGTAGCTAAAATGCTCAATTTTTTTGGCACATGTTTATTTCCAACCAGTATTAAAACTTGTTATTTATTAGTAATTATGTTTTTAGCTTATTATTTAACCATTGGAACGTTGTTAAATATAAATATATTTTGTACAAATTGACTGGGGTTTTATTCCACCTTATACTAAGAATAAAATGATACAAGCACAAGAAATAATAAAATTAATTAAACTTCAATTAAAGTTTAATTAATTTTACACGAAATTCATATATTGTAGGAATACGTAATTCTTACAATATTATGGATTTCGTGTAATTGCTAACGGTTTATGTAGCGCACGTCATAATTATCAAGTAAGTCTATACTGATCAACAAATCCTAAAAACGAACTTGACAAATTATACTTATATGTTGGACAATTCACACAATATTTTATATATTCTTTGCCATTTTGACGATTGATATTTTGATTTATATATGATAAGCTATCACAATGTAAAGTTTCATCAAAATCTGTTCAGTAGTTCTTGCTTAAATAAGTAACGAACATCCATCCATCCAATCATCCTCACAAACAATCGCAATTAAATTATTATAGTAAGATTTGTGTGAGTTACGAAGTAGGATTGCATTGGTGAATAATTGTCTTTTTAAGCGCCATTTACATGATGCAAGTTTCTTGCCTGTTGCATACAATAAAATTGAAGCAATAAATTACCTGCATGGTCTAAACAGTACGTAACATTTCGATCTTTTGCGCAAGTTTTGCTTGCCAAAATTTTCTTGGTGTAAACAGCACATACAAACTCTTTAGAAAACCTTCCATCACTTGAATGAAAAATTTGACAACGCAGATACGTGCAATACTTGAAGCAACCCGCCAATGAATGGTACACGCACATACAACTCTCTATTTAGACAAGTCAAAACTTGAAAGCAATAATCTCCTAAACATTATTGTATTGGTCTAAACAGAAGACATTTGCAACTATTTTTTGTCAAGACTTGCATTCAATAATTGCGTTCGATTTTTTTACTTGTATCCACGTGTAAACAGTTGCGTACAATTCTTGAAGGGCAATTAACGCACTTAATTGATTGCATTCAATAATTGCACTTGAATGTACAAGAAAATTGTATCGTCTAAATCACGCTTAGTCTCGGTCATCAAAGGTAGGTGTGCAACAAAATAATTTTATCTTTTATGTTAGAAAGAAGAAAAATGCGTCTAGGTAGGAAAAAAGGGCTTTGAAACAAAAAAGTGAAACCCCAACTGGAGCTTGCAAGTTAGAATGTTTCTGAGAAGACGAAACACATTTTCACCAGTTATGTTTCTATACCTCTCAAACTTACCGAAACAGAAAATGTATTCTGTCAAACACAAAAATAAACGCGAAGAAAAGAGCAAAAAATGATTTAATTTTGCCGTCATTCAAGAATATAATATTTCTACGATTTTAAGTCTTCAAGACTTTATTCTACGTGCAGCATCCATTATAATCTCCTTGCCTTGAAACATCGAAATTGCAATTCTAAATTCAAAACTACGCGGGAAGTTGCCAGCCTTATAAATCTAAGAACAACAAAAGTTAAAAGTTTGTGCAATTTTTCACAATTTAAGCGGCTTCCGCGTATCATATTACATTTTGTCCATTGTTCTCGAACGCTGTAAATATGGCGCACCTGCGTTCAACGGATTTGTATCGTCATATTTATGACCCGAACAGCTATAGATTAACGAGTTAAAAATATGACCGGCATTCTATCACATATAAAAAATTCATACACAGTACTTTTACGTCATAAAAATATAAAGGGAGGAGGGAGGAAAGAGTTATAAAGTTTCTAAATAGGTCACTGTCTAGTGTAGTTAAGTTCTAAATTATCTTCAAATCTTTCAACAATCTGACAACTTACATACGGACGTGCAAGTAAAATAAAAGCTTATATGGCAACACAGCGTAACCCTATCTTGTGAGAGCTAAATGGGACCCTCTGACCCCGGCGGCTTGCCTTGACCGGCCGGCCTAAGACCTAAGCTGAGATGGAAGTGTTAAAGGTATAAAACCGCTAGTAACCTTTAGAGAAAGTGCAACACACCTCTCAAAATTCAAAGCTATCCACGCCAATTATATGTTGCCCTTCGACGCCAATATGTTGGTCCGCCTTTATGGGGAGGCCCGCCCATTCAGTGTATAGCAAGACACCATCCACCTTAGTATTTTGAAATGAGGCATAATTGGCGGGTGGCATACCTCATTCCATAGACCAGGAATCCGACATCAAGTAGCACAAATATTTGTACCGAATCACAACACTATTATTAGTGTCCTTCACAACTTCGATGCATTGAATGACACTAAACAAAACACAAAACAAAAACTAAAAAACAACCAATAAATTACTTTTTATTCGTAGCAAAATAAACAACAAATCACAGCACTATAGTGTCCTTCACAATTTCGATGCAACCAGCGCGTTCGAAATTTCGAAAAAGTTATTTTATATTCCAGCCATGACAGAACTAAAATATTGGTTTGAATTTAGAATACAACTTCGAATTTAGAACTGTAATCGAATTGCTTTTGTGTACGATGATCGAATTTTAACGTAGCAATTTTGTTTTAAAGAGAGACGAATGTAGGTATATTTATCTAAACATTTAAACAAATTTAAAAAGATAGATAGATTAAATCTTCATTGCGAAACCAAAGATACAGACACATTTAACTTTTCAATCGACCTCCAAAAAGTAGGGGGTTCACAATTCTGCATGTTTTTTTTGTTTTTTTTTTTTGTGTGTGTTACGCGATTACTCCGTCAATTCTGAACCGATTCGAATGATTATTTGTAATCGGTAGGGTACGTTTCCGAGTTGGTCTCATTGTAATTTCATCGAGATCTGATAAGTATCAACAGAGATATGACGATAAACGTCTCAAACTTGTTACTGAAACTGACTCGCGGGGCATGGAAGTCGGTTGTTTTAGCTTTTAAACTATTAATTAAAATATAATCTTAATTATTACCAAGTGTTACAATGCGCGGTCTTATCTAGCTAACAGCGATCTCTTCCAGACAACCTTTGTATGGAGAGGATGAAGAGGCTGAAAGATGGTAACGCTAAAGTTCTTTTTCTTAATCCTAGCATCATCAAGTACTTGGGATTAGGACGTCTTAAATGCATGTTGCAAATAAATGTTATTTTTTTTAGGTATATACCTCCTAATAGAACAAATAAACTGGCCAAGTACACGTCGGACTCGCACTCATAGGGTTCCGTACCACAATACAGTATTTTATAAGATCGAGAAAAAAATACCACGATTATTTTTCGCCAGCAAAGAATAATTGTTAATAACACATATTAATAAACTTATAACGCCATCTAACGTCTAACTAAGGTGATAGGGATCGACATTTTAATATAACGACGTTTACCTAACTAAGCGTACATAGATGGCGTGAAATGCCGAAAAAAACACGTTTCTTGTATGGGGACCCTCTATTATTATTAACTTTATTCTGTTTTTAGTATTTTTTGTTATAGCGGCAACAGAAATACATCATCTGTGAAAATTTTGACTGTCTAACTATCACGGTTCATGAGATACAGCCTGGTGACAGACGGACAGATAGACAGACAGACAGAAAGACAGACAGACAGGCAGTAGGACAGCGGAGTCTTAGTAATAGAGTCCCGTTTTACCCTTTGGGTACGGAACCCTAAAAAATAGCTTGTCTGACGTGATGGTGTCAGTATATAACATATACTGGGGAACGAAAAGCTGCAAGCTGCTGAAAGTCTGCACGTCATTGTATATCCTTGTTACCATCCAAATAAATCTAGTTGAATATCAAATATTATGTTTCTTTGAAGTGTTTCACACTTTATATTTTTTGTAAATTGTTAAACACAATCCAAAATTTCATCGTACCGACGGGACTTGAACCCGGTAGTTGAATATCGTAAATTCACATGCACTGTAATTTTTCAGGACTGTCCTTCAAATCAAAAAGCATGAAATATGTGTCATGGCGAAAAACTGACAAAGTTGTGGTTTCAACCCAGGCGGAATACCAAAATTCCTACTACTAAAGTACGAACGAGTCAAAAGAAATTAAATCAAATGTCTTAAGATTACTTGTACTATACAAACATACATACAATCTCGCCTTTTTCCCGTTGGGGTAGGCAGAGACTACTTCTTTCCACATGCTACGATCCTGACATACCTCTTTCGCTTCTACCACTTTCATGAGCGCCTTCATACATGCTCGCCGGTTATAAGTACTTTTGACTTGGCCTTTCTTTAAAACGTCTCCGATCTGGTCGTGATACGTTCGCCTAGGTCGGCCTCTACCGGCTGCCCCATTCACACTCGTCTCATAAATCTGTTTCGTCAGTCTTTCTTCATCCATCCTCTCTAGATGTCCAAACCATCTAAGCATCCCTTTCTCAATCTTTGTCACCACATCTTCTACCACACCACAACATTCCATTATCATGCTGTTCTCCACCTTATCCATCAGAGTCACTCCAATCATACTTCTCAAACTTCTCATTTCTACAGCATTAATTTTACTTTCATGCTTCTTCTGCCATACCCAGCATTCACTACCATACATGAGTGTAGGAACCAACACTCCCTTATGTACAGCCAGTCGTGCTTTTTTAGACACGTTCTGACTTCTCATAAAGTTATGCAGTTCCCCACTCACTTGGTTTCCTGCCAAAACTCTTCGCTCAATATCACGTTCATACTTACCATCTCTCGTAAACTTAGTACCCAGGTACACAAACTCTTTCGCTTGTTCTACACTCTCTCCTTCCATCGTAACCTTACAATTTGTCATTTTTTCTTCTCTTTCAAAAACTATTACTTTGGTCTTACTTACATTCACTTTCATCCCTTTCCTTTTTAAGGCATAATGCATAATATTAACCATCCTTTTCAACTCCTCCTCCTCATACTATACAACATTAGAAATTAAAGCAAATTCACACTCAATTTAATATTACTTACTTCAAAAAAATCTTTCTTAGATCGAGAAAAATGTTCACCTTTTGAATGTGGATTTGATCCTAAATCTTCAGCTCGAATTCCTTTTTCATAAAAATTTTTTTTAATGACTATAATTTTTTTTAATTTTTGATGTAGAAATTGCATTAATTTTCCCAATTATTTAATATAGTAAATTTTTATACATGAATAAAAATTAGATTTTTTTTATTATTATTTTATTAGTAGGGTTATATCATGAAAGAAACCAAAACATATTAAATTGAACAAATTAATTCAATTTAAAAAAGTTTAAATAAAACATTTGATTTGCATTCACTACTTTAATATACTCACTCTTATGCCACGTAAACATAATGAAACTAGAAACAACTACATGAACACCCGAATTTCTAAAGTCGAGCTTGATGTGCATGGAGAATAGAGGAAGGTATTGTTGCTAATTATTTAAATGGATCTGCGATAATTGCACATGTAATAAGGAATATGCATGTGGTATAAATTTACTTGAAATAATTTATTTTCGAATCATTGTTCTGGTATTGTATGTTAAACATTTTCTTATAAATAAAATACTCTTAAATTGGTTTTGCTTGATCTCATGGATAAAGATAAAGTCTTGAAATCTTCACAAAGTATAATCCTATGGTCGCTATAACAACAAATACTTAAAACAGAATAACGTTGAAAATAAAAGGGGGGCCCACCATACAAAAAACGTGTTTTTTCAGGTGTTTTATGCTCGATCTTACTAACTGTAACAGATAGAGACTTGAAATTTGCTTATATTGTGCATTGCAATGGCTGATATAAAATCAAATAATAAAAACTAAATTAAATAAAAAATGTAAGGGGGTCCCCATACAAGAAACTTATTTATCCGGCAAATGTTGTTCAGTCGGAACTCTACGTGTGCGAGTCCGACTCGCACTTGGCCAGTTTATTTTCTGAAGTCACAAATATCTTTATGATCAGTGATCACAGATTAATATTTTGTTTTCGACCGTCAGAATCACTAGCCATAGAGGTGACACCAGCCAGCGCGTATGAATCCAAAAACCCTTATATTGTGTCTACTAAATAAGGGGAATATGACCTCTAGACGACTACTTCTGCTTCAGTTAATAACTCCAATATAACATGCTGATCATAAATTGTGGTAAACGCAAAGTGGCGAACTTTGCTCATTGAGTGAATAGGTAGCTTCACAGAATAGCTTTTAGTACTATTTGATATGGGTGGGATACTGGTTACAAACGAGTTACCTTATTACGAGCTTGTAGCAACTTTTGCGTTTGTGATTTTTTGTATGTATCTATAACATTTTTCAATTAAATGCGAGAAAACAGATCAAATTAAAATCATCACATATGAATTAGACTGACTAGCTACCAAAAAGGTAACTTACCACCATCATGAAGAAAAATCTGCAGCCATAAACTAACGGTGTTCCAGCAGCACAGCCCTTGCCAAAAAAATATATTAGGCGATTTAGGCTACTCGGTATTATTATCTGTTCTGTGTCGGTAGGCAAAATTAGGCGAATTGAGTGAGCTGATATCTGACAACCCTGCCCTTGAGAGCCAGACCATTCTAGGCCTAGCGTGTACACCATCCTCGACCACATTATCGCTTACAAAATTAAAAGATAATTAGCCAAATCGGTCCACCCGTTCTCAAGTTATGGCGTGACTAAGGGAAATAGGGATTCATTTTTTATATACTATAGCGACCCGCCCCGGCTTCGCACGGGTAGACTATATACCTGTGCCTACATTTTTGCATCAGCTTTTTGAATCGAGTATGAATTAACATCTTCAACAATCAACGTCACATTCCAACCAATTTACAGAAAACCTTGATGAATTACACACTTAAACCTACCTCATGAATCACTCCATCTATTGGATAAAACCGTATGCAAATCTGTTAATCGTTTTTGAGCTTATCGCGAAACTACAGACATACTGACAGATGCGGCGGAGGACTTTGTTTTATAATATGTCGTTTTTTTTTTAAAAATACTTTATAGGCTAGCGTTTGACCACTATCTCACCTGTTGGTAAGTGATGATGCGGTCGAAGATGGTAAGCACGCTAGGCCTAGAATGGGAACTGGCTCTCAAGGATGGCTGCCGGAACACATTAGATGTTTGGTGACAGATTTTCTTACTTGAGAGTGGTAGCTGGCCAGGCGGACACTAGATAGTGTCCTACCACCATGCGGGGGTTGTTAGTTTCTTAACGATATTTTTCTTCACCGGAGGGCCACTGTGAAAAGCGCACATAAATTTTTCGATAGAAAAATCCATTGCTGCACGGCGGTTTGAACTCGGTACCACGGCATCAAAGCCGACCGTTCTCCCGATTACGCCACCGGGCCCTCAAAGATATTATAACTAGTAGTTTTGTCAGAACAGTAGACCTCACGTGCTCTTATAAAAATTAAAATCCGATCATAAATAATGCTACAGCAAACATCACCCCCTTTCTTCCCTCCACTCCTTCGAGCATTTACCAACTCCACTCTCTTATCTTATGTAGAATAAAGTGCTTAGTGTGCCTCTCAAATTTGATTGAAATCTGTCGATGAATGACGCTTCTTCAAGCAAACTTCACCCCTTCGCCCACTTTCACTCCCTCAATTTAAAATTTGTTTCGCAACATCTATATATATAAAAGAAAGTCATGTAAGTTACTACACTTATAACTCAAGAACGGCTGGACCAATTTTTATGAATTTTGTATTTTTGGAATTGTCTTTGTCAGAAATAGGATAATTAGTATTAAAAACAATTAATAATTGACCTAAAAAAATTATATAAGAATAAATATTTTGCCAAAATGTTCCTGGTTTTAAAAACTGCCGATTATTTGATGTTCAAGTGTTTAGCACGCCGTATTTTTTTTTGTGTAATTATAGCTCCACACGATTAGTGTATATAGCCAGTATCAAGTATAAAAATTCTTGCCATGTGTGGATAGCATTACAATATTCGGATAATCGCGTATTTTTTTTTGGTATAATTATGGCTCCACACGATTAGTGTATTTAGCCCGTGTCAAGTAGTAAGTCAAGTAAAAATTCTTCACGTTTTTGTGAATTCAAGTCATGTAGATTTTAAAAATGTCAAATATTGTCAGTAATAATAATTCTTTGACGTATTTATTGATTGTTAAATATGCGTGCGATCAGAAATGTATGCTTACAAGCAACTTAAAAAAGTTTATATTGCCAAAAACTATTTTCACCAATTTTTATTCTATATCTGGATTGCCATAATACATTAATAAACTTAATATCTATTTTGTATTCATTTATTACATTTATAAAAGCCTAAAACAAGTTCATTTAAAAGGTAACACGACGTTCATTGTCTGTTAGGTGGTACGAAGTTCGCCGGGCTAGCTAGTTTTGTATAAAATGAAGTCCTTAGTGAGCCTTTTCAATTTGACTGAAATCCGGTAATAAATAACGCTACAGCAAACTTCTCCCTTTCATTCCTTATTTTCTCTCCAATCAAAAAAACGCGTTCTTAAAATTCTTAAATATATCAAGGAACTCGTATGCTATTTTTCGTCAAAATCAGTTGAAAAATGCGACCTGTAGGCGAGAACAGACAGACAAACATTCGTACAAAAGCATTTTTTCCTTAGTCGAAACTGAGACACTTCGCTTGCTATGCTCGCTCGGTCAATATTATAGATTAGAACTAGTAACGCCGGAAAATCCGTGAACGTGACACGTAACAGATTCACCTCCTCTATCTCTTTCTATCCTGTAACAAGCACACTATTTCCCTCAGTAAGCCTCAGAAACATAAAGGATTAGTGTTAAGTACCGAAAATGTGTGTCAGACGAGTGTGGCCATAAGCCTCTTAACGTTTAGTGCTAAAGATGGTGCTTAGTGGGCGAGCGGTGATCGTAATTGGTTGTAGTAAATGCTGTTTTTTGTACACGTTTTTAGTTCTACCACGTGTGTATCTGTTTAGCTAAAGAAAAACAAAATGCTGCGGACAATTTCCGACAAAATATTTCAGGAAAAATTCTAAAGAATAATCTCAGATATATGTTGTTGCTATTTTAGATAATCAGTTCTTTATGGTGTTCAATTAAGAGTTATTCTATTCTATTCTAAGATCGTTTACAAAACAAAAAAAACCGCCTTCACATGCCGCGATAGTCAAAACAGCCAGTAGTATCATGTCGTCAAGGTATACAAATGCATATGTCGTCAAGGTATGTAATGTGTTTGAGATGTTTATATCTATATCTCCGGAGATAATTGTCATACCTCGATAAAATTTGAATGGGACCAATTGGGTGGCATAATCTCTCAAATGAAAAAAGATTTTTTTGAAATCAGTCAATATTTGACGGAGTTATGAGGTAACATACATTTTTAAAAAAAAACAGTCGAATTGAGAACCTCCTTTCTCTTTTTTTGTGAAGTCGGTTAAAAATACGATCAAGTTAGTGTAGCGCCACATCTGCGGAACGTACGGCGCCGAACCTTCCGCTAAATACGCTCGTAGTGTATTTCAAGTTATCTATGACACATCAGTCGAAATTACGCCGCGTTCTGCGTAGTGAGTACCTTCCTTCGGGCGGTTTTTTCAGCTAAAACGCATTTAATGTATTTTAAACTAAAGCCGAACGTGCGGCGCCGTACGTTCCGAAGGTTCGGCGCCGTACGTTCCGCAAATGTAGCGCTACACTTAGGGGTGACATTTATATTATCACAGTACTGGTGTGTACTGAAGATGGTAAATTTATTGTGCTCTTAGCATAAGAATCTAGAACATCAAAATTTATGGGCGTTCATACGTTCAGTGTGATGTCAAGCGACTTTTTTTTTAAAGTTTTATTATGGCTCCACACGATTAGTGTATTTAGCCAGTGTCAAGTATTGAAATTCTTTAAGTTTTTATGAATTTAAGTCGTAGAGATGGGTTAAAGTCACATTTCAGGTCAGTTTTCAAGTAAAAGTCTAGGCGAAGTCATACCTTCAGTAAAGATATGGTGTTTACTGAAGATTTTCAGTGGAATTTTGGTGAGAACGCAAATAGCATGTTTTTCAACATTGTGCTGTTTCCCTACACACGCACTCATTCACCGGCACTTAATGGTTAATAATCCACATTAATTACACATTAACTCGCGGAAGAACACAAGTTTTATGAAAAAATACAATGACACACTTTTCCACGTTCCCGCCAAAACACCTCAAGCGACTTCATTATGATCTGTATTTTTTGTGCAAAAACCACAGACCTGCTACATATTAAACTCGATCGCGTACACCGGCCCCCATGAGAACGACCTTGAACAGATTTTGTCCCTTTCTTTTGTATGGACAACTTATATATATACCATATGTATACCATACATATAGTATAGGACATATATAGGACTAACAGGTAGTTAAAGCATACGTATTAAATTGAATTTGTCAAAACATCTGCAGTGCACCATATCCTTTTTATTACGTCTATGGCAAAAATATCTTCGAATTTTGAATTAAAAAAATTATAAGACAGGTTCTTAGACAAATTAATTATATGTTTGGTATGATTGGTCTCCGTACCCAAAGGGTAAAAACGGCACCCTATTACTAAGACTCCGCTGTACGTACGTCTGGCACCAGGCTTTATCTCATGAACCGTAATAGTAAGACAAATGAAATTTTCACAGATGATGTATTTTATATACACAACTATAACAATAATTAATACTAAAAAACTGGCCAAGTGTAAGTCGGACTCGCACTAGTAGGGTTCCGTACCACACTACAGTATTTTATAAGATCGAGCAAAAAATACCATTATCATTTTTCGCCAACAAAAAATAATAATTAATAAACATTTTATTTCTTAAACTATCGTATCATCCATAACGCCATCTAACAAAGGAGTTAGGGATCGACATTTCAATATAACGCCATCTATGGGACGTTTACCTAACTAAGCGTTCATAGATGGCGTGAAATGCCGAAGAAAACACGTTTCTTGTATTATTTTTAACTTTATTCTGTTTTTAGTATTTTTTGTTATAGCGGCAACAGAAATACATCATCTGTGAAAATGTCAACTGTCTAACAATCACGGTTCATGAGATACAGCCTGGTGACAGCAGACAGACAGACAGACAGACTTGCTACCAAAAAGTATCTAAGGAACAAAATCTGCCGGCATAACCTTTCAGTGTTCCTGTAGCACACAGGCCTTTAGAGTCAGCTTATTCTAGGCCTAGCTTGTTTACCGTTTTCGACCGCATCATCGCTTACCACCAGGCAAGACAGCAGTCAAACGCTAGACTATATATCTTAAAGAAAAAATCAAATTCAAAAGTATTTACCTTAGCAATAATAGCAAGACCATAACATCCCAGTGACAATACAAAAAACACAGCACGTAAGTACAAAAATACTACTAGACGGAAGAATGTATAAAGGCACGCTCACACCAAACGTTGCCGGGAGTACAATGCTGCCAACACAATGCCTCCCAGGCGAGTCAAGATGCCATTGTGCTATCGTCTCAATGGCTTCTTAGGGATGGGGCTTCGGAAGGAGAATTTTCGTTGACATTTCAGTCAATAATTTAGATATTTGGGTGGTGATGAGGTAATGATCAAGTGCTTCTCTTTTTGCAATACTATACTAATAACTTGTTAAATTTGAATCTACCTATTCATCGTGTTTAATAAAAAACGTACAATGTGTCTTTGCTTTATAATAACTAAATGTAAGGTTGCAACTTGCGCGATGCAAAAAACAGCTAAATCGACGGATTAGTTTATCCGTAAAAAAGTATAAAAACAAACAAGCAGACAATATTTTATTTTATTTAGAAATCGAACTGACTTTCCTTATTAATTACCCACCACTATCTCACCTGTTGGTAAGTGATGATGCGGCCGAAGATGGTAAGCACGCTAGGCCTAGAATGGAAACTGGGTCTCAAGGATTGCTGCGAGAAAATATTCGATGTTTGGCTACAGATTTTCTAACTTGAGGATGGTAGCTGGCCAGGCGGACACTAGATAGTGTCCTACCACCATGCGGGGGTTGTTGGTTTCTTAACGATGTTTTTCCTTAACCAGAGGGCCACTGTGAAAAGCGCACATACATTTTCCGATAGAAAAATCCATTGGTGCACGGCAGTTTGAACTCGGTACCTCTGGCATCAAAGCCAACCGTTCTACCTATTACGCCACCGGGCCCTCGATTTTAATTGTAGTGATTAATATCATTTCCATAATTATTTTGCAGTGTGCTTATAAATGAGTCTACTACTGGACATACGAGTTGATCTCTCCATTGAGCGCCACTGAGCACCATTTTCGGCTACTCTCAAACAGCAAAATTTTACTTGCATGCATTTTACTACCGTTTAAATCAAGATCTCTCAATAGCCGTAAAGTAGAGTGTTCTTTATTTCTTAGTATTACATTGTCAATAAGTTATTTTTCAAAAAAAATAAAACCGACTTCATAATCACAAACAGGCACTCAAAAAGCGAAAAATAAATTACTTAAAATTATTATAAGCGCTACCCACTTATCTATTTGAAGTCGTTGCCAGCCAAGTCTAATAGGTAGTAGATAGATAATACCTACATGTATCTACCTACTTACTAACCTACATGTACCTACTTACTACTACTACATACAAAGTATCTATCTACTATCCAATAGACTTAGCTGGCACCGACTTCAAATAGATAAGTAGGTAGCGCTTATAATAATTTTAAGTAATTTATTTTTCGCTTTTTGAGTGCCTGTTTGTGATTATGAAGTCGGTTTTATTTTTTTTGAAAAATAACTTATTGACAATGTAATACTAAGAAATAAAGAACACTCTACTTTACGGCTATTGAGAGATCTTGATTTAAACGGTAGTAAAATGCATGCAAGTAAAATTTTGCTGTTTGAGAGTAGCCGAAAATGGTGCTCAGTGGCGCTCAATGGAGAGATCAACTCGTATGTCCAGTAGTAGACTCATTTATAAGCACACTGCAAAATAATTATGGAAATGATATTAATCACTACAATTAAAATCGAGGGCCCGGTGGCGTAATAGGTAGAACGGTTGGCTTTGATGCCAGAGGTACCGAGTTCAAACTGCCGTGCACCAATGGATTTTTCTATCGGAAAATGTATGTGCGCTTTTCACAGTGGCCCTCTGGTTAAGGAAAAACATCGTTAAGAAACCAACAACCCCCGCATGGTGGTAGGACACTATCTAGTGTCCGCCTGGCCAGCTACCATCCTCAAGTTAGAAAATCTGTAGCCAAACATCGAATATTTTCTCGCAGCAATCCTTGAGACCCAGTTTCCATTCTAGGCCTAGCGTGCTTACCATCTTCGGCCGCATCATCACTTACCAACAGGTGAGATAGTGGTGGGTAATTAATAAGGAAAGTCAGTTCGATTTCTAAATAAAATAAAATATTGTCTGCTTGTTTGTTTTTATACTTTTTTACGGATAAACTAATCCGTCGATTTAGCTGTTTTTTGCATCGCGCAAGTTGCAACCTTACATTTAGTTATTATAAAGCAAAGACACATTGTACGTTTTTTATTAAACACGATGAATAGGTAGATTCAAATTTAACAAGTTATTAGTATAGTATTGCAAAAAGAGAAGCACTTGATCATTACCTCATCACCACCCAAATATCTAAATTATTGACTGAAATGTCAACGAAAATTCTCCTTCCGAAGCCCCATCCCTAAGAAGCCATTGAGACGATAGCACAATGGCATCTTGACTCGCCTGGGAGGCATTGTGTTGGCAGCATTGTACTCCCGGCAACGTTTGGTGTGAGCGTGCCTTTATACATTCTTCCGTCTAGTAGTATTTTTGTACTTACGTGCTGTGTTTTTTGTATTGTCACTGGGATGTTATGGTCTTGCTATTATTGCTAAGGTAAATACTTTTGAATTTGATTTTTTCTTTAAGATATATAGTCTAGCGTTTGACTGCTGTCTTGCCTGGTGGTAAGCGATGATGCGGTCGAAAACGGTAAACAAGCTAGGCCTAGAATAAGCTGACTCTAAAGGCCTGTGTGCTACAGGAACACTGAAAGGTTATGCCGGCAGATTTTGTTCCTTAGATACTTTTTGGTAGCAAGTCTGTCTGTCTGTCTGTCTGCTGTCACCAGGCTGTATCTCATGAACCGTGATTGTTAGACAGTTGACATTTTCACAGATGATGTATTTCTGTTGCCGCTATAACAAAAAATACTAAAAACAGAATAAAGTTAAAAATAATACAAGAAACGTGTTTTCTTCGGCATTTCACGCCATCTATGAACGCTTAGTTAGGTAAACGTCCCATAGATGGCGTTATATTGAAATGTCGATCCCTAACTCCTTTGTTAGATGGCGTTATGGATGATACGATAGTTTAAGAAATAAAATGTTTATTAATTATTATTTTTTGTTGGCGAAAAATGATAATGGTATTTTTTGCTCGATCTTATAAAATACTGTAGTGTGGTACGGAACCCTACTAGTGCGAGTCCGACTTACACTTGGCCAGTTTTTTAGTATTAATTATTGTTATAGTTGTGTATATAAAATACATCATCTGTGAAAATTTCATTTGTCTTACTATTACGGTTCATGAGATAAAGCCTGGTGCCAGACGTACGTACAGCGGAGTCTTAGTAATAGGGTGCCGTTTTTACCCTTTGGGTACGGAGACCAATCATACCAAACATATAATTAATTTGTCTAAGAACCTGTCTTATAATTTTTTTAATTCAAAATTCGAAGATATTTTTGCCATAGACGTAATAAAAAGGATATGGTGCACTGCAGATGTTTTGACAAATTCAATTTAATACGTATGCTTTAACTACCTGTTAGTCCTATATATGTCCTATACTATATGTATGGTATACATATGGTATATATATAAGTTGTCCATACAAAAGAAAGGGACAAAATCTGTTCAAGGTCGTTCTCATGGGGGCCGGTGTACGCGATCGAGTTTAATATGTAGCAGGTCTGTGGTTTTTGCACAAAAAATACAGATCATAATGAAGTCGCTTGAGGTGTTTTGGCGGGAACGTGGAAAAGTGTGTCATTGTATTTTTTCATAAAACTTGTGTTCTTCCGCGAGTTAATGTGTAATTAATGTGGATTATTAACCATTAAGTGCCGGTGAATGAGTGCGTGTGTAGGGAAACAGCACAATGTTGAAAAACATGCTATTTGCGTTCTCACCAAAATTCCACTGAAAATCTTCAGTAAACACCATATCTTTACTGAAGGTATGACTTCGCCTAGACTTTTACTTGAAAACTGACCTGAAATGTGACTTTAACCCATCTCTACGACTTAAATTCATAAAAACTTAAAGAATTTCAATACTTGACACTGGCTAAATACACTAATCGTGTGGAGCCATAATAAAACTTTAAAAAAAAAGTCGCTTGACATCACACTGAACGTATGAACGCCCATAAATTTTGATGTTCTAGATTCTTATGCTAAGAGCACAATAAATTTACCATCTTCAGTACACACCAGTACTGTGATAATATAAATGTCACCCCTAAGTGTAGCGCTACATTTGCGGAACGTACGGCGCCGAACCTTCGGAACGTACGGCGCCGCACGTTCGGCTTTAGTTTAAAATACATTAAATGCGTTTTAGCTGAAAAAACCGCCCGAAGGAAGGTACTCACTACGCAGAACGCGGCGTAATTTCGACTGATGTGTCATAGATAACTTGAAATACACTACGAGCGTATTTAGCGGAAGGTTCGGCGCCGTACGTTCCGCAGATGTAAGTAATTTATTTTTCGCTTTTTGAGTGCCTGTTTGTGATTATGAAGTCGGTTTTATTTTTTTTGAAAAATAACTTATTTTACCCTTTTTAGTGCATAACAAGTTTTAATTAAATTACATGCATCTATTACATTTGGTGTTTTTTGAAAATTTCAAGTATGTATTTATAACGGTTAAGAAGATACAGATCTGTAAAGTGCGCACATATGTATAGACACACGGACGGACGAACGGACGGACGGACGAACGGACAACAAAGTCTCAGAAAGTGTTCATTTGGTACCCTTTGGGTTCGGAACCCTAAAAAAATTGACTTTAAATGCCGCGCTATAGTGAAAATATTCACTAGTAATAATGATGTCATCAAGGTATCAAAGGACAATGTCCAAAATGGCCCTGTGCAATTAAAGCATCTGACACACACGATAATTAATTGTCTATTTTATTACAATAATTCCAAATACTTTTATAACACGGATTAGTTGTATTCCAAAATGAATGTAAAAAAGTATTATTTGCGATTATTAACATTACTTGCCGCCATATGGCCAACAGAGTTCTGAATCACTCTACTACGTTATAAGAGGCAATTCCCTATATTGTTGAAATCCGAATTATGAAAGCACTGTGTAGCCAACCTAACAACGGAAAGTATTATTTACGTAGTAACTATTATATAATCTGTGGTATTATGCTTATAATTTTTTTTTGCAGTGTTGGTTGGTACAAAGTACGTTCATAATTCCGAGTTATTTAATAATGTATGCAGTGTCGCGAGACTGAAATGGCCGCCATCTTCGGCAAACGTCATGTCATGTCAAAAAATCTTAGGTATGTTTAAAAAAGTTTGCACCCTAACAAGACATTGCCCGGTAGAACATTCCTGTGAAGACAAATTATTTATATTTATATATAATTATTTATTATAATTATTAATATATAATTATTTATTGAGGGCCCGGTGGCGTAATTGGGAGAACAGTCGGCTTTGATGCCGTGGTACCGAGTTCAAACCGCCGTATCTAGTGTCCGCCTGGCCAGCTACCACCCTCAACTTAGAAAATCTGTCTCCAAACATCTTATGTGTTCAGGCAGCTATCCTTGAGAGCCAGTTCCCATTCTAGTCCACTTCTCTATCTTCGACCGCATCATCACTTAGCAACAGGTGAGATAGTGGTGAAACGCTAGACTATAAGATATTAAAAAAAAAAAAATATTATCCCCACCTTTATTTCTATCTCGCTCACAGTTACTGTAAGAATATCTGTCAAAAACCAAAATCAACGAGAAGAAAGATGTAAAAACATTATTCAAGGTCATATTTTTTAGTCTTCAAAAGTATATCCAATAGCAACCTCTATTGTGTATAATCTTCTTGGGACTTTTCTACTAAAACCAGTACATTCTCCTATGTTTGAGGTATTTATCTCCATATCTCTGGAGATACTTATCAGATCTCGATAAAATTAAAATGGGACCACCTCGGAAACGTATCCTACCTATTAAAAAAAGAATCATTTGAATCCGTTCACTATTGACGGAGAAATCGCGTAACATACACAAAAAAAAAAAAAAAAAAAAAAAAAAAAACATACAGACGAATTGAGAACCTCCTCCTTTTTTGTAAAGTCGGTTAAAAATTATCTCCCGTCAAAAAAAATCCTGGGATGTTTCCCTATTGAAACCTCGCTCAAATTTATTAGCATACATATATCTGGTATTTATTTACCTAGCCCATCACTACTCATGACGCTTCTTTTCAATTTTTCAACTAGCCGACGTTTCCTATACAAAGAATTAGTCTCATTTCAATAGAAACCGAGCTTACAACGGATGCTAGTTGGAAAACTTTGAATAGGCTTACTTGGCATATTATTGTTACGCCGAGTCATAGGGGAAACTTATTGATATTACTTGAATTTGGAAACTGTAGAAGTAATTATTGAACCACCGAATTTAGGCTCAATTGATTTGTCTTGAGGAGCATTTTACACTTAAACGATATCCAGGATCTGATTATGAAGCTGAAAGGTCGCCATGGCATTTCTGTGATAAAACTTAATCGTCACTTAACATCAGGTGAGATAGTGGTCAAGTGATATGATACCCATTGTCGCATAAATAAGCTCTATTGATTTGCCGATAAGAGCACTTTATATACATATAAAATACTCAGGTCAATACTCAGGTCGGTACTACCTGCCAAACCTGCCTTACCTACCAAAAAGTTAAAAATAAATTAAAATGTAAAAAATATTTTTTAAACAAGCTTTTATATGGGACAAGGAACTAAAATGTTAAAAAATAATTCTAGTAAGTATTTTACGGGTAGGTACTTACCTATATTCTAAAAAGCTTGAGGCACAGATGTATAGTAAGTACCTAACATGCAAAACGGGTAGTGCCTCAAGCTTTTAAGAATATAGGTAAGTACCTACCCGTAAAATACTTACTAGAATTTATTTTTAACATTTTAGTTCCTTGTCCCAGATAAAAGCTTGTTTTAAAAAATATTTTTTACTTTTAATTTATTTCTTTTGGCTTCGTGGTATCGGCAATGAAAAGACTCGATGCAGTTTTCTAAATGCTGGCCATCTGTATTTTTCTGCGGGTTTCCTTCTCGAAACTGTTTCTACCCAATTGCAAGGTTTTCCCAAGGTAGACGTATTCTTGAACAGCTTCGAAAGGTACTCCGTTTAAGGTAAACGATTCCGGAATAATATATTCATTGAACAGGATCTTGGTCTTATCCAAGTTCATCCGGAAACTAATGCGTGCAGAAGAATCAGCAAGGGTGGTAGTGGCGGAGGCAGGATGTATTGCAAGTCCTGGACGGTTTCAGCCATGTAACGATATCATCCGCAAATCTCAGGTGTAACCTACTGAAAACCTCTCACAGTGAGAGGTTTTCGCCGTTGATATTTTTGTCCCGTCCTTTTCAGTTCAGCGTCTTGAACATATCCTCTGGAGCGTTTGTAAATAATTTGGGGGAAATAACGTCCCCTCGTTTAATCGTCTCGTTGTAAAGGGATATGTTGAGTCTGCTGATTACCGATACCGTTCCAGGGACTCCAGAACAGATCAAGTTTCAATTGAGTCAAAGGATAGTCATAGTCCACAAACGCTAGTTATACAAGGGCTAAGTATACTCCGCGGTCTTTTGTATAATCTGCCGCACTGTGTGTGTGGTCCATGGTGCCGTATCCTCCTCGAAACCCAGCCTGTTCAGGGGGCTGAAACTCGTCGAGTCTACACACGAAACAATTTGTGATGACTCTCGAAAAGGCTGGTATTATAAAACGAATACTGCATTGATAATCTACTTCTCAGGCGCAATTTAACTATATGCTCAAAGGCCTCTTAGAAATTGTGTTATAATGAAATACATACTAACCGCGACCTGTGGCTTCACTGGCGTCCTTTTTAGGGTTCCGTACCCAAAGGGTAAAACGGGACCCTATTACTAAGACTCCGCTGTCCGTCTGTCTGTCTGTCTGTCTGTCCGTCTGTCACCAGGCTATATCTCATGAACCGTGATAGTTAGACAGTTGAAATGTTCACAGATGATGTATTTCTGTAGCCGCTATAACAACAAATACTAAAAACAGAATAAAGTTAAAAATAATAGAGGGCCCCCATACAAGAAACGTGTTTTTATCGGCATTTGACGCCATCTATGAATGCTTAGTTAGGTAAACGTCCCATAGATTGCGTTATATTGAAATGTCGATCCCTAACACCTTTGTTAGACGTTAGATGGCGTTATAAGAAATAAAATGTTTATTAATTATTATTTTTTGCTCGCGAAAAATGATAGTGGTATTTTTTGCTCGATCTTATAAAATACTGTAGTATGGTACGGAACCCTGCTAGTGCGAGTCCGACTTGCACTTTGCCTGTTTATTTAGGGTTCTGTAGCCGAATGGCAAAAAACGGAACCCTTATAGATTCGCCATGTCTGTCTTTCTGCCTGTCCGTCTGTCCGTCCGTATGTCACAGCCATTTTATTCCGAAACTATTAGGCTACAGAATTGAAAGTTAGTAGGTAGATGTTTTCTGTAAACCACTTTCTGATTTTTATACAGAAATAAAAAATATAAAAGTTAAAGAAATATAAAATATAAAAGTTACATGGACTGGAACAAAAAAAAAATTTCTTCAAACCTATACGTGTGGGGTGTGTATAGATAGGTCTTTAAAAATGACATTGAGGTTCCTATAATCATTTTTTCTCAAAGTTAATCATTTAAAAGATAGGCGCGTCTAAAGTGGTAAAATGTGTGTCCCCCCCCCCCCCCCCCCTCTAACTTCTAAAGTAAGGGAGTGAAAAATCCAGAAAAAAATTATTCTGTAGATTTCAATAAAAACTTTCAACGAAAATTGGTTTGAACGAGATACAGTCAGCAGTTGTTGAGATATAACGACCGCAAGTATAACTTTGTTTTTCATACAAACACTATGAAAAATAAGGTTATTTTTGTAATTGCGAAAAATCATAGTTATAGAATACTCTACAGTGTTACGGAACCCTAGGAGTGCGAGTTTATTATTTTCTTTATTTATCATATAAGCTAGAATTTGACTATCGCACCTGTTGGTAACTGATGATGCGGTCGAGGATAGTAGCACGCTAGGCCTGGAATTGGCTCTCATGTCCTTAATTCTATAGTATTTTAGTGCTGCAGGATTTGACAGTGAGATGTAATCCGCTCAGCACACAATTCTCCTCTCCTTTTGTAAAGCTGGGGACTGCTGGCAAAGCCCTGTCAAACATTTTAAAGATGACATTTTAATGATAATATCCAAAACTCTTTCTAAAAGTTAGTTTTCATTTCAAGCCTATGTCTGCAAATATCGTAAAATGGATATAAATAAAGATTAAATTGAAGACGGTATTCTGTCAACAGACTTCAGACAACTTTACTAAGACTTTAATTGTTTGTTCACAAGTACTAACAAACGATCGATCATTAGGTACCTACTTAGTAACTTTGAGTACACGAGAGAGCTACTTGCTTAGCACATAAATACTATTTATATATATATACTACCCACAGTGGATTGGTATTTAATTATATTTGAAAACGGGAATTTAACGTGACATACGCGATGTCGATATAGTTATTGACATTACATGTTTCAGCTTCGTCCAGATACCTTCTAGAACATCATCAGCCTGTGTCAGTCCACTGCTGGACGTAGTGTAACGTAACGGAAAGCTACGTTACGGTGCGCCTGATGTGGATGGAACCTAAATGGGGGAAACTACAAAAGACTTTAAATACATGTATTGAGATCAAAACAACTTATTCTAAAACACTACACTAACTGTTCTGGCGCTGATCTTCGGGCTCGTTCTATCCTGCGGGGAAGCTCGGTAAATACCGGACCACCTCAGATACTCTGTCAAAGAATCCGGCATTGTTTCAGGTAATGAGATGAGACGTGCAGGGCTATCAGAGCATCGAACAAATGATGGGACAACAGTCTCAGCTGCGAGCACAAAGTACACAAAATACCTATCTTTATCTTGCAGCAGTCTTTTAGCACACATCGCCAATATACACCGAAGGAAAAATTTCCGTTTCTCCGTATTTTGACCTAATAATAGGCATTTTGTAGTTCCATTAGTGCATTATTTGCACATTTATTCAGAGAAAAGATCAATGTAAAGCAACATATTTTCCTGGAAACTGTCTCCTTTTTTCCAAAGAGAATATCCAATCTCCGTCTTTTCTGTTTCGTTGCCTGGATGTTTCTCCCTTCTCGATATTTTTTCCGTCATTGGTTTTAAATTTTGAAAACGTTCATCATAAAGAAACACAAATCGTTTTAATACCAAAGAGTATATGTATGATATATGAAAAATGTATGAGGTGATTCAAGATATGCCACAGTAGGCCTCTCCCAAGATGCGCCACTGAGCCCGATCTTCGGCTCTTCTCTTCCAGTCACTGCCCACCGCTCTGCGTATGTCGTCGCTCCACCTGGTCACAGGACGACCTACGCTAAGTTTGCCGATTCGCGGTCTCCACTCTACGACAAGTCTACCCGTACGGCTATCAGTCCTGCGGCAGATATGACGCATATAAAAACGATTCTTGAACAACCTACAGATTATTTTGATGTCTGACTAAATGTGTTAAGTTTTTTTTTTTAATATCTTATTGTAAAGTTGCACTCCTTCAAAAGTTATCATTTTTTTGCCGTAGTTAGTTCTCATTTTGGGTAAAACTAGAAGACCTAGCTCTATCTGTAGATAAAGCTAGTCTTCTAGTTTATCCTAATCAAACTCGTAGGAGAGTTACAAAAAAGGACAAGGACGAATATACATTAAGCCAACGGCAGCAAGTGGGTATGAGCATCACGTAGGTAGCAATCATCATCATTATTGTAGTGGTAGGACTTCTGCTAGTCCATATGTGGCGGTACCACCACTTTGCCAATTTATTTTCAGCCGTGAAATAGGAATGTTTTTGGTTGAAATGGCAAGGTGTCCAGTGAAATTACAGGGCATGTGAGACTTAATATCTTTGTGTTTCAATGTACAAGCCGCAGTGCAGTGACATGCAAGGTTCTGGCAGTCCAGAATGTTGCATGCCGCTGTGTCTGCAATAGGTAGACGTCATCGCTTACCATCTGGCGAGCGTCGTGCTTTTCCTGTTATCTTATATCATAAAAAAAAACATTATTATCAGCCGGTATCAGTCCACTGCTGGACGTTGGCCTCTCCCAAGATTCACCATTGAGCCCGATCTTCGGCTCTTTGTTTTCAGTCACTGCCCACCGCTTTACGAATGTCGTTGCTCCACTTAGTCACAAGGCGTCCAACGATACGTTTGCCGATTCGCAGTCTCCACTCTAGAACCAGTCTGCCCCAACGGTTACCGGTCCTACGGCAGATATAACCATTTGTCATCTAAATTAATATTATAAAGATGGAAGATTAGATTTTTTGTACATCACAATTTAACTAAAAAAACTACTGAACCAATTTAAAAAAAGCTTTCATCAATTAAAAGCTACTTTATCAGCGAGTAACATAAACTATATTTTATCCCCGTATTCTAACAGGAACGGGAACAACGCGGGTTAAACCGCGAGGAACAGAAACATCAATGTTTAAAAGAAGTAATTTTTGTTGGTTCAAAATAAGCTTGAAACATTTCAAATAAGCTCCAAATTATACTAAAACAAGCTGCCCTAGCTCATGCAGAGCAATTAACACATCGGCTGCCCTATTAAGTAAAAGTTCCGTGGAGAACAAAAAACAATAAAAACTCAGTTCCACGCTCAAAGTCTGGAAGTTAATTAAACCCAGGCACAGAACACTCGTTTAAGTTAGTACTTACGGACCTAGGGTGCAATTAGACGTTGCGATAGGAAAATAGACCATGAGGCACTTGACCCACCGCTTATGAGAAAGCGACTAAGTATCAATATTTCAGTTTGAAAGATTTCGCGAAAATTATTCATTTTAATGTGAACGTACCAGCTTTTGTTCGGAGCATATCTGAAGTAAATACAACGCGAACAAAAGCCGGTACGTTCACATTAATATCAATATTTCCTTACTCAAGAAATGTACAAATATAGAAGTAGACCCCGTGGGATAGTTTAAAAACTAAAAAACAGCCGACTTTCGTACCGCACGAGTTAGTTCAGTAGCAAGTTTGAGACGTTTATCGTCATATCTCTGAAGACACTACTCAGATCTTAATAAAATGTAAATGACACCACTTTGGAGATGAACTATAAATATGAAAAAAATAATTATTCAAAACGGTTAACACTTGGAGGAGTAATCGGGGAACAAACGTACAAAAAAAACAGATGAATTGAGAACCTCCTCCTTTTTGAAAGTCAATTGATATAAAACTACTAAGTACAAATAAAGAAATGGAGAAAGGCGCATTAACTATAAACACACACTATGTTAAAAAATTAATAAAAGCAATCCAAAAAGAGTACAGACCACAGTCTGTAGAATTGAAGTTTCTTTTAAAAAAATAGTACAAATAAAAGCAATACATACTACAACTACAACTAGCCCACATTTGACGATCCTACCATGTAGTAGTTCTAATTTACCTTCCAAGATTAGACCTACACTAATATAGGTATATACACACGGCAAGGTAAATAAAAGCTTTTTGGGCAATATGGCCAATTACGTTGACATTCTAGGTTAAAGATGTATGAATGTCAGGGCGCACAATGTTATGTTACAATTATTATTTCGCCTAAAGATAAAGGCTATCAAGATAGATAAGATAAGAAATGATAGATAATGGTTCTCAAAATTGTCACTTGCAGACTATTTACCTGTTACTATTTGTTGATTTATTACAACTAAACGACAATAGTCGATGGGACCTTTAAGAAATGTTAAGAATCAGAATCTAAATCAGCTGTTTCTATAGTTCAAGTCTCTTTCAGTAACGTAAAAGACAACCTGCAACAGTTCGTGACTTTACGTATACAATAATAATACATTCTAATAATAATAATACATAATAATACCGTGAGGGCTAAATGAGACCCTCTGACCCCCGGGTTGCCTTGACCGGCCGGCCGGTGGTGGGAATCGCAAGAGCTAAGACCTAAGCTCCAGGGTGGAAGTGTTAAAGGCATAAAGCCGCTAGTAGCGTTTAGTGAAAGTGCAGCACACCTCTCAACACCCTTAGCTATCCGAGCCAATGTTGCCCCTCAGCGCCAATATAACGGTCCGCCTTTATGGGGGGTCCATTCAGTGGATGGCAAGTCACCACCCGACTAAATATTTTGTAATGAGGCATAATTGGCGGGTGCCGTACCTCATCCCATAGACCAGCAATCCGACATTAATCGGTTCACCCAATAGTCTCATTAAATAATGTACCATCTTTTTATAATATAGTTTCCCATATTTCTTCCTCATCCATTAATAATACCTAAGTAAACATTGTAAAGGGCCTCTTGACGTTTGCTTCGGCTCCATCAATGCCCTCCAAAAGACCGGGCATGATCCGTGAGTTAAATTGAATAAACGAATAATATATCTAGTAATAATACTTCTAGTTTAAAATTGAATTTATTCCCAGTAATTTTCTCACGTTAAAGATCAAAGTATAGCAAAAGAAACACATATAACGACGCCAAGCATCATGATATTCCAAAAACATAAAATTTTACACCACCTCATCATGCCGTTATCGCAAACGATATTTTCGTTTCAATGGAGATACTTTTCGACTTTTTAATATTTGCATCTTGCGACATCGGTACATTATCGCACCATCGCATCGTCTGAACGCTTCCTTATCACTTCCCAACTTTCTCGTATAAAACGGGACATATAGACGTAGTGATTTTGACGTTAAAGGGTGGAATACTAATATTAAAGAAGTTCTCTCTAAAGTTAGTGGAATAAGGATATGGAGCTTTCTATAGTCCAAGTTATGAGAAAACTTTTGATGTAAGTCGTCATTTTAAATTTATTTGTAGTCTTTTAAATCGCGTCCTCGCCATGTTGATATTGCACGAATTTGCTAGA
The DNA here is from genome assembly GCA_954871355.1 of Cabera pusaria. Classification (NCBI taxonomy): domain Eukaryota; kingdom Metazoa; phylum Arthropoda; class Insecta; order Lepidoptera; family Geometridae; genus Cabera; species Cabera pusaria. Next base: position 4,267,767 of record OX940890.1, read on the forward strand.
TTATTTATTGCATTAGACATTTTTTTTTTTTGTACAGAACTGGGTAGCACTTGATCACTATCTCACCTGATGTTAAGTGATGATGCGATCGATGATGGAGCGTGCTTACCCAGAAGATACCTATTCACTCGCGATTTGAAGACCCCCATATTGTACTTAACCGGAAACACAGACTCAGGCAGAGTATTCCATTCTTTGGCGGTTCGTATGATGAACGAAGAACATCTTTTTAGGGTTCCGAACCCAAAGGGTACCAACGGAACCCTATTACTGAGACTCCGCTGTCCGTCTGTCTGTCTGTCTGTCTGTCTTTCTGTCTGTCTGTCTGTCTGTCTGTCTGTCTGTCTGTCTGTCTGTCTGTCTGTCTGTCTGTCTGTCTGTCCGTCCGTCTGTCACCAGGCTGGCTCATGAACCGTGATAGTTAGACGATTGAAATTTTCACAGATGATGTATTTCTGTTGCCACTATAACAACAAATACAAAGAACAGAACAAAGTTAAAAATTAAAAGGTTTTAAACAAAAAGGTGTTTTTACGATACGATACGATACGAAATTAATTCACCTGGACGCAGCTAGATGGAGCACAGTAAAAATTAACACTCGCAAGCGTTTCATTTGTTACATTTGTGGGCCTCGCACTCGGTCGATTTGTTTACTTAGTAAAGGTATATTTGCATAAATGTAGTGTACAGTATTGAATAATATATCTTCAATTTTAGTACTTAAAGAGCTTCAATTAGCTAGAATCAGTAGAAAGTTTAGTCGAACAAACACTCGGTCTTCCAGATATTTAATTATATTAATTACCTTTGTGTTAATATTTACTAGAGCTGTGAAAGTAACGAATAAATGTATACCCGTATGTATTCGTTACAATAAAACATCGAACTCGTTACTTTCGTATCCTTACTCGATACTTTCGTTACAATCGGCTGTCATGTATGTATGTGTCAGTATCATTCTGGCACGTTACTAATAGGTTCGTTAAATGTACTTGTATATTTAGTTATGGGTTATAGTACGAAAATAAATGAGTAGGTATGTTTTTTATGTTCAATAAAAATAAAAATGTGTTTTACTAACTAAACTTATCCTCTCGTGCAGATAGAGAATAAAAATTACAGACGCAGTGTTACCGTATATTTTCACTGCACAGAAAACATGTTGCAAAACAATTGCCGATCTGTCATTCATAGGCTGTTAGACAGAGACGGAGATCGTACGTACGTACGTACGTATGTCGTACATTTTGTCTCGTCTTGTTCCGAATACCGACACATGCGAATGATGCGAGTAACGAAACATATTCGAGAGTACCGATTCGGTACTTCGAGTCAGGCAGTGTATTCGTTACTTAGTAACGAATACATACGGTTCGACACAGCTTTAATATTTACTTAGTTGGTGTTAGAAGTTCGTGGCGTTCGGACTTCGGAAAATCGGAACCCTCCGTGTGCGGGACAAAAGTCTGACTTGCACTTGGCCAGTTTTATTTATATACAATATTTAATTGCTGCGTTTTATTTTTAATTTTTTAAATGTGTTGCAAGCCACTATCTGCAATACCATCTCTAAGAAAAAAGGATGAAACTTTTCTTAGTGTAGCTTTCATTTACGTGCCTGTAGTATTTTTAAATTTTACACCTGCACTAAAATCAACTTTTTACGATACACCTCTCTATAATAAAGAATCGGTATAAAACTGCAAGCTCTGAGCAGAAATGGCCGGTTATTACCTTTAACATTTTACACCAGAACCGAGCTAAAACAAAAATTCACAAGGAACACTGGTGCAGCTGAAAAGATGAGACTTTTAGCCGACTTTTAAAATACACAGGCTCTCTGTTTTATCCATTAAGTTTATACATATGTCTTTTGTAGAATATTATAGAATACACAGGTAAGTTTTATAAATTACTACTATTACTAGTGAATACCCGGCGTATGCTGCTATGTTAAATAAACTGGCCAAGTGCAAGTCGGACTCGCACTCGTAGGGTTCCGTACCACACTACAGTATTTTATAAGATCGAGCAAAAAATACCACTATCATTTTTCGCCAGCAAAAAATAATAATTAATAAACATTTCGTTTCTTATAACGCCATCAAACGTCTAACAAAGGTGTTAGGGATCGACAATTCAATATAACGCCATCTATGGGACGTTACCTAACTAAGCGTTCATAGATGACGTGAAATGCCGAAAAAAACACGTTTCTTGTATGGAGACCCTCTATTATTTTTAACTTTATTGTTTTTAGTATTTGTTGTTATAGCGGCAACAGAAATACATCATCTGTGAAAATTTCGATTGTCCAACTATCACGGTTCATGAGATACAGCTTGGTGACAAACGGACAGACAGATAGACAGACAGACAGACGGACAGCGGAGTCTCAGTAATAGGGTTCCGTTGGTACCCTTTGGGTACGGAACCCTAAAAATAAATAATGAAAAGGCTTTATTCATAAATTCAAAAGCATTTACATACATACACTATTTAAGAGTTATTACCCGACTGCGCGACGCAAAGGAGAGGTAATGTGTTTATCAGTCTATATATGTATGTTTGTTCCTTTGTGGCACACTAGAGACCAAACGCGTGGGCCGATTTTGATAATTGGCACGTCAATAGATTTATAGCCATGCTAGCGCGAGTGTCAACAAAAACATAAAAAATGGAAAAATTCAAAATGGCGGATTTCAGACGCCAAAATTTGGGGTTCAAAAAATTTTTTTTTTCAAAACCTTTCGAGTGGGTTATCGAATTAAAGGTCTTAAAATGGAGATTGAAAATATGTTTATAAAAAATAATTTATGATCATACAAATCGAAAGAAAAAACGATTTTACATGCCGCGTTAGTCACTTTCAGTAACAAGTTTGCGGTGCTTATCTCTGAAGTTACTTATCAGATCTCAATAAAATTACAATGAGACCAAACGAAAATCATATTAACTCAAACAAAAAAAGAATTTTCCAAATTGGTTAAGAATTGATGGAGTTCTGGGGTAACAAACAACCTCTTCCTTTTGGTATAGTCGTTTAATAGTACAACTGTAAAGTAAGTAAGCTTAAAAAGCGTACCCTATCTATTTCACGTATTTCGGTTTTTTGTTCTTTTTTCCATAATTGTAATAACGGTCATAATTATACATATTTTGTGAAGATTTCAAGTCTCTATCTATTATTAGTTTACAAGTTCAAACACAAAACTCCGAAAAATAAACGTTACTTGTATGTAGACCACACTGTGATGTAGTCCCCCTTTAATATTTAATTTTATTTTGTTTTCCTATTTGTTGTTCAATCCCCCATTGTAATACATACTTAGTAGTGTAGACGTACAAAACCTTATATTTGCCAAAAAAAATGCGTAAGCATATTAGTAAATATAATAGTACTGGAATCCTGCTGGCCCCATTTCATAAACAACAAAATATTAACGCTAACGTCAATATATATATTTGAAATGTGCAAATTAGTACGTATATATACCAATTTCTATTCTAGAAAAAGAGGTGGCCCTAGAGGAGACAAAACAAGGTTCAAACATAACCTGATTCATCCCAGCTCTAAGCTGAAAATACATAGTTCCGGTACACATGCGATGGCGGTAAAGTCAAAGTCAAAGCATTTATTCAGTAAGTAGGTAGTATTAATATACGCACTTATACACGTCTCAAATCATAAAATAAATCATAATTGATGAAAAGTAAACATAGCAAAAGCAAGATATTTTATAAGCTTCCCGACTGTTTTACAAGTATAAAGTATAGAACAGGATAGAAGGAGTTAAAGTTATTATAGTTTAGATCCCCGGAAACTACTCAATAATCCACATGACATCAACTCTCTAAATTAAATGAGAAGATTACGGAATTTGCCGTCCTTTACTTAACTAAAAAGTGTAAAATAAAACATTAAATTGAAAATTCAAAAAACCAGACTGCGCAAAAAGTGAAGTGTTAAAAAACTAACTGAAAAGAAAAAAACAAGTAAGTCTAGTAGTTTAAACTTCTGTTTAGGGATATCAAAAAACTAAACCATTTAAATTCTTTCTCGGTCGATACACTCATAAAATAAATTATACACTGTTATATGGAATATAGAGACTTTAACATTCGGGACACATTAATTCCCATTCGTTAAGCCAGTAATGTGTCCCGACTGTTAAAGTCTCTACATTCCATATAACAATGTATAATTTATTTTATGAGTGTATCGACCGAGAAAGAATTTAAATAGTTTAGTTTTTTGATATCCCTAAACAGAAGTCTAAACTACTAGACTTACTTGTTTTTTTCTTTTCAGTTCGTTTTTTAACACTTCACATTTTGCGCAGTCGGGTTTTTTGATATTTTAATTTAATTTTTTATTTACAGAGGTGAATGGGTCTTATGTTTTTACATTTATCATCTATATACTGTTCTATTTTTGTTGTGTAGTAATCGCCTCTGCGGCGTAGGCCTCCTCCTGTCTTCTCCATATGTCTCTATTTGGGGCTTGTCTTGCACATTCTGCTCCACATTTTTTTCTGAAAAAGTTTTTCCAACGCTTCTTTGGTGTCGCTCTTTCTGTTGCCATCTCGAGGTATATTCACTTTGTGGCCTTCTTTGTCCATCTTTCATTTAATATTAATATACAATAAAAAATAATTATCATCAAATGTGCCTAATTCATTGTAGTAGCGGTCTAAAAACATCCATTGCCTTTCTAATGGATTCGGTTCAGGGTACATCGGTTGGATGGATTCTACAACGGAAATAGGTAGAAAACATTTACAACCGACGTCCAAAAAGAAGGAGGGTCTTAATTTGTCTGTATGTTTTCTTTTTTTTTTAGGGTTCCGTAGCCGAATGGCAAAAAACGGAACCCTTATAGATTCGCCACGTCTGCCTGTCTGTCTGTCCGTCTGTCCGTCCGTATGTCACAGCCATTTTATTCCAAAACTATTAGGACTACAGAGTTGAAACTTGGTAGGTAGATGTATCCTGTAAACCACTTTCTGATTTTAAAAATAGTACTTATAAAAGTTTAAGGGGGGGGGGCATCCCATACATGGAACGGGAACAAAAAAAAATTTTGGGGTGTGTCTATGGATAGGTCTTTAAAAATGACATTGAGGTTCTTACAATATTTTTTTCTTAAAGTTAATCATTTACAAGATAGGCGCGTCTAAAGTGGTAAAATGTGTCCCCCTCCCCTCTAACTTTTAAAGTAAGGGAGTGAAAAATCTAGAAAAAATATATTCTGTAGATCTCAATAAAAACTTTCAACGAAAATTGGTTTGAACGATATACAGTTAGCAGTTGTTGAGATATAGCGACCGCAAGTATAACTTTGTTTTTCATACAAACACTATAAAAAACAAAGTTATTTTTGTAGTTGCAAAAAATCATAGTTATAGATTACTCTACTATGTTACGGAACCCTACGATTGCGAGTCCGACTTGCACTTGGCCATTTTTTTTGTATGTATGTTACGCGATTACTCTGTCATTTGTATACCGATTCGAAATATTATTTTATTAATCCGTACGGTACGTTTCCGAGGTGGTCCCATTGTAATTTCATCGAGATCTGATAAGTATCTCCAGAGATATAATCGTCTCATCGATTAACATCTCAAACTTGCTACTGAAACTGACTCGCGGGGCATGGAAGTAGTATGTTTTTTAGTTTTTAAACTATCTTAATTGTGTTTTATATATATGATGGTAAATGGAAACCATTGTCATATCATTGTGGACATTTGCTACACTTTGGGGGTCACTAGTGTGTTACCGACCTGTCAGAATTCTTGTGGCACCCCTTTTGAAAAACTCCTCATTAAAAATATCCTTATTATCTTAGAAAAGTCTTTGAAAATAGCAACACCGAAAATGATAGTTCGACCGCGCTTATCTGATTGAATTATTGACATGCATTTGATACAATGAATTGCCAAAGAAACATTATCTACCTATTCGAATAACTTTTGTCCATAGGTGGTAGCAGCATATGTTATATCGATGTTCCGCTTGACTTGCCACTAAAAATTAGCTTACCACCATCGCCAAGGAGAAAATCTGACACCATAAGCGTGTTCTGGCAGCGCGCTGCCCTTGAAAGTCGGGGTATGCTAGGCCTAGCATGTTTACCATCCTCGATTACATCGCGTACCAACAGGCAAGATAGTGGTCAAACGCTAGCCTGTAAGATGTAAAAAGATTAGAGAGTTAATTATTTTTTTATGTTGATTTGAGGACTTTAATCACTAAACATAAAATGTCAATCATGTACTCTATGTAATCTAGTTATGTATACCTAGATTTGAAAATGTCACATCAATATTGTTATCATCAACGCGATAAGAGATAACGAAATTTCTGATATGCATTCGGAGTAGAGCACTCAAACAGGGTTATTGTGCTACTTTTTGTGATAGCTTAAAATATAAGGTGCCCAAAAATATTTTTGTGAGCTGGTCTTTGTGATTTGGGGATAATATAAAAATCTAAAAAATATTCAAAGGTATGTACGTACGTGTGTGCAACTAGCAGCACTTAGTTTTGCTAGTTATAGTAGTGGCAGAACTTCTGCAATTCTGCTTGAAGTGGTACCACCACTTAGGTATTCAACCAAATTTTGAGGGCCCGCTTGCGTAATCAGGAGAACGGTCGGCTTTGATGCCAGAGGTACCGAATTCAATTCCTGCCGTGCCGTTCCACCAATAAGTTTTTCTATCGAAAAATGTATGTATGTTTTTCACAGTGGCCCTCCGGTGAAGGAAAAACATCGTTAAGAAACCAACAACCCCCGCATGGTGGTAGGACACCATCTAGTGTCCGCCTGGCCAGCTACCACCCTCAAGTTAGAAAGTCTGTCACCAAACATCTAATATGTTCCGGCAGCTATCCGTGAGAGTCAGTTCCCATTCTAGGCCTAGCGTGCTTACCAGTTTCGACCGCATAATCACTTATCAACGGGTGAGATAGTGGTCAAACGCTAGCCTATAAGATATTTTAAAAAACCGTGAAATAGAAAATATGCTGCGATATCAGGGTCATATTGCCTTTTATATACATAAGACCTGTATAATCTGATGTACCATAAAAGCAATAAATAATTTAGCACTGAGTATTTGTGCGCGAGGTGCGATCTAGATGTGTCAGAGTTGACGGTCACGTGCAATGATGCAAAAAGTTGTTGAAATCTGGAGAGTTGAAGCTTTCATAGCATAGGCTTATGATGATGATGATGATGTTGGTGAAGCACTAACCCGTCGGTGCGCCAGCTATGATACCAACTTATTGACTCTAAAACCGCTACAATAGAGTCAAGAGATGAGTCTTCGTAAAATGGTGGCAATTGACAATTTCTTATAAAATCCTTTACAGTATTATAAGTGGATCCCTCTATGTTCGACCATGATCTCTTGAGTAGGTCCTTACATTTAAATCAATGGACTTAAATGATTAATTATAATTACTTAATTTTATTTATATACATGTTATTTAGCTTATCATCATACAAATGTCTTGCTTATCTTGATGCTTCATCATCAACATCATGCCTACCCTTATCCCACTTAAGTGGGGTCGGTGCAACCTGTCATTCTATCCGACATCCACATCTTCCGATGCTTAATGACATAAACATGTGTAATTTTTAAAGGTGTGTTTGTAAGTAAATTAAATGTGTCTGATTGTTTTATAATATTTTAGTTTTTGTGTTTAAGCCACAAAACAATCTTATTTGTGTATTTTTTTCGATAAATAAAACCAGTTTTTTAATGAGTTGTGTTTTTTTTTTCAGAATAAAAAATTAGTTTCAAATTACCTGCTGTTGTTGTTATTTAAAACATCGTTGAAGACTTCAAGAAGACAAGGAGACAAGCATGAACATATTTTGAAGAACATTATTATCCAAATGGTTAGAAAAATATAACAAAAATGCGATATTCCTACGCAATAGTTTTATGTTTAATTACAATGTATGTTATATGGTCACAATATAACACCATAATAGCTCAACGAAAAAGTTTAGAAGAATTAGAACTAGAAGTGGAAAGAATAGAAAATGAAATGAATGTAGATATTAAGAACCAAGTGGAAGACAGTATGGGTATTATATTACCATCTCGAAAACTAGTTTCATAAGTAATCTAGATATATTTAGCTCTATCACTTAACTAATTTTAAATAATGTGCTTCACGTTATAGTTAGTAGAAAGATTCAAATTAAATACTACTGGCCAATTTCAACTGGTTGAAATGTGTTTAGAATGATAAAAATAATGATTTATTTATGCATTTAGCATAAATAAATCATTATTGAATTATTCAAAATCGGTCATGACTGTAGTAGAGAGCCAATAAGTTAATAGTATTAGCTAATAGTAGGTATTATATAATTTAATAGGATAAATGAAATGAAAAATTTATTGTTGTGATTGATAAGGGAATGTTGTGGTGTGGTAGAAGATGTAGTGATAAAGATAGAGAAAGGGATGCTTAGATGGTTTAGACATCTAGAGAGTATGGACGAAGAAAGATTGACGAAACAGATTTATGAGACGAGTGTGAATGGGCCAGTTGGTAGAGGCCGACCTAGGCGAACGTATCACGACCAGATCGGAGACGTTTTAAAAAAGGCCAAGTCAAAAGTAACTATAACCGGCGAACATGTATGAAGGCGCTCATGAAAGTGGAAGAAGCAAAGGAGGTATGTAAGGTTCGTAGCATGTGGAAAGAAGTAGTTTCTGCGTACCCCAACAGGAAAAAGGCGTGATTGTATGTATGTATGTATATAATTTAAAGACTTTAGTCTAGGAAGGTTAAGCACTGACGAATTCACATGCCTCGTGAGTAATTTTCATATGAATACATATATTTTTAAAAGTAAAATTTAATCGTATTAAATAAAATTCTTTATTATTAATCTTTTCTATAGCATATTATTTGAATTCCCTTTTTAATTCCCTCTCAATGACTGCTGTCGTAGCACATAAGTTTGGCGACAGATTTTTCGACTTGAGGGTGGTACTCGTAGCTGCTGGCCAAGCAGAAACTTTATAGTGCCCTACAACCATACAAAACACGTTATAACTAGTGTCGGCAAGGAACGCAGTAGATATAAAGAAAACTAACGCGGTAGAGCTAGAATCAGAAGTATATTTTTTATTGTATAATCAATCATTGATAAATAAATATGAGGCTTTATAGCTACTTCTAAAAATCTATTTATAGATAAATATATATTTTGGTATCAATAAATAAATAAAAATATACAAATAAAATTAACCTAATTTATTTATGAAATAGTATCCCTGCTTTTACTCGCACACGCCGAATTTTAAAATAATTATTATCAGAAAGGTTATTAAAACTTGTCAGTTCTTTGGCAGTACTGCCGCAACACCATAAGGTTTTGACGGCAGGTTTTCTACTTCATGGTGTTTAGCTACTTTTCAACATACTTCAAAAAAGGAGGAAGTTCTCAATTCGTCTGCATGCTTTTTTTTGTATGTATGTTACGCGATTACTCCGTCAATTGTAAACAGATTCAAATGATTTTTTTTTTTATCGGCAGGGTATATATCCGAGGTGGTCCCATTGTAATTCCATAGAGTTTTGATAAGGGTCTCCAGAGATGTGACGATAAAAGTCTCAAAGTTGCTACTGAAACTGATTTGCGGGGCATGAAAGTCGCTTGTTTTAGTTTTTAATCTCTTATCTCTATCTCTATCTTAATTATTTGGTAGCAAGTCAGACGCAATATTCTAACAATGCTCCTATTCATATAATAAACTATGAACGAACACCCATGAATGCACATAGAATATCCATTGTGCGTGGCTAAGATTTTAAATGCACATGGAAAATCCGTGGTGCAAGGATTTGAACCGGCTAACCTCCGAGTTAGAAGTCAAGGTATTTATCTTTTATGTCAACGGGTCGTTAGTTCAACGGATCACTTAAAACGGGCCATGAACTCAATGGTAAGCTTTGTACTTCATAAAAAATAAATTTTGATTCAAATGTTGTGTATCAGTACAAACTACACAAATGGCTTGTTTAATATCCTTTTAGATTATATCTTTCATGTATTTTACCATCAAAATAGTTAATTCTATGCAAATGGGTAGTCCAGCTGAAACAAAACCAGTGCCTCTGAATAAACTACTGGATCTTGTGCTAAGAGGTGATGTCGGTTTTTTTTGGGGTGAATTGTTTAAGGGTAGGTAACACACCGGCATATACCCCCGATATTGCAAATGTCATTAACTGGCTGTGACCATCAAGTGGGCCGTTAGCTTGATTATTGTTTCATATTATAAAAATAATATCTAAAAGTAAACATATTAAATTAGTTTTCCTTGGATAAAAAGAGGTTAAAAGAGTGGTTAAAAGAGACGTTTAACTAAAATTTGTTTAACCTAGTAATCATAACAATAACTTAAATTTTAGTTTTCCTTGGTAAACAGAGCCTGGAGCGGTACCACCGATTAGTCCGTTATTCATACGTGGAATAGATGTTATTTTTCAGTTTGAAGTATGAAGTGTCCAGTGAAATTACAGGGCTTAAAATACTGAATATTTCAATGACTTACGAAAAAAAAAATCTAGAAATACAGGCTTTTGCGTGCCATACTATCTGTCAAAGGCAGACATTATCATCACTTACCGTAAGGTGAGCGTTTAATTTTTGCTGTAACATTCTATCAAATAAAAACAAAAATGTTTTTACTACAAATTCCTAAATATGCTCTTAGCAGCTTTCAGTAATTGCACACTGCTCCTTGCTTACAAAATTCGCCGGTAGAATCTCCAATTATACCAATTCCTATTCATGGGCGCACTCGTTCTGTTTTTATTGTCGCTTACCTAACTGCGCCCTAATTCTCGCTTTTTAACGATCAATCGATGGCTCCTGTTTTTCGCTAGAATTGCCTTTATTTTCTGTGAAAGGTTTTATTCACACTAAAATTTGGTCTCTTTCATTATTTTTACATCAACGGCATATTGCCGTGAAACTAGCAATTTATTTATTTATTTATGGTTCATTAACAGCTATTACATTGTTGCGTGCTTATAAAAGTATTTGTGTTTAACAATTAACAAAAAAAAATATATATAAAATGTGAAACACTTCAAAGAAACATAATATTTGATTTACGCAGTGCAACATCTCTCGTCGGATTTGAAAACTGCAATGATTTCATCCGAATGATTAACTTACGTAATTAGTAGTCATAGATGGCGCCACCAATGCATAATTGGTTTAACAAATGCAATCCACTAATTTCGTCGTATCGATGGATCGAAGCGTGGCTTAATTGGCAGAGCACCTGGATGTGTAATCCGGAGGGTGCGGGTTCAAGTCCCGTCGGTACGATGGAATTTTGGATTGTGTTTAACAATTTACAAAAAAAAAAAGTATATGTAAAGTGTGAAACACTTCAAAGAAACATCATATTTTAAAATTATCTTAAAGACAGATCTTATTAAATGCATACCCATTTATAAATGAACACCGCGTGAAATGATATTACGGACATTAATGCTTCATAAATAAGTATCTATTTAACTATATAATTAGTGTAACATGGGAAGAATACACTTTCCACTAAAATAACTATAATCTGTTTTGAGTAGAAGACATGCTTCTACTCGTATAATTAAGGAACTCTAACAAATTCTTACGAAAACCACTAATCGAGTCAAGAAAAATATCTGTCAATGTCGATATAGTAGATCAATAAATCAAAGTTAGTAAAATAAGTTTAAAATATAAACAACCAACTTCTATGCCCCGCGAGTCAATTTCAGTAGCAAGTTTGAGACGTTTATCGTCATATCTCTGGACATACTTCTCAGATCTCGATGAAATTACAATGAAGCTACTTCGAAAATGTACCCTACCGATTAAAAAAAGAATCATTCGAATCGGTATACAATTGACGGAGTAATCGCGTAACATAAATACATACATTTTTGTAGTGGTAGGACTTCAGCTAGTCCGCCTGGGGCGGTACCACCACTTTGCAAATTAATTTTCAGCCGTGAAATAGTAATGTTTTTCGGCTGAAATGGCAAGGTATCCAGTCAAAATTACAGGGCATGAGAGACTCAACAACCTTATATCTCAAGGTAACAGGTGCAGTGCAGTGTCTGTATCTGTAATAGGTAGACGTCATCGTTTACCATCAGGCGAGCGTCGTGCTTGTCCTGTTACCTTATATCATAAAAATTAAAACAAACAGACGAATTGAGAACCTCCTCCTTTTTGGAAGTCGGTTGTAAACTAAGAAGTTATAAATTATCAATGAAAAGTATTGATAAATATTGATAATACATAGTTCAAATTCGATTGTCCTACTATATGCCTTTACGGAGTTCCAGTCCCCACAGCCCCACTCAGGTCAGCTCGGAAGAATCACAATATTGCATTGTCACCGATGTATAAGTATGCCAATTTCCAGCTCAATCGAATATCGGAAAGTGGTTATAAAATTGTTTGCGAGATTCAAAAAATCTGTTACTTATATACAAACCCTTCATAGTTGGTCGAAGCATATTATGTCGATGTACCACCTGATTTTCTGCCGGAAGGTGTCGTGCCGCCATCAAGGAATAAATCTGCCACCATAATCTGCAGTATACGGCCTTTGAAAGACAGAGTATCTATTCTAGATAAGTCTAGAATAGGTTCTCTGAATTTAAAGTTGCGAGCTCACTATCTTCAGGCACAATATCATTACTTATTACCAGGCGAAATAGTGGACAAACGCTTTGTTTACCTCTTTAGTTATATTTTTCCTTAGTACCATAGTACCATGTTAACATGTAACCATGGTGTATTAGCGAAATTATATTGTTGAATCGGATAAAGTGCCTTTTAAATCCTTGCGATCTCCAAATATTACACTGATAAAATTAGTATTCAGTACCGTATCAACGGAGCCTAATTTCAGCTTAAGCTATCCTCTATTTCCCGGTCTTTTAGTCGGGACCTTTTTCGAATGAAATTGGTACGTTTTATGAGGGAACTTTTAAGTTTTATTTGTGTTCAAATTTATTTTGGTATACAACCGTGACAATGTAATGTTATACAGTAGGAATCCAATGCTAATAATTTATGATCGTACAGTATGAAATAAACTGGCCAAGTGCAAGTCAGACTCGCATTCGTAGGGTTCTGTACCACACTGCAGTATTTTATAAGACCGAGCAAAAAATACCACTATCATTTTTCGCCAGCAAAAAATAATAATTATTAAACATTTAACTTCTTAAAACGCCATCTAACGTCTAACAAAGGTGTAAAGGATCGATATTTCAATATAACGCCATCTATGGGACGTTTACCTAACTAAGCGTCCATAGATGGCGTGAAATGCCGAAAAAAACACGTTTCTTGTATTATATGTTTCACGCTCTATTATTTTGCCAGCCTGGTGACAGACGGACAGACAAACAGACAGACAGACAGACAGACATACAGATGGACAGCGGAGTCTTAGTAATAGGGTCCCGTTTTACCTTTTGGGTACGGTACCCTAAAAACCGACTTCACATGCCGCGATTGTCAAAATAGCCACTAGCCATAATCACGTCATCGAGGTGTACAAAATTGTTTAAATTGTTTACCTCCATATCTCCGGAGATAATTATCAGATCTCGATAAAATTTGAATGGAACCAAACAGGAGGCATAATCTGTCAAACAAAAAAAATAAGCTTACAAATCGGTTTAGATTTGACGGAGTTCTCAAGTAACATTAAAAAAAACAGTCGAATTGAGAACCGCCTCTTTTTTGTGAAGTCGTTTAAAATGTAGCTTACCCCTATCAAGGAGAAAATGCCGCCATAACCTTACGGTGTTCCTGCAGCACACAGCCCTTGAGATTCTAGGCCTAGCGTGTTCACCATCTTCGACCACATCATCGCTTACCACCAGGCGAGATTGGCATAACAGGGTCAAACGCTAACCTGATAAAAAAAATACAGTGTCCGGTAAAATACAGCGCAGTGAGGTCCAAACCTTCAATTCATAGTTTAGCTTGACCACAGAATAAATGACCACAGAGTAAGACCGGCATACTCTAATATACGCTACCGTTATTAAATTAAATTATAGCTATTTTTCTATTACTATAGTGTTGCTAACGACATTTATGATACAACATTGAACCAAATTATAATACTGTCAATACAAAGTGCATAGCTACTCAAAAACGAAAGTTTTGCGCGTTAACGATCTTGCCTTGTAGACAGACGATTTTCCCAATGTTTACCTTATATTTTTACTCATGTGCTTACATTAAGCTTCATCTACATCTTCGTCATCGTTTCCCATCAGCCGAGACTCCTGCTTTACCTGTTAACTCCAAATAAAATCTATTTCAAATCCCTTTAAATAATGTTAAATCTGTTTTAATTATTTCCCTTCTACAAAAACCACAAAAACACTCATTCTTGGCGATGTGAATGGCCATCACTCTAGTTGGTCGTGCAAAATTGACCAAAAGGGAACGCAGATTTTTGATTCGATAATGGAAAACAATTACGTTATATTAAACGATGGAAGTACCACTCGTATGAGGTTAGCAAACGGTATGTTACAGGAAAGTTCTCCAGATATTTCGGCAGTGACATCAGATGTTGCGTTACATTTCGACTGGGTAGTGATGAATGAAAGTTTGGGTAGCGATCACCTTGTCATACAAATTCGAATGTCTTACCAAAACAATTCGCCGCAGTTTATTAAAAAGAGAAACTTTAAAAAGGCTAAGTGGCTGCTGTACACACAATATATTGAAAATAAATTGTCAGACTTTATTCCATCAAATGATTTACAAACCAGATATGATAATTTTTTAAACATTATTAATGATGCAGCTGACGAGCATATACCTTTTATTAAAATGAGCCAGGATCCTGCACTACATTTTACTCCTAAGCCGTATTGGTCAGCTGAATTATCTAGGACGGTAGCGGAACGCCGATTACTTAAAGAAGGCACTTAAAGAGTTTAGAAAGAATCCCACCCCTTCGAACCTTACGATACTTCAAGATAAGGTAAGTGACAGTCAGAGATTAATAAGACGAGCTAAGATTCAGGGGTGGTTTGATATGTGTTCATCCATAGATGAGTCATCGACGGTAAGTGACATGTGGCGGAAGATGAAGTGGATGAAAGGATATAAAACAAATTCTTATTCTCATGTAGACGAAACGATGGCTAACAAACTTTTGCGTAATTTGGCACCGGACTATGTGGAATCAAAATTACCGACTTTTGCGTCTTATAATGAACATCTTGAATGTCCTATTAGAAGATTTGAATTGAACTTATGTATAAAATCAAAGGATACTGCGCCCGGATGCGATAATATATCATACTCAATGATTAAACATTTGCCAGACAACGCTAAAGAAATTCTTCTTAACATTTATAATATGATTTTGCTTTTTGGTTATATTCCCTTGCAGTGGCGTCATATACGTGTAGTACTAATACGGAAACCGGGTCGTGACACAACATCTGTGGCTTCTCTTCGTCCAATTTCTTTAATATCATGTTTGTGTAAAATTTTTCATTCCATCATTAATAAAAGGCTAGAATGGTATTTAGAAAAATATAATTCGTTTCATGCTGAGACTACCGGTTTTAGAAAGACAAAATCCACGTTTGACAACTTGAGTAACATTGTGTCAAGGATTCAACTAGGATTTGCTAAAGACCAGATGACAATGGGTTGTTTTATAGATGTAGATAATGCATATAACAATGTTGACATTAATGCTGTGCTTCGTATATTAGATAAATTGGGCATTGGATCAAGAATCTGTCTGTACCTTTGGTCATTTTTGAAAGAAAGGTATTTAAACATACAAATAGGCAAAACATTGTTAAGTAGAAGAACAGGGAAGGGAATAGCTCAGGGGGATCCATTATCCCCCCTTTTATTTAATGTAGCAACTATTGATATATGTAGAAGTATAAAGGATGTACACATTTCGCAGTATGCAGACGATTTCGTGTTGTATGTAGCATGTAAAAGTATTCCAGAAGGTTCAAATATAATGCAGTTGGCGTTAAATCAGTTTACACAGTTATTATCAGATTTAAATTTAGTAATATCACCGACTAAAAGTAAAGTGTGTCTATTTAAAAAAGGGGTTAATAGAAAACCCATTAATCTTACAATTAATAATAACTCACTTGAATTGGTAGACTCTGTAAAATATCTAGGTATGTGGTTGGATCGTTCTCTTAGATGGAGTAAGCACATCAATGAAACTATTGTAAAAACAACAAAATATCTCAACGTTTTTAAAGCCTTGGCTGGATCTGGATATGGAGTTCACCCAAAACATTTAAGACGGCTTTATATCGCCATTATTAGAAGTAGAATTGATAATGGAAGTTTTCTTTATGATAGTAGTTGCAAAAATCACTTATACAAAATAGACAAAATTCAAAATCAGGGATTGAGAGTTGTTGGAGGGTTTATTAAAACGGCTCCAATACATGTAATGGAAAGTGAAATTTATATACCACCATTACACATACGGAGAAAATATTTAGGCAGCAAATATTGGTTAAAATGTAAATCTTTTGAAGGTAATCTAACAATTAATATTCTAGAAGATCTAATTAAATTGAAAGACAGTGCATATTTTAAAAATAAGAAAAAACCATTGCTCCTAACTTCACACGATTCATTTAAGGACATCCGCATCCAATCCAGCAAGGTATTAGAAATGTTTTCTTTGAAAACATGGATGGGAAATTTAGATTTAACTGGAGTTATTAAAACAAACATTGATAGACTTACGCAAGCAAAAAGAAAGTATACTATTCCTAATATAAAATCTATGTGTGAAGATTTTATTCGTGAAAATTATAATCGATTTTATAAGTTATATACAGACGGATCTAAGGACGGAGTTTCTACAGGGGCTGCATTTTTAGATGCGGAATTAGATGTAGCAATGAAATTTCAAATAAATGAACAAAAAATATGCATAATGAACTGTGAATTAATTGCTATATGTGAAGCACTGTCGTACATAAAATCTATAGCCCATGACAAATTTGTAATCTTCACAGACTCCCGAAGCTCGCTTCAACACTTAGCTCGGTGTACCTCGGCTATCCGAGGCACTCCGATTGCCTACTGTATCCTTGAACGTCTAGTTGAACTAAAATCGAACTCTAAATGTGTTATGTTACAATGGATCCCTTCTCACTGCAACGTTGGCGAAAATGATAAAGTTGATAAATATGCGAGAGAAGCCTGTAATGAGGGTATACCATACGATGTTCTGCCATTTTATACAGACTGTATTAGTGTTTTAAAAAACAATAGTTATGATCTATGGAATGAGTATTTCGACCAACGTTCCAGGGAGAAGGGTATCTGGTACAAAACGATCCAACCTCATATTCCGCGAGCGCCTTGGATAGATAATATAACATTAAGCCGTACAGATATGGTTACAGCTTTTAGGCTTCGTTCTGGACACATTCCATCTAACAAATTTGCATATCTGATGCGTAAAGTGTCCTCTCCAAACTGTATCGACTGTGGAGTGCCAGAAGATCTATATCACATCCTAGTGGAATGCGTCCGGAACGAGGTGTTTCGGCGTAATATTTGTTTACACCGAATTATGGTAGGTGAGTTTAATTATATTTTGGCAAACCCTCTCTCAGAACGAGCAAAATTAGTGTACAAATTATATAATATATGCATGCAGAATAGATCTAGGTGATTGTTTTTGGTATATTTATGATAAGAGTATAATATAAGAGTTGATTTTGTACTGAGCGACTTAATCAAATGTTGATAAAGCTCATTAAATAAAGAAAAAAAAAAAAAAAAAATTAATCTTTAGAACTTATTTTCTTTCAGTTGCTTGCTTAGTAGAGCAATCAAGTTTTATATCCTCAGGACTAGCACATAAGTAATTTTACCCAGGTGAGTACGAGAAACAATTTGCAGAATTTACTGCGACTTCTTTAATGTTGCCGATCTTGCAATGTTATAATGATCTGGGAGTTTGGTCTAAGAGACAAGCGTTTAGATTCAACAGTTTTATGATACCCTGAGTACATGGACACCTGGTATGTAACAGTAGTTCTGTTTGAACAGTAGCTCTCGCGTGCTCTTAAAAAAATCTAATATATAAATATACAGCAAACTTCGCCTTTCTCCCCTCCACTCCTCCTTTTTGGAAGTTTTTTTCACCGCATCTTATCTAGAATTTAATCTTTAGTTTGCTTTTCCAATTTCACTGAAATCACTAACTGAATACAACAGAAATTCTCATCTTTCTCCCCTTTCTCCCAAAATACGCCACTTAGGCCGATCTTCGGCTCTTCTTTTCCAGCCCACCGCTTTGCGTATATCGTCGCTCCACCTGGTCACAGTTCTACGGTAGGACGTCCTACGCTACGTGTGCTTACCCGCGGTCTCCGCTCTAGGACAAATCGAATAATATGTATAACATAAAAAAAATATACAAAAATATGCTAAAAGCTTTAAAATGCTATAATTTTGGAGGTAGGTATCTTTTTATGGCAGAAAATTTTGTCTATGTAAAAAACGTGTAAAAAATGTGCTACGATACTTTGCTGTTATAAGTTTTCTTAAACGGAAACATAAAGAAGTTCTAGTATATAACTTATAAAACTAAAATAAAACTTTACTGACGTGGAAAACTTTAGCTAAGCGAAGCTAAATTAGCTAGAGCCTTTAAATTCCTTACCTGGCAAAATCAGACCGTAAATATTAACATAGTTCTATTTAAAATTGTACGCTAAATTTTTCAAGGAAGCCATGAGTGTAATGTGTGGGGATCGAACTCACGACCTCTCGATCGCCAGGCCGACGCCTTAGGCTTTAGGCTATACGACCTAAATACAAAATATTAATAAAAAAACTGGCCAAGTGCAAGTCGGACTCACACTCGTTGGGTTCCGTAACACAGTAAAGTATTCCATAACTATGATTTATCGCAACTAAAAAAATAACTTTGTTTTTCATAGTGTTTGTATGAAAAATAAAGTTATCTTTGCGGTTGCCATATCTCAAAAACTGCTGACTCTATCTCGTTCAAACCAATTTTCGTTGTTAGTTTTTATTGAGATCTACGCATATATTTTTTTTAGATTTTTCACTCCCATACTTTAAAAGTTAGAGGGGGACACAGATTTTCCCACTTTAGACGCGCCTATCTTTCAAATGATTGACTTTGAGAAAAAAATATTTTAGGAACCTCAATGTCATTTTTAAAGACCTATCCATAGACCACGCACGTATAGGTTTGAAGAATTTTTTTTTTGTTTCAGTTCCAAGTATGGGATGCCCACCCGTAAACTTTTATATTTTTGATTTTTGTATAAAAATCGGAAAGCGGTTCACAGAATACATCTACTTACTAAGTTTAAATTCTGTAGTCCTAACAGTCTCGGAATAAAATGGCTGTGACATACGGACGGACAGACAGACAGACAGACATGAAGAATCTATAAGGATTCCGTTTTTTGCCATTCGGCTACGGAACCCTAAAAACGACTTACGGATACCACAATGCTTTTGAAGTACACAAAGACACAAAAACAACAGTTCGACATTAAATTCAGCACAATATCTTGTTCCATAGAGTTAGTCAAAAACTTAAAAGTAATAATGTAACTACCAAAAAAAGTTCACCCATAAATCTTATATATCTATATATATAAAAGAAAGTCGTGTTAGTTACTACACTTATAACTCAAGAACGGCTGGACCAATTTTTATGATTTTTAGAATTGCCTTTGTCAGGAATAGGATAATAAGTATTAAAAACAATGAATAAATTACCTAAAAAAATTATATGAGATAAAATATTTTGCCAAAATAAAACTGCCAATCATTTGATGTTCAATTGTTTTTGTTATTCCGCCGTATTTTTTTTTGTATAATTATGGCTCCACACGATTAGTGTATTTAGCCTGTGTCACGTATAAAAATTCTTCTCATGTGTGGATAGCTTACAATATTCGGGATTACCGCGTTTTTTTTTTTTGTATAATTATGGCTCCACAGGTTAGTGTATTTAGCCAGTGTGAAGTAGTAAGTCAAGTAAAAATTCTTTAAGATTTTGTGAATTCAAGTCATGTAGATTTTAAAAATGTCAAATGTTGTCTGTAATGATAATTGTTTGACATCTGTATTGATTGTCAAATATGCGTGCGTTCAGAAATGTATGCTTACAAGCAACTTAAAAAGTGTATATTTCCAAAAACCATTTTTACCAGTTTTTATTCTATATCTGTATTGCCATAATACTAATAAACTTGATATGTCTTAAAGTTTGTATTCATTTACGTTTAGTTCAGCCGTACAGTTCGTTCATAAAAGCCTAAATTAAGTTCATCTAAAATGTAACACGACATTCATTGTCTGTTAGGTGGTACGAAGTTCGCCGGGCCAGCTAGTATTTATATAAAAGAAAGTCGTGTTAGTTACTACACTTATAACTTAAGAACGGCTGGACCAATTTTTATAACTTTTGTCTTTTTGAAATTGTCTTTGTCAGGAATAGGATAGTAAGAATTAAAAACAATAAATAATTGACCTAAAAAAAATATATATGAAAACATATTTTGCCAAAATGTTCCTGGGCTTCAAAACTGCCAATCATTTGATGTTCAGTTATTTATTCGGTCGATACGGTAAATCGCAAATTTATAAGGGTCATGGCTCCACACGAATAGTGTATTTAGCTAGTGTCAAGTAGAAAAACTCTTCAAGTTTATGTGAATTCAAGTCATGTAGATTTTAAAAATGTTCATAAATTTTAAATACTGTCAGTAATGACAAATTGTATGACATATTTATTGATTTTCAAATATGCGTGCGTTGGAGGTGCGTTACGAAATGTATGCTTACAATCATAACAATAATAATCAATGCCTAATAGATTTTATTTGTCAGAATGTAAGTACCTAAATACAGAGATATGGAAGAATGTGATAGTATATTATGTCATAAGTATAGTTATTCAGAATTAAAATTAAATACTGGTGATTATATTCTTACAATTAAAATTAAACTCAATCCAACTAATGTCAAGTCAATAACTTATCTATATAAATAATAACATTGTTTCATTCCATCATGTCTTGCTGACAAGCGGTTTTACTACTTGATTATTGTATTTTTATTCTATTTCTGTATTTCCATAATACATTACTAAACTTAATATCTCTTTTGTATTCATTGTATTACGTTCATAAAAGCCTAAATTAAGTTCATCTTAAAAGTAACACGACGTTCATTGTCTGTTCAGGTACAGCCACACCGTGGCGTCCTGCGATCTGCGGGCGCGAACTCAGTACTTTTCAATTGTTTTCTGATCGCGTTTGGTGTGAACCAGTCGGTACGAATACTCACGCAGAACGCTGCCGCAGTACGTAGTATTATTATCTTTTCTATGGCTGCGGTGTGTCCGTACCTTTAGGTGATACGAAGTTCGCCGGGCCAGCTAGTAGTACATAATTTGATCCTTCATGAAACCTAGTACGGTAAATAAGTTTCACTAAAGGCTATCCATCTCTCAAAACTCGAGGCATTTTTATCCGGTAATTTCGGCCGCTCGTAAAAAATACTCTAAACATCGAAGTCCCGTCGTAAACGTGAAAATAAACGTCTACGTCACAATATAATACAGAGACATAGGTAAACATAAACCTAAACAAACCTTTTCCCGGATGCAAAGGCAAAGGCGGGTTATTAGTATTTTTATTTTATTTATTTACACACATGAGACAGTAGCATCATAACGGTGAGCGCCAAATCGAAATAAGTCCTTGCCGTTAATCAGTCAGTACTTGTTTTGACTGACTTTGTACGTATACAGTGAAAATATGCATTACGAATGTATGTCCTTCATAAATATAAAAATCTCATCGTATTTAAAAAAAATGTCCAATTGGAACAAAAAGTACTTTGTAGTTGGAGCGTTGGTTGATAATGACAGACAGGTCTCTCTGAGTATATCGTAGTCATCATCAACCTATAATGGTCCACTGCTGGAGGTAGGCCTCTCCTAAGGAACGCCACGTGGCTCGATCTTCAGCTTTCCGCATCCAGTCGCCTTTCGCAGGTCGTCACTCCACCTGACCTAGCGGCGTCCACGCTACGCTTGCCTATACGTGGTCTCCACTCAAGGACTCGCCTACCCATTCGCTTATCCGTCCTACATACGATGTGGCCAGCCCATTGCCACTTCAGTTTGCTTACTTTGTAAGTTATGTCAGCTACCCTGGTCACATGAGTAAAGAAACTTTTCTTTACTCATGTGCTCTGTTTTTCTGGTGGATTACATCATTTCTGATTTTATCGTAGTCGGGTTATATCTTAAATATATTCTGCCTTATATAGTGGTGGTAGGCGAACACCTAGGTAGATGATGATTTATCAATTGGGCTATTTATTGCCGCTTATACTTATTTATTTATTTATTCGTCTTACTTTGGCTATCCACAGTTAAGATAAATAAATAAGTTAAAGCGGGTGAATTGGGTGTTTTCAGTACCAAGTTTGAGGAGTTTATCTCCATATCTCTGGAGATACCAATCAAATCTTAATTAAATTACTATGGTACTACCCCTGGAATATCTCCAAAAAAATAATCATCAAAATCGGTTCATAAACGACGACGTTATCCGCGAACAAACATTACAATAATTTATAATAAAATATTAAAATATTATAATATAATATATATAATATTATTATTAAAATATTTATAATATGTTGTAATGTTTCTTCATCGATCGAATTGAGTAACGTCCTTTTTTGGAAGTCGGTTAAAAAACACTTAATATTCTGTGGAATTCAATCGCTAGCATCGAACAAATCCAGGATTTGGTAATGATGCAACACGATATTGAGAAGCCGCAACGCGCGTAGAAAAGGTGCCATGCGGCCCAGTTCAGTCCGATGCCGCGGTACCGTGAACACATTATGTCGACGGACTCTCATGTAATGGTCAGGCACCGCGATTGATATTCTGTCCAACAATGAAGAGTTACATCTATACTAATCTTGTATCAGCAATCTAAACACCTTCAATAGAGCATGAACTTCGTCACTGCACACCCCAGTACATAGTGTATCCTGGAAACGTTGAATAGTAAAGCCTGGAAGATCGGCACAGGTGTTCTCTTCTCTTGAATATTCATGGCGAGAATCTCGAGCAATAAATTTGTTATGCCTTATCTATTTGATAATAAAATTTCCTCTGCCACTGTTTCGTATCGAAATTAAGCTTTAATGGGACTTATCTTGTTAATTAATAAGGGGAATAAAGTTTTGTGTGGCGCTGTTGGTTACTTGGACGTTTTATTGTTTATCGGAAAGTTTGGGGAACGAATAAGTGCTTAGTGTAATTTAAGAGATAATTTCTTACTCAGAATTTATTTGTAAATGGAGCTAAGGCTCTTTGTTTTATTTACTTGGATGAAATATTTGATAATTGTCTAATTATTAGCTCTGTATGCTCCCAAGGTACTAGATTTGTATGTAACCAAAAATCAGTATGTTAAACGACGTAATCTCGAAGGTTAAATACATCGACGTTATATGACGTCGATGTATTTAACCTTCGAGATTACGCTCCAAGACTTTTCTCAGAGCTTACCTACATATAATATCGTTTAAAAACTAAAAAACAACCGACTTCAATGCCGCGCTATTCATTTTCAGTACCAATTTTGAGATGTTTATCTCAATATCTCTGGAGATACTTATCATACCTCGATAAAATTACCATGGTACCACACTTGGGATATCTCCTTTCGAACAAAAAAAGAATAATCGAAATCGGTTCATAAACGACGAAGTTATCCGCGAACAAACATAAAAAAAAAATAAAAAAAAAAAAAACTGTCGAATCGAGAAACCTCCTCCTTTTTTTGAAGTCGGTTAAAAATAATCCAGATGATGTGGTTAAGATTGTAAACACGCTAAGCCTAGAATACTCTGACTGTTAAGGGATGTGTGTGGGCGTTGTAAGGTTATGGCGGCAAATTTACTTCTTGATTAGCTACTTTTTGGTAGCAAGTCAGGCGGAACATATATATAAAACGCTCATACCACCTATCAGATATAAAAAAGGTGAGGCAGAAAACGTTATGCTGCTAAACTTATTATAATAAGACGTTTTCTAATAAGACGTTAAAATAATACGTTTTCTGACAGAATTTTGTTTCTCACTTATTAAAACACCTCTCTTATTGTATCGGGGGTTAACAACATTGACTTTTACTTTGATAATATTGGCAGGGGTGACCAACCGTTTGTTAATTCCAACCGCTTTCTGGTAAGCTTCAAAATCGTTCACACTGTGATTTTTGAAAATCCTCACATATTTCACAAATGTTGGAAACATTCATCCCTCCTTGTACCCAAATCCGGCAGGCTCCAATTAGTGAGGCTTATCGCTAATCCCCCAGAACAAGCTGAAAATAACAACAGCATGTGAGTACACTCGAACACCCTACGAGTTACAGAGTAAAATCATCAGTTTTGCAACTTGTCATTTTTACACAGTTGAACAATAAATAAACTGGCCAAGTGCGAGTCGGAATTGCACAGCACAAGATTGAATAAAATTTGCCGAAAAACACGTTTCTTGTATGCCTTTAAATTTTAAATTCAATTTAATTTTTATTAATTGTTGTTCTTTTGCAGCCTTAGTATCTACACACTTTGAACAAATTTCAAGTCTCTGTCTATGACGGTTCTTATTATTGAGCAAAAAAATACTTTACAGCGTAAAAATGATATCACGGTAGGTATAATAAAAGGTAACAATTAATTTTAATTATTTTCTTTAATTGACAATAAGGAGTACCTTTTGGTAAAGTATTGTATCACAGCGCATTTCTCTCTCAAATCAAGGGCGGCGGTTTTCTGTTGAGTTTTGTTCCCGTACATTCGTGTGAGAGTATTTCATCGCCTCCACGAATCTCCAGAAAGCCACAGTCTTGTCGTTGCTTACGCTCAGCGGTGGCGCGGTTGAGGTAATACTCCCCCACCCCTACGAGTGAGCACGGCAAGGCGCTTCCGCTGCTGTCCGGCCGGACCTGTACAGCCGCCCTGTGCTCCAGCAACCGCGGTTGAGCACCGCGACTGCGGACCGCCGTCAGCCAAGTGGTCGCACACCCTGCGTACCCCCGTGGAGCCGCTTGCCGCTGTCTGAAAAGACACCGGTGCAGCACTCCCCCGCACCTCCTCGCCCTCCTGCAGACCGGGACGTCGGCACGCTTCACTCCGATACCATTGTCGTCGAGCTTGCACGACCGACACCGCCTGCAACAGGGAGCAAACTGCCTTTTTTAAGGCAAGAGCCGAGACCGGCTCCGCCCCGCTCTGCACTACCAGAGCCTGCTACGCGCCGACACATCGTCGAGTTTAACGCCGAACTACAGCTGCGAGATCCGACCATACAGCCAGGAGCGTCGAGCCTGCATCCGCCCCGAGTGCAGTAGCGTCAGTGACGACTCGCACTGCAGTTTCTCACATCGCTCGAAGCCACTCACCGAGCCTCACAACCGAAAAAATTTTTCGCCTTCGGCGATAATTTAAGGATCACGACATAGTGATAGTTGCCGGAGTGTTGTGTACTGGGTCGAGTCCGCTAACCATCCGGCCTTGCTGATCGCCTTAACCGGACTTCCTGCTTTAGGGCGGGATACCGTCCGGTAGGGTTGACTCGCAGGCGGTGGAGGAGGAGACTCAGGCACACACACTGACATGGACTTAGTGCAATCTACTAGTTCCCACAACTCAACATTGCCAAGATGACGGAGAAGAACCAACCACCTCCGAAAGAGATAGCACAGACCCCTGCATCCCCGTCCTCATCGCCGGATACACCGCAGCGATCATGGGACACGCTCGACCCGCACGACTTGATAGTCGCCCGGAACCCGTGGTTTCCAGAACAAACACGAATTGTAAGCCGTGCTGAAGTTGGCCTGCCACCACGACGCCTACCACGTACCGCAACCACTACAGCAACAACGTCCACTACCGCCCCCATCCCTGCTCAGCGACAACGACGCGCAGCGCCCCCGCGCAGGCGCGAGACATCGTCCAGCGATGAGATTCAGGATGAAAAGCGGCCACGCGTGGGAGACTCCCCGCCTACGCCACCACCCGCCACCCCTCCGAAGCCGCAGTTCCGAGTAATACACGGAACTCAGGACGAACCAAAACCACCCAGACAGCAGAGACAGAGCAGACTTGCCTCACCACAACAGGAGCGAGCGTATACACCGCCGCCCGTTATATCCCCGCCACCTTTCCCCATCGATATGGGAGAAATAATGGAAGAAAGACAGGTCAGCGAGCGCTCCAATCTATCGCGCTCATTGACTTCAAAATCAAATACCTCGAGTGCGAGAGTGAACAACCCAGCACTCGACTCTGACGACAACTCGTCAGATGACGACCCAAATGAAGCGGGAAATTTCACACCTGAAGACTCGACTTCATATGTTGGCATAGAGTCGGTGCCGTTTGACCAGGCACCGATGCCATCGCCACCATCGCCACCATCAGAAGCCGCCGCTGCTTACGCCGCGGCCCTACTCACCCCGCCATCAACTTCACGAGCTGGCGTTCAACGAGTGTCACCAGTACCAGTCGCTCGGCCACGCCACTTGCTGGAGACTCGGCCAGAAATTGTAGCTGAACTAACTACTGATCGGCCTACACCCGCTAACACAACAACCACGACCTTGTACGGACGTCAATCAGCGCCAGTACATACGAATGCCACCCATGGAGCCGCCGTGTCTTATGCTACCGCCCTGGCTGCGTCACCTACACGGCCACTACCGCCCATGCAACATCCAATGCAAACACAGAGGATGTCTCCTGACCAAGCTAGACCAACTACCTCAACTGCACCCATGACTCAAGGCCAGAACATCGGTGCCACCACAGGAGTAATGAAGGGTTATCCACCTATAATAGTGGAAGCCCTTCCTAACTGGCCCGAGCACCTTAAAATATTAAGGCAGAAACTCGGCCATATACCGTCTGCCCGTCCAATGGGCAAGGGCATTAAATTCACCCCGACATCACCTGAGGAATTCCGCGCTATACAGGCGTACCTCACAGATCTGTCTGCGAGCGACCCGGGTGTATCGTGGTTTGCCTACGCATTGAAGCACGAAAGGCCCCAGAAGGTGGCGCTATGGGGCATCCCTCGTGAGACACCACCGGAAATAATTCTAGAGGAACTGCAACAGAAGGGCTTCCCAGCGCGGCTAGCGAGAGGCCTTCCCTCTAGAAGGAAAACCAATAAATGTGTCTATCACATCCAATTGGACGCCCTAAGTAAAGATCAATTATCGGAGCTTTACAATACCAAAGAACTACTTAACATGCCTGGCGTCCACATAGAAGCATGGAGGGGGAAAACGACCATGCCACAATGTCACCGATGCCAAGGCTTTGGACACTCGTCCAAAAACTGTCACCGTCCAATACACTGCGTTAAATGCGCAGGCCCTCATCCTGGGTCAGAATGCCCGAAGCCCCCGAACGACCCACCCTACTGCACAAATTGCGAAGGAAATCACGCAGCAAATAGCCGCAACTGCGCTGTATACCGTCGCGAGGCTCGCAAGAGGGATATAAGACTCCCAGGACCTCCACCGCAACAACAACAGCCTGAGCAACCACAAACACGGCCTACTACCACCCAGACCAGAAGACCACCTCCACCACCTCTACGCGAGGTCTACCCAAACCAGCCGCCGTTTTACCAACAGACGGCGGTAGCTGAATGGGTCTGGCCACAACCTCACGGAGTTGCAACTCTCCGACCGCCAGCCAACGACCCGATTCCAAAAGGTGCCCAAACCTTGGGAACCAGACGCAGAGGGAAGAAGAGAGGAGGCCGGAATAGAAAAAGAAGCGCAGTACCTACGGCTGCTTCTACTCCGGTTATCCCACATTTACCACCGCCAGCCTTTGTGCCTTATATGGCAGCACAGCCGCCCAGACAGATGCCACCGACCGTGGCCCCTACAGCCTCAGTCTTGGCGTTCCCAGCCCTACCACAACCTCGACCACGCTCCAGAAGAGGGGCTCCTCGCAGAAGGCCTACACCTACCCCAGCTGCAGAGCAACTAGCTGAAGGAATGGAGACGGAAGCACCTGCGAGAGAAACAACCACCACACAACAGGCAGCGGAAATGCCAGCACCTCCAGTCCAATCAACTGTCATCACAGGACAGACGATGGCCCCACCACCTGTAATGAGAATTCCAGGCTCTCGTCCGGACTCCAGAGTCCACTTTACACCGGTCACAAGAGTGGAGACCAGGACCACCACAACGGCACCAAGGGTAACCAGACCGACACCCAGAGTGGCACAAGCGACAAGGGGAATACCGCTGTTCTATAGCCAACCTCCATTCCAGCAGCAGTACCAACCAAATTTGCAACGGGTACCCCCAACGCCATATATGGGCCCTCCACACTGGGTCCCATACCAACAACCCGCCCCAAGGCCGGGAACCCCCCACTACCCAGTGGGACCACAAGTGAGCACCGCTCAGGAACCCATCGCCGCTATGGTGGGAGCCCTGGTCGGACTTCTCACAGCCATCGCAGCGGGAGAAGACCTCCGCCAAGCAGCGATGCGCGGACTGGCCGCCCTTACAAGACATCAGTATGGATAGAGGGAACCTACGCATACTATACTGGAACCCAGGAGGTATCCAGAAAAAGACCGCCGCACTACAGATTCTTGCCCGAGAACAGGATATCCACATTATCCTCCTGGGTGAGACAAAATTAAAAACATCAGAAAACCTGAAGATTTCGAACTTCTTTGTCTACCGGCAAGATGATGTCTCACCGCTTGGACACCCCTACAGCGGGACAGCTGCGCTTGTCAGAAGAGACGTCATCCACGAGGAAATTCCAACCATCAAAACAACCCAGACTAAGGCCACAGGAGTGACGGTCAATATCGATGGTAAAGATGTCAAAATCCTGGGAGGCTACCGACCACCTGGCAACAACTTCAACCCCGATGATATGAAAAAGATACTGGACGGGACGACTCCTACTCTGCTGGCGGCGGATCTAAATGCCAAGCATTTGATGTGGGGGTCTCGAGTAATCTCACCATCGGGGAAGAAATTACAGGAAGACGCCGAAAGGAACGGATATGTCGTCATAGGCCCAGACTCGCCTACACACATCCCAACCTGCCCAAGATACCACCCAGACGTGATCGACGTGGTTGCCCACCAGAACCTGCATACTCCGGTACATATAGACGTGCTCTACGACCTGGATGAGCAGCATCTCCCACTGCTTATCACTCTAGGCGCAGAGGCACAAGCTAACCTGCCAAGAGGCGAAATGAAAAAGGTCAACTGGGAGAAATACCGAGCCAAATTGAAAGCAATGACCGTCGGAAAACTGTCGACTCCAGAGGACATCGAACAGTGTGCGATGGAGCTGACAACAACCATTCAGAAGGCCAAAGAAGGAGCTACTACAACAATCCAAAAACAAAGGTGGAGAGAGGAGCTGCCCGCAAGACTGCAGAAGATGCGCAACCAAAAGCGAAGCCTTAGAGCTCTGTGGGCCCACACGAGATGCCCAACAGTCAAGGCTGAACTGAACGCACTCGCAGATAAACTCTCCACCGAAGTCCATATATGGAAAGGCGCCAATTGGGACAGCCACATAGCCCAAGTATCGGACGATCAAACCAGCCTGCACAGACTGAACCGGCAGCTAACGAGAGCCAAAGTTCCAGTTTGCCCACTACTGGACTCTACCGGCCGGAGGTGCTACCCTGCTGCCCAGCGAGCGGAACTCCTGGCCGATTACCTCTCTGAGCAGTTCAGAAACCACCCAGTCCCGCGAGATGCTTCAAGGGAAACCACGGAACATCACCGAGAAGTAACTGCCTCAATAACTGCCCTACTCCAGTCCCCGGTACAGCCGTTGGAAGGAGATGCCTTCATAACTCCGACCGAGGTAGTAAAGACCGTGAGGAGACTGCAGGCCAAGAAGGCACCTGGCATTGACTGCATCACAAATGCTGACCTTAAGCAGATGCCATATAAAGGACTGGTCTGCCTAACCAGGCTTTTCAATGGCATATTACGTACCTGCCACTTCCCCCTAACATGGAAAACCGGAAAAGTTATCATGCTGCCGAAACCGGGGAAAGATAAACGGCAACCATCAAGCTACCGACCTATTACACTTCTGCCGCACATCGCCAAGTTGTTTGAGCGTCTGCTGCTGCGGAGGCTGCACCCACACTTCACACCGCGTGAAGAACAGTTCGGCTTCCGCGCACGCCACTCAACGACGCTCCAACTGACGAGAGTGCTACACCACCTGGCCGAAGAGTACAATAGAGGGAGAAGAAGCGTCGCCGTCTTCCTTGACATAGAGAAGGCATTCGATAGAGTGTGGCACGAAGGCCTTCTCTACAAGATGGCACGAACGACGCTGCCGGTCTCAATACTACGTACCATTGCGTCCTTCCTCGAGGAACGGAAGTTCTGCGTGTCCGTCGAGGGCGTCGACTCCGGACTTAGAACAGTCGTCGCAGGCGTACCACAGGGGAGCTGCCTATCGCCCCACCTGTACGCCATCTACACGGACGACATACCGACGCTCGAGGAATCACAACGGCAACCGGGTGAGAGAGACGTCACACTCGCCCTGTACGCGGATGACAGTGCGTACATCGCGTCATCCACAAGTCCGAGGATAGCAGCTAACAGAGTCCAGAAAGTCCTTAATATCCTCCCGGACTGGCTTGACAAGTGGCGCATGGCAGTCAATGTGGCGAAGACGGCTGCGCTGCTCACTGGCCAACATCGAGTACTACCACCCCCGCTGCAGCTGAGAGGTGAAGATGTGAAATGGGAGACCAAAGTCAAGTACTTGGGCATCTACATTGACCGGACGTTGAGGATGCGCCCACAGGTGGACCATGCCGTCCACCAGGCCAAAGCCGCAAGGGCCTTACTCCGTCCGGTCCTGTACTCTCAGCTGCCTCTCCATACAAAAATCGGTATTTATAGAACATACATTCGATCAAGACTGACGTATGCCGCGCCAGCGTGGTATGCTCTATGCTCAAAAATGCAAAAGAACCGTCTGCAAGTAATACAAAACGTCACCCTGCGGATGTGCACGGGAGCCGGTCGTTACGTGCGCAATGTCGTAATCGCCCGGGACGTGAAGATCGAAACGGTGAGGGAGTTCGTGGTTCGTATGGCGCGCGGTCAGTATGATCGCGCTGACAACGGACCACACCCTCACCTGTGGAACATTGCGCCGCTTCACGCCCGGCCGCCTGACGACGCCGCAACGACCAGGCGTGCACTCCCACGCGACATCGTCCCGGTGACAACGGATGACGCAGACGATGCCAGCGAAGAGGAGGCATAGAGAGCATACCATGTTGGAAACAACTAACCCATAACTACCGAAAGAGGGCTGTATCAAGCCCGCACGCTCCCCGGGGGTAGTTGCCCCCGGCGCCCCACCCGGGTAAAGAGGGTCACCTCGAGGCCCACGAACGCAATCCCAAGAAGGGAACGCAAGACCCACTACGTACGTCAAGGGCGGCAATAGCCCAATAAGACAGATAGGGTATCGGTGTCGGACTGGCGATCGAGAGGTCGTGAGTTCGGTCCCCACCCCACCCATTGCACTATTGACGTGAACCTACTCCAGACACAAGCATATTTGGCTTAGTCCGAGGAGTTCACAAGAATACTAGTAATGTGCAACCCACACTGTGAGTAAACTTTCTAAAAAAAAAATTGTATTATTAATATATTCAATTCTTGTCTAAAATAAGGCGAGGACAGCGTCGTTTTTAGGATTCCCAACCCTAAGGGTAAAACGGGACCCTATTACTAAGACTCCGCTGTCCGTCTGTCTGTCTGTCTGTCTGTCTGTCTGTCTGTCCTTCTGTCACCAGGCTATAGCTCATTAACCGTGATAGTTAGACTGTTGAAATTTTCACAGATGGTGTATTTCTGTTGCCGCTAGAACAACAAATACTAAAAACAAAATAAAGTTAAAAATTGAAGGGGGTCCCCATACAATAAACGTGTTTCTAAACGCCATCTATCTAATTAGTTTCGGCAAAATGACATAGATGGCGCTAGTAAACGAGCCCTGTCTTTCTAGATCGCGACCAAACCAAATATTCTTGGTAATATCAATTAATCAAATATATGAGGTTGAAACTCTGTTATGTTTTGTATTGTACGGAACCCTCCCTAAGTGTGCGTAATAAGAGACGCGATGCTGACTCGCACTTGGCCAGTTTTATTCTGACTGCTGGGTGGATCGACAATCAAAATCGTCTTTTGCGGTTTTCCGCAGTTCTTACCTTAATGATATAGGATCAAGATGAGTTGAATTTTTAGGGAGAGTCTTCTGAATACACTTAGATAAGTACGACTACATTGGGATCAGACAAGCGGTGGATGATGATGATGATGATGATAACGTTGACGATAATTTGTAAGTCATAGAGTGCCAGGTTTTTTGGCCGCAGACGCGGCAGAATACCTTATTAATTACCCGCAAAATTATACGAACACTAACAAAGGATCTCAAGTTTTCAGTCTCGCGGTTTCACGATGTTTGCTCTCTGTGTGCAAAATTTATCTCGAATATATACTAACTGCCTTGTATACTTGAATATTTTATTATATAAACTCACGTGATGGGTGTAGTGGGATAATGGTCGGCTTTGACGCCAGAGGTACCGCGTTCAATTCCCACCGTGCACCAATGGATATTTCTATCGAAAAATGTATGGCACACACACAGTGGCCTCACTCACAGTGGCTCTCCAGTACAGTGGAGGAAAACAATGTTAAGAAACTCTCAACATCCGCATGGCGACAGGACACTATCTACTGTCCGTCTGGCCAGCTACAACCCTCAAGTTAGAAAATCTGTCGCCTAACATTCTGGCAGCTATCTTTGAGAGCCAGTTCCCATTCTAGGCCCAGTGTGCTACCACCCTCGACCGCATCATCACTTACCAACAGGTGAGATAGTGGTCAAACGCTATCCTATATATATATATATATATATATATATATATATATATATATATCTTATAGACTAGCGTTTGACCACTATCTCACCTGTTAGTAAGTGATAAGCACGCTAGGCCTACAATGGGAACTGACTCTCAAGGATATCTGCCGGAACACATTAGATGTTTGGCGACAGATTTTCTAACTTGAAGGTGGTAGCTGGACAGGCGGACACTAGATAGTGTCCTACCACCATGCGGAGGTTTTTGGTTTCTTAACGATGTTTTCCTTCACCGGAGGGCCACTGTGAGAAGCGCACATAATTTTTTCTATAGAAAATTCCATTGGTGCATGGCGGTTTGAACTCGGTATACTCTTCTCCCGATTACGCCACCGGGCCCGCTAAAAATGACATAAAAAAGTTCTATTTACCCGACTCAAAAAGTAGCAAAAAGGAGGGTTATGTTTTTGGCCGGTATGTGGGTATGTATGTATGTAAGTATGTATGTATGTTCATCTGTTCCCTCATAACTTCTAAACTACTTATCATAATTTAACAAATGAGGTTTCGTTTGACGCGTCTTATTTCTCTGTTAACAAATTGAATGTGGCGCCCCCTAGAGGGGACGAAGTCCAGAACTAAAAAAATAATGTCACCCCACCCCATCGTGTGTGGTATCGTTGAATAGGATTTTTAAAATGAAGATAGGGGTTAGTAGATCATATTTTTGTGGGGCGCAGCGTTGGCGAGATATATCCCGCCGAAGTCAAATACTAATTTTTACCCCATGGCGTCGCATAAAAACAGTTGGGAGGGTTATGTGTTTGTTGATCGCTGTATGTATGTAAGTATCTTGACATGTATACATGTATCGTCTATCCAAAAACCCCAAAATGCTGTAAATAAAAAATAAGTTCAAAAACTAAAACCCGACTACTGAAATATCACGCTCTAAAAAGTATGAAACAAGAAAATATTCTCATCTGAGATCGCTATGTACAAACTATTCAATATGTATCGTGTATTATACAAACAACAAACTTGTAATAAATATTTTATTGTATTTCATATATATTTATAGTGGTGTTCAGTGGAAACCCGTGGTCGTATGTTTCTTTTCAGAAACCAAAGCGTGCAGAACTGAAAGCAATTCTTACATTTACTAAAATACAAAATTAAAAGTTAGTCAAATTGATACATTCATTTATATACTTTCTTAATATAAGAAAAATAACATTTACAATTATAATGACTATCGGTGCGAAGTTTTCGCACGGGTCACCTTAGAGTCCCCGCAGACTACAGACTTACTGTCGATCGACAGTTTAGTCGAGTTGGCCTATTCGTGCGCACACTGTGCCAACAAAACAGTTGGGTTGGTTAGTTTGGGTTAGTTTGAAGGCAGTCGTGAAGCCCATCAAACTTTTTTATCGGCCGATACTGAATCACTGTAATGTGCGCATCTGCATACATCTTCATACTGATTAGAAGCCGACCAAACTATCGGCCGATAGAAAGTTTGTAGTCTGCAGGGACCCTTAATGTTTTAATAGTGTAGTAGATAAAAATTTGTCATTCTATCGACACTGTGTCAAGTACACGGATTAGCAGACTCCCGAATTCATTTTAATTACATAGCTATTTGTATAGTTTAAGGGATTTAGCCGCAGCAGTTTTTCGAGAGTTTTCCTGTTAAAGCGCTTTAAGAGGATTTGTGCTCAAATAGGGATAATTACTGGAGTTTCGTTTGAGATTTGCGGAACACGCTTCATTCTATAGGTGAAGAAAATGAAGATAAATGATGATTAAGAAAGGTATGTGTGAAAGTTTCCTAATTCTTTCGAACACTAAAACAACTCTAACTAAAAAGATGTTTCTATAGATTTTCCACAGGGGTTAGGACTATTACATCGATGTTCCGACTGACTTGCATGGTCAGGCGTACCAAAAAGTATCTTACCATTCTCAAGGAGAAAATCTACAGCGGTACCTTACGGTGTTCCGGGAGCACATCCCTTGAGAGTCAGACCATTCTAGGCTTAGCGTTCTCACCATCCTCGCTTATCACTTCATCGCTTACCAACAGGCGGTCGAGCACGCTAGGCCTAGAATAAGAACTGGCTTTCAAAGACAGCTGTCGGAACGTATTAGATGCTTGGCGTCAGAAATTCCGACTAGAGGGTGGTAGCTGGCCAGGCGGTCATATGACAGTGCCCTCCCACTATACCGGGGGGTTGGGGCTTTTTAACGATGTTTTTTCTTCACCGGAGAGCAACTGTGAAAATATGTGCACGTATATTTTTCGATAAAAAAATCCATTGGTGCATGGCGGGGATTTGAACCCACTGGCGTAAAAGCTGAAAATTCCCCCACCATGCTACTGAACCCTTCTTGGTATGATAACTTTGCCGAATTGCATAATAATATCATCAAGATTAGTCTATCTCTGTCTACTGCTGGACACAGCTAGGCCACTGCTAGGCCTCGCTTGTGGCACGCCACTGAGCTCGATCTTAAGCTTGCATCTTACTTCCTATAATCTTATACTAATATTATAAAGGCGAAAGGTTGTGAGTATTTTTGTAACTTCTACGCGCTAAAACTACTCAACCGATTGCGTTGAAATTTGGTATGTAGATAGCCTAGACCCTGCAATAACACATAGGGTACTTTTTATCCCGATATTCCCACGACAACGATGTCTACGCGGGTAAAACCGCGGAGCACAGCTAGTAATAATATAATTTCATAGAACCCTCTATGTAACAGAAGATTGGGTCCAACACTGAGGCATCAGGTGGGCTGTCATAATTCTGTACAAAGGATATTATTCCAGTGATGGAGGACGATGGTCGGTGACAAATCACTGTGAACGGATTTTTAAAGGGAGAATACACAACGTTATTGAAATATTGCTGAGGGTTTGGGGTCGTGGCCCTATGGTTTCCCATGTCCAATCATGGATCTGAATGATATGAACCTTATGGTATTTGACTTAGGATATATTTTTGCGTAAGATTACGACGATTTGGATGATGGACATTGAATGGACTTGCTGTGCTTATACACTTTCATATCATTTATTATATCTTTTATAATCTATGAACTAATCAATATTTAATAAAACTTTTTAACAAAAAAATTAAACCACCAAAAAAACTGAAAACAAAAAATAATTAAACTTTTATATTTAACCTTAATAACGAAGTTCTTAAAATACTGTTAGTATATACCTAAGTATATATTTTATAATTTTTTTGAGTATGGAACTAAAAATAATCTCTAAGTTCTTAAACTAATGTAAGTATGTATACCTAAGTAATTTTGAGTCGGCACCAAACTAGAAAGCTAATTAATTACATAAAGCGTGATGCGCGGCGGAGGCATGGCGCGACATGCCAGTTCGCCGGAAAATGCCGAGTGTTGACTAAGTTAATGTCAGCGAGACTGCAACCCGAACGGGCACCACATTTAGTAATCTGTGACGGCTCGTGACTGGCACACGTCGTTGCGAATGGTCGTGCATCTCTATTTAGTCTGTGGGTCGTGTGGAAGCGCTATTTTGGAATGTTTATTCACGTTGCGTTGTTAATTTTATTTGATTAATTATTTAAATTTAAGAGGTTATTTAGTGATTACTTATTGATTATTTGGCCCCGACTCAAAATTATATTATATGTATACCTAAGACACATACTTACATTAGTTTAAGAACTTAGTTATTATTTTTAGTTCCAAACTCAAAACAATTATAAAATATATACCTAGGTATACTTATAGTATTTTAAGAACTTCGTTATTAAGGTTAAATAAAAAAGTTAAATTATTTTTTGCTTTTCAGTTTTTTCGGCGGTTTAATTTTTTTTGTTAAAAAGTTTTATTTTATAATTTTTTGTGGCCATAATCTACTATGTTAAAAGCAGGCGTCATTGCTTACCCCCGGCCTAGACAAACGTTATATAGAACATTTATTCTCTATAATAATAAAAAAAGAATTAGATCACATAAAAAACTAAAAAAGACGACTTCCAACGTCACGCTAGTCAATTTCAATACTAAGTTTGAGGTGTTTATCTTCATATATCTGGAGATACTGAACATATCTCGATGAAATTTAAATGGTACCACCTGTAAAATATCATCATCATCATCATAATCAGCCGGTATCAGTCCACTGCTGGACATATGCCTCCCTCAAGACACGCAACTGAGCCCGATTTTCGGCTCTTTGTTTTTCCAGTGTTTGTTGACATACAATACAATACAATACAATACAAAAACTCTTTATTGATCACCAAAGAAATTACAAATTGTACATACTATGTGATGAAAGACAGTAGAATAATAAGGCAATACAATCGGCGGTCTTATTGCATAAAGCAATTTCTTCCAGACAACCTTGGCATGGAAAAGAAGAATACAAACAAAAATTGGGGGTAGCGTACAATACAAATTAATGATGTCAGAAAAAAAATATATATATAATAATAATACACAAAATAGACTACTAAAATTTTAGTATATTAAGATATAATACATAAAAATACCCTACATATATATAATAATGTTCCCAAATATATTAATATAAATACATATATATGTATATATAATATTAAATACACATATACATAACCATATATATTAAATCACAGTAGTGTTGCAGTTTTGACATACATTGATGATATGATAAAATCATCAAAATAATGATACTATTTTCCATTATTTTTCTTGAGTTATTCAAAACGGCTCAACCGATTTCGTTAAAATTTAAATGGGACCCCCAAGGGGGTCCCATTTAAATTTTATATATTATATATTTTGGGTATAAACTTTTCAATAAAAAAATAATTATCGAAATCAGACTACTCTGTAAATAGTTAAGCGTGGTCATACATAAAAAAAAACACGTCGACTTGATAACCTCCTCCGTTTTTTTTCGTCGGTTAAAAATGCTATGTTACCGACGGAAATTGCCAAACTTAAAAACGTGGCAAACTTAAATTATACCATAGAACAGATAATAATATGGCCATGACCCACTATCTTTCCTAAATTGCTACTGTTTTTTTATCTAAGTTCTTTTATATATTTTATTATATTTAAATATATGTATATATATCGTTATTCTTTCTCCACCCTAAGGTTATCTGGAA
Source organism: Cabera pusaria (assembly GCA_954871355.1). Lineage (NCBI taxonomy): Eukaryota > Metazoa > Arthropoda > Insecta > Lepidoptera > Geometridae > Cabera > Cabera pusaria. Next base: position 4,306,041 of record OX940890.1, read on the forward strand.
GAGATCGCTTTAAGCAATAAGACAGCCTGTTGTTACACCTATTGTTAAATGTTTATTTTTAAGGTGTTCAATAAAGAATTTCTATCTATCTATCTATAATACTACGTTAAGTTAAGGGCCCGAGACATTTATAAGCTCCAAATCTTCAAATAATTGCAATATAACCGGACATATTTCCTTAAGCCACATGATTACCACCAGACGAGATAGCTATATATAGATATGGTCATACGCTAGACTAAAAATTAAAAAAAAAAAACAAAAATATCCTTTACGCAAAACAGCAAATTATTATACCCTGTTCTGTGTTAATTTAATAATATTCATGGAATTTTCATAATGTCATTGTACTTGCCCTTACAAGACCGATCCCTTACAAAATTAGGAGCAATTTTCCGAACATTTCAAATTATACCCATAGTTTTATGGCACCATTTACCGTCATGCTATATCCTCGTTAGGAAGTCATCATTGTTCAGTGTGAAGTTTCTAAGGATCGTTAGCTTCTGGGTAATGATAGACTGACAGGCTTATCTTGGATACGCAATGTGGACTGAATAATCGATCAATCTTCCATAATAAGTGAATTGGAAAAAAGTTATTAAAATATGAAAGTGACTTAAATAATACTGTTTGCTGATATAAAACTGCCCTTAAAGGTAGGATTCCTCAGGTTACGGCAGAAGGCAAACCGCAGCGGCAGACCTACAACCTCTGGCGACAAATCAACCATTTACCAATGCAACACTGGGTCTTTAAATAAGTTTGTAAACCGCTAGTTAAGTACTATGAACGCTTCAGCATTGATCTGAAAGTTCTAACGAATATTTAGAAAAAATAAACTGGCCAAGTGCAAGTCAAACTCGCAGGGTTCGGTAACACAGTAAAGTATTCTATAAGTATGATATTTCGCAACTACAAAATTAACTTTGTTTTTCATAGGGTTTGTATGAAAAACAAAGTTATCTTTGCGGTCGCCATATCTCAAAAACTGCTGACTGTATATCGTTCAAACCAATTTTCGTTGTTAGTTTTTATTGAGATCTACAGCATATATTTTTTTTTCAGATTAGAGGGGGGGAGGGACACATTTTACCACTTTAGGCGCGCCTATCTTTCAAATGACTGACTTTGAGAAAAAATGATTTAGGAACCTCAATGTCATTTTTAAAGACCTATCAATAGACACCCCACACGTATAGGTTTGAAGAAATTTTTTTGTTTCATTTCCATGTATGGTATGACATTAACATTTATATTTTTTATTTTTCTATAAAAATCGGAAAGCGGTTCACAGAATACATCTACCTACCAAGTTTCAATTCTGTAGTCCTAGCAGTTTCGGAATAAAATGGCTGTGACATACGGACGGACAGACAGACAGACATGACGAATCTAGAAGGGTTCCGTTTTTTACCATTCGGCTACGGAACCTTAAAAACAACTATAGTTTAAAATCGTGAGCGCAAAATTGTATGTAAATATAAGGCAACCGTGGATATCCTTGACGGTAGACGTACGATCAAGCTAGCCTAAGCTCCGCGCAAATTCCAATTATCGCTATTTTTCTTCAATATTCCTTTTCAAATAAAGTTGCCGTTGGGTTTCCGGTGTTGTTTAATTTTATTTTCAATCAAATGAGATTATTTGTTTATGCTGCCCGTAGCTTTTTGTAGGTGGTCTTTGAAAAAATTATGTATTATTTTATTTTCTTGTTACATTCATACTTACCTACTTACCGTTTGAATAACAATATAACTATAGTCCGGCAATCTCGTGCGCGCCCTTTCTGCGGAGTGACAGACGATGGCGTGGACGAGGTAGCGGAAGTAACTATTATATAATCTGTGACACGGCTACACACGCTTCCCTTCCCCGCTACACCACCCGCAACCCGCTGACATCTTGGGTACCTCGTCCCCGCCACCGTCTGACACCCCGCGGGACGGTCGCGCACGAGATTGCCGGACTATAGTCCCTACGTGTATAAAATAGACTTCCCTTCAGTTTTCCCCATTTGGCCGCCGATCTTCTAGGTTTGCCTTTTTAGGGTTCCGTACCCAAAGGGTAAAACGGGACCCTATTACTAAGACTCCGCTGTCTGTCTGTCTGTCTGTCTGTCTATCTGTCTGTCTGTCTGTCTGTCTGTCTGTCTGTCTGTCTGTCTGTCCGTCTGTCACCAGGCTGTATCTCATGAACCGTGATAGTTAGACAGTGGAAATTTTCACAAATGATGTATTTCTGTTGCCGCTATATCAACAAATACTAAAAACAGAATAAAGTTAATAATAATAGAGGGTCCCCATACAAGCAACGTGTTTTTTTCGGCATTTCAATGTTACGCCACCTATGATCGCTTAGTTAGGTAAACGTGGCATAGATGGTGTTATATTGAATTGTCGATCCCTTAGAACTTTGTTAGACGTTAGATGGCGTTATGAGAAATAAAATGTTTAATTTTTTTTTTTTGCTGGCAAAAAATGATAATGGTATTTTTTGCTCAATCTTATAAAATACTGTAGTACGGAACCATATGAGTGCGAGTCCGACTTGCACTTGGCCAGTTTATTTTTTTAATTGAACGATATTATGCAGCTGACAGGCGGACAATCAGTTTCATTCGGATCATGATTTATACTGTGATAGGTTTTTACAAGCTTTTATTTAGTTTTACCTGCCCAATGTTTGTCATCAAATATTGCAAATTAAATTTGATCCATTTCCCGGTTACCGATTGAGCTGAAATTTTGCATACGTGTGTAAATTGCGTAAAAATGCAATATTATGATGACATGGTACTGATCTGAAGATGGAGCTGTAAGGTGGCCAGAGGAACTCCTAAAACAACATGTTATACCCGTCGTATATACGAGCCCAACTCGTTGGACTTGTCTTGACTTACAGACTCTGGTCCTAGGTTATGTAAAAAAGCTTGTGTTTAAAAGGGTTTTGTTTAAATATTATTATTTATTAAATACTATTTCACATTTTTTTATATTAAATTTGTCTGAAGTACTGAAACATAGAGTTAGTTCGTGTATGGCTGGCAACCTTACTTTAATATTTTTTTAATAGTCTGACGTCGACTATTGGATGACAGCTGAATGGCTCATTACTTGTTTTTTTTTTAATTCAAAGCTTTAAATTATGCTATGGCTATGCTTACTTAAAAATTGATTATGATTTATTTTATGATTTTGACGTGTATATGTGCGTATATTCATACTGCCTACATGCAGAATAAATGCTTTGATTTGATTTGATTTGGCTCTGGCATAAAATCATTTTTAGTACTACGTACTGCAAAGAGTTCTTATATACTTTACGCAGGTACAGTCACCAGAATAAATAATAGTACTACATAGTACAGTGTACAGGCTTATGCGGGAGCAGCTATAAAACTTATATAGGCACATTTTTACAATAAAAAATTCAGCCCCCCTATTTCCCCATTTGACAATCAATCACGCATGGGGGTGAATACTCCAGCATTCACGCGCCACCTGCTGTCCCCTCAGTATCGATTTTGTTTACTTTTTCAATAGTGTTTGAGTTTCAAAGTGTTTGCCGTGACTTGTCGTAATGCTTGATGGATGCCTCTGTAGGGGTTGGGGCGGCTGGTGACGTTTACAGATACGACACGATTTTACAATATCGGATCGGGTCGATCAAAAATATATATAGGTATCTTTTTTCGGGCTTATATTAATCTTTGATATAATTCACAAAAGGAGGTACTAGATTCGTGTGTATTTATTTTATATCTAGACTAGTATCCATTGACAGATTTGGATTAGTATTTTTAGGCTGCAAGTTGTTTTTATTTATATTTTATCAATATTTCATAGATATATAGTTATAGATTAAAATAAGGTCACGAGAAGACTTCACTGCAGTCTTTTTGTGACCATGGCCAATGCAACTTGACCGGAACCTCGAGTTAACTCTAATATTTTAACGCGAGAAGCTTTACTTACAGTAGAGTGATTTGAAAGCTCGTAAAATATTAAGTTAAACTAAAATCTTCAGCACACATCTTAAATTTTACAACTTTCCATCCACGTTTAAACGAAAACCGTCCCTAGATCGAAACCTTAATTTACAAACAGTGTTAAATATAAACTGTGCTAACCGGGCCAGTGTTGCTATTGGATACTTATTATTTATTGCGCAGTAAATCACACAAACAAAGTTGCCAGCATTCCGGAACCATCTAATACATTGTTGATGGCAACACTCGTTCCAGATTGTTTACAGTTTATTGACAAAATCAGGTGAAAATAACTTGGGTATTTGGATTTCAATTGAAAAGTAGATTTGGAAATATCTGAGAAAAATGTTAATATAATGAAAGACGAGACTATATAAGGCAAACATATAAATGCTATCACTTATTATAATAATTAATATAAATTTAATTACTCGTTCATTTTTTATGAAAATTATTATAGTTTTTAACCGACTTCAAAAACGAAGGAGGTTCTCAATTCTTCTGTGTTTTTTTTTAATTCATTTTTTTTGTGTGTATATGTTACGCGATTACTCCGTCAATTGTGAACCGATTCGTATGATTTTTTTCTGAGATCTGATAAGTATCTCCAGAGATATGACGATAAACGTCTCAAACTTGCTACTGAAATCGCCTCGTGGGGCATTGAAGTCGGTTGTTTTAGTTTTTAAACTATTTTAATTATTGTACAAGAATACAGATTTACATTGGGCACAAAGAGCCGAAGATCGGGCTCAGTGGCGTGCATTGGGGGTGGCCTACGTCCAGCTGTGGACTGATACCGGCTGTTAATGATGATGATGATGACAGATTTACTGTATAGTACCTGTTAAGTTAATTAAATATTGCAAATATATAAAATATCAAGTAACACGTCATATAGTTACCAACTTATTACATTACATACATTCGCATTCAATTGCAAGTTGTGTTGTTGCATCAAGCCGGCTCCTTACGACTTACAGCCTTTAATATATTTATCTAATTTCATGTACCAAAACATCGTAAAACTTGTAACACAAGCTGAGCGAAGCAATAACTTTCCTAAATCATCATTAACCAAGTAAGTATCTAAACAAATTACAACTTTATTGTAAACGGCTGGGGCATAAAATTCGTTAATAGCAAAATAAACTTCGGAAGAAACGCTGAAGACTCTCATTACTTAAAAGGCCTAGTTATGTTTCTGTCGTTAAAATAATATAATTAAGATAGTTTAAAAACTAAAACAACCGACTTCAATGCCCCGCGAGTCAATTTCAGTAGCAAGTTTGAGACGTTTATCGTCATATCTCCGGAGATACTTATTAGCTCTTGATGAAATTATAATGGGACCACTTCGGCAACGTAGGGTACGTTACCGATTACAAAAATAATCATTCGAATCGGTTCAGAATTGACGGAGTAATCGCGTAACATACACAATAAAATAAAAATAAACATACAGACGAATTGAGAACCTCCTCCTTTTTTTGAAGTCGGTTAAAAAAACGCAAGTTTTCTGAAATATTCTAGTCTCACTGTCAGTGAGACTGTTCTCAATCCGCTATAGATACGAGCTCTTACGTAGACTTGTCTTCATATCTCTGGAGATACTCATCAGATCTCGACAAATTTACAATGTGACCACACGGCAAGTATACCCTCCTGAACAAAATAAGAATGTATCAAGTCGAGGAGTTCTGAGGTATAAAAATTTCCTGATATTCATTGCAGAGTTACGTTGTCTGCTTCTCCCAAATTGAGAACCTCCTCCTTCTTTTTGGAATTCAGTAAAAACATATGTCAGCCATTTCCAAAAATGTTTAAAATTGTCACATATCTTATTTGTTACTATATTTGTTACCTATATTTGTTACCTAAAGGTACGACCACACCGCGGCGTCCTGCGTGTGCGATATGTGTGTACCTTTACTAAGACACAACTTTTTGTCCGAACAACTTTTTCACCTAATAAACTTCTAGTATTCGATGTTGTGTTATTCAGTTTTAAGCTATGAAAAGACGGACTCGCGTCATCATCGTCATCATTAACAGCCAGTATTCGTCTACTGTTGGACATAGGCCTCTTCTATCAGCTTTTCTATTGGCATATTGAGGGCTCGGTGGCGTAATTGGGAGAACGGTCGGTTTTGATGCCGTGGACCAATGGATTTTTCTATAGAAAAAATTATGTGCGCTTCTCACAGTGGCCCTCCGCTGAAGGAAAACATCGTTAACCCTCACATGGTGGTAGGACACTATCTAGTATCCGCCTGGCCAGCTACCACCCTCAAGTTAGAAAATCTGTCGCCAAAACATGTAATGTGTACCGGCAGCTATCCTTGAGAGCCAGTTCCCATTCTAGGCCTAGCGTGCTTACCATCTTCGACCGCATCATCACTTACCAACTTAGGTGAGATAGTGGTCAAACGCTAGCCTATAAGATATTTAAAAAAAAATGTGTTATTATTGAAGAAAACAAACAGTTCTTCTATCGAGGTAACAATTTTTATACTATTCTACCGCAAGCTTCGGTTTATAAAGAAGCTAGGTTAGTTGCTGTTAAGGGGAAATGCACAATGAAAGGGAAAAAAATTATACTTTGTAGGTCTTTATGTCCCATTTTAAATTCATCGAGATATGTGCAGTGTCTCCAGAGAAATTGAGATAAAGACCTCAAACAACTTCAAAATTACTAGCGCGGATTCAAAATTAAAGTCGTTTCTTTTTTTTAATTTTAAACAATCTGAAATTTATTAGCACTCTATTCTTCTACCATGGTCTGCTTATGAAATGTTACCACCAACCAATATTTACGGAGATATTTCGTTATACGCCTAACAAAATTTAAAAGAAGTTAACTTTTTAGACGAAGTAAGCCTCCAGAAATTAGATTACTTGTCAAAGGAAAACTTGTATTTTCCCTTTTTATAAGACGAGCATAAGTTGAAATTGCGTAAAAAATATCCTTATACACGTTTCAATATTTAGTAATTTTCTTTTGGCTTTAACTCGTCTAAAATTGGAACAATTTGAATGCACTATAACTTATATGAGTTAAACACTATGCGTTTTATTATAATCAAAAGGATATTTGTAGAGATCATTTTTAGGGTTCCGTACCCAAAGGGTAAAACGGGACCGTATTACTTAGACTCCGCTGTCCATCTGTCTGTCTGTCTGTCTATCTGTCTGTCTGTCTGTCTGTCTGTCTGTCTATCTGTCTGTCTGTCTGTCTGTCTGTCTGTCTGTCTGTCTGTCCGTCTGTCACCAGGCTGTATCTCATTAACCGTGATAGTTAGACAGTTGAAATTTTCACAGATGATGTATTTCTGTTGCCGCTATAACAACAAATACAAAAAATAGAATAAAGTTTAAAATAATAGAGGGTTCCCATACAAGAAACGTGTTTTTTCGGCATTTCACACCATCTATGAACGCTTAGTTAAGTAAACGTCCCATAGATGGCGTTATATTGAAATGTCGATCCCTAACACCTTTGTTAGACGTTAGATGGCATTGTAAGAAATAATTTTTTTATTAATTATTATTTTTTGCTGGCGAAAAATGATAGTGGTATTTTATGCTCGATCTTATAAAATACTGTAGTGTGGTACGGAACCCTACGAGTGCGAGTCCGACTTGTACTTGGTCAGTTAATTTTTTTTTTGTATTAATAACAAAATATTTGCACGTCTGCTTGCAGACGGAATATTTTTCCTTTTATGTTAGGGTAAGCAAACAAGCAGATAACCCGCGTGATGGTAAGCGGTTACCGTCGCCTAGGACAACTGCAACACCATGAGTGCTGTTGATGTGTAGCCGACCTTTGAGGAGTATGTGCATACGCTTTTTAAAAGATCCCATCCTATAGCTATATGGGTAGATCGCGGCGGGCAGGTCATTCCACGCCTTACAGGTATGCCGTAAAATACGTAAGAATACCTACTTTTACAGCAAATAGAAATTAAGATAGTGTGTTTAAGCATCGTATGTATCTAAGATTTAAATATCACAGCTTTTTATGGTAAAAGGTACAGGTCTTCCCTTTATATCCAGCAAGTGTCGTGCTTGTGCTGTAACGTTACATTGTATTATTTTAAAAATAATAGCGTGTAGAAACAAATTTCGTGTTCAGGATGAATTTGAAGCTTTTGAAGAATTTCAAACACATACAAAAGAAGTCGGTTCAATTTGTCACAATAAAAAACATTAAATGCTTCTACTGTAAAGACGTATTATGTCGGTTACCTCAATTGACACTGCAACTGACGGTAACTTGCACTTGACTGCAACCTTTCTTCAATTCGCGAGTGAACAGGTAGGTATCTTGTAGGCAAGCGTGCTACATCGTCGATCACATCTTCACTTAATATCAGGGGCCTTATTCAGTATGACCAATAAGATAACGCGTTCCTTAACGCGCCACGTTACGTTTTTGAAAAATTGTACTCTGTATGCCACACTATAGGTAAATTATACAAAACGCGCGCGTTACACGTCCTCATATGTCACGATATTTTGACAGCTCAAAATGCGCTCATAACTTTACCCTACCGCGTTTTAATTGGCATAGAGAATACCATAACGCGGAGATAACGTAACACGGCACGGTAAGACTTTAAAATGGTCATACTGAATAAGGCCCCAGGTGAGAAAGAGGTCAAACGCTTGTTTATCAACAATACATGAAAAAACAGACGATATCGAGTATCACATACCCTGATACCTGTAATTTCAATTAACATTTTTTAAATCATATCAATTTTTTAATTCTAATACGCTAGCGTTTGACCACTATCTCACCTGTTGTTGAGTGATGATGCGGTCGATGATGTGAGCACGCTAGGCCTAGATGGTATGTTGTCCTTCAAACCACAAAACAAGAGCAACGCTGAAAAAGTATTAATGATTAGATGTAATAATTATTCGAGAGTTCAACCAAAAACATATAATACGCAATTAAAACAAAACACGCGTCTGTAGTTGTTCCATTTAATTTAATCTAAAGTAATTATGTATCACAATTTAAATTCACAATAGCAAAAAGGCAAACGAATACTGTTTAATTTACTCAACAGACTTTTTAAACAGAAACGGATAAAACTGAAAGAAATACAACAGAAAAAACTCGGGACCTATTCTGGAATACAGCGTTTGTGGAATGAACTACAAGATGTTTGCAAGTTAATTTTTGTCAAGATTCAATTAGAAAACAGGGAGACTGACATTTTAATAGTCCTGTTATATTACCTTGCACTTGTTTTCAATGCAAACAAAAAATTACCTGATGTTAAGTGATCGTGATAACTTACATAACTTCGAGAAGGAAATCCACAGAAGAATTCTGCTCGGTTGGGAAGCATTTGGGAAACTCTGTCGAGTCTTCTCGTTGCATGTGTCGCAGTGCCTTCGAAAAAAATCTTTAATCAATGCGCCCTACCCGTCATGACATATGGAGCCGAGACGTGGATACTCACAGTTCGACTTGTCCACCAATTTAAAGTTGCTCAGCGAGTTATGGAAAGACCTATGCTTGGTGTTTCTCTGCGGGATCGAATCCGGAACGAAGTAATTCACCAGAGAACTAAAGTGATCGACATGACTTTGTTTATACTAAATAGGTAAGCTCAATGGATTAGCAAACTGGAATGGCAGTGGGCTGGTATTATCTGCCGTAGGACCGATAACCGCGTTGGGGTAGACTGGTTCTAGAGTGCAGACCGCGAATCGGAAAACGTAGCGTAGGACGCCCTGTGTCCAAGTGGAGCGAAGACATTCGTAAAGCTGTGGGCAGTGACTGAAAACAATGAGCCGGAGATCGGGCTCAGTGGCATGACATGGGAGAGGCCTATGTCCAGCAGTGGACTGATACTGGCTGATAATGATGACCATGATGAAGTTATGGTGCGCTCTAGGTATATACATGTCTAAATTTAAAAAAGAGCAGTGTGGCGGGGCACTAGTTTGCTACTTATAGTTCCACTATACCAAAATTTTCACATCAAAAGTAGTTGCTTCATAAAAAATAAAATGGACTGGTAGTCGCAATAACTTCAGGTACTTAGATATAGATTTGATTCTGACGCCTTATGACGGCTAATAGAAAGTGATGAGCTTGTAATTTTTTTTAATTCGTTCATTTGTAGTAAAAATTGTCACACGTAAAATACAAGAATAGACCCCGGAACGTAGACTGGCGAGTTAACCAAACAACACAAAAAGGCTCGGGACTGGTTCAGAGCTGCGTTTGCTTTGCGCGGGAATCGAACCTGCCACCTGTCGGGAATACTAATAAGCTTTGTTTGAGTTCTTTAATTAAGATTGTTTAACTTCGTCTAGTTTTGTATGGTTGAGATTTAAATGAGGTTTAAGTCTAAGGATACACATGATAATATGTTTAGCTACTCTCATAGCATCAAACCTGCCCCTAAGAGAGTATGCTGCATCCTCAATCACATCGTCTTTTCAACCAAATTCCAAAAAATAGGGGATTCTCAATTGATCTGAATGTTTTTCTTTTGTGTGTGTTACCAGATTACTCCGCCAAATTGTTAACCGATTTGAATGATTCTGTTTCTCATAGGTAGGGTTTATCTCCAAAGTGGTCTTTTAACATTTTTTTCAAGATCTGAATAATACATTTCTCTAGGGCTATCAATTATAAAATATTACCATATTTATTTTAAGACACCAAAATTGGATAAACCAGCGCAAAGTGCACGACTTAACCGTAAAAATACGATATTTTTGAGTCTCAAAGAAAATACAAACGAGAAAAGCGTCGCATTCGAACGTTAAATAAAGGCACGGGCAGACGGCGTGTGTGCCCAACTCATAATTTGCATCGTTGAGCCTCAATGCAACCCAGCTCTAAGGCGACGGTAGTCTTGTGGAGAGAACGGGACAAGGTATAAGAAGTAAGCGGAATAATTTGTCACCTACGCGAGGTTTTGTTACCTTCCTGCATCCGGTAGGTAATAGACCTTAATCCTACACGTAATCCCTGAGTTCTAAATAGGTGACTACTGATAACCTGTACATATCGCCAAACGGTTCGGGGAGTTCCATAGAATGGATATGCTTGTGGTTTTTCCTCTCTGATGGGAGTACCTCTGAAACACCAGTAAATTCGACACTCATTCAGTTTGCCTCATTTTGTCTGCAGCAGATCTTCTAGGGGTTGCCATTATTACGACGGTATTGTACAACTGATAGACATTCAGAATATGATTAATTGTACTGGGGTCAGTTTGGGTTTTATTTATTTCTTGAATTTTTTTTTTTATAAACATTACTAAGTTAATTTAATTTGCATTAAGGTGCAGTTATAGTACCACGAGATTTAAAACATTATTAAGTTAAGCTTACTTGCCGGAGCGAACGGTTAACAACAACCGCATCGCAGCATTTTCTCATCAACCAACCTGTAAAAGGTTTTAAATCGCTTTTATTTATCAGTTACACCACTACACACCAACACATTCGCGATAATACTTGAAACACAATACGTGGTTGCTGGGAGCCCTCAAAGGACCCAGTCGTCAGAACAGTTTTGTTCTAGCGCACTGAAATGTTCTATGTCATTAATGAATGACGGTTATTTAGATGATGCATTTAGTAATTAAACATAGGTTCAAATTTTACATTGATTGCCTGATGGTCGGTCTGCCGTGAAAGAGGAATGTTTTTCGGTTGAAATGGCAAGGTGTCCAGTGAAATTACAGGGTATGTGAGACTAGACATCTTTACGTCTCAAGGTAAAAGGTGCAGTGAAGTGACATGCAAAATTCTGCCAGTACAGAATGTTGCATGCCGCTGTATCTGTTATAGGTAGACGTCATCGCTTACCATCAGGCGAGCGTCGTGCCTGTTCTGTTACCTTTTGCCATAAAAAAAAAACGGGAAAATTCTTTGTTTGATCCACAGACAATCTTTGAAAGTCTGGGTGTAATTGGTATCCGTGATTTTTTTCCGTAACGTGTGCCTTACGGAAAAAAAATGTGTTGCGAATTGAATTATTAGTGCGCGGTGTTGTTTTCAAAAAAATCTGAACGTCATGTCACAATATCTTAGAGATAAAATACATAGTACATGAAAAAGAAGTTATTTGTGCCGTAAAATTTGAGTAAGTATATAGAGTCGATATTGCTGTAGGAAGGTATCTTGTTTATTACCCGAGTTAGACCTAATTACCTGAAATAGCATTCATAACATCAATCATTTCATCTAGAAAAATTGTGACTGAAATAATTAATTCTCCAGAAAAATCATTATTACAATATTTTAAGAGACAATTCAATTTATTTCACTGAACCACGGGATCCGCTCCCTAGAGAATAAAATTCATTAAGAACATAAAATTATAAAGAGAAATCCTTTCCTGCAAATTTTTAAAAATAAAGTTAAAAGTTAACTCATTTAATTGCGTTGTTGGTCTTTTTGAAAATAACTTAATTTAAGACTTTATTTTGACTTAACTTTATCTTAACATCAAAGAAGCATATTTAAAGTAGATATAAACGAGATTAATTTACTTAACTATTGCACAACGTACTACATACGCTTGAAAAATAAATTAGACTAATATTGGCTACTTTACTTTGACATTAATCAATGTAATAATACCTCTGACCTAAAAATCTATGTACTTTGGACCATGTGTGTAAAACAAGTATAACTAGAAATAAAATTAACCACAATAATTCTTCCCTAAAATGTATCTAATGTTTGCTTTATGAAGGTTATTTACAACCGACTTCCAAAAAGAAGGAGGTTCTCAATTCGTCTGTATGTTTTTTTTTCTTTTTTTTGTGTGTGTATGTTACGCGGTTACGCCGTTAATTGTGAACCGATTCGAATAATTCTTTTTGTAATCGGTAGGGTACGTTTTCGAGGTGGTCTTATTGTAATTTCATAGAGATCTAATAAGTATCTCCAGAGTTATGACGATAAACCTCAAACTCGCTACTGAAATTGACTCGCGGGGCATTGAATTCGGTTGTTTTAGTTTTTAAACTATGTTAATTATTTAACTTAATACTCAATAATTGTTTCAGTGAGGGAGATAGACAAGTTTTGTATTTATACATATTAATTAAGGCGTAGCTCGGTCGTAGCAACGAGTAGCATTTCGTAGCGCTCATACCGTAGCGGAAACGCTCGTAGCACATACACATTTGATTGTAATAAAAAATTATTTATCATCGAAGTTAGGTAATAGTACGTAGTACTATTAAGTATTCTGCGGTGTAATAGTCAGATTGTCAGTATACAAATAAATAAATGTAATGTCATTTATTGCAAGTATTATAAAAGTTGAGATATTTGTTTAAACTATCTAAACTATTATTATAAAGAGGAAAGGTTTGATTTTTTGTTTGTTTAGCGTGTAACATCAACACCAATATTATAAATGTAGTTTGTTTATTTGTTTGTTTGTTTGTTTGGGACTTCTTCACGGTCAAACGGCTTGACCGATTTGCCTGAAATGTTGTATAAAGACAGTTCATAAAGCAGAAAAGAATATAGAATACTATTTTTCTGGCTATCGAGTCAGGGGGTCCAAATATGTTTAATTGAATTTTGTAAATATAAGATCTCTTCTCAAATAAACGGCTTGACCGATTTGCCTGACATGTTGTATAAAGACAGTTCATAGGGCAGAATAGGATATAGAATACTTTTTATTTGGCTATCGAGTCAGGAGGTCCAGATATTTTTAATTGAATTTTGTAAATATAAGACCTCTTCTCGAATAAACGGCTTGACCGATTTGCCTGAAATGTTGTATAAAGACAGTTCATTGGGTAGAATAGGATATGGGATACTTTTTTTTTGGCTATCGAGTCAGGGGGTTCAGATATTTTAAATTGAATTTTGTAAATATAAGACTTCTTCTCGAATAAACGGCTTGACCGATTTGCCTGAAATTTTGTATGAATACATGTCATAGGGCAGAATAGGATATAGGATACTTTTTTTCTGGCTGTCGAGTCAGGGGGTCCAGATATTTTTTATTGAATTTCGTGAATGTGTGGCCTCTTATCAGCAAAACAGCTTGACCGATTTGCCTGAAATTTTATACATATTACAGTTCATATTGTATGGCCTACTCTCGGTCAAACGGGTAAACCATTTAAGCTAAAATTTTGTACACAGACAGTCAAAAAGACGTAGAAGGGCAACGAATACTTTTTTTGGGTGGAAATTTCGGTTTTCTATATTTGTTTTATGGAATTTTATAAATGTGTGGCCTCTTTTCGGCCAAACGGCTTGACCGATTCAGATGAAATTTTGTACAAAGACATTTAATATCGCTCGCGCATTGATAGCGCTCGCTGCACTCGCGCAAACCTTTGTTTTATCTACTCTTTACGTAATATTTCAACATTTTTTGTATTTTAATAGCCACATGCATCAAAACGAGGCCATAAATTGAAACAGTACAACCTTCAATAATCATAATGAATTTTTACCTAAAAATAAGTGGATATCAAGTTTAACCTTAGGGTCATCGGTGTTGACTTAGTAGGTCATAAAAACTTTCTGGGTCATAAAAAGTCATAAAAAATTTATCACTTCGCTTGCGCAGTAATAACGCTACATAGCGTATAATAAATAGCGTGTTTTAACAGCCTCATACATTAGACTGACTCAAATACTTAAATAGCAAAACTTGGTAAACCTTGGTTAGGTTTACCAAGTACCAAGTAATGATTAATAACTTTAACAATAGACGATATCGAGTTCGACCTAAGAGTCATCTATACTGACTTGATGATTAGGTCATTAAACTGTCAGGAATATAAAAAGCCATAAAAATTGTTCACTCGCCCAATAAAAGCGCTCGCTACGCTCGCGTAGCTATTCGCCTTATTTTCTTTGAAAGAAATGTTTCAGGAACTGTTGTGTTGAGTCAAACATTTAAACAGCACCACTTCGTATACTAACCTAACCAAAATAATTAATGACTTTAACAATAGAGGATATTGAGTTCGACTTTGAGGGTCATCTATGGTGACTTGGCCTAAGAGATCATCGATCTAGACCTCAATGCTCATAATGACACAAATAACGCGGGCGAAACCGCGGGTAAGAAGAAATGTTTCAGGAACTGTTGTGTTGAGTCAAACATTCAAACAGCACAACTTCGTATACCTAACCAAAATGATTAATGACTTTAACAATAGAGGATATTGAGTTCGACTTTGAGGGTCATCTATGGTGACTTGGCCTAAGAGATCATCGATCTAGACCTCAATGGTCATAAAGACACAAATAACGCGGGCGAAGCCGCTAGTAAGTTATATTTTGTCCCCGTATTACTTTGCTGGTTATTGATATTTGTTCTTACATAGCACTTTTAGGTCATATCAGAGGCCTTCAATATGCTGTATTATTTGATCGATATTTCAATAAACTAAATCAAAACCGATATTATAAATGCGAAAGTCAATCTTTATGTTGTTTGTTTGTTTGGGATTTCTTCACGGTCAAACGGTTCGACCGATTTGGTTGAAATTTTGCCCAGTATAGTAGTATATGACATAGAACGGGCGCAGCTAATAATTAATAATTCACTATGTAGCACTATAAAAAAATAAGAAGCAAATACTAGTTAAAAGTTAAAATAAGTTTCAATGTTTTACATTATTTAGATCTGAATAAAAGGATATATTTTTATTATTATTATATTATTATGTAGCACTCAAATCAAGTTTAAGCACCCTTGACAATTTCAAACTTTCATAAAATAATTTATACCTGACCCCATATTCAAATAAACCATTAAGGATAAAAAATAAAACCTTACATACAGCCACAACCTTATCGATAAAAATTACGAGTATTTTTCGCCTAATGGCCTTATTTGGAGACTCGTGGGGGGTGAAATTTCACCCCCAATAATCTTTTACATCCCTACAACTTACCTGGATAATCCTCTTAATAACTTGCATAAAAGTGGAGGATTTTGCCGCTTCCCGAGACTTAGGACGGAGTTTATGGAATCTGGGTCACCTGAGAAAATATTCTCTTGAGCTATGCTGAGAATTTGTTATGATCTTGACTGTTTATCGCACTAGTCATTTTCAGTACTAAGTTTTAGGTGTTTATCTCCATATCTCTGGCGATACTTATTATGTCTCGATGAAATTACAATGATATTGCCTTGGAAATGATTACCTGAAATACCACTTCAAAAAATAATCGTTCTATTCGGTTCACAATATTGACGGAGTAATCGCGTAACATTAAAAAAAAACATCCAGACAAATTGAGAGCCTCCTCCTTTTTAGGAGTCGGTTGAAAAGACAGAAAATTAATTTATTATTCCAATATAAGTATCTTCTGTAGAACAAGATTTAATTAAATAGATACGGTCATCTTGGCGGGGGCACTGTCGTGCCTCCAGATTCATCATGTCATTTCATTCAAAGTTGGAAATAATACAATAGGCATAATGCGGATATTCAGCTCATGACTGGAATTCCAAATGCTAGCGCTTATCCAACACCGATGACCTAAATCATCTGAAAGCATTCACAATAATTTAGATAGTTTAAAAACTAAAACAACCGACTTCAATGCCCCGCGAGTCAATTTTAGTAGCAAGTTTGAGATGTTTATCGTATTATCTCTGGAGATACTCGTCAGATCTCGATGAAATTACAATGGGACCACCTTGATAACGTACTCTACCGATTACAAAAAAAAATCATTCGAACATACACACAAAAAAAAGAAAAAAATAGCACAGAAGAATTGAGAACCTCCTTCTTTTAGGAAGTTTGTTCAACATATAATAAAATAAAACACAAGTAAAAAAACAGATGCTTTTGTAAAAACCTAAGATAAAAAATACACACTAGCCCTAATTCAACTGTTCTACCATTTGCTATTACAGAGTTACAGTCCGTACAGCCCGGCTCCATCATCAGGTCAGTTTGGTGGTACTATATTATTGCTGTTACCGAACATTTTAATGTATCATATAGGCTAGCGTTTGACCACTATCTCACCTGCTGGTAAGTGATATGCGGTCAAGGACGCAAGACCTAGAATAAGAGCTGGTCCTCAAGGTTAGCTGCCGGAACACATTTTAGATATTTGGCGACAGATTTTCTAACTTGAGGGTAGTAGCTGGCCAGGCGGTCACCAGATAGTATCCTACCACCATGCGGGGTTTGAGGGTTACTTAACGATGTTTTTCTTCACTGGCCATTGTGAGAAGTGCACTTAATTTTTTCGATAGATAAATCCATTGGTGCACGTCGGGGATTGAACTCGTACTTCTGGCATCAAAGCCGACCATTCTCCCACTATGCTACCTCAAAGATACACAGTTATACCACAGGTTATACCTAATCTAATGAAACGTCAAGAAGTGGTTCTAATTTAGCTTTTTTTTTATATTTTGTAGGCTACCGTTTGACCACTATCTCACCTGTTGGTAAGTAATGATGCGGTCAAAGATGGTAAGCACGCTAGGCCTAGAATGGGAACTGGCTCTCAAGGATAGCTGCCGGAACACATTAGATGTTTGGTGACAGTAGATAGTGTCCTACCACCGTGCATCTAAGATTTGACACACAAAAACAGTCTTTTCAAATATTACTTCATCATCATCATAATCAGCCGGTATCAGTCCTCTGCTAAACATAGGCCTCTCCCAAGTCATGCCACTGAGCCCGATCTTCGGCTCTTTGTTTCCAGTCACTGCCCACCGCTTTGCGAATGTCGTCGCTCCACCTGGTCACAGGGCGTCCTACGCTACGTTTACCGATTCGCGGTCTCCACTCTAGAACCAGTCTACCCCAACAGTTATCGGTCCTACGGCAGATATGACCAGCCCACTGCCACTTCAGTTTGCTAATCCGATGAGCTATGTCGATCACTTTAGTTCTCTGGCGAATTACTTCGTTCCGGATTCGATCCCACAGAGAAACACCGAGCATAGCTCTTTCCATAGCTCGCTAAGTGACTTTAAATTGGTGGACCAGTTGAACCGTGAGTGTCCACGTCTCGGCTCCGTATGTCAAGATGGATAGGACGCACTGATTAAAGACTTTTGTCTTTAGGCACTGCGGTATATGCGACGAGAAGACTCGACGGAGTTTTCCAAATGCTGCCCAGCCCAGCTGAATTCTTCTCTGGATTTCCTTTTCGAAGTTATGTTTGCCTAGTTGAAGCGTCTGCCCTAGGTAAACATACTTAGTGACAACTTCGAGTGGGATTCCATCTACGGCAATCGGTTCCGGAACAGCGTGCTCGTTGTACATGACTTTGGTTTTATTCAAATTCATCCGGAGACCGATGCGACGAGACGAATCAGCTAGGCCATTCAACAACCTCTGTAAGTCCTGCAGCGTCTCTGCCTGCCTGTACTTGCCGTTGATGTTGATGCCACAATTTTTCCAGTCCAGCGTCTTAAACATATCCTCCAAGGCGTTAGTGAAGTTTCGGGGATATGACGTCTGACCCTGTCTCACTCCTCGACGCAGGTGGATATGATTAGTACGCTGGTTCTGTACATGTACACTCATCGTTGCGGCATTATACAGACATCTCATCACTTTGATATATCGCCAGTCGACTTGGCAACGCTGCAAGGACTCCAGAACAGACCAGGTTTCGATTGAGTCGAAGGCCTTCTCATAGTCCACAAACGCTAAGCACAGGGGCCGATTGTACTCTTCGGTCTTCTGTACAATCTGCCGCACTGTGTGGATGTGGTCCATGGTGCCGTAACCGCTTCGAAATCCGGCCTGTTCCGGAGGTTGGAACTCGTCTAGTCTTCGCGCAAGACGGTTCGTGATGACCCTTGAAAACAGTTTGTAGACATGGCTCAGAAGCGAAATCGGGCGGTAGTTTTTCAAGAGGGTTTTGTCTCCTTTTTTGAAAAACAAAACCACCATGCTCTTGTTCCATGCTTGTGGAGTTCTCCCAGTGAAGAGAACAGAATTGAAAAGCTGTTGCAGCTGGCTTACAGCTGGGGCTCCTCCAGCTTTTAGAAGCTCCGTTGTGATTCCGTCGTCACCTGGGGCCTTTCAATTTTTGAGCTGTTTAAGGGCCATCACGATCTCATCTCGGCTGACTTCGGGCAGGTCTTCTGTGAAGTGGCGGGTCAAGGTGGCTCTACAATCCTCAGTATCGGGTACGGGCCTTGAAGCATGCGATGCGTAGAGCTTGCCGTAGAAGTCTTCAACTTCTGACAGAATCTCCGACTTGGATGCGACGACGTTCCCCGTTGACGTTGTCAGCTTTGTGAGGTGGCTTCTACCCAGAGGCTGGGCGAACACTTTCGACCCCCGATTCTGCTCAATTGATTCTTTAATCAAGAGCGTGTTAGAGGATCGGAGGTCTTGTCGTACTAGCTTCTTAAAAGTTTTGTTGCGCACCTGATTAATTGACAAAGCTGACAAAGGGTCTGTTCGTCTCTCTTCCATTAGTCGAAGTGTTTCTGCCGAAAGTTTGGACTTTTTGCCCGTACGCTTGCTCTCACAAAACTTCGTCCCTTCATCCTTGAGGATTTCCACCACTTCTTCGAGTTTTTGGTTTACGTCATCTGTGGTTTCCAAGGCAGCGAATCGATTTTCCAATTTTAATTGGAATGTTTCGGATCCAACAACGGTTTGGAGTAGGTTCGGTCGGAGTGTAGACTTCATCAATGGGGATCTTTCGGCTTTGAATTCGATATCCAGAGTGCCTCGTACAAGTCGGTGATCACTTCCAGTATTGAACCTACTGATCACTGAGACGTCTCTGAATATGCGCCGTTTGTCTGTAATGATGAAGTCAATCTCATTTTTAGTCACAGTGTCGGGGCTTTGCCACGTCCATTTCCTTTGGGGCTGTTTCTTGAAGAACGAGTTCATCAAGAAAAGCCCCTCTTTCTCGAGAAAGTTGACAAGCATTTGCCCCCTGTGATTCCTACTGCCAAATCCGTGTGGTCCTATTGTCGATTCACTGCAAGTCTGTACTCCCACTTTGGCGTTAAAGTCTCCCATGACAACGTTGTAGTGAGCCTTAGAGGTGGTATGTAGAGCTCTAGAGATGTCTTCATACATGCTCTCCACCTCTTCGTCCAAGTGTGCCGAGGTCGGTGCGTGGACCTGGATAACCTTGAGGCTGTACCTCTCGGTAAACCTAATTATGAGGTACGCTACCCTGGTCGACACACTGGAGATTTCTACAACGTTGTCACTGAGAACCTTGTTGACCAGAAACCCGACGCCGCCTTGGGATGGCTGGTCTCCTTCTCTGTAATACATAAGATGGGGCCCGATTCTAGAGTTATGGTGTCCTCTCCCTGTCTTCGGACTTCACATGATGTGCCATCTTATGTGTCCCAGCTCCTCCTCCAGCTGCGCCAGATGATCATCCAGCCGAATCGTGCGTTCATTATATGTTGCGAGGGTCAGTTTGTTTTGGCGGCCTACCGTAGCCCGGAGATTCTTAGCACCCCCTGCCCTGCCGTTACCGTGACGGCCGCCGTGGTCAGGAATAGCAGGGCGGCCGGGAACTGGGAGCCGCGGCATATTGTGACTTTCCATACTATTTTCATCCCTTGGGAGGGATATGCCCTAATCGCCATGCTGGGCAGGCGTGTTGGCGATCGCAGGACGTAGCTTCTCGCACCGGTGACGCTGCTGGCAGTCACCGGCCTGTAGTATTTAGCCATAATTTGAAATGGTTATAGCGCCATTTGTCGGTCGCCAGAGCTCCGTTCGTTGGTCAGCAGGATGCACCACGGGCAGGTGAGGTTGGCTGGGAGCACTTAGATGGTATGTGTGCTCCCTTACATCCCATACCCAAATATTACTTATTAAAGTAAAATATTATTATTATAGCTAAAGCAGAAGACGTGACTTCCCATACGGTCCTATCTCTAAAACCCACCATGTATAGATAGATAGATAGATAAACTCTTTATTGCGACACCAAAGATACAGACACATATAATTTTTACAGCTTTAATTTAACGTGTAACAATGGGCGGTCTTTAATCAAGTAATTTCAATCACTATAAGTTAGGTTGTTTAATTATAACTTATGCACATAACCGTTTAGTAATAGTGACCAATTTAGCCTAAATGCTCCTAATATAATCAAGTATTAGATTGTCATGCCCCATTTCACATTAAGTGCCCCATTCTGCTAATGTCCAACACGAAGCTAGGTTCTAGTATAGGCACTAAGGGGGTGATTAGTGTTTAATAATTCGTGATTTATGTTATGATAAGATACATCTATGTATATACTATTGAAGCCCATTAGAAGATGCATTTGGTAATGATAGAACTAGTTGCGCCCTACAAATCCTTTATTATATGGTTCTCATTTTGTTTAACTTTTATTCAAATTCACATCACGGGTCGTACTAGCCCGGTCTTTTGGAGGGCATTGATGGGGCCTAAGCCAACACTAAGAGGCCCTTTACAATTTTAACTTAGGAACTACTATGTATGGATGGATATGGGAAACTATGTTATAAAAAGATGGTACATTATATTATCATGATGACTATTAAATGATCTGATTTATGTCTGATACATGGTCTATGGGATGAGGTACGGCACCCGCCAATTATGCCTCATTTCAAAATATTAAGACGGGTGGTGACTCGCTATACACTGAATGGGCCTCCCATAAAGGCGGACCGGTATGTCGGCGCCGAGGGGCAACATTGGCGTGGATAGCTAAGGGTGTTGAGAGGTGTGCTGCACTTTCACTAAACGCTACTAGCAGCTTTATGCCTTTAACACTTCCACTCTGGAGCTTAGGTCTTAGCTCTTGCGATTCCCACCACAGGCCGGCCAGTCATGGCAAGCCGGGAGTCAAAGGGTCTCATTTAGCCCTCACGGGATAGAGGTACGCGGTGTCGCCACTCACCGTCGGCTCGCCACAAAGCCGCCCCTGCGGGTTAATTATTATTATTATTGTATTTATCGCCCCTATAATAAAACACCACCGACCTTGGTTAACACGTAGCCGAATGGCAAAAAACGGAACCCTTATAGATTCGTCATGTCTGTCTGTCCGTATGTCACAGCCATTTTATTCCGAAACTGTTAGGACTACAGAATTGAAACTTGGTAGGTAGATGTATTCTGTGAACCGCTTTCCAATTTTTATAGAAAAATAAAAAATATAAATGTTTCAGGGAGTTTCATCCCATACATGGAACTGAAACAAAAAAAATATTTTCTTCTAACCTATACGTGTGGGGGTGTTTATGGATAGGTCTTTAAAAATGACATTGAGGTTCCTAAAATCACTTTTTCTCAAAGTCAATCATTTGAAAGATAGGCGCGTCCAAAGTGGTAAAATGTGTGTCCCCCCCCCCCCCCCCCCCCCTCCCTCTAACTTTTAAAGTATGGGAATGAAAAAAAATATATGCTGTAGATCTCAATAAAAACTAACAACGAAAATTGGTTTGAACGAGATACAGTCCGTAGTCCGGAGTCCGACTTGCACTTGGCCAGTTTATTTATTCCATCCCAACGTTGACTGGAAGAGATCGAAGTCCGCCAATTGTACTGTAGTTTTAAGTGTGTAGTGTTTATTAAGCTAGTTTTAATTCGTGTACAATTAATAATTTTGTATTATATTGTATTGTAATCCTACTTCCTGAATGTATGTTACTCTTCACGCTAAAACTATTCAACCGATTGAGCTGAAATTTGATATGTAGCCTAGACCCTGGAATAACACAAGTAATATTTATCCCGATATTCCCACGGAAGCGAGGTCTACGCGGGTAAAACCGCGGGGTACAGCTAATTTATCCAATAAAAGGTTTCTCATTCTACTTTACTAGCCAGTCCCAATACATAATGTCAGCCTTTTAGCCGTTTAGTCGTAAAAAGGTAACAACTTAAAGGGGGGGTGGCCCCGGCAAATAACATGGCAATCGCAAGTCAACTTTTAGGAAAAATAAATAAGCGAATTTTGTTGATGGAGTTCAAATTTCTGGACATTATTGCATTAGTAGAAAAGGGATAGCTAAAATATAAGCAAATTTTATTAATAACAACAAGAAATGTACACCTACTCGTATCTATTTAGAATCTTTTATCTGTATCTATATATAATCTTCTATTTATATCTATTTCGATAATTAAATAACTTTAATAAATTAATAGATCTTAACAAAATAAGATATTATTCAACATTTATCAGCATCAATAGTTTTCAATGTCAATGGTTATTTTATTTGCAGTTTGTCCAAACCAGGATAAAAAATGCAATATTGTTGTATCCTTTTATTTTACGACTAGCAGACCGCCCCGGCTTCGCACGGGTAGAACAAATATGACTATAAAATTTGCATCAGTTAGTTGCATCGAATATAAAATATGAACATATTTAACAATTATCTTCATATTTCAACCAATTTACACAAAACCTTAACAAATTATGCACCTAAACCTTCCTCATAAACACTCTGACTATTGGTGAAAACCGCAGGATAATCCGTTCAGTAGCTATTGAGATTATTGCGAACAGACAGACAGACGCAGTGATGAACTTTGTTTTATAATACTTACGTATTGATATTGGACGGCCCTTTGGCGTAAAGGATAGTTACCCTGATTCTGACCCGACGGTCGTTGGTTCTAATCCTAGCTATATACCTACCAACGAAAGTTTTATGTGCATTCATGAATCATGAGTTTTCGTACAGTGGTTCACATAGTGGGATCATTAAATCTACCAAAAAGTAGCTTACCACCAAGGAGAACATCTGCCGCCGTAACCTTACGCGTTCCCCGACGCAAAATGTAGGGGTAATATACGTTTGACGTGTGTATCTGTGTGTCTGTCTGTAACATCTTAGCACCTAACCGGATGAACCGATTTTGTTTTTATTATTGATAGTTTTTTTTTTGTTTGATAGATGTCTTCATCGAGAGTTTTCTTAGCTTTGATTCATGAAAATTCGTTCAATCGTTATAAAACTATGAGCTTTAATCAACTTTCGTAGGTCTGATCAATTCGAAAATCTTCTTCTTCAACGGTATTGTAAGAACATGGAACATTGACCTGATGCTGGGACATATCCTGGACTCTACAGAATACTCAAATCCTCACCAACTTACAGCTCAGATTTTAAATGTCGTGTTTAGTTTAGTCATTGGAATGCTTTTAATGAAAAGACGATACATAGATCAGTCGGGGTGGTTTAAAATATTATATTATCATATATATATATATATATATATATATATAGATGAATATTATTATATATAATAGATCATATTATTAAACTATATCGACTTCAAATTGATTGTGATTGATGGGGATCTACAGCATAGCTAAGCTTATAATAATATTTTCGAAGTAACTATGACCTAATCTGTGGTTTCACTGCAAATATTTTATTAATTTTGCGATGCGTGTATGTGAAATTCGTGATATCTTCTAGAGTTTTCATTTGAATTATATACTGTAAGGGACAATTTTAATCTATAATATGTGGTTAAGCTAATAAACGTAATTATTTGGATAGGGATTAATACTATATACTTGAAAATAGCCTTGGAAGTTATGTAATATTTTTAAACAAAAATTTAAAGATTAAAATGGTTACTGTGAGTCAACCTTAAGAGATAGACATATGCTGTCGCGGACTTTTTTGTAGGTCTTATTAAGGTGTATAACTCTTCACTAGAAAATATTCTTCTATCTATTTTCAATTGAGCAGCGTTCGTAAGAAACGTGTTTTTTCGACCGTTTTGTTGCCGACTTTGATTGCAAATTAGGTCTCCACGAATGTACCTTTGATTTAAACGGGATAATATATAGCCTATTTTCATTCCGAAAGTCCATTCTATGTATTAGTGAAAGAATTTTTTAAATCGGTTCAGTAGTTTTTGAGCTTACTCATTACAAACATACAAAAATACAAATGTTCTCTCTTTATAATATTAGTATAGATTATTAGAGTCACTTACTTAAACATAAATATGTCGGCCGATGACTAAATAAATAAGAAGAAAAGATGTGGAATTACTACAGTATTAACAGACAGCGTAGTGATACGTTTAGGGTACCTTTTTAACCGACTTCAAAAAAAGAGGAGGTTTCTCAATTCGACCGTATATATATATATATACGGTTTATGTTAGTTTGCGGATAACTTCGTCGTTTAAGAACCGATTTTGATTATTCATTTTTTGTTGGAAAGGAGATATCCCAAGTATGGTACCAAGGTATATAACACCTCAAAATTGGTACTGAAAATGAATAGCACGGCATTGAAGTCGGTTCTTAATTCGTTTTAAACGATATTATTGTCTTTGAAATACGGTAACATAAGTACATATTAACTAATAGCAAAACGAAAAAAGCCAGTAAAGAAAAAAGTCTACGGCTCAGTAAGTTGTAGAACGATATCGCGTTTCAAATTAAGTTAATACCGATTTTTGTTCGTGCTCTTAAGACATGGAACGGCTTGATTGAAAAAGTTCTTTTTAGGGTTCTGCGAGATCAAATATGGAACCAATTATTGCTAGAGTAGGTATTTCAGTTACTTCTTTAGTGTGGATTTAACCAAACCAAGGTAAATCATTTGGTAACGTGAAAAACTATGGTATTTCTTTAGAGTAACTTTTATCCCAGTTTGGTTAAATCCGCACTAAGACAGATTCAAACAAATCTATCTAATAGGGGATGAAATGGGGGTGCAAAGCTTGTATGGAGAAACAAGATTTTTTTTTTCCGTGGGAGGGGGAAATCCTTCATAAGATACCGGATTCGGATTTGCCTTCTGTGCGCCCTTTTTAGGACGACTGAACTCGCACTGGGATAATCAGACTGATTTGCCGATACAACTGCTTCATTGCGTTTGGGAACTTTAAGGAAGCTCAAGTCTTCCCCTCTATTCTCGTACACTATAACCTCATGATGTTCCGGGGCTTTCAAGCAGCCATATCTATCAGCGACTTCGCGATTTTCGCGTCAACACTTATTTTGCGGCTAAAGCTGCTGGCAGATGATTTTGACGCCGTCGCTTATCATAAGTAATTCGCATGCTTGAGCAAAAGGCGTTATCTCACTCCATTCAAATACGAGGATTGTTTTGTTTCTTAATCGCAATATCCGACAGGAGTGGCTTTCCACTACTACTCTTTGTAGCATTCTGATGTTTGCGCTTCTAATACTCGTTTTGGCTGTACTCCCTTTCCAGAGAGTGGCTAGCCCAGGTGAAATTTCAGTTGCCTCAGGTCCAATGATGGCGAAGCCAATACCAAGGCGTTCGGAATCATCATCCATGAACAAAGCCACACTTCGGATTTTGATACTTGGAACACCGTGCTCTGCGTTTACCATAAGATTTTGCATGGTTATCTGATTTATCTGAGATTGGGTGTTCCGGGCATCAGTTCTCCCATCGTGGGGCAGCTGGGTTGCCGCCTCGATATTGGTAGGGATGATGGTTTTATGGGCCAAGGAAGCTATTGATATTGAATTGGAGTTAGGAAAGTCGTATCGAGAGCTGGTGAGGACTGAGACAGACGGAATTGTTGTTGGATTTTGGACGTTTGCTGTGAAGACAGCTGTTGAGCCGTTTCTCTTTGCAGCCGTGCAGATGACTTTGCTCGCGAATTCCATGAGTGGCGTTCTGGTTTCCTGGTTCTCCATAATGGTTGAAAGATTTAATTGATTTAGACTAATCTGAATTTTTATTACCAGTTCAATCTTCTCCAAGCCGAAC
This sequence comes from Cabera pusaria, assembly GCA_954871355.1. Lineage (NCBI taxonomy): Eukaryota > Metazoa > Arthropoda > Insecta > Lepidoptera > Geometridae > Cabera > Cabera pusaria. Next base: position 4,332,755 of record OX940890.1, read on the forward strand.
CTTGGGCATTCGAAGAACACATGCTAAGTTGTTTCATCACAAGATGGATCGCAGACGCACGAGGGACTGTCTTTGATGTTGAAGCGATGCAGATATGCAGCTATCGCTCCATGACCAGTCATCACTTGGACATGAACCGGTGTTAATTTCGTGTCTTTTAGTACTTTCCTTGCCCTTAACATTTGGCCTCTTAACATTTGGGAAAAATACTTTTGTGACCGATCCTGTGGTAGAGAATTCATAGCGTTTCTGCCACTTTTCGACAGTGTCTGTGCGTATCTGTCCCTTGATGTTCGACATGGGAACTTTATCGTAATCTGCTGCTGATTTATTCTTGAGGGCTGCTGTTTTCGCCAGCTCATTCGCTCTTTCGTTGCCGGAAATACCCACGTGTGCTCTTAACCAGAAGAACCTGACAGCTCTGTCATCTTCTCGGATTTCTCAAACGTATCTCTTCAGTTTCAAAGCCAGGTGGTGGGTTGCCGTAGGATTTTTCAGTAAATCGAGTGAAGATCTTGAATCACTCATAATGTTCACCAAGTTTACTTTAGACATTCTCACCATACTGACTGCTCTATAGAGAGCGTACAATTCCGATTGAAAGACAGTGTTGTGAGGCTCTAGGCGGAATGTGGAATATCTAGACTCTCTACCATCTTCCCACCATGTCAGTGCAGCTCCAACCTTACCCTCAATCTTGCTGCCATCGGTGTAAATGTGAGGACCGACGATTTGGTGGACGTTTAGAGTTTCGAGGTCCAGATTTTCTATGAGCTCGTACTCAGTTGTTATGAGTTCCGATGGTTGATGATTTTGCATGTAACCCACTGTGCGCTCCATTTCCTTCCCTGGCGGCAAGAACTCATCGGAGTGTCCTTTTTTCACCTTATAGAGAATAGCCGCCTCGTAAACCCGAAAATCAAGCGGAAGCTGCCCTGAGAGGATGACTGCCGATGTGAGAGATACCGTTCGGTACGATTTACAGATCTTCTGTGCAAAGCCGGGTTCCAGACATTTATCAGGAGAAACAAGATAAGATAGTATTTTCTATTCGAAACATCACACAAGTGCTTCAGTAAAAAAATAAGTAAATGCGTGTTTCAGGCTATTTTGAAATTCCACCCCTAAGAAGGTGAAATGGGGTAACAAAGTCTGAAAATTATTATTGTTTCGGGTTGCGCTGAAATTTGGCATGCAGATAGCTATTACAACGTTAGTTTCCTCTGAGGAGAGCTTTTCCAAAATTTACCCCCGAAGGGGATAAAACGGGGGTTCAAAGTTTGTACGGAAAAACAAGATAAGATAGACTTTTCTATTCGAAACTTAGCACAAGTACTTCAGTAAATAAATAAGTAAATACGTGTTTCAGGCTTTTTCGAAATGCCACCCCTAAAAGGGTATAGTAACAAAGTCTGAAATCAATATTGTTTCGGATTGCGCTGTAATATGGCATGCAGATAGTTATTTTGACGTAGGTATCCTCTAACAAAGGATTTTTTCAAATGTCACTCTTTAAGGGGATGAAGCGGGGGTTCAAAGTTTGGATAGTCATTTTATTCGACATTTCACACAACTCTTCTGTAAATAAATAAGAAAATACGATTTCAGGCCTTTTCAAACTGCCACCCTACACATTAGGGTGGCATTTTGAAGTGCGTAACAAAGTCTGAAAATCAATATTGTTTCGGATTGCGCTGAAATTTAGAATGCAGATAGTTGTTATGACGTAGGTATCCGCTTAGAAAGGATTTTATGAAAATTCCCCCCAGGTATAACTTATTATTTTAAATATTGATTACAGTTATAATATACAATTATATCAACCAGTATTTACAAATGGTACATTATTTTTAATTATACATATAACCTTATAGATTTACTTAAGTACTTCCGTAAATAAATAAGTAAATACGTGTTGCAGGAATTTTGCAAGGGGTTGGTAAAAAAGTCTGAAAATCAATATGGTTTATATATACCGATTTGGCTTTTACTTCTTTGATTGTCTTTTATGATAGAAAGGTTTTTACAAAATAAAAGTTTGAAGTAAATAAAATAAGTCTTTAAACGGGCGAAGCCGCGGTGCACTTCTAGTTCATTTATAAATTACGAAGTGTGACTTATTAAATTTGAACATTTTGTTAAGCTATTTTTTTTTTTTGTTCGCTCTCTATAATTTTATGTAATATGACATTGTTAATGCTGTGACAAGAATATTTTAGAAATAGAAAATATATAAATTATACTATAACTAGCTGTGCCCCACGGTTTTACCCACGTAGATCGTATCCGTGGGAATATCGTGATAAAAAGTAAAGTGTTATTCCAGGGTCTAGGCTGTCTGTCTGCATACCACAATTCAGCTCAGTCGGTTCAGCAGTTTCAGCGTGAAACAGTGACAAAAATCCATACACCCATACAAACTTTCGCGCTTATAATATTAGTAAGGATATTTATAGGACGTTTAAATTAATTCTGCAAAAAATAATGTGCGTGAGTTTACATACACATACTGTGAACTTAAACTACATCTACAATGAGAATCCAAATAAATATACGAAAAAACGTTATCCAAACCTTTTGCATACCAAGCTCACACTTGGCGCCGTTCTTTCTTTTTCATATATTTTTTCGTCTGAAAGCAGGCTTAGGGGACCCCCGAAACAATCAATTAGGGAAGTTTGAACCTCCTTGAATTGTAAATGTGCGACTTTACCGCCTCCTTGTTTATTCCACTTTTTTTTTATTTTTGTTTCGATATAATTGTGATGTTTCTTTGTTTTGTTTCCTGCCACTGTCATTATATTTTCTCTACATCGTTATCTTTATTTTTATTTGTATATCAACTTGACCGTTCGCTTAAAAAAGATCTTGAATTTTAAAGCATGAGGTTGACGGTTCGATCCGCCTGACTTCCTACCAAAAAAAGCTTACCACCTTGAAGGAGAAAATCTGCCATCATAACCTTACTTACGGTGTTCCGGCAACACACACAGCCCTTAACAGTAAAGAGTCCGAGAGATCCTACTAAGATAGATAATCATTTACTGTCAGAGAAGCGTCTATTAGCTGATCGTGTGAAATAAGAAATCTTTTATACATTTAATAAATACCTAAAGCCTGCAATACATGTTGGCCCAACGCTGCCGAGTGAGAGCCAATACCAACGTCTAGGCGGCATGTTTGCCTTGCCATCGCTTGGTGTCGCTCGCCTAGCTGGCCGAGTGAATACAAGCGCCAACGTGTATAGAGGTAATTTGCAGTGACTTGTCACCACTCGTTGTCGCTCGCGGCCACTCGCCTCACTTCGGAGCCGTGTCGGTTTTTCTGCACAAACCAAAGGCACAAACTGACGGCTACCAACGTGTGGGCAGCTTCACAGAAAACTCGTCTACATTGGCCGCTTGCAATAGTTAGCGTAGACTTGCCGAAAGTCTAGACGGTAGCACTTGCCTTGCATCGATTTGCCTACGCTCACGTTGGCTGTAGCTCGGCCAACATGTATTGCAGGCTTAAAATGAAATCCACATAATTTTCATAAACCTAAAACATTGGGTATTTTCCATCGTCCTTAATACCTTCCAACTTAATCATACTAAGTAATCGTTATTCACAGACGGGACTTTAATTAAAGTCCAGCATACTACTCTCATAGTAAAATAAAGTGCTCAAGCAATTAAGTAATGAATAAGTAAATAGGCGTACAAACGCCCTCGATACATAAAGTATAGGCAAGCACTTAAAATTAAGGGCTATAGCTTTTCAAATTAATTAAAATTGGGATGTAAATGAAGGTCTTTGAAAGATTATTAATATATTTTCACTTAAGTACAAAATAAGGTTTAATCCCAAGGCTGTCTTTGCGTATAAAATAAATTGGAGCGTCTGTGTGCACAGTTTTAACGTATAAGTTAAATATGTATATCATTTTACGTTTGCCCGTATATTAGTAGGAGTGTACGTACATCTAATACTATAAGAATCTTTGTCCTGACATACTGACTCACTAACAGACAACGCACAGCCTAAACTGCTGGTCGTAGAGACTTGAAGTTTAGAGGGTATATTTGTCTTAGTACGTAGGGGTGTACTAAGAGAGGATTTTTCAAAATTCACCCCTTAAGAGGATAAAATGGGGGTTCAAAGTTTGTATGGAGAAACAAGATTAGATAGTCTTTTCTATCCGAAACTTCACAAAAATGCTTCAGTAAAAAAATAAGTAAATACGTGTTTCAGTTTTTTTTTAATTCCACCCATAAGAGGGTGAAATGGGGTAACAATTGCGCTAAAACTTGGCATGCAGATAATGATTACAACGATAGTTACCTTTGTAAAAGGATTTTTCAACTTTCACCCCTGAAGGGGATGAAACGAGGGTTCAAAGTTTCTATGGAGAAACATTATTAGATAGTCTTTTCTATTCGAAACTTCACACAAGTGCTTCAGGACATAAATAAGTAAATACGTGTTTTAGGTTTTTTCGAAATTCCACCCCTAAGAGGGTGAAATGGTAACAAAGTCTGAAAATCAATATTGTTTCGGATTGCGCTGAAATTGGCATGCAGATAGTTATTACGACGATAGTTCCCTATGAGAAAGGATTTTCCGAAATTCAACCCTGAAGGGGATGAAACGGGGGTTTAAAGTTTGTATGGAAAAACAAGATTAGATAGTATTTTCTATTCGAACTTCATACAAGTGCGGATTGCGCTGAAATTTGGCATGCAGATAGTTATTACGACGTTAGTTTCCTCTGAAAAAGGATTTTCCAAAATTTACCCCTGAAGGGGATGAAACGGGGTTCATAGTTTGTATGGAAAAACAAGATTAGATAGTCTTTTCTATTCAAAACTTCATACAAGTGCTTCAGTAAAAAAATAAGTAAATACGTATTTCATGTTTTTTTGAAATTCCACCCCTAAGAGGGTGAAATGGGGTAACAAAGTCTGAAATCAATATTGTTTCGGATTGCGCTGAAATTTGACATTCAGATAGTTATTTTGACTTAGGTATCCCCTAAGAAAAAAAAATTCATAATACACTCTTTAAGGGGATGAAGCGGGGGTTCAAAGTTTGGATAGTCGTTTTATTCGACATTTCACACAAGTACTTCTGTTAATAAATAAGTAAATACGAGTTTCAGACTTTTTCAAAATGCCACCCTAAGAGGATAAACTGGGGTAACAAAGTCTAAAAATCAATATTGTTTCGGATTGCGCTGAAATTCAGAATGCAGATAGTTATTATGACGTAGATATCCGCTCAGAAATGATTTTCTGAAAATTCCTCCCGGATACGGAACGGGGATTCAAAGTTTGTATGGCGAAACAAGATGGGATAAAGTACGTGTTGTAGGATTTTTCTAAATGGGGTAGGTAACAAAGTCTGTAAATTTAGATTTTTAGGGTTTTATAAATATGAATCCCGAATTGCCTTAGTCACGCGATAACATGAAAACGGGTGAACCGATTTGGCTAATTCTTATTTGATGTATTTAATAATAGAATCGTTTTTACAAAAGAAAAGTTTTAAGTAAATTAAAGAAAGTTTTAACGCGGGCGAAGCCGCGGAACACTTCTAGTTTCGTATAAATATTGATTTACCCTTTTATGTCTAGTTCGCAAGATAACTTGCGATAATCTTGAAATAATTTCTTAAAGTTTTGTAACTCTTGACAAAGCTCAAACACATAATTATTTTATTCAAGCATGGCACGACGTATAAAACAACTTTTTAACCGACTTCAAAAAAAAAGAGTAGGATGGAAGAAAAGAAGGAGGAGGTTCTCAGTTTGTCGGTATATATATATTTTTGTGTGTTCCCCGATTACTTAACTGGACCGATTTAGAAAATTCTTCTTTTGTTTGATAGGGTATACTTTTTGTTTGGTTTTATTAAGATTTCATGGTATCTCCAGAGATAAAGAGATAAATATCTTAAACTTGCTACTAAAAATGACTAATAAATGCGCTACATATGGAGTAGATTTTTTTGTTAGGGTTCCGTACCCAAAGGGTAAAACGGGACCCTATTACTATGTCTGTCTGTCCGTCTGTCACCAAGCTGTATCTCATGAACCGTGATAGTTAGACAGTTGAAATTTTCACAGATGATGTATTTCTGTTGCCGCTATAACAACAAATACTAAAAACAGAATAAAGTTAAAAATAATAGAGGGTCCCCATACAAGAAACGTGTTTTTTTTTGGCATTTCACACCATCTATGAACGCTTAGTTAGGTAAACGTCCCATAGATGGCGTTATATTGAAATGTCGATCCATAACACCTTTGTTAGACGTTAGATGGCGTTATAAGAAGTAAAATGTTTATTAATTATTATATTTTGCTGGCGAAAAATGATAGTGGTATTTTTTGCTCGATCTTATGAAATACTGTAGTGTGGTACGGAACCCTACGAGTGCGAGTCTGACATGCACTTGGCCAGTTTATTTTTTTTAAAACGATCTTAACTATTGATTTGATCTCAATTATTGGTTATTATTTTGTTTGTAATTTTTAAATTGTGATTTATTGTATCTTTCGTGCTTATGTAATAATTATTTAATTTAATTATATTATAACTTTGACATACTTATGGATGTAAAAGTCTGAAATAAATTATTTGAATGAATTGAATTAATTAATTGCATATCACAATAATTATCACATAGACTAGCATGTGACCACTATCTCGCCTGTTGGCAAAAGTGATGATACGGTCGAGGATGACAGCACGCTAGACCTAGAATGAAAGTTGGTAAATGCCATATCCATTCTCATTTATCAGCGATAAGACTTTTACAGTTCACTCGAAGTGTTACCACCGTTACAAAGTAGTTAAATTTTTTGGTATGTAGGGCAAACTTTTCGCAGTGCAATGTTTTGCATGCCACAGCGTTTGTAATAGGTAGGTAAACGTTATCTCTTCCTATCAGACATGATTTTTGCTTGTCTTGTCAACTTATATCATAAAAAAATACACTACCCACCCTAACGCTTATCGGTTCACACCCTGAAATGTCCCTTACTTCCCAAACACTCAAAAACATCAAAATATACGCTACATTTAAACATTTCGTTTCACAAAAGGTATATATTTCCTTACACCCTAACATCACGACTCGTATCTCCCTTCTATTGTGTTGCATCTCTCAACGACGTACAGTCGTCAGAATAAGTGTTGTCTAAGGAAACAACTATTACTAAACGATGTACCTATTATTTGCTGTGCTTTTTTTTTTCAAATTTAAAAATACCTCAAAATTAAAGGTACGGACACACCGCGGCGTCCTGTGATCTGCGGGCGCGATCTCAGTACTTTTCAATTGTTTTCTGATCGCGTTTGGTGTGAACTAGTCGGTACAAATACTACTGCGCTATCTGATCGCCGCCTAGATCGCGCACGCAGGACGCTGTGGTGTGTCCGTACCTTAATTAGTTCGGGGTGGCTACTTGTTCAAGTAAATGGTACGGACGCCGAACGATCTAAACGAGTACAAAAACGGGGTAGGTCACTTCGTTTGTTCGTCGTGATACCCTCTTGATCCACAATCTACAGTTATTCCTGGAACATGGCGCTTGCAACAGCACGAAATATAAGAAACTTACAAAAACGTAAATCATGGTAAATATCCCGTAACTAATTCTAATAATAGAGTGTTAATATTGTTATTATTTTTAAGAGACATTGGTCTCAAACAAAAATATTTTTTTAGATAAATCCCACAAGAGCCAGGTTTGCCGTGAACATTATTGCCGAGCCGTGGTTTCCAGTAGAAAACACGCCTGTTGCCAGGATTCAACGTCAAATATAACCAGCCTTCTGCCACTTCAGCTAACTAACCCTAATAAGTACAGTATTCGCAATTATCCATTATACGAAAACAGTGTAGATTAAACTAAAATAAACTTATCTTTTACCTCTAAAATAGAAAATGAACGATTAACTCAGTTGAGTCACATGAGTAAAAAAAAGTTTCTTATCTCTCTATGAAGTAAATTTGCACTGATAAATGCCGGCGCTAGCCAATCCAATTATGCTATTTGTACACTTTTACGGCGGCTAACCAATCAGAGCGCGCTTTCCAGGTGGCTAGCCAATCAGAGCACGCTTTCTGGTTGGCGAACCAATCGGAGATTTGTTCGAAATAAATTTCAAACAAGATAATGTCGTTTAAAAACTAAAAAAGAACCGACTTCAATGCCGCGCTATTCATTTTCAGTACCAATTTTGAGATGTTTATCTCAATATCTCTGGAGATACTTATCAGACCTCAATAAAATTACCATGGTACCATACTTGGAATATCTCCTTGCAAACAAAAAAATAATAATCAAAATCGGTTCATAAATGACGAAGTAATCCGCGAACAAACATAAAAAAAAAAACGGTCGAATTGAGAAACCTCCTCCTTTTTTTGAAGTCGGTTAAAAAGGGTTTGACCCGTTTGACCTCTTATGAAATTATTCTGAGAAACAACTTTTTTACAAGTATGTACGCACATTAGGGCATTTCAATGCGAATTACGTTGATACGCAGCGGTTACGTAAGGTAAAGTTGGCAAAACGTGAATGCAGCGTTGACGCGTCGACAGGGTTGTTTCCTTACATTATTTAAATTGCGAGGGGTGCGTGACGAATGAAAGTTGTACATGTACAATATGAAAATGAGAGACCATTGAATGTTTGCTGCTTTTTAGGGTTCCGTTCCGAACCCAAAGGGTATCATCGGAACCTGGGACTTCGTTATTCGTCTGATTTTTGTCCGTCCGTCTGTCCACCTTTCACAGGGCCGCCGTAATAGGTTGAAATGTTCACCAAGTAATACTATGGGGCTAAAGAAAAAAATACTAGAACTAAAATAAAGTTACAAATTAAAATGTGTACAGTGTGTGTATTGTGTTCTCATTTGTGGACTATAAGAAGGCCTTTGCTACAATCAAAACCTGGTCCGTCCTAGAGTCCTTGCAGCGTTGCCAAGTCAACTGGCGATATATCGAAGTGATGAGATGTCTGTATAATGCCGCAACGACTGTACAAATACAGAACCAGCGAACTAAACATGTCCACCTGCGTCGAGGAGTGAGACAGGGGGACGTCATATCCCCGAAACTGTTCACTAACGCCTTGGAGGATATGTTTAAGACGCTGGACTGGAAAGATTGTGGCATTAACATCAACGACAAGTACATCTCTCACGATTCGCAGCACATTGTCATTATGGCAGAGACGCTGCAGGACCTACAAAGGACGTTGAATGACCTAGCTGATTCTTCTCGTCGCATCGGCCTCCGGATGAATTTGGATAAAACTAAAGTCTGAGAAGGAAATCCAGAGAAGAATTCAGCTAGGCTGGGCAGCATTCGGAAAACTTCGTCGAGTCTTCTCGTCGCCTATACCGCTCGCAGTGTCTAAAGACAAAAGTCTTTAACCAGTGCGTCCTACCTGTAATGACATTCGAGTTCGACTGGTCCACCAGTTTAAAGTCTCTTAGCGAGCTATGGAGAGAGCTATGCTCGGTATTTCTCTGGGGGATCGAATCCGGAACGAAGTAATTCACCAGAGAACTATACTTATCGACTTAGCTCAACGGATTAGCAAGTTGAAGTGGCAGTGGGCTGGTGATATCTGCCGCAGGACTGATAACCGTTGGGGTAGACTTTGTCCTAGAGTGGAGACTGCGAATCGGCAAACATAGAGTAGGACTTCCTGTGACTGGGTGGAGTGACGCCATACGCAAAGCGGTGGGCAGTGAATGGAAAAGAAGAACCGGAGATCGGGCTCAGTAGCACATCTTGGAAGAGGCCTACGTCCAGCAGTGGACGGACACAGGCTCATGATGATGATGAAGGAATGTGTACAGTGTTGTTTTATGTTGAAATGTTGAATAACAATGTTACCATATTAATGGATGTGTTATAAAACACAAGTTATATAAAATGTTACATACTCTGTACGCACCTTTACAAAATAAAATATATTTAAAGTATTGTAATCTCCTTTTAATTTCCTTTATTTTGATATCCAATTCGTTAGGTTTGGTTTTTTTTTACTAACGTATTGACTACTATTTTGTGCCAAAAAGCCGCCATTTTGTATTTTTTTGTCAAACACCTACCTAACACTTGGGTTTTTAAGATAAATACTATATAACGATTTCTTATCTATCGAAATCCATCCAGCCATTTGGAAGATCCGAGGTAATAAAGAAATAAATTACAAATATGCATGCATTAAGGATACGCGCGAAAAACATAACCCTTTCTTGGCAGTTGGGTAAAACTGGGCATTTAAATATAACTCTGGTTAAATGATTTTCATTCACTCGATGAAAAACGATAATGTGGTAACCCTACACGTGCAATTACACCGTCATCGTACAGTAATTTACCGGTACGGTTAGATGAAGCATTGTGAGTGTAGATACTCCATTTGTTGGTATATTTCAGGAATTTGAAATGTGTTAGTATAAAGGTTAATCTTCTTACCAGCGCATTAAAAAAATCAAATATATCATCAGCAAAAGCATCCTAACTCAGTTCACGACTGATTTTGATTTCGACTCATTCTTCATTTTTAGTGTTCCGAACCCAAAGAGTAACCAACGGACCAACGGAACCCTATTATATACTATTACTCCGCTGTCCGTCTGTCTTTCTGTCTGTCTGTCTGTCTGTCTGTCTGTCTGTCTGTCTGTCTGTCTGTCTGTCTGTCTGTATGTCTGTCTGTCTGTTTATCTGTCTGTCTGTCTGTCTGTCTGTCTGTCTGTGTCTGTCTGTCTGTCCGTCTGTCACCAGGCTGTATCTCATGAACCGTGATAGTGAAAGTTTCAACCGTCTATGAAATTTTCACAGATGATGTATTTCTGTTGCCGCTATAACAACAAATACTAAGTACAGAACAAAGTTAAAAATTAAAGGGTTTAAAACAAAAAACGTGTTTTTTACGATACTCCATCTACGAATCTTCATTGATTCATTCATTCATTCATTCATTCTATTATATATTATACATTATATATTATACATTCATTCTATCGTGTTTACCTACCGCTACGCTACCGTTACGCTACCTTAATCTCTGAAACGGCTCCAAGGATGAAATAAAATTTAGTATACAGGTGTTTTCGGGGGTGATAAATCGATCTAGATAGGATTCATTTTCAGAAATTTTGTTTTATTCGTGTTTTCAATAATCAACTGTATCGAAAATCAACTTTAAATATGACTTCCCGACATCTATTGGCGAGTAGAAGTAGCTTTAGTGTTATTGTGCAGTTAAAGAAGTTAGTTGCTCTCAATTAAAATAAATAGTATTATTATTATTAATCACGATATTTATTTTCTTTCTTAGTTTTAGGTTTTTTTACAATAAAGATATCCAAACAAAAATAGAAAAAAATCATTACAAATAAACAATATTATAAAAAAACCTAAACCTAGAGTGCCGCCAGCAGCGGGGCAGGGCCCAAGCTACCGGTGGTTAGGGCTGCAGAGAGAGGAACCTCCTGACGATGCGTGCCGTGTCAAGAAGTACCGCCTTCTGTATCTGGCCCTTGATCCAGCCGTCTAGCGAGAGTCTCTTGAGATGTTGGTCGAGACTCTTCGCTATTAGGCCGTTCGCAGAAACGACTATTGGGACAATGCTAGTCGAATCAACATCCCACATGGCGGTAACCTCGAAAGACAAGTCAAGGTACTTGCTGATCTTGTCCTTTTCAGCCTTCACGAGGTTCTCGTCATGCGGGATGGTGATGTCAACTAACACTGCCCGCCGCTGGGACCGGTCGACTATCACGATATCAGGTTTATTGGCGACAATAGTCCTGTCCGTGATAACCGATCGGTCCCAATAGAGCAAAGCATGACCATTTTCAAGAACTGGCGCAGGTGCGTACTTATAGTACGGCACCTCAGACTCGACAAGGCCGTATTGAAGAGCAAGTTGCTGGTGGATGATCCTGGCTACGAGGTTATGTCTGTGCAAGTACTCGGAGTTAGCAAGATGAGAACAACCGGAAATGATATGTCTGAGTGACTCTCCGGGACGGCGGCATGCCCGACATATGTCGACCGTACCGTCCTTCATAATATATTTCCGGTAGTTGTTAGTCTTGATAACTTCATCCGCAATTGCACAAACCAAACCTTCGGTTTCCCCAAAGAGGTCCCCGAATCGTAGCCAGTTCACCGACGCGAGCAGGTCCACATCGGGTCCCGTTAAGACTCGATAGAACCGGCCATGCAGCTCCTTGCTCTTCCATACGTCCTTGCGGTCCTCGGTGCTCAGCACCTGAGGCTTGCGCCAGTTCTCTTTGCCTAAGGACAGAGGGGTGAAAGTCTTGTCAACTGACACCACATCGCAATGCATCCCACACTCGTTGTTTAGGAAATATTCCCGGAGACTGCATACCTCACGGTTGTGGAGTGTCTTGGCATTTAAAAAGCCTCGACCACCCCATTTCCGTGGGATATACAGTCTCATAACAGACGAGCGTGGGTGAAGCATGCGATGTGATGTCAATTGCTTTCAAACTTTTCTATCCAGGGCGTCTAGTTCAGTCTGAGTCCACCTTAGTATGCCAAAGGTGTATATAGGCAGGGGCATAACCCAGCCGTTGAAGGCACGTACCTTGTTGCCTCCTGACAAAAGACTGTTAAGTACTTTTGTCAGGCGACCGAAGAAACGTTCCTTCACCGACTGTTTTATCCCCCCACTCTCGATTAATATTATTATTAATATTATTATTCGCCAATATATGTCGAGAAGAGTCATATTTTTCTATTTAAGTGCCATAAAATACCGAGCATAGCTGTGCGGTGTTTAATCTGCAATCAACTATTGTGGCTTGATGTGTATTGTGAACTTGATGGCATTTGGAACCCTACGTGTGCGGGACAAAAGTCTGACTTGCACTTGGCCAGTTAGTTATTTCAAGTCTCTGATTGCTCTGCGTTTGTTCTTTAATTCTTTTGTCCACTTGGTCACAGCGCAACCTACGTTACGTTTGCTGAACCAGTCTACCCCAACGCTTATCGGCTCTGCAGCAGATATGATCAGCCTACTGTGATACTTTTAAATTTGTCGACAACTTTACATTTCTAGTTAAACTATTAATCGAAATATTTTGCTATACTCTTCAGGATCAGGGACTTAGAGATACTTCGACCATAAAATATGTTGATTGAACACCTGGACATTTTATCCAGGGGTCGCAGGTTCAAGTCCCGTCGATACGATGAAATTTTAGATTGTGCTTAACAATTTACAAAAATATGTTGATGTTAACCTCAATTTAAAATTTCATGAAAATTTAAATACAACTAAACTAAAACAAACTTAACTTACTCAATATTGCAATACAATATTGAGTAGTATTATAATTATCCTTTGACCAGATGAAGAGACGATATACGCAAAACGGTGAGCGGTGACTGTAATAATTAAGATTTAAAAACTAAAACAACCGACTTCAATGCCCCGCGAGTCAATTTCAGTAGCAAGTTTAAGACGTTTATCGTAATATCTCTGGAGATACTTATCAGATCTCGATGAAATTACAATGGGACCACCTCGGAAACGTACCCTATCGATAACAAAAATAATCATTCAAATCGGTTCAGAATTGACGGAGTGATCGCGAAACATACACACAAAAAATGAAAAAAAAAAAACATACAGACGAATTAAGAATTAATCCTTTGTTTTTGGAAGTCGGTTGAAAAATGAGCATAAGATCGGGCGCAGTAGGATATTTTGGGACGCCTACGTCCAACAGTAGACTGCCACTGGCTGATTTTGATGATGATAGTACTTTGTTATGTACAATCCCACCTAATATTATAAACGCGAAAGTTTGTAAGGATGTATGTATGTTTGTTACTCTTTCACGCTAAAACTACTGAACTGATTGAGCTGAAATTTGGTATGTAGATATCCTAGACCCTGGAATAACAATAGGGTATTTTTCTTTTAAGCCCGATATACCGAGAACTATGTCTACCCGGGTAAAACCACGGGGCACAGCTAGTTCAAAATATATAGTGTAGATATCATTAATAAAAGAAAGATGATAAAGCTATATATCCAAAAAACATCTAATGTGTTGCGGCAGCAATCCTTGAGAGACAGTTCCCATTCTAGGCCTAGCGTGTTTACTATCTTCGACCACATTATCACTTATACAACAGGTGAGATAGTGGTCAAACGCTAGCCTATAAGATATAAATAATATCTCAACCCGAGATCCGATATTGTGCTACGTGGATAGACGATTAAGACGATTAAGACTAGAAGACTAGAAGATTAGACTAAAGTTTGATATCAGTGTCTCATCTTGTTGCCGTATTTCACTTCAAAACGAGAACAATAGGGAAAATGCATGAAGCTCAGATTTATTGGAAATAATTTTTTTTCGATTCTTTGTTGTCCTGGAGTTATATGTAAAACTTTTTTTTTATTTTATTCCATTTTATTTGCTTAAAATAATAAATCAACCAAGCAATTTAACCGAACGAAATTTAAGTTTGTAAAACAGATCACCATTGGTCGAATCGAAAGTTGACGTCATTATGCTTATGCACGTGATAGAAACATTGAGCGCGGGAACATAAAAATAAATGTATGGTGTGGTCTTATTGTATTTATTTCCAAATATTGTGTTTGCCGCGAATTATTGTGCAGAAATGTATATAACTAACCATTTAATATAGATAAAAATGAGTACGAGATTAGAGAAACTGTATAATTTAATAAAAACATGCCATTGGCTAAATACAATAATCGCGCGGAGTCTTAGTTAAAGAAAAAAAAGCTAGTTTGCTTCAAGCGGCGTGTGTCTGGCGTAAGTGCGTGACGTCACAATGTATTAACAATGAGCCCGGGAAATGATGGCGTTTAAACTGCTCAAATTTATTTGTATATTTAAATGTTTATTTAAAAAATAATTAGACTAATTCCAGCAGTATTTTATTTTTTTATTATGTTATATGGATGTAATGAGTGAAATAAAAATATTTAAAAAAAAACATGCATATTCCCTATTCCAATGAACGCAGCGCCGCTCCCTTAATGAAAGGACCTTCATTCATCATCTAGAAAATGTTATTCAAGAAATAAAATGGAGTATCCTTGTAACCTTTTCTCCAAGTGCTGGTATACACCAAAGTATTATATAGAGAAGAATTTAGTAGCAACAAAATAGGATTTAGTCACGATATCAAATTTCACTTGGCGAAAATATCTTTTTGGCCAGACTTTAGTTAGCTGGTGAGGGAGAAAAAGAGACATACGTACTAAATGGGTAACATCACTGTTCACTTTGCCCCTTAGCAAAAAGAGTTTGCAAGGACGTACATACATCAGGCTAGAACGTGTGGCAGGTTCTTATCTAGTCCTATTTTCTACACAAATTATAGACGCCCGTATGCGTATATAGCTCGTTATAACACCTGCACTACAGTCCTCCGTATTGTCACAATTATTCTATGCTTCGAGTCTGTACCGTACTGAACTGAAGACAGAAGACAATTATTCCTCAGCAGGTAGGAGTCAGAACTTCTATACCATTCTACACACGGCGTGAACTTTCGTCGAGCTTCGTTGTCTCATGAACGGATTTTCAAAAGTTATATCATAACTATCTATGTGTAACTTTTTACCTACTGATTTATATAGTGGTGAAGCCGCAGGTTAGTCCGATTTACATTTTCTATAAATATCATTTGTTACCCTCTAAGATTGTGGTAGGATTTCTGCTAGTACGTTTCAGACAAAACCAATATTTATTTTGTTAATAAAGCGTGACACAGATTTTTTTTTTAGATAAAGTGTCAAAATCTTTATCAAATTAATGGCTCAAAACTACTCGTATTTCAAACTTATGTGTGCCGCTATTGACGTGTTTTGTACCGTCACGCGTCATCTTTCCACCTTGCGCCGTAATGTTTTCTGTGGATCGCGTTGACAGTTGCCGCGTTAGGTTTTGACAAGACGAAATCGGGCCTTGACCTCCGAGATTGAATCTCGTTTTTTGGTATTGAAAATTTTTTATTGTTCGGATAATAGATTAATTCGCATATGATTGTTTATTGTGAGCTCTTGCAGCCACGCGACCTTGTATACGTAATTTATTGAAGAAAAAGAGTTTTTATTTTTTACAAAATTATGGAAAATAATTGGGCTCCTTAATTGGAGTGATAATAATGAACGATGGCTCGTTCATAGTGAACGGTCAATTGGACTATTACAATAGTTAGTCTTGGAGTGGAGATTAGACGGGCGAAGCCACGGAGCTGCGCTAGTCTACTATAAATCAGATGTCACTATTTAACTTTGGGCTAGCGTCTTATTTGTATTATTATTACTTATAATTAGGATAAAAACATGTTCGTCAACAATCGTAATAGAGGTTCTTAACGTTACTTGTTGTCCGTGTGTAGACTTTCGACAGTTTCTCAGAAGTAAGTTTCAAGCAATTTCGCAATATGGCCGTAATTGGCAGGTTATACCCGTGTTACAAATGGAAATTGTTTCTCCACGTGTTGAGTTGCTAAATAGATTATAATAATATGTGCCTATCTTTAGTAATCCTTTATTCGATGTAAATGTCTTATTTTGAACTGACTTCCAAAAAGGAGCAGGTTCTCAATTCGTGTGCATATTTTTTTTCTATAAGCATGTTTTGTTCGTCGACCAATTGTTAACTGAAAAAGGGTTTTTAGGGTTCCGTACCCAAAGGGTAAAACGGGACCCTATTACTAAGATTTCGCTGTTCGTATGTCTGTCTGTTTTTACTTAAGTAGAGGTTATCAATTTTATCAAGACCTGATAAGTATCTCAAGAGATGTGTCGATAAACATCATATCATACTTGCTACTGAAACTGCCTCGCGCGGCATGGAAGAAAGAAGATGTAGGGTTTGTAGAGAACTTTAATACGAGGATTCCCTCTCGCTATAATGAGAGAGAGAGTGTTAGGTTACGGCGTCTAAAGTTAAGAGCTTAGCTCTTCATAAGATCTGGTAACATTGTTACAGTGCAAGCAAGACGTACTCGTCTTGCCGTTACTTTACATGAAAATGTTCTTGATGGTAAATTTCAGCATACACAAAATATTCCATTTCGACAAAATATTCACCCAATCCACGAGTTCGGTTCGCGTGCACCCCATTCCATAAAATAAACAACAGCTTGAATATTCGACACATATTGATCTAAAATTGAAACTTGAATTTCGTTGATTAGAATCGAAACGTGTGGCAGCACGCTGTTCGAATACACAATCAATGCGAATGATTTAATTGAGAATTCAATTCGCATTTCATATAGGTGTGATTTGATAATGTGGTTTGATTTGATTGGAGTTTTCCTAATAAATAATGAATGAATTAAGCAATAATTAAGATTTTAGTTTATTATATTAGATTTTGTTTGGAAGTTTAAAAACTAAAACAACCGACTTCAATGCCTCGCAAGTCAATTTCAGTAGCAAGTTTGAGACGTTTATCGTCATATATCTGGAGATACTTATCAGATCTCGATAAAAATAAAACGGGTTACAAAAAGAATAATTCGAATCGGTTCACAATTGACGGAGTAATCGCGTACCCATACACACAAAAAAAAAGAAAAAAAAGAAACATACAGACGAATTAAACATACAGGGCGAGGGCCGCCGCCGCGGTCTCGCATGCCGCCCCGACCTTATGACGATCGCTGCTATGACTGTGGTGACAGGGGACATTACGCTCGCGACTGCTCTCGACGTCGCCGCCGCAGCCGCTCGAGGTCCCGCCGCCGCACGAGGTCGCGCTCGCCCCGCTCGGGCTCCTGTTCTCGCTCTCGCTCCCGCTCTCGTTCCCGCTCCAAGCCTCGTTCAATGTCCAGATCGAGATCGCACTCGCCTTCGAAGGAGTCCAAGAAGTCCAACTAGCTTTATAACTAGCATATAATTTGAACAATAATGCGCATTTTCATTACAATACCAAACTGACGGTGTCGAAACGCTGCTCCACCGTTTTCGATGTAAGATTATTTTCATTCCTGTAAATTTTGACTTGTAAGTAACAACATTGTATTGATTTTATTATCAATATACTGAGAATCAATATACTGAAAATTGAGAACCTCCTTCTTTTTAGAAGTCGGTTGAAAAGAGACTTAGCCTACGATTTATTTGTAGCTTTGCCTGGACTAATAGAAAAACAATATTATAACCAGCGATATATATAGAATATATAGAATAGATAATCATCTGTTTTCGGCTATTCAAACCGCTGTTCAGCCTCTCCCAATACAAGCAATTGAGCCCGATCTTCGACCTTCGACATAATTTCCTGGGGGCAGCACGCTTTTCATATATATGTAAGGGGGATGATTTAGGCTGAGCGCAGACTATAATTATATGTTTTAAGACAGACTTGTCTCTTAAAGACAAGTCTGTCTCAAATAGACGAGTATTGCCCGTTTGCACTAAACTTAGGAATCGCCTAAAATTTGAAAATATCTCAATTAGGGCAACATCGGGAATCAAAATCTCAAAATATATCTTGCAGTTAGGCTAATGATCATATATTTATCTATATTTAGAGATTTTGGTAGCCGGATTTGTTTATTTTGTGTTATATGGAGAGGCTATGGCGATTCTTAAGTTTAGTGCAAACGGGCATATGTGTTATAATTAACAAAAAAAAAAATATTTTTTCCCGTGAGCATGTTTCGTAATCAGCTTTACGAGTATCTACGCGACGTTTCGTTTTAAGTGTGCGCGTCTTCATATATTTTGTACAGCAATAGACTGTCGTGACTTTGGTCTGCGCTCAGCCTTAATCCAGAATTCAGTTTCATTACTTCAAGCATTGATGACATCCAAGGTTTTAATTGCGATTCGGTAGCGCTCGGGATCGTCTTCGTAGCAAGTGTTTGCTCCCCGGGATTTACCTTTTGTCTGCTTGATATATCCCTGGAACTGAAACGACATTTACTTTGTAGATCTGCTGACATACTTCGTAGTCGACGTATTTACCTAGTTACTTGCAAACTATTACGCAAGCTGCTAGTTTAAGCTTCTAGGAATCGTAATAGGAAACAAAGTTAATATGAATTATTATAATTTGAGGGCCATATGGTGTCGTGAGAGAATGATCACCTTAGAAGCTAGAGAGGTACCGAGTTCAATTCCCATCGTGCACCAATGGATTTTACTATCGAAACATGTATATACGTATCTCACAGTGTTCCTCCGGTAAAGGAAAATATCGCTAAGAAACTCCTAACCCCGCATGGTGGTAGGACACTATCTATGTCCCGGCGGTGTTCCGGCAGCTATTCGTGAGAGCCCATTCTGGGCCTAGCATGCTACCATCCTCGACCGAATCATCACTTACCAACAGGTGAGATAGTGATCAAACGCTAGCCAGAAAAAAAAATAAGAAAAATAAATATATAATTGTAAATCCTAAACTGAAATAATTTAAATATTTTAAAAACTAAAACAACTGACTTCAATGCTCCGTGAGTCAATTTCAGTAGCAAGTTTGAGACGTTTATCATTATATCTCTGGAAATACTTACTCGTATCAGATCTCGATGAAATTACAATGGAACCACCTCGGAAACGTACCTTATCGACTACAAAAGGAACCATTCGAATCGGTTGATTTGAACAATAGATGGAGTAATCGCGTAATGCATTTACTTATCTCGACGACATACTATTATATACTGGCACAAATTATGTAATATTTACTTCGTCTACTGGCTACTTTGACTAGCGCGACGTTTGAAGTCGGTTAGAAATAGAAATAGCAAATAACACGGTAAGTAAATTGTTAAACACAATCCAAAATTTCATCGTACCGACGGGACTTGAACCCGCAACCTCCGGAATAACATGTTCCGGTGCTTTGCCAATTAAGCCACGGTGCGAAGAATCGTTACGACGAAATTAAGTAAGTGTTATTTTCTAGGTCTATTTTTAACCAACTTCACACAAAAGGAGGAGGTTCTCAATGCGTCGGAAACTTTTTTTTAATGTATGTTCAACGATTACTCCAAGATTCCTGACCGATTTGGAAAAGTATTTTTTTTGTTTCAAAGCGTACCCTTCCCAGGTGGTCCCCATTTAAATTTAATGAAATCGGTCGAGCCGTCTTTAATATATCAATATTTTTATTACGATACATTACTGGACGACATACTAATTAATAGCACAGATTATATAATAGTTACTACGTCTACTGGCAACTTTGAATAGCGCGAAGTTTGAAATCGGTGCTTTTAGTTTTTAAACGATCTTAAATTATTTTCTAGCGTGTTCAGCATTTTCGACCACATCATCGCTTTCAACCAGGCGAGCTAGTGGTCAAACGCTAATCTATAAGATGTAAAATAAAACTGGCCAAGTGCGAGTC
Source organism: Cabera pusaria (assembly GCA_954871355.1). Lineage (NCBI taxonomy): Eukaryota > Metazoa > Arthropoda > Insecta > Lepidoptera > Geometridae > Cabera > Cabera pusaria. The sequence goes on from OX940890.1 coordinate 4,353,163, forward strand.
AGACTTTTGTCACACGGAGGGTTCCGAACGCCATCTATCGAATTTCTAACGAACTTCTAACACCAACTAAGTAAACGTTAACAGAAAGGTAGAATAGTATTATATAGTAGTAATAGTAGTAATAGTAATTGTAGTATTTAATATTATTAAATATCTGGTTGACCGAGCTTTGCTCGGTATTTTTTGCCACTTAAACAGACAAATATGACTCTTCCGACATCTATTGACGAATAATAATACTATTTTTTTTAATTGAGAGCAACTAACTGTTTTACCGACACAGTACTTCTACTCGCCAATAGATGCTGGGAAGAGTCATATTTTAAGTTGATTATCAATAAAGTTGATCATTGAAAACACGAATAAAACAATATTTTCTGAAAATGCTAGGAGTCATTTTAGATCGATTTATCGCCCCCGAAATACCCTGTATACTACATTTTATTTAATCGTTGGAGCCGCTTCCGAGATTCAGATTAAGGCAAAGACGATAGCGCTATCTTTCGCAGCGCATCTTTGATGCTAACTAGATGGCGCGGCGCTATCGTAAAAAACTTTTTTTAAACTTTTCTTTAATTTTTAACTTTGTTCTGTTCTTAGTATTTGTTGTCATAGCGGCAACAGAAATACATCATCTGTGAAAATTTCAACCGTCTAACTATCACGGTTCATGAGATACAGCCTGGTGACAGACGGACATACAGACAGACAGACAGACGGACAGCGGAGTCTCAGTAATAGGGTTCCGTTGGTACCCTTTGGGTTCGGAACCCTAAAAAAGATTAGAAAGTTAATTAATTTTATATGTTGTTTTTCATTTTGAATGTTGATTTGATGACTTTAATCACTATTGACATTTGCTATGAGAACTCGTAGGTTTATTTTTAGGATTTTACGTAGTAATGCAGCTCAGTGACTGTGACTCATATCATTAGAACGATTTGAAGACATATTTTTCCATATCTGTGCCATGCGTAGATCTATATCTCAGTTTATTGAACATGATTATAAATTATCTTGAGCATGCATTTTCATTTTACTATATCACATTATATACAAACAATTAAGTGCTATCACGTAGACAGCATAAAGATAAAATATAATTTAAAACAATCACACACTTAGATTTAAACATATCTATAAATCCGCCGTCATATAGTACTTACCACAAATATCAGTATTACAATCCATATCATAAGAATCAGACTATTTAATCATGATGTTCTTACGCAAACTTCGTATATTTACTCGTCTTCGTTTACTTTTACCAATTGCACTCATTTGCTGGTTCATAGTTTTTAGTATATTTTTTAGTAAAAGGCAGTATTTGGAGCCATTTTTGACGCCATGGTATTCTTACGAATCTATGGATTGTCACTACGACTATATAGACGATGTCTTAGACTCAGCGGAAGATAGACTTTATTCACCCTCGTCTAAGTCCATTTATTTTCATGAGACTTCTTGTCGTGGCAATCTAAATGCGAGGCAATCCTGCGCGGTCGAAGCGGCGACAAGAGCGCACCCAGATTGGGATATCCATGTATTGTTTGCAGCTCCCGTGAAGAAGATTGAAGGAAGCATGAAGACTCTACTAGTTTTTAGAAACATCCAATTTGCTAGAGTCCACCTTCAAGACTACGCAAGAGGAACTCCTTTAGAAGATTTAGTGAATAGTGGCGCGTTAAACAGAACTCGTTGGAGAATTTCTCATACTTCTGATGTGCTTCGATACCTAACTTTGTTTAAATTCGGTGGTGTATACTTAGACTTGGATACAGTGGTCGTGAAATCGTTTAACAGTTTAGTGAACAACTGGTCGGCGAGGGAGAGTAATAAGGCGGTGTCAGCTGGTGCTATGTCTTTCTCTAGAGACTGGCTTGGAAGAATCGTTGCTGATATGGCTATAAGGTTAGTAAAGAATTTACCCAGATTCTTAGAGTTATATAGTACTAGCTGTGCCCCGCGATTTTACCCGCGTAGATATCGTTCCCGTGGGAATGTCAGGATAAAAAGTAACCTATGTGATATTCCAGAGTTCTAGGCTATCTACATATCAATCGATTTAGTAGTTTTAGCGTGAAGAGGTAACAAGCATACAAACAAACTTTTGCCTTTATGATATTAGTAAGAACACTCAAAAATAAATTTGCAGAGAATATAAATAAAGTTTGAGGATAATTAAATGCGTGTATGAAAGGGCTTACACTTATATATACAGAATAGGATATATCTACAGATCTTTCTTTAGTCTAATACACAGAGTGTAACTATCCCAATCTTCCATTCTGGCTGTCGCCGAACATTGTGCCGAAAGAAGGATGGCCATGGTCCATACATTATATCGATAGTCAACTGTCAGTAGATTTTTTATTTAGAAGATGTATAAACAATAATTTATTTTTATGCCAAAAATGTCGTGATAGATACTTGTATTAGGAACTGTGTAATTAAAACTCATATTTTTAAGAATAAGTAAGTTATAAGGGAAAATAATGTTGAGGTTAAGCGTGAAGGCGAATGGATAATTAGAGCCTACACGAACATGCCATTCTTTTCTAACATATTGTCCTGTCCAACTGAAAAGAGATACAAATCATTTTCGTTCTGTGATTTAATTCTCTTAATTTTATGTAGCGGTACAGCTAAATAAGTTTCACTATTAAGTAACAGAATATTTCAAGTTTTCAAAAATGTAAGTCGTCAAATTGAGTCAAAATCAAGTTTATTAACTTTTAGCAATTTAATTTCATACGTAATCGAATTAGTACATTTGTATACGCTGGAATTTGTCGAGTCTAATTTCAAGACGGTTCGTGATGTTTCTTGAAAACAGCTTGTAGACGTGACTCAGGAGCGAAATAGATCGGTAATTTTTCAGAAGAGTTTTATCACCCTTCTTAAAGAACCACATGACAATACTCCTGCTCGACGCCTCTGAAGTTCTCCCATCAAAGACGATATTATTAAAGATTTGTTGGAGCTCCTTCATTACAGGTTGTCCACCAGCTTTCAGGAGCTCAGTAGTAAAACCATCCTCTCCAGGAGCTTTTCTATTTTTAAGCTGCTTAAGAGCCATCTCGATTTCGCCTAGTCTGACCTCTGCCAAGTCTTTAGTAAAGTGGCGCGTCAATGTGACTCTAGAATCCTCATTTTCGGGATCAGGTTGAGATGCATGTGAAGCGTGAAGCTAGCCATAGAAGTGTTCAATTTACGAAAGAAGCTCTGACTTGGAAGCATCGACCGTACCACCGACTGTGTTTAACTTTGACTTTCACTCTTTCTTTCAATTACAAAACTTCAGCTTTGAGGTGTTTATTTTCTTTATCGATTTGTTTACGCTTCTCTTTTTATGCATAATATTTCGAGTCAGAATCCATGATTGTCTTTGTTTGTCGGTCCATTTGTTCTTAATTTTTTTCGAGTAGTATTATCATTTGGTGTTCCATCTCTTGATGTATGTATTTACTCGTAAATTTATATTTTGGCGCGTACTCTAGACAGGTTTGATAGAATAATTTAAAAATGCAGTAGTGGCAATACTTTGTATGACAAATTCAATTATAAGGTTGGTAATTTGTTTTGTAGGAGTCTGATTGCTCTTATAACTTTTTCACGAACTTTACTATGCTCACTATTTTGAGGTTAACTTCGAAGATGGGAATTTACTCTTATTTCACCAAAAAAGGTCTGGAACGCACGTTTCACCTTGAGAGATGGAGACTCCATGTTGATAAAAGAAGGTTACTCTACTAGTTGATCTACGGGCTGGATGGACCTACCTAGCTCCGCTGTTGAAGATGATGTACTAGTCATTTACTATAAGTAGCGACTAAATGCTACAGAGTGAGCTGTTTGAACCTATTCAATAATATATATATTCTAGCTCATGATAATACGTAGATGAGAAGCATATACGCTCGTCGTGGCTTCTGGTTCAGAGGATACCTACAAGGAGCACGATGAGCCGGAGTAGTGCCGTATGATTTCCCAATACTGAAGTCCCAATTAACTTTCGATACAAACGTCCCTTCGTCCTGACAGTATTTAGTAATATAGATTAGAAAGTTATTATTAATATATCTTGTAACTAATTTATTTGTTCATATTTCGTCTAGGTTCCTCGGCAGTCGATAGGCTTCCTAATTACGTTACACACTCCCTTAATTTTATGTCTCTTATACCAGCGGATTAGGCTGTACGTTGATATATCAGTCAGTCTGACAGCCATACGTAAAGGATGATTTTGGAAAAACTGTGATAGTTTTAATGTTATTACATTAATTATTAGTATGTGTACCAATATTCGAAACAATCGAGCTACGCAGAGAATAAAAAAATGTATAAGAACAGAAAATGTAACCTTCTATCACACCCTTATAGGGGTGTAATTTCGAAAAAACCTTTCCAAAGAAAGGCTTTCACTAATGGATACCTATATTACACAAAGAACACACCCTATAAATATAATGTATCTAGGACCATGTGGCTTAGGCAGTACGTTGATATATCAGACAGTCATGCAGTCAGTCAGGCAAACATATTAGGGGATGATTTTGGAAAAACTGTGATACCCGTAACTCATTATTGTAATTAAAGAGTATCCTTAATATCTCATATTACTATATAACATCTCATAGTACTGAGCGTTAATATCTCAGTCAGTCAGTCAAACAGTCAGTCAGTCAGTAAGAACTTTGGATTTTATATAGTATAATATAGATTTGATATAAAAATGCTTTTTTACTAATTTTTTTGATGAATATTGATAAAACTAGCTTGTATAAGTATAAATTACCTAGACTATGGTTTGAAATAAGAACGACACGTAGACGAAATATTAAATAAACAAGACATTAAGCGTATTCGAATGAAATAGCTATAAAGATATAACCCCACAAAAATGATGAACACGTGATTATGTATCACGTGTTCATTATGTTTTCCAGAAATAATATGATAAATTAACATCGTAATTTGGTCGGGTCATACATGACAGCTGGTGAAACGTAGATAGGAATACAACCCTCTACGGGGTGAAAGCATTGTTTTAGGAGCCACTAGAACAGGATCTAAACAATAAAATCGCATATGCAGAGAAGGATAAAAAATTGATGTCCGTCTCGCTCTCCCTTACTACTACTACTGATTGTATAGTGTTATCCTTTGCATATGATTATTGTTGTTTTAATGCCAGGTCTATTTAAATACTCCGTCCATGAAATGACAGCACTCCATAGTGACTTCCATATCGTAAATCACCCTTCAGGGGTGAATTTTGAAAAATTCTTTCTCGGAGGGATTTTACATTGTAATAACTATCTGCATACCAAATTTTAAGTGTAATCCGAAACAATATTGATTTTCACACTTTTGTTACCCCAATTCACCCTCTTAGATGTGTAATTTAAAAAAAATGAAACACGTATTTACTCATTTTTTTACTCGAGCACTTGTGTGAAGTTTCGGATAGAAAAGACTATCTAATCTTATTTCTCCATACAAACTTTGAATCCCCATTTCATCCCCTTAAGGGGTGAATTTTGGAAAATCCTTTCTTAGTACACCCCTACGTACTAAGACAAATATACCTTCCAAATTTCAAGTCTCTACGACCAGCGGTTTAGGCTGTGCGTTGTCTGTCAGTGAGTCAGTCAGTCAGTATGTCAGGACAAAGATTCTTATAGTATTAGATAGATTGTGTATTCACAAGCTGACAACGTTAACGGGGAATGTCGTTGCATCCAAGTCGGAGATTCTGTCGGAAGTTGAAGACTTCTACGGCAAGCTCTACGCATTGCATGCTTCAAGGCCCGTACCTGATACTGAGGATTTTACAATCCTCAGTATAACCACCTTAAATCGCAACTTCACAGAAGACCTGCCCGAAGTCAGCCGAGATGAGATCGTGATGGCTCTTAAACAGCTCAAAAATGGAAAGACCCCAGGTGAAGACGGAATTACTACGGAGCTTCTAAAAGCTGCAGGAGCTCCAGCTGTAAGCCAGCTCCAACAGCTCTTTAATTCTATTTTCTTCACTGGGAGAACTCCACAGACATGGAGGAGTTTTGTTGAAGCATGGTAGTTTTGTTTTGCAAAAAAGGATATAAAGCCCTTTTGAAAAACTAGTGCCCGATTTCGCGTCTGAGTTATCACAAACCATCTTGCGCAAGGACTCAACGAGTTCCAACCTACGGAACAGGCCGGCTTTCGAAGCGGATACTGCATTATATCGATACCTCTGGGCTCAAAGGTCGTAAAGGACATTTGGTCGTAAAGGACTTTTTGACACTGTCTTATTCAGTTTTTAATTCTCTATCGATCTCTATATTCCGTTCAACGAAATTCGCAGAAAAATTGCCTTTACGACCCATATTATTCGACACGACAAACAAAGTTTACCCTGAAATTATGGACGTAAATCACAATATGTTACTAGAGTAGTCTCGGCTTCGTAAGTAATAACAGAACACTCTCATTTAATACCAATGACATTAAAAAAATATTAAATTTAAAAACATCAGAGTAAACATTAATCAAAACCATATTAAAAAAGCATAACGACAAAATATTTGCCAGATACTCCATGGAAAACGAAGTAGACTCATTCTGTTATAATAATGCGAAAAACCCCAAGTAAAGGAAATAAGCCAGATGAACAATGAACCACTGATGGATATGGATGCAGTGAAGCAGTTACAGAATAGTAGATTAGCAATAACCACTGCTAAATTTGCAGATCTGATAAATTGAATAATACCTAAAAGATGTTATAAGTAATAGAGGAAACTTCCATGTGACTCTGAGCTACGTGAGTCATGAAGACACACATACAATAGAACAAACGAAGAAGTGTGTTTCGTTGTGTGAACAAAAAAAGGAGGAGTAAATAGATCATCATCACGTTGATTAAAGAAAGAAGTAAAACTAATTTAAAGAGTAAAGAAGAGATAAGATAAGGGGGAAGCAAAAAAATCAAAGGTCAGGAGTAGAGTATTCTGCAAATCACAGGAGATGTCCCAGCATCAGGTCAAACTATGTTTATAAAATAATTATCATTGATATAAGACGATATTGAATTTCATATTGATCAAATGAAGATGATGAGAAGAGATGATGATTATGAGATGTTCGGAGATGATAGATAGAAAAAAAACTCAAAGTCTTAAAACGGCTGAACGGATTCTTTTTAATGCGAAGATATGCATGAAAAGCTAAAAACACCCTAGATTAAGACACCTATTAAACAAAAAAAACTAAATTTAAATCGGTTCATCCGTTTGCGTGCTACAATACCCCAGTCCTTTAAGAACCTAAAAGTTATTATATTTGTCGATAATTCCCTTATTTTATTTAGTTTTGTGCAGTAAAGTGGATTTACGCCCTTATGTAGTAAAATAAGATGAACATTTTAGGGGTGTAAGAAACATTAATTTATAAATGTATAGTCGTAAAGGAAATCTATCTCGGTAAATAGAGCATTTGGGTAATTTTTCAACATTGCTTTAGAAAATACTATAAATTCTAAGTACTTTCTTCCTGGGTTTTATTTAAATAGCTCAAGAAACAAAACTGCGAGAGGAAAAATAAATTTATATTTTTCGTTTTTTGCTTCTCCTGAATAGTCGCTATTTGTCTTTTACGACCTTTGAGCCAAGAGGTATTGAATATTCCGTTCAACGAAATTCGCAGAAAAATGCTTTTACGACCCACATAATTTGACACAATAAACAAAGTTTACCGTGGAAATATGGACGTAAATCACATTTTGTTACCAAAGTGTACTCATTTTGGTAGTAAAGCAAAGTATAAAATAATGCTTTGGCTTAAAAAACATACAAATTATCAATTGTCTTATACCACCTAGGGTGGTTATCATACGTCGACTCAAAAATGTGGATGTAAAGAACATCGTCATTAAAAGTTATCCTATACACCCTTACAATTAAACATTAAAAAAATACAAATGTCCTTTACAACCCAGGATTATTTTAATTCTGTGCCTACATAAATAAATGTAAGTGAGGAATTGTCCCATAAATCCTAAAATATTCAAACAAAACAAATTTAATCTAGACTTACTACCTGATGGATTAATAACATCTTTTACACAAAACCATAAACTTATAATTTTGTGACAGCTAAGTTTACTGACACTAGTATGCATGTGAACATGAAACCTATGAATCTGGAAGATAATTCTGATACCATTTTGCAATTCTCCGCAACAGCCCTCAAACTTACTTTCTACAGTAGCTGAAATTTGTTGCATTCATCTTATACGCGTTCCGAGACATACAAAGATATATCAGATGCTACTCTTGCTGATATTTCTTTCCAGTTACCAGCAATTTTATTACTTTAGGTGGTTTTTTCAACAGGTAGATGAGAATTTTGGTCATGTAATGAATCAGAGTTGAATAATTATTGTACGGATTCCCTCGCAGCGGTCTACATATTTTAAATCGACAAAAGAATAAGACTTTTAAAATTTGATCAATAAGCTAAAAAAACATTCACACCTTTAATCGTCATTATCAGGGTTGCACATTACTGGTATTCTTTATAACCCCTCCAACTAAGCTAAGTATGCTTGTATCTGGAGTGGGTTCACGTCAATAGTGCAATGGGTGGGGTGGGGATAGAACTCACGACCTCTCGATCGCCAGTCTGACACCTTATCCGTTGGGCTATTGCCGCCTGAAAAACTACTACAAAACTCTAGAAAAGGCTTATGTCTACACAGGCCTTTTCTATGGCACACCACTGAGCTCAATCTTCAGCTATTTGTTTCCAACAGCTGCCAGTCACCTTACATATATCATCACTCCACCTAGCCCGAAGGCGTCCTATACTACGTTTGCTGAGCTATGGTCTCCACTGTAGAACTTGACTACTCCAACGATTATCTGTTCTACGTCATATGGGACCAGCCCACTGCTATTTTAGCTTGCTGATCCTTTGAGTTTCTATAACATTAGTTCTTCTGACAGATGACTTCGTTTCGATTTCAATCCTTTAGAGAAACTCCAAGCATAGCCCTCACCATAGCTCGCTAAGTGACTTTAAATTGGTGAACTAGTCGCACTGTTAGTGTCCCCGTCTTGGCTCCGTAAGTAATAATAGGTAGAATGCACTCGTTAAAGACTTTCGTCTTCAGGCTTTGTGGTACCAATAACATTATATAAATATTACATTTAAAAATATCAGAGTATCCATTAATAAAAAGATTTAAAAGCACATTAAGAAAAGCATAAAGACAATATGTTTGCCAAATACTCCATGTAAGACGAAGTAAAGACTTACTCTGTAATAATAATGCGAAAGACCCCAGGGGAAAGAAAAAAAAGCCAGATAAATAATGAACTATTGATTGATGTGGATGCAGTGAAGCAGTTATAGAATAGTAGATTAGGAATAATCGCGGCTAAATTGACAGATCTGATAAAGAAAATGGAAACAATACCTAAAAGATTTTATAATTAATAGAGGAAACTTCCATGTAACTCTGAGCTACGCGAAGAATTGAACGAAACAGACGAAGAGGAAGTTTTTCGTTGTGTAAAGGATAATGAGTAAATAGATCATCAACTTGATTATAAAAACTCACGTTCATTTTAAACTTATAGATTTAAAAACGGGAATTTAACGTGACTTACGTGATGTCGCTGTATCGAAATCGCGTAAGTCACGTTAAATTCCCGTTTTTAAATCTATAAGATCATCAACTGTTTTTAACGTTGATTTAAGAAAGAAGTAAAATTAAATTTAAAGAGTAAAGAAGAGGAGAGTAGATTAAAGGAAAGCAATAAAATCAATGGTCAGTAGTACAGCATTCTACAAATTACAGGAGATGCCTCAGCATCAGTTCAAAACTAACATATTTTTACAATAACGTTTATGTAAGAGGATACTGAATTTCATATTGATCGGATAAAGATATCATGATGATGATGATGATGATGATGATGATTACGAGATGATAGAAAAAAAACCTCATAGTCTTAAAATGACTGAACGGATTCTCATTAATGCGAAAATATGCATGAAAAGCTAAGAATACTCTCGATTTAGACACCTATCAAACAAAAAAACTAAATTAAAATTGGTTTATCCGTTGGAGTGCTACGATACCCCAGACAGATAAACACTTTAGACTTATAATACCCCTTCTTTTTCGGGGGTTAAAATACAATAGTATGCTCATAATTACATACAAAATTACAAAATTCATTAAATTCTTAAGTTTAATCATTACTTTATCCTTACATAATGCCTTAGCGGGTAATCCTTAAGAACCTAAATATTATTACACTCGTCGATTATTCCCTTATTTTGTTCAGTTTTGTGTAGTAAAGTAGATTTACACCCTTATGCAACATCATAGTATGAACATTTCAAGGGTGTAAGGAACATTAATTTATACATTTATGGTCGTAAAAGAAATCTATCTCGATAAATATAGCATAAGGGTAATTTTTCAACACTGCTTTAAAAAGTACTGTAAATTCTAAGCACTTTCTTCCTAGGTTTAATTTAAATAGCTCAAGAAACAAAACTGCTAGATGAAAAATAATTTTATTTTTTTAGTTTTTTGCTTCTCCTGAAAAGTCACCATATGTCCTTTACGACCTTTCAGCCCAGGGGCCTTATTCAGTATGGCCATTTTAAAGTCTTACCGTGCCGTGTTACGTTATCTCCACGTTATGGTATTCTCTATGCCAATTAAAACGCGGTAGGGTACGGTTATGAGCGCGTTTTGAGCTGTCAAAATATCGTGACATATGAGGACGTGTAACGCGCGCGTTTTGTATAATTTACCTATCGTGTGGCATACAGAATACAATTTTTCAATAACGTGACGTGGCGCGATAAGGAACGCGTCATCACATTGGTCATACTGAATCAGGCCCCAGAGGTATCGAATATTCCGTTCAACGAAATTCGCAGAAAAATGCTTTTACGACCCACATAATTTGACACAATAAACAAAGTTTACCGTGGAAATATGGACGTAAATCACATTTTGTTACCAAAGTGTACTCATTTTGGTAGTATTGCCAAGTCGTAGTGATATATCGAAGTGGTGAAATGTCTGTATAATGCCGTAAAGGTGACCGTACATGTACAGAAACAGCAAACTAAGCATATCCACCTGCGTCGCGGAGTGAAACAAGGGGATGGTATATCCCCGAAACATCAACGGCAAGTACATATCTCACTTAAGATTCGCAAATGACATCGTTATTATGGCAGAGACGCTGCAGGACCTACAAAGAATGTTGAATGTTCTAGCTGATTCTTCTCGTTGCAGCGATCTCCGGATGAATTTGGATAAAATTAAAGTCATGTACAACGAGCAAGTTGTTCCGGAACCGATTGCCGAAGATGGTATCGCACTCCAAGTTGTTACGCAGTATGTTAACCTAGGGCAGACGCTCCAACTAGGCAAACACTAGAAAATCCACATAAAAATTCAGCCAGGCTGGGCAGCATTTAGAAACTCCGTTGAGTCTTCTCGTCGCCTATACCGCATTGCCTTAAGACGAAAGTCTTTAATCAGTACGTCCTACTCGTCATGACATACGGAGCCGAACGCTCACGGTTCGACTAGTCCACCCACCAATTTAAAGTCGCTCAGCGAGCTATGAAAAGAGCTATGCTCGGTGTTACTCTGCGGCATCGAATCTGGAACGAAGTTATTCGCCAGAGAACCAAAGTGATCGACAGCGGATTAGCAAACTGAAGTGGCAGTAGGCTGGTAATATCTGCCAGTTTTTTTTCCTGGGTCAAAAAAAAAAAGGACCGTTGGGGTAAACTGGTTCCAGAGTGGAGACCGTGAATCGGCAAACGTAGCGTAGGATGTCTTGTGACCAGTTGGAGCGACGACATTCGCAAGGCAGTGGGCAGTAACTGGAAACAATAAGCCAAGGATCGAGCTCATTAGCGTGTCTTGGGAGAAGTCTTTGTCCAGCAGTGGACTGATACCGTCTGATTATGATGATGATGATTGTGTTTCAGAGACCTAGCAGCCAACTTTCGCGGGGACACTTGGGGCCACAACGGTCCCGGCGTCATCACCCGGGTCCTTAAAAGTATGTGTTCTACTGAAGACGTGGCTGCTATGAACGCTGAAACTTGCAGTGGTATGTTTATGTATTAACTAGAAACGACCCGCGGCTCCGCCCGCATTAAAAACTCTTTTAATTTGTTTAATTATTTTTTTTGGTATAAAATTTTCTTTCAAAAAAGCATCAAAAAATAATTAGCTAAATCGGTCCATCCACTTTCAAGTTATAGCGTAAACAAAGGAAATAGGGATTCATTTTTATAAAACTTACTAAACCATATGATGTTTAACTTTGTCAGCCTTTTTCACCCCCTCAGAGGTGAAATATCGAAAAAGCCTGTAACGCGTATTTACTTATTTATTTACAGAAGTACTTGTGTGAAGTTTCGATGAAAAAAAAACTATCTGATTTTATTTGTCCATACAAACTTTGAACCCCCGATTCATCCCTTTAAGGGATGAATTTTTGAGAATCATTTCTTAGGGGATACTTACGTCATAATAACTATCTACATATCAAATTTCAGCGTAATCTGTTTATTGGTTTGACCTTTGTGTTGATAAATTAGTCAGACAGTTAGTCAGTATCGTTTGCCTTTTATATATACAGAAGATGGAATGATATAGCTGGATCGATTATATCGAGGTATACTTACTTACCGACTTCCAAAAAGTAGAAGATTCTCAATTAGTCAGTATGTTTATCTTTTGTATGTTTGTTACTCTATTACTCCGCCAACGGTGAACAAATTCGAAAGATTATTTTTCATGAGTAGGGTAAATTTCCACGGTGATCTCATTCTCATTCACAATTAATTTATATTTGATAAGTATCTCCAGAGATAAGGAGATAAACAGCTCAAACTTGCTAATGAAACTGAATCGCGGTATGTGAAGTCACTATGACATATTGTTTTGGTATAAAATCTTATCCGATATTAAATTCAGCATGAACAAAGATAATTATTCAGTCGCAGTAAATTAGCAAACAATCAGCTGATGAATAAGTTGTCTCACATAATCGTGAAACCCCCATTATCCGTGTTAGTAAGAGGCGAACATTTTTATTTTTAATGTGTGTGCGCAAAGTGTGAATACGAGAGTCACAGAAAAGTTATACCTAGTTACTACGTAACATGTTACATACATACATAAAATCACGCCTTTTTCCCGTTAGGGTAGGCAGAGACTACTTCTTTCCACATGCTACTATCTTGGCATACGTCTTTCGCTTCTTCCATTTTCATGAGCGCCTTCATACATGCTCGCCGGTTATAACGTACCGAGTTAGTGGTACGGTAACGTGTTAGTGCGTCCATATATTTTGTGCTAATTTGGTATATCTTATACCCTAAAAACAAAATTATTACATGTCTCAAAATAAGTTTACGCCCTTGCTATATATTAAGAATCGATATTCAAATTGGGGTGTCCGAGGTCTTGCGCTTATTAAGCCGGGTTCCCACGGCCCGTTGTTTCACAGATCAGATCGCGCCTTTACACGCCGACAGATCGTGGGAACGGTGGCATCCGATGAGGCCTGTGTTCGCCTGTCGTCGCCCGTCCGATCCGTCGGGAGTCGGTAAGTTCAAAGGCGCGGCGCGGCGCGGCGCGACGGTGCCTGTAGCGGCCTGTACGGGCGCGCCTGCGTCGGTTCATTTCACCTGGGACAGCGCGTGCGCGTACACGCACAGATGTGTGCACACACACACACACACACACACATGGCGGTAACGACAGGCGGATACAGGCCGACACACACCGTTGGAATGGCTCGGCGCGAGACGTAATCAGCCGCACAGGCATCCACAGGCGTGGCGCGATCCGGCCTGGCCTGTAATAACACGGGCCGTGGGAAGCCGGCTTTATGTTACACGTTGTATATTTTATAGGTAATCAGTAAAATTACAGGGCGTAGAGCGTTTAGATGTCTAAGTATTATAAGTGCTATACAGTGACACTTAAAATACTGCAAATTCAGAGTTGTGCATGTCAATGTCTAAATTCAGAGTTGTGCATGTAAATCTATTTTTTTTATTTTTTTGGATAAAAATTGTCTGAAGTACTGAAACATGCACTGCGTTGCGGGTGCACGTAATTGTACGGTTGGCAATCCTACATTAATCAGGGGAATTAAACATGTGTTTTAAGTGTGACGTTCGACGTCTAGATGAAAGCTGAATGGCTCAATACCTTTGTTTTTTTTTGTAAATTCAAAGCAATCAGTTATGTTTCTGTTACATCTATAATATTTTTTATTGAATATTATGTATTTAATGTTATTTGACGTGTGTAAGTGCTTATTTTTAATTTGCCGATATACTGAATATTTATATATTAAGCATTTGCTTTGACTTTTGGCTTTTTTGAATATACCTATTATTGGCAGAGTACATAGTTTAGTACCGTGTAACCGTCTTGCTCTAATACCTGTTATTATAAAAACACTTTGCTTTAATTTAGGGTTGATTAAAAACTTGCAAACAGTTTATACAACCTTTTTAAGCAAAAATACCTATCAACGTGTTTTATTTCAGGATTCGAAGTCTACGCTCCTGATTTATTCTATCCAATCAGATGGCAAGATGCCCGCTACTACTTCGAGCCAGGGGTTCTAGAGTCTCCCTACGTCTACCTTTACCACGTTTGGAACCAAAAGACTAGTGACACTGAGCTTCTAGAAAATTCTCGATACGCCAACCTCGCTAAACGGTACTGCCCGATGATTTACGAACAACATGGGGAAGAGTTCGGTGTGAAATAAAGCCAAAAATTGAAGCTTGTCAGAAAATTATTTGAAAATGTTATTTTTTAAGTTAGTAGTAATTATATTTTTATTTAAATATTTACTGTTATTTTTTACACCGAACTGGGTAGCTCTTGACAACTATCTCACCTGATGTTAATATCAGTTACTGCATTTTTAAATGTTTACATTGATGTCATTATACAATGAGAGTGAATGAGCTATTTTTAGGTACCTATTATTATTTGCTTTGTAAGATGTTGGTAAAATATATTTCATTGTATGAAGACATAATTAATATGGTTGGTATATTTTCAACCGACTTCCAAAAAAGAGGAGGTCGTCTGTATGATTTTTTTTTGTATGTATGTTACGCGATTACTCCGATAATTTGTAAACCGATTTGAATACTTTTTTTTTAATCAGTAGGGTACATTTCCAAAGTGGTCCCATTGTAATTTTATCGAGATCTTATAAGTATCTCCAGAGATATTACAATAAACGTTTCAAACTTTCTACTAAAACTGACTCGCGGGGCATGGAAGTCGGTTGTTTTAGTTTTTAACTATCTTAATTATAGTATAATGGATTCAAAGAAATATTTTAAATTATTTTGATAACATTTCATTCATAGATAGTACGAAATCTCATCATCTTGGCTATGAATTTGTGCAGCGTGATATCATGCCTGATCTATAGGATGAGTATGAGGTACGGCACCCGCCAATTATGGCTCATTTCAAAATATAAAGGCAGATGGTGACTTGTGTAGCGTTTTCCCCGTGTATTTGGGGTTAACGTATGATTAAGGGTTCTTAGTTGCCTAAGGAACGTTCCTGATTGAGAATAAAACAACAAAATTCCATACAAGATTTTATTAGAATTTATATAAAACAAAACGAAACTTATCTTTACCCACCACCGGTTAACGAGAGTTTAGGTACCACCACCGCTTAAAACTAAACTTAAATCTACCGATTAGACCGGCCTAGGGCCTTCTGGGTCGGTGTGTCGTCTCACAATATATTCTGAAAACTTTGGGAGTCCGATGGAAAGAACTCCCGAAGCTTCCACTGATTGTCGCCAACCGCCAGAGGTAATTTACAAACACATTCCTTAAATCTAATCCAGTTGAAAAGTTGAAGACCTGTATGTGACAGCACAACAGAACCGTCCGTAAAATTAGGATCGGTTGAGGTAATCCGTGTATACCTGGCTTAATCTTAACTATATTTTCAATAAGAACTATAATGTCGGTATAAATTATAAATGCAACTAAGTGATTCGCCCAGTCGAGTTATAAGAAAGCCACCGTCATGCCTACATTGGTTTTTACCATGCCTGAAGGACAAGCGATGACGAGATAGGATTATAATTATTTAACGTTTTAGTTGTTGTACCATTTCCTATAATTAAAATGAAGGGGTGATTTAATGGGTGAGTCCGATGAGGGGTGAAGACAGAATCTCCCTTGGGGGGTTCTTTCGATGATGGTGTTATGATGAAGTGATGATAATGATCACCCGGTGAACCGATGATAAAATTGAATGCGGCATTCCACTAGGTGTGGCCAGGGGTGTGGTTGATATGAAATATGGCACTCCCTGGTTGAAATATGGTGAGGTAGTACCTTAGCACAGGCTGACGGGGTCAGGTGAGGAGAATACCCTCTTAGGTGTAGGCTGGCGAATCGGAGGTTGTCTCCCGCTTGGACACAGTTCACGGGCGTGTCGGGGCTATCTCGCCGGAATCCCAAGTGGTCGGCCCGCTAACAAGGTATGTAGAGCCCCCCTTTCGGGGTTTGTGAGGAACTTTAAACACTTTTTAAGGCGCTTCGGGAAGCTCGGAAGGTAGCCGATCCTTTCACGTTCGGTTCGGGAAAGAAAACCAAAAAGAAGCTTCCCTGCTCGTACAAACTCGGGGTGTGTCCCAGTCGCGTGAGGGGACACGACCTCTTCATATTATCGACTTTGTCGATGTATCGACAGAAAGACGGTCTTTCTTAATTTAAATTAAGATTGGTACAAATGGTACCGGAAATATAGGGTATTATTACGTATATATTACGTATTCGGGTTGAGATATTCTTTCAATCGGTTTCCGGAGATGAAAAGAATAAACTCAATTTACTTTATCGTAATGAATTTCATATACCGGATGAATCCAATGCCTAGCCGAGCAGCAAATACGGCTGTGTGCCATACATGAGACTTAATGGATCGCCTCCTTAGTTACTAATCGAAGCCTCTAGACCATATATGCTAGTGTGTGTGGTCACGGTGTTCTTCCGTGCGCCCTCGAGAGTTACCAGTATCAAAAGGTTGGCACTGCTTCGGGAGAATTCAGAAGTTATCACCGATTTTTAGGTCTCGGAGCGGACTTAGTTTGGGGTGGGGTAAAGGTATGACGAGAGGTCACGCGAGAGGTGAGAATTTAAGAGGGAACGATTAGGTAAGTTAGATTTCGGACTTTTACATGTTTCCGAAGAAACATAGGGGAGATTTAACGATGGTAGTAAAATAGGGAGTGGATGATAAAGCATGCGGTTAGAGACCACCGGGACTTGATGAATCGATTAACCGTAAGTAGTACTTATTAACGCGGTTTTTAAGAACCTACCTTAATTATTTTTATAGGGAAACCCATCGGAGAATATGACAACTTTATTTTGTTATCGATATTGGGTTTTAGACCCCCTCACCATTTCAATGTGTGAGTTTTTGTTGACAGTTGACAGTTCGTATAAGAATAGTTGACAACGTCACTTTGATTCATGGACTTAGTAATAGGATTAGACGAACACGCGTTCAAAGAAGGTGAACGGTGTACTTTTTCTTAGTCTATGATTCCAAATCAGCGCCCCCTGCCTTAAGACAGCAGAACTAACGTTACATACCGGCCGTCGGTCGATGTGAATCGCTAGCCGTAATACAAGCTGCATTTTATGTTCGTTGTTTTCGCTCCCGTTGTCTGTCTGTTCGGACAGATGGCGCCAAAAAGCCGTGCTTTATTGATTAGTATTTGTGATGATTAATCGGATTCCCGTATTCTTACGTTATTAAAATGGAATTCGTATTTTGGAATGGTTTCCCATTTAGGAATTATTATTTGAGAAGCATAGATTGCATTTAATTACGGGTTGTTGCTCAATGGTCCGCCAGGTGGCGCGACCAGTTGGGGAAACTTGACCTAAGTGATGGAAGAGAAGTATCGAGTAAAATTAGTAGATGGCGTGGAAATAAAAGGTTTAATATAATATGGAAATTATTTGTATTTTATGGTTTGATTTTATTTGGATTTAAGGGAATATCTAGTTATATTTATGGCATTTAGGAAGTAATGAAGATTCGAATTTTATCAAAAAACGACGTTACACTTGATATACACAGAATGTGAAGATATACACAGAATGTGAATGAAGGCGGTTACAGTCCGGCAAGTATAACTTGGCGTGCCTGTGCGCCACTGTGCTTTTACTTTGTACTTTGATAACAGTTTCTCTTAAACCACTTTTAATTACTTTTGGCATTATTGAACTATTTTAATGTAGCAGATTTATCAACAATAATGTCGCGGTAATCTCTCAAACGTCAAACTCACAGTTTCAAATAAAAGAATTAGTTCCAAAAACCACCACCGCCAAGTTATACTTGTGGCACTGTATATTGGCGCTGAGAAGCAACAATGGCGTTTCGAAAGGTGTGCTGCACTTTTACTAAACACACACTTCGATCTGTAGGGCTATTCTTTGAGCTAGTTTACGCATCTCGCAAGCGGAAGCCGCGGTGAGATTTGAATTGCGTACTACGAATTTCAAATCGTAACACGATTGTAATACGGTTGAATTAATCTAGCTTACAGAATAGCCCTACAGTTGGCGGATAATTTTACTCAACCTTTGATTGCCGCTGTGTCAATATCTTATGTTGTATTATACTAATTACCCGGATTATAAAGTATCATGTAAAGTATCAAGCATTACTCAATGATTAATTTTCAATCATTATGTAAAATAGTAAGGTGTAAAATAAAATTGAATTAAAAGTCAACATTATGGCTCTGATAAGGCATACGCGAGCGGACCGATCTATTAATTATACACTTTTTTATCAAAATGTTGCTTTACTCAGAAGACATGATTCTAGGTTTTTATAATTGTTGGTTATTTTTTTTCACTTTTAATGTCGTCTGGGAGTTTGCTATAAATGTTTACAGCCATTTTATTAGAATCTATACTATGAATTTTAAGCTTAAAACTTAGCAGAAGTATAATTATAAACATAAGTATATATATATAACGGATCGAAGCCAGTGCAAAGATCCTTGCGATCCGATCCATCGATCCGTTCTCGAGATGCGTTATAGTATCGTATCCACGGCACGGATCAGGCTCTATAGGTAAAGGCTTTTAAAAGATTTTCGCACTGTATTGAATCAGATTTAATCTTAATTAATGATTAAAACATATTTTTTCGTTCATTTTGTACTGACCATGAATGAGCCAGTTTTATTGATCTCAAACCTTGCACTAACTCATTGAAACTCAGTAAAAACTACAATACAAACGTGAACGAAAAGAAAACCAAAGAAAGAATACATAGAAAACTTTATACGAGCTTGATTCTCCAAGTTAAAAGACGCTCTGCGGCGTCTTTCAACTTCGGTACTACAAGGTATTCGTAGCAAATATCTACAAAGTATTCTCGTTGCTACGATAGCTACGGTGATACTGATCTAAGATCCGATTAAAACGACCTTCACTCATCAGCTGTTTATCGAATGATGTTTTTTTTTTCTTTTTTTTTCAAGGTCCTGAGTCAACATGATAAAAAGATATGGGCGAATTTAGATTTTCACGAAAACTTGCAAGTACCAAAATATACCTTAATTTTCAACTTTTGTTATTTTACGGATTTTTTCCTTTACTTGTGCTGTACCTACTTTATTTACCTTGCTTTTAACCAGAATTGACAATTCTAGGTTTTGGACCCAAAACCTATAGGGTACTTCCGGTTGACCTAGAATCATGAAATTTGGCAAGAAGCAAGGTCCTTATAGCACAAATAAAGGAAAGATTACAAAAAATAAAAATTAAGGAGTCCCCATACATACATAAATTTGGGCGAGTCCAACTCGACTTGGCCGGTTTTTTGTGTATCGATATATCTATATACAGAATGTAGCGTAAACAGTAGTCAAGCCGTCACCTGTGGCTGGAGAGCTTCATTACTGATCAGAAAATCAAAATTTGTGTTTAGTAAAAGTATTATAGTTATCGAGTTTTTGACCATTTACAAAATACAAAATTGTATTATAATTACACCCTCAGTGACTCTTTTCGATGACATGTCCACAAATCGAGGTATTTTTAACCGACTTCACAAAAAAGAAGGAGGTTCTCAATTCGTCTTTATGTTTTGTTTTTTTTTTGTGTGTATGTTACGCGATTACTCCGTCAATTGTGAACGGATTCAAATGATTATTTTTTTAATAGGTAGGGTACGTTTCCGAGGTGTTTCCATTTTAATTTCATCGAGATCATTCTGATTAGTATCTCCAGAGATATGGAGATAAATACCTCAAACATAGGTAATGTACTGGTGTTAGAAGAAGACTAAAAAATATGACCTTGAATAATGTTTTTACATCTTTCTTCACGTTGATTTTGGTTTTTCACAGATATTCTTACGGTTACTGTGAGCGAGATAGAAACAAAGGTGGGGAGAATTAATTTGTCTTCACAGGAATGTTCTACCGGGCAAAGTCTAATTAGGGTGTAAAGTTAGTTAATTTTTTTTGACATGACATGACGTTTGGCTAAGATGGCGGCCATATCAGTCCCGACACTGTATCGACACAGTATCGACACTGCATACATAACCAAATAACTCAGAATTATGAACGTACTTTGTACCAACCAACGCAAAAAAAAATTATTAGCGTAATACCACAGATTATATAATAGTTACTACGTAAATAATACTTTGCGTTGTTAGGTTGGCTACACAATGCTTTCATAATTCGGGTATCAACAATGTAGGGAAGTGCCAACTCTTATAACGTAGTAGAGTGATTCAGTGGTGTGGACCATATGGCGGGAATTAATGTTAATAATCGCAAATAATACTTTTTAATATTCATTTTGGAATACAACTAGTCTCTATCCAATAGACTTGGCTGGCACCGACTAATAGATAAGTGGGTAGCGCTTATAAAAATTATATTGAGTAATTTATTTTTCGCTTTTGAGTGCCTGTTTGTGGTTATGAAGTCGGTTTTTTTTTTTTTTTATGTATCTATATTGTTTTTTTAGGGTTCCGAACCCAAAGGGTACTCGTACCAACGGAACCCTTTTACTGAGACTCCGCTGTCCGTCTGTCTGTTTGTCTGTCTTTCCGTCTGTCACCAGGCTGTATCTCATGAACCGTGATAGATAGACGGATGAAATTTTCACAGATGATGTATTTCTGTTGCCGCTATAACAACATATACTAAAAACAGAACAAAGTTGAAAATTAAAGGGTGTTGAAAACAAAAAAAACGTGTGTTTACTATTGCCCCTATATTAGTAAATAGTATTAATTACCTACCTTTGTGTTAACGTTCACTTAGTTGGTGTTAGAAGTTCGTTAGATATTTGTTAGATGGCGTTGTAGTTAATAAGCATGTTTGGTATTGACACGGTAATATAATATAATATTTATTATACTGCGGTTCGGAACCCTCCATGTGCGAGAACAAAAGTCTGACTCGCACTTGGCCAGTTTTATTTTGAGAAATACTCTTGGATAAATGCGTTGTCAAATGTTTACCAACTTTTTTAAACCGTTGCCTTGATTTTTGTATTATTAAAAAATTTGATACAAAATTTACTGAAAGGTAACTGAAACTTTCAGCGCCTGCGGTGTAAAAATAATGTATGGAAACAATGTGCGACTACTTTACAATAAATTTTCGTATTTCATTGAGAATCCAAAAGGACATAAAACAGGGTATCATCATCATCATCATCATCAGCACAACAAAAAATCCTGTTAAAGAGAACAAGGGCAACGACAAAGAGGGCTATTTTTTCCAAATAAGGAAATGTAACTTTCATTAATAAATTAACAAATAAAATGATTTATGGTAAAGGAACTGTGGATATTAAGACAATAAAAAAGCCACCAGCCGAGATAGTGGTCAAACGCCAGCCTATTTATTGGGTAAGAAAAAATAATAAGAGACGGTTTAATTTAAAATCACTCAATCACTATTATTTGGAGCGAATTGGAGTTTAATATTGTCTTTAGGTAACCTTCTTCTGTCTCTAAATCCAACAAAAACATCTTCTAAATTTTTTAATGCATAAAATAGGGTGCATAGATATGGCTACGCGTTGGAAATTAAACTTCCTATTTTATTCAATTTATAAACTGCATTAATTATTTTTTTGTAGACGTAACTCCTTTTTTAACCGACTTTAAAAAAAGGAGGAGGTTTCTCAATTCGAACGTATATATATATATATTTTTTATGTTTGTTCGCGGCTAACTTCGCCGTTTATGAACCGATTTTGATTATTCTTTTTTTGTTCGAAAGGAGATATCCCAAGTGTAGTACCATGGTAATTTTATCGAGGTCTGATAAGTATCTCCAGAGATATCGAGATAAACATCTCAAAATTGGTACTGAAAATGAATAGCGCGGCATTGAAGTCGGTTCTTTTTTAGTTTTTAAACGATATTATTAGGGTTCCGTACCTCAAAATCATCATATTATATTGTATTAATTTTCAATTATAAGCAAGTTCCCTAAGCGTGGTAATCAAAATGACAAAGAACCTACGATGCACTCTCTATGCAAATACGGCAGTAAAGTAGTAATTAGTGCTGCACACAGCCACAAACTTTACTGTTATTATACTCCACGAGAATAGCTTCACATTTTATACTAGTAGGTATATTTTAGTAAATGTTATCTAATGGTAAATTATATATTTGTTTTTTTTATTGTTATAGATACCTATACAAAAAAGTAAAGTATCTATATATCTATATATATTCGTGAAAAGTAAAGTATCTATATATCTATTGTAAGAGGGGATCTAAATATGGCGCCAGTTCCTAACTTGGCGGCATTCAGTACTGGACTACCTGAAGCGGACGATGACTAACTTCACTGCGTATTAGGGACCTCTTGCGTTGCGGGCGTGTGTGCGGACATTAATTAAATTACGATTGATATTTTGATGTTTAGATTTAGGTTTTTCTGTATTACATAATTTAAGGGACTTAAGTTGTTTACCTTATTAGTGCCGCTTCTGATATTTGGAATATAATTTCCTTATATCAGAAGTGGGATAATGAAGAAAACTCACGGCCTTTATTCGCTAAGAGCTATCTGACATATATTTCTGTGTTAAAAACGTGTTTAGTGCAGTGTTTCTTTGTGATGGTGAACTTTAATTTTGTGTTTTTAGTGTCTTATAAGTAGTGGTTACGCAGTTAGGAAGTACTCAGTGTAAATGTCAGGCCATAGTCGAGATGCGATTACATCATGCCCGGTAACCCGAGATCGCTTCGTAAGCGTTCGCGCACCTCTCGGTCGCTATCACGGGGAAGTACCCGAAGTACTTCTAGCACTCGTCGCTCCCGTGATCAAGGTCGGGAAGTTACTAATCGTAGCCGTAGGCTACGTTCGCCTTCTACGCGATGTAGCCGTAGATACTCTCGTAGCAAGTCTCGTGAGTCGGTGCGTGAAATGTTAGGCGATATTATAACGCGATTAAGTGCTATAGAAGGTGATAATAAGAGAAAGCTAACAATTCCTTCTCGTCCTAACAAATCGAATTTAAAAAGCAGTATTGATATTTGCGAAAAGAAGGACGGTGTGACACCCCCGGGCACACCACCTCTTAGAAGCCGATCAATCGGTCGCGATAGAGTTGTTGAATGTCAACCAGTTGACGGGCCGCCATCAGTAGAGCCTGATAGTGTTGCATCTTCGGATCCGATAACAGATTCTTTTAGTAGTGCGATACGGTCATTAAATACTGCGGTGCGATCTAACCAACCATACTTCAAATATTATGTTTCTTTGAAGTGTTTCACACTTTATATTTCCGTCCCGTCGGTACGATGAAATTTTGGATTGTGTTTAACAATTTACAACCATACTTCATCTCAAACTTTGACCCAAGCATACACGATATTGATGTTTGGTGCAAAGAAGTAGATAGAGCCAAAGTGGCTAATAACTGGAGCGATAATGAATGTTTGTCTAGAATTGGAAATTGTCTTAAAGGTAATGCGCGAACTTGGCTCAACGATTGGGTCACATGCGATCGTAGCTGGACCAATTTTAAAAAGGATTTTATACCACTGTGTCCCAGAAAAGTAGACATAGCTAATATACTTTTCGACGTTATGAAAAATAATTCAGATGACTATCCAACGTATGCCGATTACGTGCGTCGATCGCTGCTACGTTTACGAATTGTTACTGGTTTGAGTGATGAATTAATTTCTGCCATAGTTATTCGAGGTATTACTGATCCCCAAATTCGAGCGGCTGCAACAAACGCAAATTTATTGTCAAACGATTTAGTAAAATTCTTTTCAATTTATGTGAAAAATAATCCCGGTACTTCTAAAAACGGACCTAATCCATTTAATCATACTCGTCATACGTGACAATTTTAAAGTGAAGCGTACTGATATTGTGAGAAAACGGCGATATGAAGACAAAAAATGCTTCTCCTGTGGACTGCCTGGCCACGTTCTTGCGAATTGTCACAAACGTATTAAGCTCAGTTCAAATGCAATTAACTCGCAACCTCAGATATTGTCTAGTGAAATAAAAGCAGAACCTTGTTCATTTTGCAAAAAGCCAGGTCATAGAGTAGAAACTTGCTTCGCCAAAATTAAATCCTAATCTCGGAACAAAAATAATGTAAATTTTTGCAACGAAGTAATGGATATTGGTAAAAGTGATGTCATAGTGGCTGTAATTCAAGGTATACCGATAGACGTATTGATCGACAGTGGATCAACAATATCCCTCATTTCATCATCACTATTAAAACATTTTGACGTTGCCCGAAAACCGGCATTTCGCATTTTGAAGGGTAGTGGAGGTCAAGAGATAGAGTCCACTTGCTATATAAGTTTGTCAATTGAATTTGATGACGTTACTTTAGAAGTTGATTTGTTCGTAGTAGCAGCTGAATATATGAATACTCCAGTTATAATTGGGACAGATGTGTTGAACCGCGGTGATATTACTTATGTTCGAACACGAGAACGGCAATGCATCACTCGTGGTGTTACGGGACCTGCTGCTGTTTTAAATGTTGAGTCTAATGAACCCATTAAAACAAGTCTTGTTGGCGACGATTTAGATAAGTTGACATCTATTATTGCTGAATTCTCTAACCATTTCATAACGGGTACAGCTAGTTCAACAGTTAAAACCGGCATGTCCATTAATCTCAACAGTGACACGCCCGTCAACTACAGACCCTACCGGTTATCACAAGATGAAACATTACGCGTTCGTGAAATTGTTAAAGATTTGTTGGATAGCGGTATTATACAAGAGTCTGAATCAGAATACGCCAGTCCTATCCTCCTAGTAAAGAAAAAAAAATGGTAAAGACCGTATGTGTGTAGACTTCCGTAAATTAAATGAAATCACAGTCAAAGACCATTTTCCCCTGCTGTTAATAGA
This sequence comes from Cabera pusaria, assembly GCA_954871355.1. NCBI lineage: Eukaryota > Metazoa > Arthropoda > Insecta > Lepidoptera > Geometridae > Cabera > Cabera pusaria. The sequence goes on from OX940890.1 coordinate 4,378,689, forward strand.
TGATTGCATAGATCGCTTAGGATCTCATAATTTTTTTACGAGCCTTGATATGGCAACTGTGTTTCACCAGATTTGTATGGAAAAAGACTCAATCCCGCGGACAGCTTTTGTTACCCCAGAAGGCCATTATGAGTATTTGAAAATGCCATATGGTCTGGCTAACGCCCCAGTAGTTTATCAACGAATAATTTCGAGCACTCTTCGGGAACTCATCAATTCTGGTAAAGTCATTGTTTATATTGATGATGTGCTCATACTTAGTAATTCTGTTAATGAGGGTCTTGAAATACTACGAAATGTTCTGCAAACTCTGACTATTTTCTATAAACATCAGTTAATGTTCATTTCTCTCCACTAAAATTGAGTATTTAGGTCGACTAATTAGTCGGGGTCAGGTACAGCCGAGCCCACTTAAAGTAAAAGCTCTTGTCGAAGCGCCTGTGCCAAAAAAATTTAAAGCAAGTGCGCCAGTTTTTGGGCTTGGCGGGGTATTTTAGAAAATACATAGCCGGATTTGCATCTAAAGTAGCGTACATAGCACACCTTACAAAAAAAGGTGTCCCATTTCATTGGAGCGCTGAACAGGAAACTGCTAGAAAAAGCATAATAGAGCATTTAACAAGTGAACCCATTCTTTCAATTTATAATCCAACGTTGCCCATTGAGGTTCACACAGACGCCAGTTCAATTGGCTACGGGGCAGTTTTACTTCAAATACATAAAACAGGTCACAAGCATGTAGTAGGGTATTTCAGTAAATTGACCCAAGTAGCTGAACCAAATTACCACTCATATGAGTTAGAAACTATGGCAGTGGTAAAAACCCTACAAAACTTCAGGCATTATCTGATCGGTATGACTTTTACTGTAGTCACAGACTGCAATGCTCTTAAACAAACACAAAAAAAGAAAGATCTGCTACCAAGAGTAGCCAGATGGTGGATGTATCTGCAGGATTTTAACTTTTGTCTCGAGTAGCGTAAAGGTACTTCTATGTCACATGTAGATTATTTGAGTAGAAACCCTGTAAATGTAGTTGAGATTCAGAAGCCTCGTAATTGGGCTCAAATAGCACAAGCTGAAGCTGAAGAAACGCAGACTCTCATTGAGCAGCTGAACGATGGCAAATTAGATTCGAACCAACATGAAACACATAATAATCTTCTCTATTATAAATACACACCAATTGGTGAACAATCGCGTCTACTATGTTATATTCTTAAAGGTCATCGACTTAGCTTGCTTCGTGTGTTTCATGATGAGCACGATCATCACGGAGTCGACAAAACTTTGGACTTTATAAAAAGACATTTTTGGTTTCCCGGTCTAAGACCATTTGTTCAAAAGTACATAGCTCATTGCGTCGTATGCATGTCCCAAAAAAAAATGCCTCGTGCACCGCATCAGCCGATTCATTCTTGGGAAAAACCAGATTGCCCTTTTGATACTGTACATGCAGACGTTTTAGGTCCTCTTCCAGAGTCTAATGGACACCGATATGTCCTCATCATCATTGATGCTTTTATAAAATTCTGCCTTTTGTATCCCATGATTAGACAGGATACATCTGAGTTGAAGTGTCATTTCTTACACGCTATTTCTCTATTTGGTTCGCCAAAACTAATCGTCGCCGATCGAGGGCGAATGTTTCAAAGCACAGAGTTTTTGAGTGAAATGAATGAGCTTGGAAGTGATGTCCACTTAATAACACCCGAGATGCATCGTTCTAATGGGCAAGTCGAACGGTCAATACCGTTCAGCAGGGTGCGGCAATCCGCACCCTGCTGAATATGATTCGCATCCATTCCAATTACCGGCAGGAAGAATGGTCCAGTGTACTGTGGAGATTACTGTTGGTCCTTAACATGACCAAGCACAAGACAACTCAGCAATCGCCCCTTAGCCTTCTCGTTGGATCTGATATCGCAACACCATTAATTCGTAACCTGGTTCGTGATGTAGCGATAAACGGTTCGAAACCTAACCGTGAAGCACTGAGGGAAATGACAAGACAGAGAGTTTCAAAGCGATTGAAAAATAACCAGCAATGACAGGATGCTCTCATTAACAAAAATAGGCGACCTTCACATACTTTTGAGATAAACTCTCTAGTTTTGGAATGCCGGGTCCCTATCGTGTGATGAAAGCTCTACCTCATAGGAGGTATGAACTTCAGTTGGTTGCTGGATCATATGGAAAATCAATTCAAGCCGCAGCGGAGTTTATGGTGTTGTGGAAAGGAGAGTGGACTCCGAATGCTTGCACTGCTTTCTTTGAAAGTGAGTTCTTTGACATATTGCTTATGTTTGTAATCGTCTATATGAGCAGTTCTCATTAATTTTGGATCGAGAGCAGACCTCTCGTACTTTATTTGTTTAAAGAGCAGACCTCGTTCATAAGCAGACCTTATGATAGCAATTTTTATTACGAGCAGACCTCGTCCACAGGCAGACCCTGTGTTAACTGTTTATTTTACGAGCAGACCTCGTCCACAGGCAGACCCTGTGTTAACTGTTTATTTTACGAGCAGACCTTATCTTAGTGAGCAGACCTCACAATGAGCTCAAATTGAGTTTTTATAAGGGTCATTTTACATGTAGATGCAGACCAAGAAGATGGAACTGCAAGTCCACCTAGGCTGGAGGGCGGTTCGAGCTGCTTAATGTCAACTACTACCGAACGGGACGTTCTTCTATCAGGAGAGGCCGTGTAAGAGGAGATCTAAATATGGTGCCAGTTCCTGACTTCGCGGCATTCAGTACTGGACTACCTGAAGCGGACGATGACTAACTTCACTGCGTATTAGGGACCTCTTGCGTTGCGGACGTGTGTGCGGACATTAATTAAATTACGATTGATATTTTGATGTTTAGATTTAGGTTTTTCTGTATTACATAATTTAAGGGACTTAAGTTGTTTTCCTTATTAGTGCCGCTTCTGATATTTGGAATATAATTTCCTTATACTATATATATTCGTGAAAAGTAAAGTATCTATATATCTATATATATTAGTGAAAAGTAAAGTATCTATCAACACCAATATTATAAATGCGAAAGTCAGATTGTTTGTTTGTTTGTTTGGGACTTCTTCACGGTCAAAGCTTGACCGATTTGGCTGAAATTTTGTACACAGATAGTACATAAGGCAAAATAGGATATAGGATACTTTTTTTTGCTATCGAGTCAGGGGGTCCAGATATTTTTAATTGAATTTTGTAAATATAAGACTTCTTCTCGAATAAACGGCATGACCAATTTTCCTGAAATTTTGTGTGTATACATGTCATAAGGCAGAATAGAATATTGGATACTTTTTTTCTGGCTGTCGAGTCAGGGGGTCCAGATATTTTTAATTGAATTTTGTAAATATAAAACTTGTTCTCGAATAAACGGCTTGACCGATTTGCCTGAAATTTTGTGTGAATACATGTCATAGGGCAGAATAGAATATAGGATACTTTTTTTCTGGCTGTCGAGTCAGGGGGTCTAGATATTTTTAATTGAATTTTGTAAATATAAGACATCTTCTCGAATAAACGGCTTGACCGATTTCTCTGACATAATGTGTAAAGACAGTTCATAGAGCAGAATAGGATATAGAATACTTATTTTCTGACTATCGAGTCAGGGGGTACAGATATTTTTAATTGAATTTTGTAAATATCAGAACTCTTCTCGAATAAACGGCTTGACCAATTTGCCTGACATGTTGTGTAAAGACAGTTCATAGGGCAGAATAGGATATAGAAAACTTTTTTCTGGCTATCAAGTCAGGGGGTCCAAATATGTTTAATTGAATTTTGTAAATATAAGACTTCTTCTCGAATAAACGGCTTGACCGATTTGCCTGAAATTTTGTGTGGATACATGTCATAGGGCATAATAGGATATAGAAAACTTTTTTTCTGGCTATCAAGTCAGGGGGTCCAAATATTTTAATTGAATTTTGTAAATATAAGACATCTTCTCGAATAAACGGCTTGACCGATTTGCCTGACATGTTGGATAAAGACAGTTCATAGGGCAGAATAGGATATAGAATACTTTTTTTCTGGCTATCGAGCCAGAGAGTCCACATATTTTTAATTGAATTTTGTAAATATAAGACCACTTCTCGAATAAACGGCTTGACCAATTTGCCTGACATGTTGTGTAAAGACAGTTCATAGGGCAGAATAGGATATAGAAAACTTTTTTCTGGCTATCAAGTCAGGGGGTCCAAATATGTTTAATTGAATTTTGTAAATATAAGACTTCTTCTCGAATAAACGGCTTGACCGATTTGCCTGAAATTTTGTGTGGATACATGTCATAGGGCAGAATAGGATATAGAAAACTTTTTTTCTGGCTATCAAGTCAGGGGGTCCAAATATTTTAATTGAATTTTGTAAATATAAGACATCTTCTCGAATAAACGGCTTGACCGATTTGCCTGACATGTTGGATAAAGACAGTTCATAGGGCAGAATAGGATATAGAATACTTTTTTTCTGGCTATCGAGCCAGAGAGTCCACATATTTTTAATTGAATTTTGTAAATATAAGACCACTTCTCGAATAAACGGCTTGACCAAATAGCCTGACATGTTGTATAAAGACAGTTCATAGGGCAGAATAGGATATAGAAAACTTTTTTTCTGGCTATCGAGTCAGGTGGTACTGATATTTTTAACGGAATATTGTAAATATAAGACATCTTCTCGAATAAACGGCTTGACCGATTTGCCTGACATGTTGTGTAAAGACAGTTCATAGGGCAGAATAGGATATAGAATACTTGTTTTCTGGCTATCGAGTCAGGGGGTCCAAATATTTTTAATTGAATTTTGTAAATATAAGTCCTCTTCTCGAATAAACGGCTTGACCAATTTGCTGGCATGTTGTATAAAGACAGTTCATAGGGCAAAATAGGATATAGGATACTTTTTTTGGCTATCGAGTCTGGGTGTCCACATTTTTTTATTGAATTTTGGGTATATGTGGCCACTTATCAGCTAAACGGCTTGACCGATACGGCTGAAATTTTTTACGTATACAGCTCATATGGCATAGAAGCACATAGGATACTTTTTTTCTGGCAGTCGAGTCCAGGTGTCCAGATTTTTTTTATTGAACTTTGTAAATGTGTGGCCTCCTCTCAGTCAAACGGGTCAACCATTTCAGCTGAAAATTTGTGCACAGACGGTCAATAAGACATAGGATACTTTTTTTTGGCTGGCATTTTCGGGTGTCCATAATTTTATTATGGAATAATGTGTTGCCTCGTAGCGGCAATCGTTTTGACCTATTCAGCTCAAATTTTGTACAAATACAATTAATAGGGTATAGAACGACAAAGGATATTTATTTAACAGTTGATTTTGGGAAACACATTTTTTTTATTGAATTTTTAAACGTTACCTCTTCTCGGTTAAACGAGTTGACCGATTGAGCTAAAATTGTACAGAGACAGTCAATAAGACACAGACCAAGAGTAGAGTCTATTATCCGAGCACATTGGTTACTTTTTTTACAATCGAGTCCGGTTGTCAGTTTTTTATTGTTGAATTTTGTATATGTTTGGCCTCTTTTCGGCCAAAAGGCTTGACCGATTCACATGAAATTTTGTACAAAGACATTTAATAGGGCATAAAAGGGCAAAGAATACATTTTTTTTCGGCAGTTAAGTGAGGGTGCGTATATTTTTTGTTAACTGTACATAGAGCTAACATAATCATAAAAGTTTGACCTTAGGTTCGTCTATAATGACTTAATTAGTGTCATGATTAGGCCATAAAACTGTCAGGATCATTAGAAGTCATCAAAATTTACGCGCTGGCTTTACTTGCGCAACGTGTTTATCTGCTTTGTGGGAAGTATTTCAAAAACTTACGTGTACAGCCTTACAGCCTTAGGGTAATTGGTGTTGACTTAGTAGGTCATAAAACCTGTTAGGGTCATTAAAAGTCGTAAACATTTTTAGCGCTCGCGAAGCTCGCGCAATTATTTATTTTATCTACTTTGAATGTAATATTTCAGAAACATTTGTACGTACGTAATATTTAACGTAATATTTTTTCGCGCTCGCTTTGCTCACGTAGTTAAAGCACTCTCTGCGCTCGCGCAAGCATTTGTTTTAACTATTTTGTAGGAAATATTTCGTCAACTTTTGAATTTTAATAGCCACATGCATCAAAACGAGTCATAAATTGAAACAGAACAACCTTCAATAATCATAATGATTATTAACCTTAAATTGAGTGGATATCAAATTTACCCCTAATGTCATCGGTGTTGACTTAGTAGGTCATAAAAACTGTCAGGGTCATAAAAAGTCGTAAAAATTTTTAGCGCTCGCGAGGCTCGCGCAATTATTTATTTTATCTGCTTTGAATGTAATATTTCAGAAACTTTTGTATTTTAATAGCCACATGCATCAAAACGAGTCATAAATTAAAACAGTACAACTTTCAATAATCATAATGATTATTAACCTTTAAATAAGTGATTATCGACTTTAACCTGAGTGTCATCAGTGTTGACTTAGTAGGTCATAAAAACTGTCTGGGTCATAAAAAGTCGTCAAAAATCTTCGCTCGCGCAATTATTTATTTTATCTACTTCGAAGGTAATTTTTCGCCAACTTTTGAATTTTAATAGCCACATGCATCATAACGAATCATACATTGAAACAGAACAACCTTCAATAATCATAATGATTATTAACCTTCAATTAAGTGGATATCAAATTCGGTGTTGACTTAGTAGGTCATAAAAACTGTCAGGGTCATAAAAAGTCGTAAACATTTTTAGCGCTCGCGAAGCTCGCGCAATTATTTATTTTATCAACTTTGTAGGTAATATTTTAGCAACTTTCGCATATTAATAACCACATGCATCAAAACGAGTCATAAATTAAAACAATACAATCTTCAATAATCAAAATGATTATTAACCTTAAAATAAGTGGATATCACGTTTCACTTGAGTCTCATCAGTGTTGACTTCGTAGGTTATAAAAACTGTCAGGGTCATAAAAAGTCGTAAAAATTTTTCGCGCTCGCTTCGCTCGCGCAATTATTTATTTTATCTACTTCGAAGGTAATTTTTCAACAAATTTTGTATTTTAATAGCTACATGCATCAAAACGTGTCATAAATTGAAACAGAACAACCTTAAATAATCATAATGATTATTAACCTTTAATTAAGTGGATATCAAATTTAACCCTAATGTCATCGGTGTTGACTTAGTAGCTCATAAAAACTATCAGGGTCATAAAAAGACGTACAAAAATTTCTCGCTCGCTGCGCTCGCGCGAGTATTCGTTTTATCTACTTTGAAGGTAATATTTCAGCAAATTTTGTATTTTAATAGACACATGCATCAAAACGAGTCATAAATTGAAACAGTACAACCTTCAATAACCATAATGATTATTAACCTTAAAATAAGTGGATATCACGTTTTACCTGAGTGTCATCGGTGTTGACTTAGTAAGTCATAAAAACTGTCAAGGTCATAACAAGTCGTAAAATTTTTTCGCAGTAATAACGCTATATAGCGTATAATAGCGTGTTTCCACAGCCTCATACATTAGACTGACTCAAAAAATTAAACAGCAAAACTTGGTAAACCTTGGTTAGGTTTACCAAGTAATTATTAATGACTTTAACAATAGGCGATATCGAGTTTGACCTAAGAGTCATCTATAGTGAGTTGAATTATTAGATCGTAAATTTGTCAGGGTCATAAAAAGTCATAAAAAATGTTCGCTCGCGCAATGATAGCTTTCGCTGCGCTCGCGCAGCGATTCACCTTATTTTCTTTGTAAGAAATGTTTCAGTAACTTTTGTGTTGAGTCAAACATTTAAACAGCACAACTTCGTATACCTAACCAAAATGATTAATGACTTTAACAATAGAGGATATTGAGTTCGACTTTAGGGTCATCAATGGTGACTTGGCCTAAGAGATCATCGATCTTGACCTCAAAGGTCATAAAGACTCAAATAACGCGGGCGAAGCCGCGGGTAACAGCTAGTATATCTATATATATTCGTGTACATAGTTATATACAATTCAAAATTTCTTATCGACGGGATTCGAACCCGCGGTTTCTGGAAAACATGACCGCCGCTTTACCAACTCAGCTACAATATGATCCTACCGTTACAACGAAAAAAAGGTAAATTATAGTCATAAAATATAATTGACCGATCAAGCGTAGCGAGCGAAGCGTCTCAGTTTCAACTAGGACAAACATGCTTTTGTCCAGATGTTTGTTTGTCTGTCTGTTCTCGCCTACAGATCACATTTTCTACCAATTTTGACGAAAAGTGGCACACGAGTTCTTTGATTCAGTTAAGAATTTTTATCGATCGCGTTTTTTTGATTGAGCGGAAATAGGGCGGCAACATAGGCGGAAAGGAGAGAAGTTTGCTGTAGCGTTATATTACATGGACGGATTTCAATTTTTATAACGGGCACGCGAGGTCTACTGTTCTCACAGAACTACTAGATTGATATATGTATATATATATATATATATATATATGTGTCCAACTAAGCTAAATAAGCTTGTGTCTGGATTGGGTTCACATCAATAGTGCAATGGGTGGGGTTGGGATCGAACTCACGACCTCTCGATCGCCAGTCCGACACCCTATTTCCCTTGGTCACGGCATCACGCGTGAACGGCTGTACCTATTTCGCTAATTATTTTTTTGTTAATTAATTAATTTTTTTTTGTTGTAACAACAATTAGAACGGCGTTAGCCAATTACACTAAATTAATGAATATATTTTACAACAATAAGAAATCTTACAAATTAAATTATGCATAACAAATATATCTTCGTAAAACATTATCATTACAAATTACATTATTATATCAACGATTGTCAAAATAAGAATAAAATGTATACATTCATAATTACTATATCTACATAAAATCAATCAATTATTCCTGTCACAAAGCTTCAGACATTGTGCAACGATTGCCTTCCATTCATCCGCTAGTAAATCAAAATCAGGGTTCAAATCTTTGTTGTGTTTTTTATCGTCAGGAGATGGTTCTTATGAAAAATAATTTAAATAAATATAATATCGTTTAAAAACTAAAAAACAACCGACTTCAATGCCGCGCTATTCATTTTCAGTACCAATTTTAAGATGTTTATCTCAATATCTCTGGAGATACTTATTATACCTCGATAAAATTACCATGGTACCACACTTGGGATATCTCCTTTCGAACAAAAAAAGAATAATCGAAATCGGTTCATAAACGACGAAGTTATCCGCGAACAAACATATAAAAAAAATATATATATATATATATATACGGTCGAATTGAGAAACCTCCTCCTTTTTTTGAAGTCGGTTAAAAAGTTGTTTTTAACGCAGGCGAAGCCGCGGCTAGTAAATGTAAATGCAACACCCATTGCGAGTAACCTTTAAAAAAAAAACGCGTTACGAACGTTTAGAAGTTATACTTCTGTGGCGTATGGAAAAAAAATAACTAAAATGCAGTAGTGATTAACGATAAATATTAAAATTAATCAAAAAGATTTTATTTAAATAAAAAAGGTTTTATTAACTTAAAAATATGACGTTAAATATGACATATACAACTTGAACATAGTCATGCCACCTAGAACTAACTTCACGGTGTAGAATTTAGGTGACGGTGTGCGCGCGCATCGTACCATCTAGAACTAACTTCACGATGTTCAATTTAGGTGTCGGTGTGCGCGCGCATAGTAAAAATTCACTCTCATCATTTTTCTCTATCGTGCCAAAAGAAGTATAACTTCAATAATTAAAACAATTTAACATTGTGTCTTTAAAATGGCGAGGTAGGCGAACGCCTGATTATTTAATATTATGTTTCTCTAAGTGTTACACACTTTATATTTTTTGTACATTGTTACACACAATCCAAAAATTCATCGCACCGACGGGATTCGATCCTGCGCCTGTTGGGAAACATGCCCAGGGGCATGCGCCTGCGCTGTAACCAACTTAGCTACAGTACAATCCTATGAATACGACGAAACTAATGGATTGCATTTTAACCTGATTATTGGTTCCTATAAGACAGGTTTGGGAACTTTGGCATAATTAAGCTACGTAGATCGAACTAAATTGATCTGTCTACATTATAAACAGGAAACACAGGTAGAATTATTAAGTAATGACATAACAGTAGGTCATTCCGTTTTTTAACCGACTTCACAAAAACAGAGGAGGTTTTCAATTCGTGTGTCTCCTACGCGATTACTCCGTCAATTCTGATCCGATCCTTTTTGAGTCAATTCAGATGATGCTTTTTGTAATCGGTAGGGTACGTTACTGAGGTGGTCCCATTGTGATTTCATCGAGATCTGATAAGTATCTCCGTATATGACGATAAACGTCTAAAAACTTGCTACTGAAATTAACTCGCGGGGCATTGAAGTCGGTGGTTTTAGTTTTTAAACTATCTTAATTATTTATATATCATATAGGCTCGCGTTTTGACCACTATCTCACCTGTTGGTAAGTGATGATGCGGTCGAAGATGGTAAAGACGCTAGGCTTAGAATGGGCCTTAGACACTGGAAATCTTAGATATTGTTAATTAAATTTATTTTAATAAAAATACCCACTGTGATAACGTCTTAACTTTTTTTAAAGGGGATCCTGATGGACTATTGAGTTCACGAGGATCTCCTGGGAGATCAAGCTGGAGATCCTGGTGGATAAAATGCCAATAACTGTGTTGCTGTCATATACCGTTTTGAGACACGCACGAATAGCACATCAGGTATATTTATATCTTATAGGCTAGCGTTTGACCACTATCTTGCCTAGTTATTCTGTCACACTATCAAGTGAAGATGTTTTCGAAGATCGGAAACACGCTAGGCCTAGAATACTCTAACTCCCAAGTGTGCTGCCGGAACATCTTAAGGTTACAGCGGCAGATTTTCTCTTTGATGGAGGTAAGCTACTTTTTGGTAGCAAGTCAGGCGGAACATCGATGTAATATGTAAAAGAAATTAAACATTGAAACAAATTAAATGTTATACAAATGATTTTTACTTACATTTTAAAACAAATTAAATATTTTAAGTGTGACGTTCGACCACATGTTCTAAATGTTTTAAGTGTGACGTTCGACCACATGTTCTAAATGTTTTAAGTGTGACGTTCGACTACATGTTTTAAATGTTTTAAGTGTGACGTTCGACCACATGTTTTAAATGTTTTAAGTGTGACGTTCGACTACATGTTTTAAATGTTTTAAGTGTGACGTTCGACCACATGTTTTAAGTGTGACGTTCGACCACATGTTTTAAATGTTTTAAGTGTGACGTTCGACTACATGTTTTAAATGTTTTAAGTGTGACGTTCGACCACATGTTTTAAGTGTGACGTTCGACCACATGTTTTAAGTGTGACGTTCGACCACATGTTTTAAGTGTGACGTTCGACCACATGTTTTAAATGTTTTAAGTGTGACGTTCGACCACATGTTTTAAGTGTGACGTTCGACCACATGTTTTAAATGTTTTAAGTGTGACGTTCGACTACATGTTTTAAATGTTTTAAGTGTGACGTTCGACCACATGTTTTAAGTGTGACGTTCGATCACATGTTCTAAATGTTTTAAGTGTGACGTTCGACCACATGTTTTAAATGTTTTAAGTGTGACGTTCGACCACATGTTTTAAATGTTTTAAGTGTGACGTTCGACCACATGTTTTAAATGTTTTAAGTGTGACGTTCGACCACATGTTTTAAGTGTGACGTTCGATCACATGTTCTAAATGTTTTAAGTGTGACGTTCGACCACATGTTTTAAATGTTTTAAGTGTGACGTTCGACCACATGTTTTAAATGTTTTAAGTGTGACGTTCGACCACATGTTTTAAATGTTTTAAGTGTGACGTTCGACCACATGTTTTAAATGTTTTAAGTGTGACGTTCGACCACATGTTTTAAATGTTTTAAGTGTGACGTTCGACCACATGTTTTAAATGTTTTAAGTGTGACGTTCGACCACATGAGTAACTTCTTTACTCATGTGGTTCGACGTCTAGATGAAAGCTGAATGCACGGAAAATAGACTACTGATTATCCGTGGCTGAAATGCTACCTTTGTTTTTTTTTCTCTGTAAATTCAAAGCAATAAGTTATGTTTCTGTTATATATATAATAATTATTATTGAATATGATCTATTTAATGTTATTTGACGTATGTAAGTGCAAATTTTTAATTTGCCCATAAACTGAATAAATGCTTTGGCTTTTGAATTTTGACTTTTATGCTCCCACCATCTGTACAAAAGGTTGAATCATAACAAATATTGAATATCAGATTCAGCCTTTCTTTTTTTTTGTATCATAATATAAAATGAAGGGGAGAGGAGAGATACTACGCCACATAAATAAAAATAAGAGTAATTCCAGCAAAGTGCGAATATTGCCCGCGGGATTTCACATTTCAAACTTTTAAGACCATTTCTAGAAACAAGACTTTTTTAATTTTTTGTTTGCTTATTCGCAACTTTGTTCCCGAGTGGGCAGCAGAAATATACACAAATGTTATGTAGTTTAATAAACGTGATTGTGTATTGGGGTCTTTGAGTATTTAGCCAGAAATACTCAATACTCAATTGTCGCATATCTTGAATGTAGCTTTTTATCTTTCGCCTGTGAGAAAACGTTTTTAAAATTTAAAAAAAAAACAAAAAAACTGGCCAACAGCAAGTCGGACTTGCACTCGTAGGGTTCCGTAACACAGTAAAGTATTCTATAACTATGATTTTTCGCAACTACAAAACTAACTTTGTTTTTCATAGTGTTTGTATGAAAAACAAAGTTAAACTTTTAATTTTTTTATTTTTGTATAAAAATCGGAAAGCGGTTCACAGAATACATGTATACTTACCAAGTTTCAATTCTGTAGTCTTAATAGTTTCGGAATAAAATGGCTGTGACATACGGACGGACAGACAGACAGACATGGCGAATCTATAAGGGTTCCGTTTTTTGCCATTCGGCTACGGAACCCTAAAAATGTAAGAAAAAATATCGGATGGGAGTCTAGACCAAAGTAATCACTTTTTATATTAGATATTATTGGATTGGTTGTTCTAATTTTTTCAGTAGGTGATAATTATTTGATGTGTCCTCAAATCATCAAAACCCAGCCCTGGTTTGGAGGAGCTGATGAAGAATACGAGATCCAGCATTTTGCAGTAACTATTATATAATCTGTGATTTTGGTTTCGGGGCACAGCGGCTTAAAATAGCGATGCGTCAAATGGTGGAAAAGAATATTACCAACGGTATAAAGGAAATGGAGTTGTCTATACAGGAATCCTTGGATTTAAATGAAACTAACAAGGCTACGTTATCCCGGTCTAGTGCTAGGCCAATACGATTGTATTGCGAGAGAGCTAGCGCTTCACTCGCTATTATAGATGAGAAAATATTCTGTTGCTACGGGAATCTCTCGCTACATCTGCAAGATCATTATGGAGCAGAAAATTATTGACGAACGTTTAGTGTAGTGTTTAAGTTAAGTGTTTGAGTCAATATAACTATGTCTTACTGTAATCTCTTGTTGTTCTTAATTTTGTCTAGTTTCCTACTCAGCTAGCAAGAGGTAGGCGCTCCGTAATGCTGCATTACGTTACGTTAAAGTATGGCTATATACTAGCGTATTCTAGTAGCTTTTATATTATGTAGGTATGAGGTAATTGCCGCCCATGGGAAGGTCATTTTACTGCCGTAACCTTAGTCCTTAATCTGCCCTACACGTGATCTCTAGAAGAATAGATGGGTGATCACCGGTGGTAGGCGTCAGCCATGGTTCGGACCGCTCACTGGACAATGACATGTCACCAATCAGTTCCCCAAGTTCAAGCATGGTGTTCAATGCCAGTCAGTATGAAAGAAGAGTTGGGATAGTTGCACTCTGTAGTTTGGACTAAAGTCAGTTATCCAGCGCCTCGTCTCAGTGCCGTCTTTCAATTCTAGACAAACGCAAATCTATCATAAGCCGCATCGTCATTTAACATCAGGTGAGATAGTGGTCAAGTGCTTGTCTGTGTCGAATAATAAAAATTAAAAAACGCATGTATTCCACCACACACTTCAGTGGTCGAGTCGGAAACCCTATAAGATGAAAATATTTACAAATCCGGACAAACAATTGAACCCACTACTGTTCAGTAATAATAATCCATTTCCAGAATTCAATCGTAATAATTAATTTTACTCTGCACTGTAGTCGAACAATGAACCGTGTTGAATACCATTAATAAAGTCGTTTTAATTCGGCATTGTCTGGCTTTTTACCGCGGCCATTGATTTGGATGAATATATTATTGTTATGACGTAGTTTTACTGGAAATGTATGTAATAGGTAGCTATAAAATTGAATCGTGTATTATTTTATTTATCAGCTTTTATGTATAAAAACTAGCTGTGCCTCACGGTTATCGTTCCCGTAGGAATATCGTGATTAAAAGTACCCTTTGTGTTATTCCAGGGTCTAGGCTATCTGGATACGATTTTAGGGTTCCGTAGGTATGTATATAAATTACTCAGACGTCCCCCCCCCCCTGTAAAAGCTAAACTGCTTGCTTGAAAAATCTGAAAAATTCGTGATAATAGCGCATTTCATGAAAAACTATAGCGGTTAAGATAACTTTATTAGTTTAGCAGTAATAGTCGTTGAACTTGGATGTTGGATAATTTTTTACCAAATACAAAATCCTTAGAATAAATCCTGATAAGTGACAAAGGCGAAGTACCTAGTTGCTTGTTTATAACGGGTAAAGACTTGCATTTAAAGAACGGGCTACTACAGAAACCTACACTGCGCGTGGCCCGACACGCACTTGACCGGTTATTACAATATTAGTAGGGAGTAGAATATCCACTGTAAATATATCCTGTATCTACTGACGAATGACTTATACAACATATCTTCATCATATTTAAAGTACTTAGCCCAAAGAGTAACATATAGTATATACTGACTACTTAGCCTACACTAACCGCTTGTACACATCTGTCATTCCAGTGACATTTTATATGAAGCTATTTACACTTGTCAGTCCGATTTTGTCATTTTTTTGACAACCCGATTAAAAATTGGATCAGACACACGACATATGAAAAGGCGGTAAAACATGAGAGCACGCACAACTGCACGCCACTGAGCACGATCGTTGGCTACTAATATCTATTTCGTGAAGATTATTGCTCCACCGTGTCTGAGAGCATCCTACGCTACGTTTGCCGGTATTCAATCAAAAACTCGTTTACCACAACGATAACTTTGATTCTCTTTGGAATTATCTTGTCCACGTCACATACAACATTAAGAGGTGGGGATTTTTACTTGCACAAGTAGAGTGCAGTGGTGCTAGGGTGTGAATAGCTGTTTCGGTAATAGGTCAGAAGCGTCAAAATGTTGATTAGACTGTAGTCCGAAACGCTAAACCATAAGCTACCAATATTACGGTATTTCACTATCAGATAATAATAAAGCTAGGGAAAGAACAGCCTTACTTTTCTAATGAAACCAATAGATTCAATGAAACCAACAGACGAGCAATTTTATTACTCCTAGAATAGTTGGCAGAAAAAAAAACATTAGCTTGAAGTGTCTTGACGCAGATTTACGCTTTAATTGAACTATATTATTGGCTTGAATTGTCACTTCCCATTGGATTGAAGCGCATTTTACAATAGGTGAAACTTTAGCCAAGTGCCAAAGCAACTTAACATTTCTGGTGCTGAATCGTGGTACGCTAAGATTATATTTAAAACCGAGCAAACTTTAAATCATCATCATTATTATCAACAGCCAGTATTCGTCCACTGCTGGACATAGACTTCTCCTCTGGCGTGCCACAGAGCTCGATCTTCAGCTTCTTGTTTCCAACCACTGCCAGCAAGCTTGCGTATATAATCGCTCCACCTAACTGGAGAGTATCCTACGCTTCGTTTACCGAGCCGTGATCTCCACTCTAACATACTATTGAGACTAGAATATTCTATGACTTACGGAGCAAAGACAGGGTCACTGACGTGGCGCGACTGGTCCACTAATTCAAAGTCGCTATGGATAGGACGGACTATGCTCGCAGTATCTCTGAAAGATCGAATTCGAAACGAAACTTTGAATGTCACGTCCAAAATTGAACTATCTAAAACTGTTTATAAAACAACACCATAAAATAAATTCCCAATGATCGCGTTATCCTAACAACGTAAAAACTCTCTGCCCGAGGGACATCAAGTTAGAGTTACAGTATTGTTTTATCTGGCCTGTTGTGGTACACATTATAACACACGATTTTCAGGTACGATAGTTTTTAGTATGTTCAGAAAGTTAAAGATATACGAGTAGGTAAGCACATATACTTGCCTAACGGTACCCCGCAACTTATCCCTTGTAGTCTCTGCTGCTTTTATTTAAAAAACTTATTTTTGTACTGAAAATTCTTTAGGCGCAGTGCCATAAAATTTGACGGATGTGACGTAGCGTCACGGTCCGAAGGCAGCGGAAGTGACGTCAGCGTCATGTTATATTTTTTATTTATTAACGCCCTCTCTTGTAGAACGGCGTAACTACGAAGACGTATTCGCTAAAGTTCAACAGATGCAGTTGAACAAAAACAAGTTTTTGTAGTAGTGATTTATCTACGTAGCGTAGATGTCTCACTGCTATTACAATCTAGCCTTATAACTAGGCTAATAAGTAATTTGATTTTAATTTAATATACTATTAAAATATTACTAAGATTGAATGTGTCCATTAACACTTTTCCTAATGTATATATTAAGGGAAAGACACTTTATCATTGTGTACTTTTAAATAGTGTTCACTATCACTACACTTCTGCTCACTAGTAAAGTATCACTGAAGTACCTCACTCGCAAGGTTTTCTCTTTTTAGTCTTTTCACCATGTCCATGTTGCCTAGAATCAGGATAGTCTCGTCGTTCACATGATGAAGAAGTCTGCGATCGTGAGCTTCAGCCTACAGTTTTAGTTGCGCCGCAAGTTTCACTTCAATAAATATGTTAACTAATGTAATCGTGTCGTATACTAAAATAGTCTTTCTAAGGTCGCCTGTGACATATTCATGAAGACTTTTTTGACTAAACTTTGCTAAAAGTTATAAAAGAAAAGTTTGAGACACTTACAGCGTAGATAGAGTGGCCTTTAATGTAAGTATCATAAAGTTAAGTGGCCAAATAAGTGTAAGTCACTTTGGATAATGATCTTTTTGGTTTAGAATTTTATTTATACACTTTGTAAGCTTTTAAATTTGAGTTTCTAATTAAAATTTGTATTTTCTACTTCAAAGGTCATCACTTATCGAGATTATGGAAAAGGCTGTGTTTAGTCTCTTTCTGATCTAAAACGAATAAAGGTCATTTGTCAACAAACCAAACCAAAACACACTCGTTGCTCAAAGGATTAGCAAGCTGAAGTCACAGTGGGCTGATCGTAGAATCGATAGCTATTGAGTTGACATGTTGTAGAGTAGAGAACACTGCTTTGTAAACATAAACCCAGTGTAGTGCACTCTCCATTAGATGAAACGATGATATAGCCACATAATAAATAATAGTACCACGTAATAATTATGGGCAAGCTAGCAAGCTGACAGCGGTTGTGAACAAAGAACTGGAAATTTAAAGCTCAGTGGCGTGATATCAATGATATTATCTGTAGGCATAAATGCTTAAATAATGATTATAATAAGTATTATATTGCATGTGTCATTTTTTCGTATTTTTTTGGTAATTTCATGATAAGAATAAAATAGATATAAGTAATAATTTAATATCAAAGGGTTCACGGTAAAAAATGTGGCGCGAAGAAATTGATAATATCAACAAAGCCTGGCCTTTAGCCAATTAGGTCGTAAAGACTCCTGATAACTTTACTGTCGGACGAAAAGACCTTTCTCAAATGATTTTATCGTAGTTCTACTATAGGAAACTATAGATATTAAGATGTGTTAAAATTATAAGCAATATATCGCGAGTTATTAATAAATTATTTTCAGAAAACCAATAGGGACCAATAATGATTTATCTAAAAATAATTTACTAATTTGCGATAGCTTATCTTTCTAAAGTACAAAGGTAAAAAAGTGAGGACAATATGATAAATTATAGAAATTATTTATAATGTGTATGAAACATTTTTGACATAACATTTTTATTTTCGTCAAACGTCTAATGTGTTACGGCAGCTATCCTTGAGAGCCAGTTCCCATTTTAGGCCTAGCGTGCTTACCATCTTCGACCGCATCATCACTTACAAACAGATTATATAGTGGTCAAACGCTAGCCTATAATATATTGTTACGTGCGGGGTGGTATAAAAATGCCAATCCGATGAGATGAACGTTTATTTCCACTGAACACTAGGTTTCACAATGTTCCACAGTAGCTGTCCAAATCGTCTTGCACAATTATCAAAAGTCCGTTAACACGCACTGAGGTCGTTGGTAATCACAATCACTGATTTCACTGTTCACAGTTCACAACACTAGTTCACTGATAACACTTAACGATCACTTGGTCGCTATTCGCGCTTAGATAGTTACACTGTCGCTTCCAGAGAAAAGACTGCCTCAAGCCGCGGTTTCAACGTCTTATATAGGACGAGAATATTTCTACAGAACTTTCTAGTATTGACTCGAAACAATAGACAAAAGACGTTCAAAACAAAGCAATAACAATCACAAACAAAAGGGGCGGCTTTCCTTTGAGCATCTGACGTAAACAACTTTACCATACATGCTAATTTTATCTCTAACTACTTATGAATAAGGTTCAATCTTAACTACAAAACTAGGTACATTGACTAGGGTCTGAATTCCCGGAAGGTTAACTTTTATGACGGTCGGGTCGGGTGTTTATAGCCCGTAATTAGTTTATTCTTTCCCACGGTATTTTTGTTCGAGAAGCTTGGCGAAACATCGCGACTCGACGACGCGATGTAACATTATCCCCTTCTTAGTTATGATCGTCCCGATCATCATTTGTTCCATGGTATCGTGTAAGTCGATCGATGTGTACTACCCTCGGCTTTCCTCTCTGGCCTCGTTTAATGCGGTAGGTAACGTCGTTTATCTTCGTGATAATCTGGTATGGTCCTTCCCAATGAGCCTGCAGCTTCGGACTTTTTCCTTTCCTTCGTAGTGGGTTGTGCAACCAGACGAGAGTTCCTTCTTCGAAACCCATCGTATTCGCTCTACGATCGTACCGGGTCTTCATTTTTTCACCAGTTTTTAAACTATTCTCTCGAACTATCCTGTGCACTTCGTCCAGCTGACTACGAAGATCACTGACATAGTCGGTTACAGGCTTCGGAGCATCTGGCGGGGAACCAGTTATGGCGTCGATAGGAAGTCTTAGTTCGTGTCCAAAATTCACATTTGCAGGAGTCATACCAGTGCTGTCATGGGTAGCGGAACGGTATGACAACAAGAACAGAGGTATGTACTGATCCCAGTCACGTTGATGTGCGTCCACGACTTTAGCCAGGTGATTCTCCAACGTCTGGTTAAACCTCTCAACCATTCCGTCTGACTGTGGATGAGCTGCCGTTGTCCGCGTCTTTTGGATCCCGAGGAGGGTGCACATTTCCTGAAATAGGGCAGACTCGAAGTTCCTTCCTTGATCGGAATGCAGTTCCATCGGTACACCAAATCGACAGATCACTTCTTGCACCAACTTCTTTGCAACTGTCTTTGCTTCCTGGTTTGGTGTCGCGAAAACTTCGGGCCATTTGCTGAAGTAATCTTGCACTACGATGATGTACTTGTTGCCTTCTTCAGTCTCGGGAAATGGCCCGGCAACATCCACAGCAATGCGCTCCCATGGTGCCCCAACATTGTACAATTTTAGTTGTCCTTTACTTCTTGTCTTCGGTCCTTTTACTGACGCGCAAGCGGTGCACTTCCTGCACCAATCTTCTACATCCTCGCGGCTGTGTACCCAGTAGAATCGTTGACGAACCTTCACAAGAGTTTTCTTGACTCCTAGATGTCCACCAGAAACTCCATCATGAATGTGTCGTAGTAGAGATGCCACTTTACTCCGGGGAACAACGACCTGCATCGTAGTTTCTTTTCCATTGCTGTTTTCCCATTTTCGGTACAAGATTCCTTGTTCCAGAGTCAGGCTGTCCCACTGAGCCCAGTAACTTTTTGTGATTGGGCTGCAAGCTGACACGTCGCTCCACTGGGGCTTGTTTCCAGACTTTATCCAATCCAGTACAGGTCGTAAATCTCTGTCCTCCAATTGTGCTTGTCTCATATTTTCGCCGTTCCATTCGTCATCTGTTCTGTCCATCCTGATGACTCTGACTTCTTCTTGAGACTCGTGCTTCTCGCAGTGTTTACAGTCATCTGCACAAGGTCTTCTTGACAGGGCATCGGCGTTGCTATGGCCCTTTCCACTGCGATGTTCTGTCACGAAGTTGAACTCTTGAAGTTGCTCGATCCATCGTGCCACTTGACCTTCCGGGCTCTTAAACTGTAGAAGCCATTTTAGAGCAGCGTGGTCAGTTCTGAGCGTAAACTCCCTTCCGATGAGGTACTTGTTGAAGTGCTGAAGAGTCTTTACCACGGCTAGCAACTCGCGGCGGGTGACACAGTAGTTTCGTTCTGGTTTGGATAATGATTTACTGAAGTATGCTATGACCACTTCTTTGTCTCCTTGGATTTGTGAGAGAACTCCTCCAATTCCCGTGTTGCTGGCATCAGTGTCCACAATAAATCTTCCATCTCTGGTAGGGTATCCCAAGATCGGCGTTTCACACAGTCGCTGCTTTAGATCGTTGAAGGCGGTTTCACACTCCAAGTCCCAAATGTGCGCTTTTCTTCTGTCAGCCGATGTAAGGGTTTGGCAATTCCAGAAAAGTTCTTGACAAACCGCCGATAGTAAGCGCATAGTCCCAAAAACGACCTTACATCAGTTTTATTCTTCGGGGTAGGCCAAGTTTGAACAGCCTTGATTTTGTCAGGATCAGTTTGTACCCCGTTTTCCGAAATGATGTGTCCAAGGTAGCTGACTTTGGATTTAAAGAAGTCACACTTTTTGGCACTCAGCTTCAGGTTTGCTTCACGTAGACGGTTCAAAACCTTCTCCAGATTCTGCAGATGTTCAGTAAAATCACGGCCCAAAATGATGACGTCATCCAGGTACACCAAGCATACGTCTCCCAGTAATCCAACCATTACTCTGTCCATGAGACGTTCGAACGTTGCTGGAGCATTACACAGTCCAAATGGCATGACGTTGAATTGCCAGAGTCCATTTCCAATGCCCGTACTGAATGCTGTCTTCTCTTTGTCTTCTGGACTGATTTCTACCTGCCAGTAGCCACTTTTCAGGTCAACCGTTGAAAACCACTTCATTCCACTGAGCATGTCCAGTGTATCGTCTATTCGAGGCAAGGGGTAGCTGTCCTTCTTTGTGACTTCATTAAGCATTCTGTAATCTACGCAGAATCTGGTGGAGCCATCTTTCTTTTTCACCAGAACCACTGGCGATGACCAAGGACTTGTAGATGGTTCGATGACTTTTTCTTTGGCCATGTCTCGTATCATGTCTGCAACTTCAGCTTCTTTCGCCCATGGAATCCTTCGTGGCCTCTGTCGTATAGGTCTTGCGTCACCAGTGTCAATTTTGTGTTTAAGAAGTCCGGTACGTCCACAGTTGTTTCCAGCGGCGAAGACGTCTTTAAACCGCATCAACAGACGTTTTGCTTGTGACAGCTGAGCGAACGTTAAGTTGTCTTTGGATGATTCCAGCAGCTGTGATATTTGGTCTTCCGAGCTTGGTTCCGTAGAAGTAATATCCGTTCGTCGCAGGTACTTCACTTCTTGACATTTTCCAATTATGCTGTTTTTCTTCAGATGAACTTCTTCATTGCCAAGGTTGAGAATTTGCACACTGGCCGTTCTGTTTGTCATGAGCAATGTTCTTGCAGTAATGCAGGTCGGATGTGTGCCCTCATCTTCGGCAACTACACATAGTCCACTCTTGACTGTATTTGGAAATTTCACTCGAACAATATTTTGCGATTTTGGAGCCAACACGACGTCCTTGAGACAGTAAAGCTTACACGGTGCCGTTCCTTCGAAGAACACTTCTTGCTCGGGAAACCGGAGAACACCACGGGCCACGTCCAATATGCACTGCTGCTTCTCCAAAAAGTCCAATCCCAGAATGCAATCGTCAGTTATGTTGGCAATAAGCACAGGATGAATGTATGAGTGCTCACCGATGATTATCTCCACGTCGGTATCGCCAAGGACAGGAACTGACTGGCCGGTTGCTGTCCGTAGTGAGCATGCTGCAGATCGATGTTTCCGTGATATAAATCGTTGCAGGAATTCAGGCTTCACAATTGTGCGCGATGCTCCTGTGTCCACTGTGAACTTGCAGGTCTTGTTGTTCAGGGTGCCCTCGACGATTAAGCTGTTCCCGTTGCACACTTGTGTCACAGTGATGGTGGGGGCTCTCTCTTGACCAGCCAGCGCCCGCCCCGCGGCCCTGGCGACGTTTAGTTTAACGCCTCCTCATCCACTTGGGTCTCGCAATTTCTGACCCGTTTCTTCGTTTTCGGGCAATCAATCCGAATATGCCCTTTTTCTCCACACCCATAACATGTCGGTCCATAACGGGGCTTCCTGGTTTCAGTCACTAGCTCCCGAACTCTGTATGGTTTGGTGTCTCGTCGCACTGCTTCCACTTCCAAGGCATGAGCGAGGGCGTTCTTGAGTGTCTGATGATGCCCCAATCGTACCGCAGCGCGTACCTCATCATCCCTGATTCCATCCACAAAGCTCTGTAGAGATGTCACTTCAATGGTTGATGGCGTCGACACGTAGGCTCGTCGGACCAACCTCTCGATTTCGTCTGCCCACTGTTGCAATGTCTCTGTGGGCTTCTGGGTGCGCTCACGTAGTTGTGCCCTGTACGCATGCTCCATATGCTTGTCTCCATAGCGCGTTTCGAGGGCTTCCAGCAGGGTCTTCAGCGTCCTTTCCTCTTCAGGTATGCGTTCCAGGATAAGCTGAGCGTCTCCTTTCAGCGCTAATGTGAGCGCTGTATTTGCATGCTCGTCAGTCCAGCCACAGCTTTTGGACAGCGTCGTAAACTGAAATTTGTATGCTGCCCACGAAGATGTTCCGTCGAAGTGTGGCAGATCAAGTTTGAAGGGCGATGTCGTAGCGGGAACCAGGCTGCTCTGTCCGACTCCTCGTAATTCCAGTTTCTGGACCTTACTAGCCAGGTCATTCACGGTCTGCTCGTGTACGTCGAGTCGCTCTTCCACCTTTTTTATCTTTTTCCCCATGCCGGCAAGTCCGCTTTGCAACTGATGCACAATAGCCTCTTCTAGTTTACGGCTAGCTTCTTCCTGTGCCGCCTGTACAGCCTGTAGTGCAGCCTGTTGTTCCTGGCGAGCTTCCTCCTGTTTGCGGCTAGCTTCCTCCTGTTTACGGCTAGCTTCTTCTTGTGCCGCCTGTACAGACTGTAGTGCAGCCTGTTGTTCCTGGCGTGCAGCTTCTTGTCCAGCTAGGAGAGCGGCTAGCATGGCCTCCAGGCCTCCATCCGTAGTTAGACTCACCGGCGGTGCTGTAGGTGGCGCTGCCATGGTGGGTGCCATCGGTGTTGCTGCTGGCTCTTCCAATGTGGATGTTCCTGCACCCGATGCTTCGAGCTCCTTCTGCCGGGTTGCATCCATCTCCGCCTGGCGCCTGGTGCGTGGAGTACGCGTATCTTCCCTCGGAGTGATTGGCATTCCGCTTCTGACACCAATTGTTACGTGCGGGGTGGTATAAAAATGCCAATCCGATGAGATGAACGTTTATTTCCACTGAACACTAGGTTTCACAATGTTCCACAGTAGCTGTCCAAATCGTCTTGCACAATTATCAAAAGTCCGTTAACACGCACTGAGGTCGTTGGTAATCACAATCACTGATTTCACTGTTCACAGTTCACAACACTAGTTCACTGATAACACTTAACGATCACTTGGTCGCTATTCGCGCTTAGATAGTTACACTGTCGCTTCCAGAGAAAAGACTGCCTCAAGCCGCGGTTTCAACGTCTTATATAGGACGAGAATATTTCTACAGAACTTTCTAGTATTGACTCGAAACAATAGACAAAAGACGTTCAAAACAAAGCAATAACAATCACAAACAAAAGGGGCGGCTTTCCTTTGAGCATCTGACGTAAACAACTTTACCATACATGCTAATTTTATCTCTAACTACTTATGAATAAGGTTCAATCTTAACTACAAAACTAGGTACATTGACTAGGGTCTGAATTCCCGGAAGGTTAACTTTTATGACGGTCGGGTCGGGTGTTTATAGCCCGTAATTAGTCTATTCTTTCCCACGGTATTTTTGTTCGAGAAGCTTGGCGAAACATCGCGACTCGACGACGCGATGTAACAATATAAAAAAAAAAAAATTTAATATCGTTTAAAAAACTAAAAGAACCTTCTTCTAACGTCGCGCTAGTCAAAGTAGCCAGTAGACTTAGTAACTATTACATAATCTGTGCCAGTAGTTAGCAGTAAGTCGTCGAGATAAGTAAATGCGTCGTAATACAAATGTTGATATATTAAAAACGGCTCGGCCGATTTCGTTAAAATTTAAATGGGACCATGTGGGAAGGGTACTCTTTGAAACAAAAAAATAATTTTCTAAATCGGTTCAGGAATCTTCGAATAATCTGTGAACATACATTAAAAAAATATTCCGATGAATTGAGAACCTC
Source organism: Cabera pusaria (assembly GCA_954871355.1). Taxonomy (NCBI): domain Eukaryota; kingdom Metazoa; phylum Arthropoda; class Insecta; order Lepidoptera; family Geometridae; genus Cabera; species Cabera pusaria. The sequence goes on from OX940890.1 coordinate 4,403,512, forward strand.
CTCCTTTTGCTTTGTTACGACAGTACTACTACCACTGGCGTAGCTATGTAGCTACCTGTCGTAATAACAAATTACATTGGGCTACAAAAATCGTAGCATATATCTGAAATAGTTGTATATATCTGAACTGTTGGTAAGTAAAGATGCAGTCGAGGATTGTAGCACGCTAATCACGCTATGCCTAGAATGGGAGGCTATATTTGTTTGTGACTAAAAGTTCTTTTAAAGTAAATCAGACTTTCTCCGCCTAGCTTTAAAATTTTTTCTTCCTACCCCTACAATTCAATAAGTTCGACAATAGGCAATTAATACAGCTAACAAACTTCGTTCCGACATAGCAATTGAAAGAAAGACAAATTTCGAAAGTTCGAGAGCATTGTTCACTTCCTTACAAATTCAGTCCGTACAGTTTGCAGACTTTCCTGATTTATATAATAAGGTTTTGTTATGCTCAAGAGTTAGGTTTTGTTCAACTTGAAATTAGAAGAATTTTGTGTTATAATGAAAGATGAAATTGGTATTAGATAAAATCGTGTTCTTTTCTCGGTTGTAATTTTTTTTTATAGCTGACTGAACAATCTTTTGGTGACAGTCTCACCTGACGATGGTAAAAGAAAATGCCGGTGCTGGTGACGGCCTTGATTAAAAAAAAGGCAAACAACTGTGAGGACGCGTACCGAAAGATACAATACATATACATAAAAAAGTAAACATCGATATGCATATTATACATACATATACATCTTGCAATTGTACCTATTGCAAAATAAAAATTACAATACCTAGACTACAATTGCAAAATAATGTTTGTGCCATTATAAAATGTGATTAACTATTATATAGCCGTTGCTTTTTGCCAAATTTTATACAAGAAACCGTAGACTTTAATATTTGATATAATTTGGATAAGATACTTTCACGTTTTCCTGAGGGTCAGTTCACACCGCGACGCAACGCAACGCGACGAGACGTGACGCGACGTGACGCGACGATGCTTCTGGTTTCGCGCGGCGCATGCTGAAGCCGCTGAATGAACTCAATGAAATGTGTACCTTTTTGTGTACTAAATAAAGTTATTTTTGGTATCACTCTCTTAAGTGCACGGCGCGTCGCGTCGCGAACTGACCCTTAGGAGTGTCACAAAAACACAAGAAAGATGTGGAAATGCTGCTTCTTTGTAGTCTGTGGTCTCGACAGACTGACTAACGAACGAACTGAGATAGACCCTATGAGACTCATTTCTTTTGAGTTACAGAAATTTTAAAAAAAAGGTAAGCTAAGTAGGTACCTACTTAACTGAATTTAAATACTCACATATATTGACACTCTACACTCAAGTAAGTAATAGCTTACTCGGGCACCGATTATGTAAATTTGCCGTCTACTTACTTGATGGGTACCTACAGACATTGAAAGGGTTGATCTAAGCGCTTTATTAAAGACTTTAGCTTTTAAGTAATTCAAAAGCTTTTGAGTTTAATATAATCACTAATGGATGCTACCACAGCAATTTAGATTTGAAGGGTTCCGTAGCCGAATGGCAAAAAACGGAACCCTTATAGATTCGTCATGTCTGTCTGTCTGTCTGTCTGTCTGTCTGTCTGTCTGTCCGTCCGTATGTCACAGCCATTTTATTCCGAAACTGTTAGGACTACAGAATTGAAACTTGGTAGGTATCTACCTACCAAGTTTCAATTCTGTAGTCCTAACAGTTTCGGATTATTCTGTAAACCGCTTTCCGATTTTTATACAAAAATAAAAAATATAAAAGTTAAAGGGGGGCATCCCATACATGGCACTGAAACAAAAAAAAAAAATCTTCAAACCTATACGTGTGGGGTGTCTAGTCTATAGATAGGTCTTCAAAAATGACATTGAGGTTCCTAAAATCATTTTTTCTCAAAGTCAATCATTTGAAAGATAGGCGCGTCTAAAGTGGTAAAATGTGTGTCCAATATTAATTATGCAGTATTATTCATGATTTGATGTGAAAAAAATAGGGTGTATGTATATTTTGTTCAACAAAAATAACAACTACAAACAACAAACGTGAAAACACATTTTCACAATCCTTTAAAAAACATACGCAACGCCAAAGAAACCAGAACAAAAGAGAGGTAGAAACTCTGACGTCAACACATCAAAATAGAGACACTAAAACCTTGTAGGATAGCAAAAACAATATGAAAATGTGGCCGGGCCCTCTGCGTCTAAGTGTGCCATAATTTCTGCGAGAATCGTGAGTACCAAGGACAAAGCCATCATTTATAGCTACTTATACAGCATGGAAACCAAACATCAATATTATGGTAATCTAGCCGATCCAAGGCACCGCTAAGTCATCGCGAGGGATGGGAAAAGTTGATGTAAGTTAAGCTTACAAATTAATTCATCAATAAACTTTTTCTATGATCAGATATAAGAAATGTATTTCTTCATATGCCGACAACGTATAATTTCAAATGTATTTTTTTCTGCTAGAGTATTGCTATTAATACATTGATTATTTTATTGCTCTTTCACATATAACATATTCTAGGCCTAGCGTGCTACCACCGTCGACAGCATCATCACTAACCAACAGGTGAGTTAGTGGTCAAACGCTAGCCTATATTATTATATAAAATAAACTGGCTAAGTGCAAGTCGGACTTGCACTCGTAGGGCTCCGATTCCGTACCACACTACAATATTTTATAAAATCGAGCAAAAATGCTGAAAGAAATAACGTAATAAATTGATAAATCGATCTAGCTAGGTTTTCATTTTCAGAAAATTTTGTTTTATCCCTTTTTTTAGGTAATGAAAAACTTCTACAATATAATTCGAACATGAAGGTAAATTTCGCCAAAGTTACATTGTTATGATAGCTCAGTGGAAGATCGATCGGATGGCGATCAGATTAAAATGTATTTGTATATGTTTGTATATGTTTAAGCAAAATTACAATATACATTATTTTACTAAATGTTTACTTAATGTTGGTTTGTGACCAGCGCATGTAGATGGCGCAATTTAATTTAAGACTATCCGTCAGCTATTCATATTATTATGGACTCAGGGCTTAAAGCAAGACTGAGCTACTTTTGCTTCCATCACTAGCGTATAAATGCGCACCATAAAAGCGTTCTCGTGTTCCCATAGTATTTTATTGCGCACAATTGGTAGGCCGTTGTTGATTTTATATTTATTTTTATACGTCAAGGTAATTGACGGTTCGGTTCTACCGTCGTAAAGCTATTTGACGTTGACGTATCACCATTTTAATGTGCATTTGAAATTAGGAAAAGGGAAGCCTGTATATAATTATTATTTTCTAGTTTCCTAAATTTAAAGGATATTTTGTGACCTTCAAAGTTCAAGGCATTTATAATTATAACCATAATCATTTATTCATATAACAAATTACACGTCATTTACAAAAATAATAAAAAATCCGAAATAAAGTAATAATATTAATAAATTGAATAAAAATTCACAAAAAATATAATGTATGTTATTAACCTTTTTGATCTCACAGCTGGGAAAAGGCGCATTGCAACCACGGTCAAGGAGAAAATCTGCCACCCTAATAAATAATCACAGAAATATTAATGATAATGTAATAACTAATATTACGGTGTTCCGGTAGCACACATCCCTTGAGAGCCAGAGTACTCTAGGCCTAGCGCGTTCACCACCTTCAACCACATCATCGCTTACCACCAGGCGAGATAGTGGTCTACAGGTGCGGCAGGTGTGTGAGTAGTCACACACCTGCCGCAGGGGCAATCTAGGGTGCATGGCGGTTGTGGTGATATCGGGAGTATCTTCTACACACGTGCCTGCCGTCAGCCGGGCAGTGTTCCAGAGTGAGCTGAGCTGAGCACACGTATTGAGAATGGTACCCGTATTATCGACCAATCAAAAGATTGGAGTAGTCTTGGCGCTTTCTGTGGTGCTACCTCAAAAAAAATGAAAAAGAGATACTGGGTGAAGAAATGGCTACAGAAAAGAAGTGAGTTATGCCACATGAATATTATAAAAGAATTTACGTGCACTCTGTGTGACAGATACTGACAAACTGACTGAGAAATTGCCCTAATCGCGCTACACACGCAGCGACGGCAGGGACGACTTAGGGATCAAGGATGGTCTCGCGCCCCTGCCGCCCTGCCGCAGGGCCAATCCTCCAAATTGCCCCTGCATGCCTACACACATCACAATTAAGGATGCAATTAAGTATCATCCCCACTCCTACACCCTAGATTGCCCCTGCGGCAGACTTGTGAGTAGGGCGCTTAGCGCTAAAAAAACAGTCAGTCCCTATCTATGTCACTTATAATAAGCAGTCTCTGCATATATATAGGCAATATTATACACACGGACGTATAGATCTTCTACGATAACATGGCCCGCCCCTCCAAATTACTCACATCCTTACGAAAGAGTTTGTATGTAGTTGTAATGATTCGTCTTCAGTAGCAGGCCGTCAGTGGCAAAGGCAGTGGTCTGAGACAGTCAATTTGTTGAATCTACGTCGCTCAGTGACACGAAAGTACTGATCGCAAGACAACTTACCAGGTCATGGAAAAGTTAAGTAAAAAAAAAAATTCGAGTCAGGTAATTTTGTAAAATAAATGTGCAATAGTTTTATTTTGTAAAATAATATCTATTATATTTTAAGTAAGAGAAGTGATAGCTACAGTGTACCAACATATGAAGCATGAGGCTGAAAATGGAGTGGAGCGCTTGACAGACACCACATGGAGAACTTCAAGAGCTGTGGGAGTTAGCGAAAAGACTATAACAAGAATTCTCAAAGAAAAAGCGAAATGTGATGCAATTGGTACACAAATGAGCTCACCACATAAAAACAAAATCCTCGCAAACGTTTGAAAATGATTTAGATGTCGTAGTAATTAAAATTGATTTTAGTTATTGAATTTATAAATTATGTGTTATAAATACATTAAAAATGTTTTATTTTACTGAAAAATATTTCAATATTTGTACACAATAAAATTTATTCATAGTTTTTGTGCAATCAGTACTCATAATATCTCAATTATTATCAGATTTGTTGGTCAACTTACTATAATTGGCACTGCCCTACATTGTTGACGAATTATGAACGTACTTTGTAGCCAACCTAACATAACGGTAAGTATTGCTTATACATTTCATAGAAACTTTTTTTGCAGTGTTGGTTGGTACAAAGTACGTTCATAATAATAACTTATTTAATTATGTATGCAATGTCGCGGAACCGGCAGTACCTACCAGAACGCACACATGCGTGGTGGTGTTGTAAATACTTTCACAAATACTCTCAAACGTTTTTAAATTGTGGAGGGGCGGGTCATGTTATCGTAGAAGATCCTACCACCCGTCCGTGATTTACATATGATGCATTCCTACATGTCAAAAGTAACGTGAATAATGTTTATTAATGTTACTTTTTGACCGACTTCACAAAAAAGGAGGAAGTTCTTAATTCGTCGAATGTTCACCGATTACTTGAAGATGCCTGAACCGATTTGGAAAATTATTTTTTTTGTTTCAAAGGGTACCCTGCCCAGGTAATCCCATCTGTTTTTAATAGATCAACAATTGTATTACGACGCATTTACTTATCTCGATGACCTACTAGTTGGCTGGCACTTTACTTACTGGCACAGATTATGTAATAGTCACTACGTCTACTGGCTACTTTGATTAGCGCGATGTTTAAAGTCGGTTCTTTTAGTTTTTTAAACGATCTTAAATTATCAATTAAGCATTGATTATGCTATGCTCACATCCTTTCTTTATTATACTCTGTCCATTTCATTCCTTCTACTCCTCCTTACCTTGAACTACGTTTTCAATTCTTGCATAACTCACACCCCCTATCCTTACGCTCTGCTGAAAACTTAGTTTTAAAGATTCCTTTTCATTCTTCTGAATATTTTGCCAATTCCTTTGCAGTACAAGCTGCACGACTTACCTTTGGACATACGAAGAGCCAAATCATTAGCAATTTTTAAAAACAAGTTGAAAACTCATTATCTCTCACTTGTGTAACTATACATAAACTAGCATTTAAACTTTTGAAAGTGTAATGTATTATTATCTACACTAATGTTATAACATTCTACTTATGTTTCCAATACTTGACTTATAATTACTACTGTTATAGCGCAGATAACAAAACACTCAATTTAAGCAATTTCACATGATGGTATAATATCCACATCGATATCGTAAAATCTCATTATAACATCAATAAAATGCGACCAATTAACCTGGCGAGCCTTATGTCAAAATCCTCATACAAGTTGTATAAAATTTTGATATTAGGCTGGCTTTTGAAAACAGTTGGGTTATACGTGAAAACTTCGTCGAAACTACTAAACTTACATACACAAAACTCTTTGGTAAGATCTTGTGCCAATTAAATAAAAAAAGAACAGCGCGCGCTCTCTCCTGATTGGCCCTGTGCGCGCAGCTGCGCTCTCATTGGTTAGATTTTAATGGCGGCAAGTTCACTGACAATACACGTACGCGTGAATTTAATGTTTCGCAATGTGTTTTGTTTTTAAAATACAAATTAAAAGTTAAAAATGGATAGCGACGATGATATTTGTACGCCTCCGGATATTCTAGAATTGGCAACAAAAGTAACTCACAATCTTTTGCCAGAAAAATCTAGAAAATTATATGAAAAATAATATAATAACTTTTTGGCATGGAAGATCGAAAAGAAAACTACATCATTTTCTGAAAATGTCATTCTTGCGTATCTCAAAGACCTCTCCGACAAATTCAAGCCATCTTCTATGTGGGCTAAATATTCTATGCTCAAGTCCACACTGAGTATCTACAACAATATTGATATCACGAAGTATTCAAAAGTCATAGCGTTCCTGAAACGCAGTTCAGAAGGACACAAGGAAAAAAAGTCCTTGGCGTTTACATCAGGTCAAATAAAGATGTTCCTGGAAGATTCACCAGATATTTTGTATCTTTTTGAAAAGGTAAGTGTATTTTAGTTCTGTTATTTAATCTACCTAGTACTTACGTACTACACACGCAAGTTATCTAGACACTCCGTTTAAGCGCTTTGTGTATAAATTTGGTAGTAGGTACCTACACTTTATTACTTCATAAATCATAGTTTTTGCCTTGGCTATGTACCTCAAGCTTATTATATCGTTAATTGTTACAGGTTGCACTAATCTTCGGCATAATGGGGGCATGCCGAAGGCAAGAGCTATACAACATCCAGTTCGATGAAGTCTCTAACATAGACGACAGTACAATCATGGTGAAAGTTTCGAAAACAAAAACGAAAATAGATCGTTCTTTCGTTGTGACGGGCAACTGCTATGCCGTATGTAAAAAATACATGGAACTTCGACCCACCCCCTGTCGAAACCCTGCCTTTTTCTTGAGCTATAGATCGGGGAAGTGCGTCGATCAAAGAACTGGTATTCATAAATTTGGTGCTCTGGGAAAAACTATCGCAAGTTTTTTGAATCTGCCTAACCCAGCGTTGTACACGGGGCATTGCTTCCGGCGCACCTCGGCGACCCTTCTCATAGATAGCGGTGGTGATTTGACCGCACTGAAACGACACGGGGGGTGGAAGTCTTCTACTGTGGCTGAAAGCTACATTGATGAGTCTTTAATGAATAAAATTCAAGTCGCAAATACGATCTTGAACAGTATAGAAAACAAGACGAATGAAGTAATAATAAATATTCCGACTCCGTCTACGAGCTCTACTGCTTGCCCCGCGGCCGCTACAGCTGCTGGATCAATAATTAACATTAACTTTCAAAATTGTACCATCCAAAATTTGAACAATTATTATAAATAAACTATTGTCAGCTTTTACTCTTGTTGTTTGATTAATTGCATTAGTGAAGATAAAGTAGTGTATGCAACTGCATATAACACGGGTATTAAAACACTCGTTACTATTATGAAACTCGCTGCGCTCGTTTCATAAACTCACACTCGTGTTTTAATACCCTTCATTATATGACAGTTGCATAAACTACTATTATTTATTTATTGGTATGTATTGTAATGTAAGTATTGTATTGATATAGAGTATGTTTTATATGTGTAGTATATTTGTTTGAGTTATTTATATGTCGGCGCGAACGCTCTATTCTACTCCCAATGAGTCCCAATAAATAATAATTCATTTGTAAACGCTAAATTAATAACTCGGATGTCTATTTGAGGATTTCAAGTTGATTTAATTCATTTAAGATTGTTGAAATATTAAATTTACTAACTTCATTATTTATTACCAAAATCACTTTATTATTATTTCTTAATTCATGTCATGATTTATAATTAAGCTTAAGGCTCATAGAAACATTGTTAACGTAAAAACATTTTAAATGTAAGCTCAACGAGCTGAAGTTGGTATAAATACGGCCGCCCGACGCTCCATAATTCGCTCGCGGGGAAGAAAAATGTGTTAACCGTCTTCCTCCGCGAGCAGAACATAGATGTCATGCTGGTCAGCGAGACAATGCTCAAAGAAAAAGAAAATTTCAAATTTCCCAATTACATAGTACACAGAAAAGACGGAAAGCGGAGCGATGGAGGCGCTTACAGAGGCTTAGCAGTGTTGGTGCATCGCAGGGTCATACACCAACCGATACCTATAGAGGAGTTCCAGTCATTCCAAGCGCTGGGAATACTGGTAAACTTTTCCGGCCAGAGAAGAAGGCTCTTCGCCATCTACAAGCCCCCAGGAGAAAGCCTAGACGCGACAGAACTCCGAAAAGTCGTAATGGACGAAACCCCGACAGTGATAACCGGCGACTTCAACGCCAAACACCCACACTGGAACTTCCCCAACACCAATCCAAGCGGGAAAACCCTATATGAAGATGCGCTGCTTTACCAGTACGAAGTGATCGCACCAGCAGAACCCACACATTATAGCGGAACAGACGGGGCAGGAGATATCATCGATCTGGCAGTCTACCAAGGCTTAGTGACGCCACCAACGCTCACAGCCCTAAAAAACCTCCCCTCGGACCACAGGCCGGTGTTGATGATAATGGAAGAGACTCTGAGCTGAGTCACACAACGAGCCAAAAAGTCCAAAATAAACTGGAACACTTTCGCGACTGAATCGGAAAAACGCACCACAAGCGCACCAATAAACAACGCAAACGACGTCGATAAGGCAGTGGGTGAAATCACCGAAACCATCCAATTGTCTCTGGCAGCAGGAACGCTCACCACCACGCCGAGAGGAAGGTTAGACCCACTCCCGAGGTGGATCAGGAACCTGATACGCGACAAGAGAGACAAAAAGAAAGAGTGGCAGGACACCCGCTGCCCTAGAAGGAAAGCCGAGTTAAACCACCTAATGAAAAAGTGAAAGATGCACTATCCGCAAACGCCGCTCGAGAATGGGAAGGGCACAAAGACTCCATCAGCGAGCACATCCCATCAGTACACCGATTGTGCAAGCAACTGGCAAGTACCGAAAAACCGACGAGGCCACTAATGGGAGACGACGGAAAGGACCGCGCGGAGATTTTTGCAAACTGCCTGGAAAAGCAATTTAAACCAAATCCAGCCAAAATACCGGAACACGTGAAGGATGCCGAAGCGAAGCTCCATGCCTACCTTAATTCACCGGAGACAGAAGGGACCGAAAACATCCCCTTCTTCAGCCCCTTCAAAGTGAAAACCACCATCTTAAAACTGAAGAACAGAAAGGCACCAGGCCCAGATAAAATCACTAACGAAGCCCTCAAGAACCTCCCACTGAAGTCAGTCGCTGCCCTGGCGAGAATTTTCAACGGTATTCTCCGCAGTGGTCATTTCCCAACCAGCTGGAAAACTGGAAGGGTGGTGATGCTGCGAAAGCCGGGCAAAAACAGCAAGAAGCCCGAAAGCTACCGGCTCATCACGCTACTGAACACTACATCAAAACTTTTCGAAAGACTACTCTTACAACTGATGGGCCCGCACTTAACGCCGAGGAAGGAACAGTTCGGCTTTAGATCAGAACACTCCACCGCCCTCCAAGCAGTAAAACTGATCAACGAAATGACCACCTGCCACAACAAGAAGGAATTCATCGCAGCCGTCTTCTTGGACATGGAGAAGGCGTTCGACAGGGTGTGGCACGAAGGGCTGCTGCACAAACTGTCGACGTCCTCCATGCCCAAAAGAATAGTCCAGATTTTGGCCTCCTTCCTAACAAAGAGGAAGTTCAAAGTCGCAGTTGAAGATGCCGAATCGTCGGAGAAGCCGATTGAAGCTGGAGTCCCGCAGGGCAGTTGCCTGTCACCAGCCTGCTATGCCTGGTACACCGACGACATCCCTGTCGTCGGGGTACCTGGCACTGTATGCAGATGACGCCGCGTACTTCGCTTCATCATACAGAACCGCACACGCGGTGAAGAAACTCCAGCCGACACTGGACGCCCTGCCAGAATGGCTCGAGAGATGGAGGATGTCCATTAACGTGGGGAAAACTCAGGCCATTATGACAGGAAACCACCGGCTACCTAAAGAACTGACTCTTAAAGGACAAGACATCCCATGGGCGCCCCACGTCAAATACCTTGGAGTTACAATCGACAGGCGCCTATGTTTTCAAAAACACCTTGACAAAGTCGTGAGCAAAGTGAAGACCGCCAGAGCAAGACTGATGCCGCTACAACGCTCCAAACTACCACTCCGGACCAAGTTTATGATATACAAAACATATATCAGATCCCGCCTTACGTACGTTGGTCCGGCATGGTACCCCCTGCTGTCAAAAACAAACAAGAAGAAAATCCAAGCGCAAGAAGACATCTGCTTGAGAAGAATGGTTCGTGCTCCGCGATACGTCCGGAACACAACAATCCGCAGAGACCTGAAAATGGAAACATTAGAAGACTTCATCCGACACCTCGCTAAAACTATGTACCGGAGAGCAGACGTATCCAGGCACGAGCACATCCTCAACATAGCGCCGCTGCACACCCGACCACCCGACTCAACTGGAAAACGAAAGACAAAGGCCTACCTACGAGAAATCTGCCAAGACATGGAAGAAGAAGAAGAAGACAGGGCGGCGCCACCGGCGGCCGCTGTAGGGCTCGCTGACGGGTTCGCTGGGCCTCCCCGAACGGGGTACGCCCGCCCGGCAGGGCCCTGTTGCCCCTACACGTAGTGGCTACCGGTCCGCTCCGCCCGAGAAGACCGCAAAAAGGGGGATACATTATTCCTCCAGAACAGTGACGCGCCTACAGTTGTAGGCGCAGACAGGCCAGGGGCAGAGGGCGAAGCCCTGACCCCCTATACCCACACCAGAAGGGTGTGAGAAGAACCTTCCGCTCCATAATTCATTCGAGCTCGGATCGTCGAGCGGTACGGAGCTCCCAACATGGCTGTGTACTTGTGATGTTTCTGTTGTTACAACATAAAGTTGAAAAACAATGTCTGGAGAGTGGTACCTCTGAGCTAATCCATGGTTACCCTTGAGCTAACCACGGATCCTTGATGTATCCACAAGTTAACCCAGAGATACCGTAGGGACGCCTTGTGGAAGTATGGGTAGACACGTATACACCACAGATACTAAATTAATAAGACAGTGCACTTAAGATGTCTTTGTGTAAGGTTGTGGCAACAGTAACGTTAACAAAACATTAGCAATATTACGCAAGGGTAGGTGTTTTGTTCAAATGAATGACTCACCTAGTGTTGCTATAAAGGGCAGAGCACACGTCGGACTTAGGGCATTCTGACTTGAGCCGTCGTAGTGGTCGGACCTCCTCAAAAGTTCCATAATAAATTAAAGAAAGTATTACTTGTGTTTACTTTGATCACAGAAGATGAGCGATAGCCCTGACCATGGAAGTTGTGACGCCAGCAATGCTGGTGTCACGCCTTTTAAAAATGATTACGGAGCCCTGCTTCGTCATCAGAAGTGGGATGAGACCCTCCTTCGTCATATATTATTCTACCATTTAATGTTGTATATATATATATACATATTATTGTACACCACCGTCTTATTCTTCTTGTATTTCTATCCATACAAAGGTTGTCTGGTAGAGATCGCTAATAGAGATAAGACCGCCCATTGTAATACCGAATAGACATATTTTTTTATTATAATCATAGAATACTGAGTTGTATTTATAGAAGACAATCAGTCAGTGAAATGTGCTATTTCTTACGAGGGCGCAGAAAGCACAAAGCTCCGCCGCAGGCTATGTAGACAATTTGGAGACCATTGCTTTGATACAAGAAACGAAATGCAGAATTATTATAATACAGACATCTAAATGGAAAATAAAATATATACAAATAATTTAAAAAAATCAACTTTATTCGTAGCATCAAAAAAATATGTCTGCGAAACATGTTATTTTTTTTATTTCCTACAAAATGTATTGAAAAGGGTTTTTGCGATTCTTGACTTTTCTGGTACTTCGCCTTAGTTAGTCCAAAATAGTGTTTGGATCCTTATAAGTGACCGAATCGATTGGCATCATAAAAAGCGTTTGTGTAAGTTGTCGATTTTTTTGTAATATTTTCAAATTCTGTGAATGCAGCTCAAAAGTAAGTAGTTTTTTATTGGAGCTACAACGGACTTATCATAATCTGACACCTCATTTGCCAAATTATGATAATTCGATGTTGTTTGAGTTTAGTGAAGTTTAGTGAAGTTTAGTGAACAGTGTGTGAAATACATTAATAGTGGGTATTGTGGGACGACATTGTTAACATTGCAGGCAAGCTATGGACCAGACTAGCAACTTGAAGAAAAACATGGAAAGATTTGGAGGAAACTTTTACCGCCACCGGCGGTCTCTACTCTGAATAAGAATGAATAGGTGTAAATAATATTTACATCTCTCATATTCGGTAAGTAGGTCCTTATTACCCCGAAATGGGGCTTGTAGGTAACCAATTAGAGCTCTAGGGTAATAATGTAGCTAGAAAAGCCCTAGGGCGGTAAGTAATTTATAAAAAACTCTTCACTCTTTCAAAAAGTTCGCGTACATCTAACCATCATACTGGCAATAGACATCATGCATTCAGCCCAATGACAAAAGAGGTCGCTTCGCTATTCAGCCTTGTCTTCGTATGAGTATAATAGTCATCAATTTTAAATATCGAACGGCGAAGATCAATTTCGTTCTTAAAAAAAAAAAAAAAAAGATTAAAAAAGGCGGGAATAGAAAACATTTACTTTAAATATTGTTTGTTTTTGGGATTTTTTTATAATTACGTGCTAATTAGGAAAAAAACATGAGTTCTGCAAGTGATGAAGAAATAAGCTGCACTCCCGATTCAATGAAAATGGAAGCTGAAGCAGCAATTAACAATATTTTGCCTGAAAGTTCTAAAAAGACATATTTGAAAACTTACGACGAGTTCATGAAGTGGCGAAAAGAAAAACGAGTAAAGTCTTTATCTGAGACTGTATTCTTAACATACTTTAGTGAGCTATCAAAACAGATGCAGCCATCTAGTTTGTGGTGCATTTATTCAATGTTAAAAAAAACACCTGTCCCTAAAATTTGAAAATTGTTTTCATTTCACTATAAATTTTAACTAATAAAATGTTTTATTCTTGTAATGCCGGTTTTTTTCTACTTTTCTCACAATCGACATGTAAAGCAGAGTAGTTAGCTCGGGTGTAAGCATCAATTGCACCCTCGAACTATAGGCGCACGAGCGCAGCGAGGGCGCCTAAATATCTCGGGCTGCAATTGATGCCTTACAGCCCTTGGCTACTAATCTACTATTGTAAAACAAGTTATGTCAAATTTTTTGTTTAATACCATATACGTATTATAAAAAGATGGTGCACTTCAGATGCTTTGACATATTCAATTTAATCCGTATGCTGTAACATTAAGGTTGTAATTGTATTGTAGAACAAAACGGCCCTATTGAAAGGCACCAGGGTGGGAGTGTGTCCTTGTCTAACAACCTGCTCGTGCTATATATGTTCAAAAGTGTATGTATGTACTTGAATAAATGAAATTGAAATTGAAATACTATATGAATAGTATATGTATAAGTCGTCCATACAAAAGAAAGGGACAAACTCCGTTCTAGGTCGGTCTAGGGCCGTTTTGCGCAGTCAATTTATATTACGTCTATGTTTAATACACAATACACGAAAAATATAAATATTATTATAACTTTAGTTATAAGAACAGTGTAGAAAATAAATTAAAGCTTTTTTATTATTATTGTGTCGTCCCCCCCCCCCCCCCAAATTTTACAGATATTTGCTTCAAGTGCTAAAGACCATTCCGTCTTTAATTTTTATTCAAACTCTTATTTAGAAAAAATATAAATCGACACAACAACATTTGACATTTTGTACTCCTTCCAAAAATACGACACGTGACAGATTAGGTCGCGTTTACACGTGCGACGCGACGCTAATCCCGCCATCCGTCTTGATCGCGCCGAGCCTGAAAAATGACGGCAGTGTGACCCCACCCTTGGCAGTGTCACGTTTTGTCTCTGGATTGTAAGGAATAATTTTGTAAGTTGGCTTTTTGTTGTAGTATTATTTTTGAGGCTATGTCTTACAGTAGTTAATTAATCATATATTTTGTTATATTTGTTTTTGGTTTGGCTTGCTTTCAGACGATTAATGTAGAGATATTTATGCAGTATGTGGATTGTACTAAAGTCAGTTTTTTCAGAGCAGAATAGCCACTAAGTGTAACTCGCACACCCACTGTTTTTGTGCACACCTTATTAACCCTCAACGATCATTATTTGTAGTTACATCAATTGATATCGTAACTAAACCCAAAATCAGTAATTACTAGTAATATTAATCACAACTCGATACTCGATGTCCCTCCACTTGTTCCTGTGAAAAAGTCTCAACAGTGAAACGTATAACTTAGTGATTCCAATTTATCCATCAGAGAAACTTTTCCTGACCGACACCGAAAAAATAATAAGGCATGTTTGCGTTTCCTTTACCCAACGTTGCATATCTATTAACTCTGTTATTTCTAGTTGTCTAGCAATAGTATCCCATTCCTTTCACACATCACAAAGGTTGTATGTAGAAATAGGTACCAATGGCTGTCATGCTGACTTTTCATTCCGACACCGCGTCCTAAATACCCCCTGTACATACGAATAAGAAATACAGCATGTTCCTGTATCTGAAAGAAGTGTACATCCAGTATGGACTCTTCTTTACATAGTATATAATATATAGGTGTGGAATGATCTGCCCGCAGCTATATTTCCCTCTACCTATATAATTTATCTTTTAATAATTTGAGATCGTTTAAAAAACTAAAAGAACCGACTTTAAACGTCGCGTTAGTCAAAGTAGCAAGTAGATGGAGTAACTATTACATAATTTGTGCCAGTAGTTAGTAGTAACAACAAGTCGTCGAGATAAGTAAATGCGTCGTAATACAAATGTTGATATATTAAAAACGGCTCCACGGACCACCTGGGAAAGGGGGGAAATAGGGTTTCAAAGGGTACCCCCCTTTGAAACAAAAAAAGAATTTTCGAAATTGGTTCAGGCATCCTTTAGTAATCGGTGAACATACAGAAAAAAAAAGGTTCCGATGAATTGCGATTCTCCTCCTTTTTGTGAAGTCGGTTATAAAGGGTATCCACAAATTCCCTAAAGGTCGGCAACGCATCAACAGCGCCAATGGTGCTGCAGATGTTCAAAGGCCAACCGGTAACCGCTTTCCTTCAGGCGAGCGGAACAGTATAAATACAGTCGCTCCTGCTGTCTGTACGCTTAAATCTTTTAAACAACTCAAGGGATCTTAATGCAGTTTTCAGAAATAGAGTAATTCAAGAGGGAAGTTTATATGTATGATAGATAAAGATTTTTTGATATGACTTGTTACCACATACCAGAGCATGACTAGACTCTGCTAACACAAATTTTCAATGTTTATATCTTATGAATTGTGGTAAAATTTATTTATTCATTGAAGATGGATATCTATGATTTGGTAGTTGAGTAACTAAAATGAATTTGTATTAGTTAATTTTTAGGGTTCCTTAGCCAAAGGGTAAAACGGGACCCTATTACTAAGACTCCGCTGTCCGTCTGTCTGTCTGTCTGTCTGTCTGTCTGTCTGTCTATTAGTCTGTCTGTCTGTCTGCCTGTCTGTTTGTCTGTCTGTCTGTCTGTCTGTCTGTCTGTCTGTCGGTCTGTCTGTCTGTCGGTCTGTCTGTCTGTCTGTCGGTCTGTCTGTCTGTCTGTCTGTCTGTCTGTCTGTCTGTCCGTCTGTCTGTCTGTCCGTGTGTCACCACCAATTTTCTCAGGAATGGGTGGACCTAGCCAGTTGAAATTAATACCAGATACTGAAGTCTGTACTCTCTATTAGGTGTATTAAAATCAAGGTCCTGAGTCAACACGATAAAAATATATAGGCAAATTTAAATTTTCGCGAAAACTTGTAAGTAGGTACCAAAATTTACCTTAATTTTCAACTTTTTTACTTTTCAGAATTTTCATTTACTTGTGCTGTAAAACCTTGTTTTAACCAAATTTATAGGTCAACCGGAATTACCCTATAGGCTTTGGGTCGAAAACCTATAGGGTTCTTCCCGTTGACCTAGAATCATGAAATTTGGCAAGAAGCAAGGTCTTATTGCACATATAAAGGAAACAATCTAAAATATGAGCACTCATACAATACAATAGAGGTCTAGCTTAATTGGTACCAACCAACGTACGAAAGGCTCGGTGGGCGAGTCCAACTTGACTTGGCCAGTTTTATCATTATCGTCTCAATTATTGACATATTAATTCAACGATGATTTAATTTTTAAATAAATTATTTTATTTTATTATTTTTTTAGACATTTTATTTTTTGTTGCAATGGGCGTAAATCGTATTAATTAATAATTTGAATGTAATTTAAAAATTTGTTGCTATTGTTTGCTTAATTTATCTCAGTGTTGTAAGTTATTTCACATGCCATTACATGGTGAAATAGATAGTCTCATATAAATTTTGTAACAACTTTTGTATACTCATCTCATTTCATTTCCCATAATTTTTAAACATGCCTTACTGTTTATATAGTCTCCGTAAGGAGCAACATTAGCGTTGCATAGCTCGGCATGCTGCAGAGAAATATAGAAGGAGAAAAGGCAAAATACAAATGAAGGAGAGAAAATACGAGACGTGGCAGTTGCTACAGGATTCTCAAAAAATACGCTGGTGGCTGGCATGTTGAGGTGAGATATTCAGGTGCTTTTAAAAAAAAAGCAAAATATCTTACAGTTTCAGAAAGAACATGGTGTTTATGTAGGTATAAAAAATTAGTAATTCCAAAAAGTCTCTAATTATTGCAAATATTTAAAACTAGCTGTGCCCCGCGGTTTTACCCACGTAACATCGTTGTCGTGGGAATATCGGGATTAAAAGTACCCTTTGTGTTATTCCAAGGTCTGGGCTATCTACGTTCCAAATTGCAGCTCAATCGGTCGAGTAGTTATAGTGTAATGAAGTAACTGACATACATACAAACTTTAGCCTTTATAATATTAATAGGATAATTGGATGCAAGCAAATCCGCGAGCAACAGCTAACAATATAGTTTTTGAAGTGTGCAGTATTTCAATCAATCAATCAATCATTTTTATTTGGCAGAATGTAGGTAGATACAAAGATATGCAAGGATGTCATAGCTGATATAAGATTCCCGTATACATTCTTATCCCTAAAGGCAAACAAATATTTAAATTATTTTATAAAGGTTAAATTAATCATAAAGTTAGTACTTAATCAGAATTACAATTAATGTAGAACTAATGGCAAGTCAATAAAAATTATTATTATATGTCCGGAATTTCACTAATCAACATTTTCAAAGTTTTTATCATTCAAATAGTCATTAATAGAATAGTAGCATTTTTTTATTAATATTGATCTTAAAATTAACGAAGTTGCACTCCTTTAAGGTACAAGGTAATTTGTTATAAATTATTGGAGCCATACTAAATACACTCATACTCATTAGTGAGGTTCGAGATGGTTTATCGCATAGTCTCGCTTTATTTCTCATATTAAATTTGTAGTTGTCCCCTAAAGTTTCGAATCGACTAAGGTTTTTTTTTACAAATATCGCAATCTCATAAATGATATAGCATAGAAAAAGAATTTGATACCATAATAACAAAGAAAGAAATATAATCGGTTAAAATTGGGGTTTACAAGGTAAAACCAACTCCTCCTATTGCTGAACTTGGTTAAAATGTAGCCTTTGATTACCTTATAACGAATCGATTTACACTTTAGTCATTTAATAGTGTACGCCCGATATGGGAAAACTGTTGTCACTTAAGTTTTTTTACTACCACTGTGTGCTTACACAGTTTTTACAATAAAAGTATATTCTATTCTAAATAAATCAAAATCGGATGACTAGTTTAGACGCTACGGAGTAACATACGCAAACACAAACAAACATTCATAGACTGCTAAAATCGTAATCCTTTCTTATGTAGTCGGGTAAAAATTGGAATAATAACGGCCGTATTCGTGAAGATTTTTATAAACGCATAGCAACGATGCAACAAGGAGCCAAGTCCTTGTTGCCAACCGCTGCCAGCCTAGTAATTATAATTAATTCCAACTATTACTAGGAGCAGCAGATTGAGTTTGTGGCATACCGTAGGAGAGGCCTATGTCCAGTGGAAGAATACTGGCTGTTAATGATGATGAGAGGCTTTAGAGATACAATGCATTCGCGAGCACTATGAGATCTGATAGTGCAGTTGTCCTTGATTATGGAGGTATTGCGCGTCACTATGTGTCGCCGCACACGGGCCACGGGCCACAACCACAAAACGCCGCCACCGGCATATTTCCTATAGTTTTCATACATTTTATCATGTAGCGTGTGGCGGCCACCGGCGTCAACCGTGTGCGGCGAGTCCATATAAAATGTATGAAAACTATAGGAAATATGCTGGTGGCGGCGTTTTGTGGTTGTGGCCCGTGGCCCGTGTGCGGGGACCCTATACGTCACGCATTCGATACCTTGAGTGATGTTGTTTCATTATATCCTATAAGTGGACGACCATCAACGCAAAAATAAGTGTTCCATAGTAGCTATTCCTAGTAATGAAATGCACGAATTAACATAAAAATAAAACTAAAATATTACCTATGACTAAAATTAAAATACAAACCACCAATAAAAAACTGAATTTAGTTTGCTGTCTGGTGTTAGAGTACCCAAAAAGCAGACGGCATTACCTCTTTGAATAGCGAGACTATTGCGTTGCTCAAGTTTTTTTTGTTTTTAAGTTAAGCGTCAACTCTTTATTAAACAACTAATCATAAATAATAATCCAAAAATAAAGTGCATAGAGAAATATAAACGTATTTCTGAAACACAGTCTCATAGACTAAAGCTAAAAGGCAGGGTACCACATAAATAGTTACAAATTTTTTTATAAAGCAATTTTGTATTTGTATTTTGTATTTATTCTACTCAAACCACAGAATAAATAATAGTTCAATCTCAAACACTAAATTCAAAGCAAACTGCAAAATGTCTCGTGAATCCGGCGTCTGCCACAAATTATAACGGGGGCCGTTGGGAAATGTGGAAGCACTACCGAGACGAATCACGAGGGTACTATTTGTATTCTATTATTTTTAGTACTACTTGAGTATGTTAGGACTACGGAATATGTAATCTTATTGAAAAAATAAATGGCTATAATTTTTAACCCACTTCCAAAATAGAGGGGGTTTTCAAAACGTCTTGATATTTTTTTTTTTAGTAGGTATGTATGTTACGCGATTACTTCGTCAATTGTGAACCGATTCGAATGACAATTTTTTTAGTCGGTAGGGTACATTTTAGAGGTGGCGCAATTGTAATTTCATCAAGATCTGATCAATATCTCCAGAGATATGACGATAACAGTCTCAAACTTGCTACTGAAACTGACTCGCATGGAAGTCGGTTGTTTTCGTTTTTTTAAACTATTAACTTTATAGTTAGGTAGTTTTAAAATATATTCATGTATATTCTATTATTTATATAACATATTCTTAATGAAATTTATTTTCTTAAACCTTATGAACCTTTTCTAGTCTTGTTTTTACGATTGATAGTCGTATTGCCGGTTCAAATCTTAGCATAGGTATTCGTCTACGGGTATAAGGAGCATATTATATCTATGTTCCGCCTGACTTGTTGACAAAGTAGCTTACCAAAAAAAAAAAAAAAAAATCACGGATACCTATTATGAACTTATGTTTTTCTATCAAGTATCTAGGGAAAATTGTTATCTTGTCGTCGTAGAAAATTTTAAATACACACAAAATTAAAACAAAAACACTATTCCTACGCGGTAAAAGGGAAATATCTAACCCATTTTTCTATTATAAGCATCCACTATTCTACGCGGAGCAAAAATGCCACGTTGTTTAAAATAGAACCTAAGTGATATTTTCCGATAGCATTTTCAGAGTAAGCAACACATGAATTTCTAGAAATAGTGCGGTAAACACGCCTTTACAATTCCTGGTATAAAACTTAGCACACTACTTTATACGTACTTCTTGGAATCGCAATATGTTTGAATTGGAATCGTAATGCTAGTTAGCCCTAGAATTTCATAGGAACTAATAAAAGCTTTGAGTTCATAACTAGGAAGTCTTTGAGAAGGAAACATTCTGGAATTTAAATTAAGAATATAAGATTTCAAAAGACTTTCGAAGATTTGTTAGTAAGTGGTTAATTTTTTTATAGTAAGTATTGCATAAAGACTGTTATGCGAGTTACACTCAGGGCCAAACGAAGGCGGGCCAATGACGAATAGAAGATGACGTATATGTACAGTCACTTCAGCTCCCTCTATTCAGCGTTTGTTGCGTCCAGTGTGTGTACCTTGCATTAGCTGTATTTCCTATTTATTCTCCGTACTACTGTCTCATCGATCGAGCTCAGTGGCGTGCCATTGGAGAGGCTTATGTCCAGCAGTGGACGGAAATTGGCAGATTATGATAACTACCTTCCCTGCTACACAACTATCTCCTCTAAATCTCTCTGTAATTATTTATTATACTTAATCAGCAAGATATACTAATCCACTGTCCAATATCCATACTGCTTCAACTGCACGCCACTGAGCACGATCCTCGGCTATTCCCTTCTAGCTTTTGCGAGCTCCCTTGCGAAGATCACCGCTTCTAGCCTAACAGTGTCCTACGCCACGTTTTCCAATCTGTTGTCTCCACTCACAACTCGTTTACTTCAATAGTTATCGGTTCTTTGGCAGATGAAGAATAAGAGAAAAAAAGAAAAGAAAAAGAAAAAAGATATGGCTGGTCCACAGTCATTTCAGTTTGCTAATCTGGTGAGCTGTATCAATGACTTTGAGTCTCTATTGCCTCTGTCAGAATACCTCGTTCCAGATTCGATCCTTCAATGAAACTCCGAGCCTTGCTCTTTCCATATCTCGCTGTACGATTTTAAATTTGTGTTGCACCTAATGTTTTACTAAAATTGTCCAGCATTGTACTCGCGACTCGATTCTAGGCACGTTCTCGCGGTTTTTACTCAAGCTAGGTCGGGTATGCGGTGAAGGCGATTACACTTCCTTAGTGTTGAGTGAACGGACTTAGTAAGAGGAAAAATAAATTGGGTAATTTGGAGTTAGCTTCAAAATGGTGATCGATAAGTGTGCGTAAAACAGGTCTTTCCGCTTCAAGCCTTTTGAGCGGACAGAAAAGTGATTTTTTTCATGGGATAGAGTAACGCGATGTTGCCACTCACTGTCGGCTTGCCACAAAGCCACCTCTACGGTAGTTATATTATTATTATTATACGAGTTTTATTTCTGTATGCATTGCGTTGTTTAAAATATAATACATAGTTTACCTACGAAATATAAAAACACAGCTTTATTATGTTACCTTATTTCTCGAACCAAACTAAAATACAACCTCAACCTTCCCACAGCGTGAAATAAAGGTGCGTCCACACAGCGTGAAATGGAGATAATACAGATGTTTATCATAATGGGATGTGTACAATGAAAACGGCGACTTGTTTATCTTTCTCGCTTTCTAAGCACTGAAATATAATACGGATATTATGTGAATTGAGCTTACCAGTAAAGCTTTACTGGGGTATAAAATTAGATAAACGATACTGAGAAAACCGTGACCTAATTTGTTAGGTTGCTGTTTCTGCCCTTCTTGAGAACGGGTGTTGAATATATGTGTGGATTTGACTAGGCTAGAATTCAAACACGAATTTAGTATGTAAGAATAAATGTTTCATTTATTCGTTGGTTGATATATTAATCAGACAAACGCCTAAGGGATGATTTTGGAAAAACTGTGAAACACATGTCTCATAACTTTAATTGAAGAGATTGTACCAATTTTCAAGTATATCGAGCGCCCCAGATATAGTCTGGCCATAACTGCTGTGCACTCTCTGAGGTATGCGCGCGGCGAGACGGGGGGGACGCGCTCCGTCAGTCTGCCGTCAACGCATTAATCGCATGTGTACTCATGCTCTTTTTCCCCGGCTCCCACCTCGCCGCGCATACCTCAGAGAGTGCACAGCAGTTATGGCCAGACTATAATAAAAAGTTTCATGAAAAGTTCAACACTCCATTTCACCCCCATAGGGGCATAATTTCGAAAAAACCCTTTCTTAGTGGATACTTACACTTTATAAATAACACACCCTCCAAATATCATATCACTAAGACCAGCGGATTAGGCAGTGCGTTGATATATAAGACAATCATTCAATACGTCAGACACGCGTGGGGGATGATTTTTTAAAAACCGTGACACCCGTAACTCTCTGTTTTATTTACAGAGTATGTGTACAAATTTTCGAGATAATTGACCCAGAGATTAAAAAAATTGTAATTGTAAAAATAGTGTAAATGTAAATTATATATATAGATACATAGATAGCTAATCTCTTCCAAACAACCACTACATACTGCAGATACCAAAGAGAATATTCTCCACATTTTTTTTTATTTTGATTCATAATGTGTCTATCTTTTTACCCGACTGCGCGACGCAAAGGAGAGGTAATGTATTTATCAGTCTATATGTATGTATGTATGTATGTATGTTTGTTCCTTTGTGGCACACTAGAGACCAAACGCGTGGGCCGATTTTGATAATTGGCACGTCAATAGATTTGCCATGCTAGCGCGAGTGTCAACGAAAACATAAAAAATTGAAAAATTCAAAATGGCGGATTTCAGACGCCAAAATTTGGGGTCCAAAAAAATTTTTTTTTCAAAACCTATCGAGTGGGGTATCGAATTAAAGGTCTTAAAATGGAGATTCAAAATATATTTATAACAAATAATTTATGATCGTACAAATCGAAAAAAAAACGATTTTACATGCCGCGTTAGTCACTTTTAGTAACAAGTTTGCGGTGCTTATCTCTGAAGTTACTTATCAGATCTCAATAAAATTACAATGAGACCAAATGAAAATCATATTAACTCAAACAAAAAAAGAATTTTCCAGATCGGTTAGGAATTGATGGAGTTCTGAGGTAACAAACAACCTCTTCCTTTTGGTATAGTCGTTTAATAGTACCACTGTAAAGTAAGTAAGCTTAAAATGCAATAACCCTATCTATTTCACGAATTTCGGTTTTTTGTTCTTTTTTCCATAATTGTAATAACGGTCATAGTTATACATATTTTGTGAAGATTTCAAGTCTCTATGTATTATTAGTTTACAAGTTCAAGCACAAAACGCCGAAAAATACACGTTACTTGAGAACAATTGAGTGGCCAGCTCTTCGGAGGGACCAGTTGGAACCCGGAGAATTGCCACAGGCTGTTTATGTTGAATTTGACGACAAAGGTATCAAAAACAACGTCTCTGGAGTAGGAGTCCGAATCGAACCATCATGTACAGAATTCGACGCACTTCATGGACAGGGTAAAATAGAGCGGAAAATGTTACCGTTGATATTATATTGGGGTGTAACTGTCCATAAATTACAAGGACAAAGCTGAGGTCGACTTAAGTTCACGCATATTTGCGAAAGGTCAAGCCTATGTAGCATTGAGCCGGGTTAGATCTTTAGATGGACTAGTAATAAGTAGTTTAGATCCCCGGAAACTACTCAATAATCCACATGACATCAACTCTCTAAATGAAATGAGAAGATTACGGAATTTGCCGTCCTTTACTTAACTAAAAAGTGTAAAATAAAACATTAAATTAAAAAATCAAAAAACCCGACTGCGCAAAAAGTGAAGTGTTAAAAAACGAACTGAAAAGAAAAAAACAAGTAACAGTCGGGACACATTAATCCCCATTCGTTAAGCCATTAATGTGTCCCGACTGTTAAAGTCTCTACATTCCATATAACAAAGTATAATTTATTTTATGAGTGTATCGACCGAGAAAGAATTTAAATGGAATAGTTTTTTGATATCCCTAAACAGAAGTCTAAACTACTAGACTTACTTGTTTTTTTCTTTTGAGTTTGTTTTTTAACACTTCACTTTTTGCGCAGTCGGGTTTTTTTGATTTTTTAATTTAATGTTTTATTAATTTAATTTAAAGATCTTCACCAAGAGCTGTATTAAAACAACCTGCTTGCATTGTAACAACCAATCTCAAATCGAAACTTGTCACTACAAGAACAGTTTACAGGAAGGGGACGGAAAGAGGGGCGGGGGGGGGGGGGGGGGGGGTTACTTGAACGGCATGTGCATAATACAGCGGGAGCCGTCTCGCACTTTCGTGTTTTGAGATGTTAGTGTAAAAGGTGGATGCATGATAAATTATAATTTTTTGTTTTGGTTGACGACTTTTCTTGTGTGATATAAAACAACTGTATTTATCTACTGATAAAATTTCCCTAATTTATTTGTTTTTCTAGTCCTGATTGTTTTTTTTTCGAACACAGTCTCAAATATATAAAAGTTCTGTGCCTTAATAGTATACTATCTTAAGTGGCATTTTGATAGCATTTGACAATCAACAAGTTCAACATGTACCTCTACAAAATTAAAAAAATTCAGGGTGCCTAAATGATGGTTAGTTTTTTTCAATATATATAAGACCTAATGAAAAAACTAGCTTAATACTTTGCAAATAAACCATTCATTCATAATAAGTGTCAAAAACCTGTTGAGTTTCCTGTCGTTCCAAAAAAGTACTAGGAGAATGGTAGGCATTTAGCCCTTCTCCTAGTACATTTTAGAAAAATAATAAAAAATATTCAATAACTTTATTGGTCATGGATTTTCACTAAACAACATTAGAATCTTATTTATTTTAATCTAATGTTCCTTTTTGTAGGTTAACAATATATAATATGCAACTCGTTTTATAAGTATATTTTTTTATTTAAATTGTTTAGGTAACATTTGTCGCAAACCAAATTAAATTGATTATTGACGTAGGAGACATTTTCAACACCTTTCAAAACTAAGCCACCTTCTCCTAAATCACACAAAACCTATTTTAGGGTGTAGTACAAAGTTAGCGTGCAAGAATAGACCGTTGAAGACATCTGTCGAAGTTTGTATTGTGACTGTCTGAGTGCAGTCTGCACAGTTGTGCTGACTTCATTACCATGTATCGACTGCGTTCTTGCGTTGCTATCATTATTGTGTTGTATAACTCACATCTAATTATTACTGAAACGGGTAAACGTATAAAATATTTTTTGTTACCTCACAACTCCATCATTTTTTAACCAATTTGAATTTTTTTGGGTTCCTTTCTCAAATAGTAAAACGGGACCCTGTTACTAAGACTCCGCTGGCCGTCCGTCTGTCTGTCTGTCTGTCCGTCGGTCACGAGGTGTTCTCATGAACCGTGATAGTTAGACAGTTTACATTTTTACAGATGTACGAACTGTTAATAAACATCCATGTATAGCTCACAGCTGATTATTACTGAAACGGTATTAAATAATAACTCTTTAATTAAGATAAAGGTCTTGTTTGAAGCGGTTTTTTAACGTTCTTTCAACAACTTTGCAGCAAGTCTGAGATTAAACTGATTTTCTTTGCCTACAAGTTTTTACGGTGGTTGGTTTGTTTGTGTTATTATTTTTCATCAGGCTTTCAAATTGCAATATTTAGAGTTACAAAGCGGAATTTCCCATATATTTTATTTATAGCGTGCTTACCATCTTTGACCGCATCATCACTTATCAACAGGTGAGATAGTGGTTAAACGCTAGCCTATAAGATATTAAACAAAATCCCTTACTTTTTATAAATTTTAATCAAGTCACACAGTCACAATGAAGTATCAAATAACGGTATACAAACTAGGTATTTATTTCATGCGTTTGTAAATTTTATCCGTCCTATCGTTGCCAATGTATAAAGTTTAGTTATATTGGTTTATACTATAAACCAACACCTTGTAATATAAATATTACGATAAACGAAATATTAATTTATTTTGGTTTTGAAGTTATGATATTGATTTTTTTTTTAAGTGTAAGCGGTGATGTGGTCGAAGATGGTGAACACGCTAGGCCTAGAATATTCTGACTGCTATGTGCTGCTGGAACACCGTAAGGTTATAGCCGCAGATTTTCTCCTTGATGGTGTAAGCTAGCCTATATTATTGTAAATTGTTAAACACAATCCAAAATTTCATCGTACCGACGGGACTCGAACCCGCACCCCCCGGATTACACGTCCAGGTGCTCTGCCAATTAAGCCACGGTTCGATCCATCGATACGACGAAATTAGTGGATTGCATTTGTTAACCCAATTATGCATAAGTAGTCATAGATGGCGCCACCTATGCATAATTGGGTTTCACCTCACCTTCACCTATGCATAGTTTTTATAACGATTGAACGAATTTTCACGAATCAAAGTTAAGAACACTCTCGATGAAGACATTTATAAAAAAAAACTATCAATAACAAAATGTAAAAATATAAATGTAGTCCAAAAAGATCTGAACCAGCTTCAGGTGTCCGATTGGTAAAGATCGCGCAATCTAGGGAGAAATGGCGTCTCTTAATGTCGGAGGCCAAGACCCACTTTAGTGTCAGCGCGCCAGTGCAATAAGTAAGTAATAATAAAATCAAAATCGGTTTATCCGGTTGGGTGCTAAGATGCTACAGACAGACACATAGATACACACGTTAAACGTATAATACCCCTACTTTAAATCAAAATCGGTTCATCCGGTTGGGTGCTAAGATGCTACAGACAGACACACAGATACACACGTTAAACGTATAATTTAATACCCCTACTTTTCGCGTCGGGGAACGCCATAAGTTTACGGCGGCAGATGTTCTCCTTGGTGGTAAGCTACTTTTCAACCGACTTCCAAAAAGAAGGAAGTTCTCAATTCGTCTGTATGTTTATTTTTTCTGTCTTCTTTTTTTGTGTGTGTATGTTACGCGATTACTCCGTCAATTGTGAACCGATTCAAATGATTATTTTTGTATTTGGTAGGGTACGTTTCCGAGGTGGTCCCATTGTAATTTCATTGTCATATGATAAGTATCTTCAGAGATATGACGATAAACGTCTCAAATTTGCTACTGAAATTGACTCGCGGGGCATTGAAGTCAGTTGTTTTAGTTTTTAAACTATCTTAATTATTGATAGATTTAATGATCCCACGAAAGCCCATGATTCATGAATGCACATAAAACTTTCATTGGTAGGTATATAGCTAGGATTAGAACCAACGACCCTCGGGTCAGAATCAGTGTAACTATCCTTTACGTCCAATATCACTACGTAAGTATTATAAAACAATGTCCATCACTGCGTCTGTCTGTCTGTTTGCAATAATCTCAATAGCTTCTGAACGGATTATTATGCGGTTTTCACCAATAGCCAAAGTGTTTATAAGGAAGGTTTAGGTCTTAGGTGCATAATTCGTTAAGGTTTTGTGTAATTTGGTTGAAATATGACGATGATTGTTAAATATGTTAATATTTTATATTCGATGCACCAAACTGATGCAAATTTTGTAGGCATATATGTTCTACCCGTGCGAAGCCGGGGCGGGCTGCTAGTATTATATATAAAAGTCATAGTAAAACCTATCAAAATAGTAAATATCCGTTCTACGTACAAAATGCGAATGATAAAATTGAAAAATATGAATAGTGAAGGTGCACGAAGTTCTTACAATTCCATTCCGTTACACCATTGCAACAATACAAGTTGCATTGAAAAGCTGAACCGGGCTGACTGCGTTTACACCAACATGTACAATCTTAATCCTGAAGAAAATGTTTAAGTGAAAATTACAGACATATCAACAGACAACAAAAGGCTATTAATAGATGAGTGCTATAACAATTGCTAAAACAACCCAGATGTTTAGTATACTCATCTAAATAAAAGAGATGATTTCACACAGTGACGCTTTGAACATCGTCGATCATCCTACCGACTCGCTCACTCTAAATATATAATTTAATCAACCTCAGAAATAAGTCGTGTCATGAAACTTCATACAGAACATTTGATCTGGTGTAAGTTGCTTTTTTATGTCAAAGATGCGGCCATTAATTATTTATTTTCCTGGATTATGTGGACCTAGGATGATGGATTATAATCCATCATCCTAGATGTGGACCGTGTATGTGCTATTATCGGCGAGTGAGTAAGCGGTGAGTCAAACCATTCTAGGCATAGCGTGTCCACCATTTTCGACCACATTGTCGCCTACCACCAGGCGAGATAGCAGTAAAATGCTAGCTCATGATATAAAAATAAATAAAAAAGTCTGCCTCAATGTAACTTAAATACAAAATCTGATTATGCCATTTCTACCCAACGCAACGTCCACGTCCAAGCGCGAGAGCCGCGTGTTCGAGCGGAAGATTAGAATTTAGAATCGGGATAACTTCGGATTCCTCTTAAGCTTATAAGAATCACACTTCGGTGTAATAGTAATCCGTCGAGAATATTCGAAGCATCTTTGAATGTTTCGTAGTCAGGCGTACGTCTGACCGGCTAGTCGACAAAAAAGGGAATGCAGACCATTGTTGTATCGTACAGCTGCCAACAGTTTGTTCTTGAGCCAATACTTTGGATATTGGATAAAATTGCTGTTAACTTCAATTTCAGAAGATTTGACTATGTATTTATGTAGCTCTGATAGTTTTGCCTCGCCTGAACGGAAATGGCAAAAATTATTTGCTTTACAAACAAAAATCTTAAACTGCGTCATATACTTACAGGGCAAGAAAATTTCTTTAACATATTGTTAGGTGCGATTTGATGGTAGCCATTTTTATAGTTAAATTCATCATTGAGGTAGATATCATTCTGCCTTTCTATTACTGTTAGTATTTAATCGAGCATCTTAGATTGTCAACTCAATGGTCATGTATAATATTAAATCGGATTCTAACGTCAAGCTTGATATGGCAAGCTTGACGTCAACCTTTTTTTTTTTTTGTTTCTTTATGGCTCCACACGATTAGTGTATTTAGCCAGTGTCAAGTATTGAAATTTTTCAAGTTTTTATGAATTTTAGTCGTAGAGATGGGTCAAAGTCACATTTCAGGTCAGTTGTCAAGTAAAAGTCTAGTCTAAGTCATACCTTCAGTAAAGATGTGGTGTTTACTGAAGATTTTCAGTGGAATTTTGGTGAGAACGCAAATATAATGATTTTCAACATTGTGCTGTTTCCCTACACTCGCACACATTCACCGGCACTTAATGGTTAATAATCCACATTTATTACATATTAACACGCGGAAGAACACAAGTTTTAGGAAAAAATACAATGAGATCACACACACTTTTCCACGTTCCCGCCAAAACTCCGACGTCAACCTTTAAACCAATTGTCTATGACCATAGATAAACATCTATGGTTATAGTCAATACCGATCCTCACCAACTTCATGGTGCTCTGTCATTGGGTTGTCAGTGACAATGTCAGTGGAAAACGCAGTTAACCACAGTTAACTTAGTTAGAGAGAAAACATGGCATATTTATAATTAAGCAGAGGCACTTTTTCTCGAGGTCTGGAACAGGGAGGTCGAAGAGCTAAATCCTGAAGCCGAACACACTGAAAGAAAGAAGAAGCTGGTTTCATTTACCCTCGATGAAGTAGGCATCTTACAATATATAATTCTTTTCCATAGTGAAATTTGCAGATAAGCATATCAGCATCATCTTTTGGAAATACCCACCCGCGCGCTTGCTCGCAATCGCAGCACATGAGTAAAGAAGTTACTCATGTGATCGCAGTGCCCGTTTCTTTTCAAGCAAGCCGCGCGGCGGACGTGTCATCGTGTTTTGTATCGTTTATATTTGTTTTTCGTCAAATCAGCTGTAGCTGTAATCAAGAACTCAAAGATCAAGTGTGGTACAAAAAATGAGAGTAGTAGTGTGAAGTCTTTAAAAACTGCAGAGATCACCAAGCTCACCTATCACATTGATTTGACTGAGTAACACTATCGTATTTTATTTTTTTCTTTTATGTTGTTTTCTGTTTCAATACTTTTATAATAAAACAAACTCAATTTAATATTGTAGATGTTTTAATTTTTGTTCCTATCTACCTAACCTAAGTACTATTGTTGTATGTACCAATTTGTTTCGACCGTATCTTTTTTAAATAACTAATAGCTTGCGTAGGGCGCCATGACAAAATACTAAATTTGTAACTGCGCCGCTGGCTGAAAAAGTTTGGGAGCCCCTGGTCTATACTGTTTATAAGCAAATAATGTTTGTTTAGTGACATTTACCCAGAAGAAGTGCAAAAAAAAAAGTACCTAATAGATATTATTTTTGCATTTTGTAAATACCAATCTATTACTTTTGTTCCAATTTCCTCTGTCTACGCTACGCCTTGCTACGATACATACGAGCGCTACGGCCGGTAGTGTCGTACTACGAAAAATATTTTTGCACTATCCACACCGCAGCTGAGTTCCATGCATTGCCTGCGTAGCCACTGTGCCGTAGTAGATACATAGAAACGTAGCCTTCGCCAAATCTACACATTTAGCCCGCTTCAAAAAGGAAGAGGTACTAAAATACAACTATTACTACCAGAACATGTCGGTGGCTAGATGTACCTTGTACTCTGTGAAAATAAACTCATTTCATTTTATTTCATTTCTGATCAGCAAAATGCACTACGAGCAGATTGACTTGAAACACTCATGATCATTATTATGCATCCTAGATCCTTTAAATCTGTAAACCTCTAAAAATTACAAAAAAAACATCTCCTTGTCACCACTTAATTAAAACATTACGCCACAGTATAATAATACCAACATTTATCCAGTAAAGCATGCCTCGTGTACAAAGTTTTTAATTAATTTATGTGTGTAGTTTGTCTCTAATTCTGTGTTGTAACAGTTCGTGGTTTATGAGAGTTAGTTTGTTTATACTATTCATAACTGGGTGAATGATTACGGGCTTAATATGAACAGTGGACTATAAGGTACATTAAATTTACTGGTTATCGGGAGATCAGTAAAATCAGTTTTCATAGTTGTCCTGCCAAGTTTTATTATTATTTTGTCAATTTTGTTTCGATAGATTTCATGTGTTTTTTTTAAATTTTATAAGCTTGCATTTGCCCACTATCCCACCTGGTAGTAAACGATTATGTGGTCGATTATGGTGCACACGCTAGGCCTAGATATGCTGACTCTCAAGGGCTGTGTGCTGCCGGAACACCGTAAGGTTATGGCGGCAGATTTTCTTCTTTATGGTGGCAAGATACTTTTTGGTAGCAAATCAGGCGGAACATCGATATAATATGCTTCTACCACATGTGGACGCTGGACAAGAAAATCTGATTCCCAGACACGACTTCTCACGGGTACATTAAAAGAGCAGTTTAACAGATAGTTGTTACAATACAAAATATATTAAAAAATTAATACGCTTATTAAATATGTATAACATGCTAAGTTTAAGTATAAAATATTATTCTGACGATGCAGAAGTAGAGTGTCTGTGCGAATAAAATCAATGATAAAATAGTGATTGGGTATAATGTGGGCTATAAACCTGACACCAATTCGTAATAATTAGCAAAGATCTGGCGTGGTTGTTACAATTGTCAATCAAATATGTGTATTTGAACACGTTCAATAAATATATCATTCAACAGTATAGGCAATGTGTTTTTTGATGGTAGGTACATATACCCTTGTCATCTGTCTTGCCTGATATAAAGTGACAACGGTCTTAGATATTACCAGAGTTCTCTGAAATAGGAAGACTAATGTGAGACAAGGCGCAGGACACCTGAATTTAGTCTAATTTTGAGGGCCCGGTGGCGTAATCGAGAGAACGGTCGGCTTTGATGCCAGAGGTACCGAGTTCAAATCCCGCCGTGCACCAACGGATTTTTTTATCGAAAAATGTATGAGCGCTTTTCACAGTGGCCCTCCGGTGAAGGAAAAACATCGTTACAAAACCAACAACCACCGCATGGTGATAGGACACTATCTAGTGTCCGCTTAGCCAGCTACCACCCTCAAGTTAGAAAATCTTTCGCCAAAACATCTAATATGTTCCGGCAGCTATCCTTGAGAGCCAGTTCCCATTCTAGGCCTAACGTGCTTACCATCTTCAACCGCATCATCACTTACCAACAGGTGATATAGTGGTCAAACGCTAGCCTATATGATATTTTAAAAAATTATAGGCAACTATCCCAAATTATCTTCCTAAATTTGTGTAGAATTCGCCTTATTAACGTGTTCTTTTGTTTTGTACAGAATCTGACGCCACTGAGTCGTATTTACTCGCATTGGATAGTTCTCGTTGCCCATACAGAGAAAAAACTTGTAACTACAAGACTAATATCAAAAGTAAAAGAAACTTTGTTTACTATAATACAAGGACAAAAACTACGTGAACTGTGAGTGACAAAAAGAAAAGGCTACCTTGAAACAAACATTGTGTCCAACTTTGAGTAATCGGTTTCAAGAAGTGACAGTTTGACAGTGGACTTTGATAAAAGTAAGTCTTAAAAATTGTTCATATTTTAAGTTTTTACCACATAATACTATTCAAATGAATTATTGGTTTCGGTATTTGAAAAGTAAATTTTAGAGCACGTAGGTTGACAGTATCTAACGATAGTCAAGCGCCCATCTATCCTAAGCACATTATAAAGCCATTGGGCGTAATTTAGCCCATTAAAATGGCCTTTCTCTATGCCAAGTCTGCAGATCCACGCTTGAGTATCGTTTAATAATACCGGCTGTAATGCGGAAGGCCCTGCGGCTACGTAAAGTGTATCAATAAATACAATATCATCATCATCAGCCGGTGACAGTCCACTGCCGGACTTAGGCTTCTCACAAGATTTTCAGTCTTTGGCTTGCTCTTTGGCTCTTCTATTTCAGTCACTGCCCACTGCTTTGCGAATGTCGTCGCTGCACCTGTTCACAGGGCGTCTTACAATATCCTATCAATAAACGCGTTCATAACTTATTTAGGAGTTAACGTACCCAATGCTACGTTTGGGTTTGTCGCACTCATCGTCATCAGCCTATCTCTTTCTACTACTGGATGTAGCCTCTCATATAGCACACCACTAGAGATAATATTCAGCTCTTTGTTTCCAACCGCTACCAGCTAGCTTGCGTATATCATCGCCCCACCTAGCCGGAGGGCGTGCTACACTTCGTATACTGAGCCGTGGTCTCCAGAGTATAACAATTAGATCCCCAAAATTACTTAAAGAAACAGATAATATAACAAAAATATATACCTAGATGGTCACCTCTAGATAAATGCATCAATTATCGAGAGTAATGTAGCATCAACTTCAATCGTTAACGTTGCCAACTCAAACAAAGGAACAAACTTGAGTTGTTAAAACTTTTTTCCTCGAGTTTCGTAACTGGGACGGAGTTAACTGTGGATAGTTTTAAGGCTCTGTTTAACGTTGTGCTGATGTATCGCAGACTACATTTAAGTTTTAGTTTGTTTGTTCCTAACAAGTGACGCTTAGTTTCTGGATTATTGAAGTAAAAACTTCTTTAGCGGCGTTGTGCACTTTTCTTGGGATGGATAAAAAATTATAAACTCTTGTCAGGGTCACGTGTCCTGATCGTAAGACGAAAATTCGTAAGACGGAGCGCAGGGCGCTTGCGCGAGGTGTCATTCCAAAATATTCAAAAATGACGTGTTCAAGTTTTCACTTCTGCCGGTCTCCCGGAGTGCAACCCGTTGTGTTTTTTTCTCATTTGCTGTTTTATCATCAACCCATACTTGGCCACTGCTGGACATAGGCCTCTCCAATTTCACACCACTGAGCACGATCTTCGGCTACTCTCATCCAGCTCTTGCCAGCTACCTTGTGAATATCATCGCTCAACAACAAATAAACAGCGAAATATAATTCGCTGTTAAAACGAGGACAAAATGAGGACTTAATGCTATTAGCATTTTCTACTAGCCATTCACGGTGGCTGGTATCATACAGCAACTATGGGGAAAATTTTAGGGTGTGCTAGTCTGAATCACACATACATTTATCGCTAGGTGAGATTGTAGGGAAACGTTTAGCCTAAATGAAAAAATAAAGACTGTGATAAATGATAATTACCACTTTAATTTATGATCGGTATACTTTTCTTTAAGTTGAGTTTTCATATTACCCTTTTTTATATAAAAAATGTCTGAAGTACTGAAACACACAGTTACGTGTACGGTTGGCAACCCCACCTTTAATAATTGTTTAATAGTCTGACATCAACGATTGGATGACACCTGAATGGTTTATTACATTGTTTTTTTTTAATTCAAATTCTGCTTATGCTGTTAACTTGATAATTGATTATGATTTATGATTATGACGTGTCTATGTGCGTATATTAATACTGCCTACATACTGAATACATTCTTTCATTATTTAAATGGTATGTATAAATATTATGATACTACTGAAAGAAAATACATTTATTCAATACTATAAGAAACAAAAAATATATAGAAACAGGTAAAAAAGAGGGTGAGTAGAAAACTACGCGTTAGAAGTGAAAATTCCAAGTACATTCAATTTATTTCTCAACAGCACTAATAATTTTTTTGTAGAACTCCATCTGTTGAACTTTAGCGTAAACGTCTTCGTAGTTACGCCGTTCTACAATAGAGATAAAAAAATATTAAAAATTTAATAATTTCTATTATAGTTATCGGACATCCCGCACGTCCTGTCTCTACGGCGATGAGGCAGACACTGAGCGAGTGTCACCGACACTACAACCGCAACAAGGTTTCGCGGTGGTGGCCTCATAAATACACTCGATATATACTGATGAAAGTGGCTAATTCATGACAAATTAGGAAAATATAGCTTACTCTGGAAGGGTTTCAACCATGGAGACTTTACCTCTAGTCTCCCATGGTTTTAACCATGCTTACCCTGTCAAATTTGAATGGGCCTGCCAAAAGCTCTTAGATATAGTTTGATAGACAGTTCAGACTAATAAACAAGTATTATTTTAAAAACCTTTTTAAACACAAGATTTTACATAACCTAGGACCAGTAAGTTAAAACAAATCCAATAACGAGCCCAAACACGACGGGTATAACATGTGTAGTTTAAGAGTTCCTTTGGCCACCTTCCAGCTCCATCATCAGATCAGCACTATGTTGTCATTATTATTGTATTGTCACGCGATTTACACATGTATGCAAAGTTTCAGCTCAATCGAACCCCTGGAAGTCGCTCTAAAATCAATCGCAAGGTTTGTGACGGACACATAAATTCGCCGTGAAGTAGAGATAAAGCTTGTAAATACGAGTATATGATAATCAGAATACTGTCAAAGCATCCCTCGTACATTTAATCTTCCAGAAATCACATGTATGTAATACTACAGCTTACAGACGCAGTCGACATTCGATTCACACAATCATCATCAGCATCATAATCAGCCAATTTCCGTCCACTGCTGGACGTAGGAACACAATACCGTGTATCAAACAATAACGACATGAAATTAAAAAGCTCGTCAAAACTGCCGACATAGCCGCGAAACTTCTGAAATACGTTTCGGCGCCGACGACAAATTCAATCAGCCGGAAACAAAGCGGGTCAAATTTTCCCGCCACTTCGTCAAATGAAAACTCGTTACGTTACATTTTTCACGATTTGCAAAAAGGAAGTTGAGATTAAATTTCCGACCAGCAGTTACTAATTGCTGAACACCGCTGCTTCGACTACGTTACTTTGCCTTTATTCAATATTGTATGGAGATATTTAATTTATTTGATTTTTATTTATTTATTGAGCCGGTGTACATCAGAAAGAGTAAAGGTACGGAATCACCGCAGCGTCCTGCGTGCACGATTTAGGCGGCGATCAGATAGCGCAGTAGTATTTGTACCGACTGGTTCACACCCAACGCCATCAAAAACCAATTGAAAATAACTAAGATCGCGCACGCAGATCGCAGGACGCCGCGGTGTGGCCGTACCTTGAGTAATAATAATAAATAAACACAGCATGGATAAGTGTCAATGTCCTTACAGTTATAGGTGCAGACTGCATGCGTAGTCGAACAAACAAGTAAAAGCTGTTTCATAATAAAAATAAAAGATAATTAATACAAAATTAAATTACAAATTATACCAATTCAATTCGCTTCAGACTTCACGGATATTTCTTTCAATGTTTATATTTTTGTTTTCTATAACGTGATTAATATTTAATTTAATATTATCATTATTAATATTACCATGTAAGGAAATTTGCGCGCGTGTAACGCTAAGCAAGTTGGATTGGATACAACTTTCAAAACTTGTATGAGCTTGGATAATGTGTTCGAAATTTAATTTCCTGTCAGTAAAACTTATAACAAAAGACGGCGGTTGTCTAGTAGTGATCGCTTATACAGATAATGTTAAAATAAGGTAAGATCGAAAGTATATTTTATTATTTAAATATTAACTTTAAGTCTACCTATATTGTTACTGTAGTATTTCTGTAGTAAAATAAAACTGGCCAAGTGCGAGTCAGACTTTTGTCCCGCACACGGAGGGTTCCGAAATTCTGAAGTCCGTTTCGAACACTCATTTTCTTTTCTACCAATTCTAGCTAATAGAAGTTCTTTAAGTACTAAAATTGAATATAATAATCAATATACACTACGTGTGTACAAATTAACCCTATCAAAGTAAACAAATCGACCGAGGCCCACAAATTTAACAAATGAAACGCTTGCGCGTGCTAATTTTTCCTGTGCTGCCATATAGCTGCATCGAGGTGAATTAATTTCGTATCGTAAAAAACACGTTTTTTGTTTTAAACCCTTTAATTTTTAACTTTGTTCTGTTCTCAGTATTTGTTGTTATAGCGGCAACGGAAATACATAATCTGTGAAAATTTCAACCGTCTATCTATCACGGTTCATGAGATACAGCCTGGTGACAGACGGACAGACAGACAGACAGACAGACAGACAGACAGACATACAGACAGACAGACAGACAGACAGACAGACAGCGGAGTCTCAGTAATAGGGTTCCGTTGGTACCCTTTGGGTTCGGAACCCTAAAAACTGAGCTCATTTTCATTCAAAAAGGTATTTAAACGAATTCGTTTTAAACAAGATAATTTTTGAAATGCAAACTTCTTTAGCGGTATTGTGAACTTTTTGGGATGGGTAAAAAATTTTAAGCTCGCGTCAGGCCCCCGCTTCAGGACCTCGCGTCAAGACACGTGACCTGATTGAAAATTCGTAAGACGGAGGGAGAGTAGAAACTTTTTTGGGATGAGTAAAAAATTTTTAACTAACGTCAGGACAAGAGACCTGATCGAAAATTCGTAAGACGGAGTGAGAGTAGACCAAATGCACAACGTTAATGTTCAAGTTTAAATTTCTGCCGGCACTCCCGGAGTGCAACACTTTGTTTTTTTTTAAATGATCACAGATAAGCAAAGAATACGTCATATATACTAGCGATACATCTTACTATTCGATTATTAAAAACAAAAGGAATATTACAATCCCCGAAAAATACAACACGCATAAAAAATAATGCTTTCACACTAAAGTATGAATGCCGCGCGTCGTTTATTTGAAAACATAAATAAAAACGGCAATAGAACACACTCGCGCCCGCTACACTCATAACGGTAATAATTAGACACGTGACGCCGGGCTGAATCGTATGTTTAAATGGTACTTAAGCCGAAACATTTCGCAATTAAAAAGAAAAATATTTATAGCATCCTGTGATGAAAAAGCAATGGTCTGTAAACGAATTAACGTTTATAAAATTAGATACATACTTTTCAACTTTAGATTTGATTAAAAACAATTTGGTTTTTTTTTAGGTGGTAAGGCCAAAGCTTTTTTGTAATGAGCCTATAACATTATAGGCTAGCGTTTGACTACTGTTTCATCTGGTGGTAAGTGATGATGTGGATGAAGATGGTGAAAACGCCTACACTAGGCCTATAGTCCGGCAATCTCGTGCGCGACCTTCCTGCGGAGTGACAGACGGTGACGGTGGACGGTGGGACGAGGTACCCAAGATGGTAAGCACGCCAGGCCTAGAATGGGAACTGGCTCTCAAGGATAATTGCCGGAACACATTAGATATTTGGCGACAGATTTTCTAACTTAAGGGGTGCCAGCTGGCGAGGCGGACACTAGATAGTATCCTACCACCATGCGGGGGTTCAGGGGTTTCTTAACGATGTTTTTACTTCACCGGAGGGCCACTGTGAAAAGCGCACATCAATTTTTCGGTAGAAAAATCCATTAGTGCACGGCGGGGGCGTTAATATTTCTATTATAGATTTGCTTAGTTTAGCTGAAAGGTTAAAAATCAAACAAAAAACTTGTGTGTACTTATGTACACGCTTTAGAAGTTATACTTCTGTGGCGTATGGAAAAAAAATAACTAAAATGCAGTAGTGATTAAAGGCTAGACCGCACTAAGCGACACTTCACTGCAGCGGCGCGACGCGACACATAGCGGCAAAATATTCTTTGTAAGAAATTGTATGAGGTATATCGCACTACGCTGCAGCGGAACTACGCGTCGCGACACTGCGCGACAAAATTGACCAACTCATCAAATCTGTCGCGCACAGATTACTATATTTGTCAGAGTGGTGTCGCGTCGTGTAGTTCCGCTGCCGCTAGTGCGGTATAGCAAGCGACGCGACACTTCATTTTATTCAAGTTAGGGTCGGCTCACACCGCGACGTGACGCGGCGCGCACTTATTAAGAGATTATTACAAAAAAGAACTTTATTTACTACTAGCTGTGCCCACGACTCCGTCCGTGTGGAATAGTGTCTTTGGGTAGCATTAACTAATAAAACACATTCGTATCCCAACTACACCGCGCCGTTCGTAGGTTCGTCCGTAGGTTTTCATATTTCAAATCTGATACCAAAATCTGATACTGATTCCGAATCTCATAATATATATATATATATATATATATACATAGTGGTAGATAAATTATTAGTATTTTATTCAATTAAAATAATAATGAATCAAGTTGTAATCCTCATTGTAAATGATGTCTGAATAAAGGCTATTATTATTATATTATTATTATTAAGAAATAAATAAAACTTTGTAACCATGAGTTTTTCTTCCACACCTATCGCTTTGGAAAAGTGTATCTTGTTTTTCTAATTGGGGCTTCATAATTTGTAACAAGTCGTCGAATTTATTTTGAGACATTCTAAAGTATGTATGAAACCTTTTCCGATCCTTTTTAAGCCGCGGCAAAAGTGTGTGATATTCCCCTTCTTCATATCGTGAATATGGAACGTCATGAACCCATATTTTTACCTTCTTTTTTGCTTGCTCTTGTTCCATTCTTTCTTCTTCCTCACAAAGCAAAGATACTATTACAATATCCAAGTCATTTTCGTCCACCTGACTCAAAATAACGTTCAAATCTGCTAGGCTATTCTGTAAGCTATCTCGATAGCGGAATCCGCGGTGAGATTCAAATTTCGTACTACGAAATTCAATCGTATTACGTTGGTATACGGTTGAATTTCGTAATACGTAATTTGAATATCACCGCGGATTCCGCTATCGAGATAGCTTACAGAATAGCCTAGCTGTTTCTTCCATCTTCCTCAGAGGTTGCCGAACGACTGATAGACAACATTTGCTGCAAACTGTCTCGGCACAGCAGTTCAAGTGCGGTATACCTAAACTACGTTTAAGCCCGTCACAGACTTAGCTATAATATATATTAATATACCGTACTATAATATATATTATAGCAAGCTACCACACACTGAGAAATATATATTTATCCTTCATAATGCCTTCATAATTGATGGTCGTCTTAGTGTAGAGTAATATGCAATAATGTATATTACGGTATCGCTTGGTGACGTCACAGAAATATATATTATAGCTGAGTGTGCGGTCACGCGAAAATTAGTATAGAAAATATATAGTAATATGCCTAGCTATAAAAATATTAATATATATTATAGCTAAGTCTGTGACGGGCTTTAGGGCCTTATTCACGATCCATCCCGTCTGTACGTCAGCTCAAGGGCATGCACGATGCACGATGCAAAAGTACCGTGAATAGGCTTGACGTACGTCGATAATTATTATTAATTGTTTGCTGGACTTGCACGACCGATTTTGCATCCAGCGAGCACCCCCACCACCGCGAGCGTCGTGCAGATGGACAGTGAATAACGCGGACGTACGTCAGAGCAGTCCAGCATCGTGCGGCTTGATGGTGTATAGACTTGCTGTACAGCCGATTTAACATATACGTATAATATACATTTGTAATTTAAAACATTTTTCGTTCTATTTACTCTGCTCGCTTGATGCGCGCACGACAGTCAGTATGCTACATCCAGCGCCGCGGCCTTGAGCTGACGTACAGCCGGGATGGATCGTGAATAAGGCCCCTTAACCCCGGATAAAGACAGATAGTCTATTCTCCGTGCTGCAAACTGTCGCGGCACTGCAGTTCAAGTGCGGTATACCTAAAAGTTTCGCTACGTGTCGCGTCGCGCCGCTGCTGTGCAGTGTCGCTTAGTGCGGTTTAACCTTAACGATAAATATTAAAATTAATCAAAAAGATTTTATTTAAATAAAAAAAGGTTTTATTAACGTAAAAATATGACGTTAAATATGACGTTCTTACGAAACACGTGTTCTAAATATAAAAATACTAGAATATACAACTTTAACATAGTCATGCCACCTAGAACTAACTTCATGGTATAGAATTTAGGTGTCGGTGTGCGCGCGCATCGTAAAAATTTACTCTCATTATTTTTCTCTATCGCGCCAAAAGAAGTATAACTTCAAAAACTTTGCGTTCGGCATTTTAAAAGACGATAACTTGACGCCGCTTTTAATTTTGTGTAAACTAAGCTATCTTTTGACGATACAATATAACAAATTTAGACAGAACAAGACTTTTGTATTGTTGTTTTACTTTCACAGTTAAATAGAGCTGAGAAAGTGTTTGAGTTCTATAAAATTAAGTTTATTCCATTTAGCGTTTATCAAATTTGGCGTGCCCTATGTGTAATAATCGTCCAAAAATAGACTAAATAACGCTACGTGTAATAAGTCAATACAATTGGTTTCCAGCTAGATTTTATTGGTATAATCCATATAGATTTAAAAACGGGAATTTAACGTGACTTACGCGATGTCGATATAGCGATCGACATATGTTTCGGCCTCATCCGGAGGCCTTCTTCAGGATCTTGAGTGCTTGGCGCTCGTCGACGCGTCGCACCTCGCACTGCGGGCCGCTGCTCGTGCAGCGCGGGCGGACGGAGCGGGCGGCGGCGGCGGCGGTGGTGGTGTTGGTGGGGGGTAATGATGCGGTGTACATAGTGGAGGCGCGGGATTAGGTTGGAGGGCTTCGTCTTCATCACTGCTGTTTACTTCAGACGAGACCTCATCCAACCGGCAGACGGAACTCACGGTGTCCTCCTCACTGTTGCCACTGGTGACGTGCTTTCCATGAAGAACGGTTTTCCACGTATTTGACAGGTACCACCCTCTGTCTCTGTTGAAGTTACGACGACGACTGATCTCAATGGCTTCTCGGATTTTGCGGGGTACAAAGTACTTTTCACGCGCCAAAATCCGTGCCTTGTCAAATCTGATGTAGTGCGTCGTCCCAGATGTGAGAGCGTGCTCTGTAACCGCCGAGCTACCGCTGTCCACGTTCTTCATGGAAGCAATGTGTTCTTTGAGTCTTGTGGACACGTTTCTTCTGGTCTCGCCTACGTAGCTTGCACCACAGTCGCAAGGAACGACGTAGACCCCAGGAGCTCCTAGGGGATCCTTATCCTTTGGAGAGCGCAACAATTGCCTGACACGTGAGGGGGGGCGGAATATCGTCTTGATGCTATATCTTCGGCGTAACAAGTGTCCAATTTTGTCCGTGACCCCCTTGACGTATGGTAGGTACGTTGCTGCTCTCTCAACCGATGTTATTCGGCACTTTGTGGAGTTGTTCGCAATCCGATTACTCTGCTTCCAGCTGTATCCGTTTGCCTCTAACACCGCCTTCACATGCGCGAGTTCCGTGTCTACATGTTGTGGGTCACATAATCTCAGCGCTCTGTTGATAAGTGTCCGAGGCAACGACGCTAGATGGGCGGGATGGTGATGGGAGTCAGCTCTCAAGTACCGGTCTGTATGCGTACTCTTGCGGTACACTGTGTGTGAGAGATGTCCATTCTGTTGTCGCTTGAGTAACACGTCAAGAAACGGCAACGCGCCCTCTATTTCTCGTTCGACAGTGAAAGTGATCGTCGGATGTTTGCTATTTAGATGTTCTAATAAGGGTGTTACATGGTCCTTATGTAAAATAGCAAACACGTCATCCACATATCGCCACCAGTATCTCGGTCTAAAGGATATGTCGTGTAGTGCCGATGTCTCGAACCACTCCATAAAAATATTCGCAACTACTGGAGCTATAGGAGAACCCATGGCCACACCTTCCGTCTGAATATAAAATTCACCGCGCCACTTAAAATACCCACTTGTCAGTATGTACTTTATTATGTTCATGTACTCGATAGGTATAAGAGCTCTCTGGAATAAATCCGTTATAATTTTGAGTGTGTCCTCTATCGGTACGTTCGTGAACAATGACGTGACGTCGAAGCTCACCATCAGTTCGTCTTCACCTAATGTTACTTCATCTAGGAGCTGTATAAAGTGTCGCGAGTCCCTCACAAAACTTGTGGTGTTTCCTGTTAATGGAAGTAGCATGTCAGCCATGTATCGAGCTGTTTTATAAGTGGGTGAGTCGATTTGACTGACTATAGGTCTCAAAGGCCACGACGGCTTGTGAATTTTAGGTAGGCCATAAATTCTCGGTGCAGTTGGGTTCAAAGGGCGTAATCTACTGTACAGATCTTCATTTAATGCACGCAGTAGTGTACTCAGTTTGGCAGTTACTCGAGATGTAGGGTCGTATGTAACACATTTGTAAGTTTTACCGTCACTGAGGAGCTGGTTTATTTTCTGTTCGTACTGTGCTGTGTCCACGACTACTGCTGCATTCCCCTTATCTGCGGGTAAAACTAAAAGCTCTGTGTTGTTACGTAAACTACGTAGTGCAAACATTTCCGAGTTCGAGATGTTGGATTTAGGTACCTTGGATTTTCGCAATGTCAATGCTACTTCTTGTCGTAAACATTCAGCGTCATGAATCGGTATGTTATTCCGGGAGATCGTTTCCTCGATACCGGTGATGATCACCTCGACGGGTATCTTCCGCGGTGTGGGTGCAAAGTTAAGACCTTTTGATAATACCGATTTTTCATTATCAGTGAGT
Source organism: Cabera pusaria (assembly GCA_954871355.1). NCBI lineage: Eukaryota > Metazoa > Arthropoda > Insecta > Lepidoptera > Geometridae > Cabera > Cabera pusaria. Next base: position 4,447,300 of record OX940890.1, read on the forward strand.
ACCTGCGACGATAAATTTACAACCGCCTGATTCTCCACCACTGAACGGTTGACGTCGGAAGGACGTTGCTCTGAGGTTTTTGTCAGGTGTTTTAATTTTCTATCATGACTTTTAGACGAATTGTTTAAAGTGTATTGCGCTCTGCTATAAGTCATTGAATCCAAAGTATCCCATCACGCTATATCGACATCGCGTAAGTCACGTTAAATTCCCGTTTTTAAATCTATAAGTTTAAAATGAACGTGAGTTTTTATAATAAAATGGTATAATCCAGTAAATGGTACTATAAATTCACAGAAATATTAATATACTATTAATATTTCTGTGTAAATATCAGACGTGATTCTGTCACGTAGTATTTATATTCTCTTTGATTCTGTCTCTACCCTACATAAATGCCATTTTTTTGACGTTCTGTCTCGGGTCGTCTAACCAAGAAGGTATGTACAACCTTTTTGGGTCTAACCTACTCCTCCCGCTCTCTGTCTCTGTCTGTCACTGTCACTGTCATTTACAACCACACTCTTATTTGTTTTTTTCAATTTCCATCAATTTCCATGACTTATCAAGGCTTTGCACAGACACGCACGTAATCATGTCGTTTCTGAGCGATTGAGCGCAATTCACGCTCGAGTTGCGTCGCGCGGGACCGATTTATTTCTCATTTTCCTTGTAGTTAGTTTATTTGGTATAGTCGGTTTCGTCTATTGCAGGTTCTTCTAACTTTGTAGTAATAGTATACTCTATATTTCGATTGTTTTTCTAAAAATAAAAAATGGCCAAGTGTTGTTTGGGCTCGCGCATCGAGGCATCCGTACGAACTTGTTAAAGTAGGTTAAAGGACAAACTTAACTTTACAGTTCGAAGCCTAAACCAATACCTAGACACGGTTTATGCATCAACCGCAAATAATAAGTTTGTTAATAATGAACAATACAAAAACGATAAAAACATCATTCAATATCAGTTTGGCGACAGATTTTCTAACTTGAGGGTGGTAGCTGGCCAGGCGGACACTAGATAGTGTCCTACTACCATGCGGGGGCTGTTGGTTTCTTAACGATGTTTTTCATTCACCGGAGGGCCGCTGTGAAAAGCGCACAAACATTTTTCGGTAGAAAAATCCATTGGTGCACGGCGGGGTTTGAACTCGGTACTTCTGGCATCAAAGCCGACCGTTCTCTCGATTACACCAACGGGCCCTCAAAAATACTGAAAATACAAATCAAATAAATAAATGAATAAAAATCTTTATTGATGCAAATATTACATCATATATGAAATTCTTAAAATAATGGACACCTGACACCTAAACTAGGCTCGAAACCCGTGGTATAGATGTCAGATGTTTTTTCCGTCTATGAACATACTAATGATGAGGAAAATTTGCCTAATGGGTTAGTACAAAAAAACATACAATCTTATTTAGGCATGCAATTGAATTTTGTGTGTGAGTGAAATAAGTGAAATAAAGAATTAATAAGTTTATTAATATACCTTGTTTCTACAAATAAATCGGAACTCTTTCGAAAGCATTTCAATTTTCCGTTAATAAGGGGCGAATGAACTTTCTCTGTGCGAATCAAATTAAATTGCAATTTGTTCTAAAATTATTTTTAAACGGAGCCTTAACGAGTTGTTTCATTGGAAATTTCTCGCTGAAATGAGAAATGGAAAGTATGAATTAATTTGTTTCATGATTGGAAAAATCTGGTAAATCCGGCGCTTGTGACTTGAATTTATTTGATTGACTTTTTTTTCTTTTGAATGGAACAATGAAATGTGTTTTTGTAATATGAACTAAACTAATTTCAATTAGATTTTTGATATACACACCAATGTAAAATAGTATTATTATTAGGAATTGAAATATTTCACATTATGTATTAACTACTAAAATAAACATTAATTACTTTTCTATTTATTTAATGCGTAAAATAACATCGAGTTACATGCAAACCAGAGGCGCCCATCATAAACTGACTTATGTGCCGAGCGGCGCGCAATCGGGCGTGAGGAGTACTTACGCTAAACTAAGCGAGATGTAGATTCAGCACTGCTATTTATTTGAACGTAGAGCTACTTCGCAACGCCACATCTGGTAAAAGCTGGTACGTACATACACATCGATGCAAAATAATTATATTTTTTAACAAACAAAACTTTTGTTCTTACAAAATACAACACCATTCTTGTTTGGTTTATGTTATTTCCATCCAAATGTTGTCTGGAGAAGTTCGATTTTAGCGACAAGAATTACACCTTGATCTTATGTATTTTCTGTTTAATTTGTGTCAATTCATTATTAATAATTGTATTTTAAACAGCAATTCAAATGCCATTTTTCCTCTATAACTCTTCTCTCCACATAAAAATAGTACTATGAAACCTTGAAAACCGAATAATTAACTTCCGCAGTACATATTATGGGTTTTTATTAGTACCTGCATACTACAGTGATATTGATTTGCCATACAATCTATAACTGATTAATGTTACGGTTCGTAATTTTGTAACAAATTTGTTTTGATTATTTAATGTTTTTTTTACTCTGGTATTAATTTGATTTTAAATATTTTGCACACTGGCAACATTTTCCGAGCATCGATGGCATCAGCCAATGACAACGTTGAATTCGAATTTAAGCGGGCTTGAGTCAGTTCTATGATTGGTAGATGCAAAAGTGACAATAGCCGATCAGAGAGCTCGGCACGGCAAAAGATGGGGATTTTTCAAAAAAGATGGTCGTGGCACATCGAAGCTCATTCTGTTACGAGCACAGAGTACTGAATACTACGTTATAAGAGTTGGCACTTCCCTACATTGTTGATACCCGAATTATAAAAGCACTGTGTAGCCAACCTAACAACGGAAAGTATTATTTACGTCGTAACTATTATATAATCTGTGGTATTATGCTTATACATTTTTTGTTTTTGCAGTGTTCGTTTTTACAAAGTACGTTCATAATTCTGAGTTATTCAATTGTGTATGCAGTGTCGCGGGACTGGTTACGAGCTTCTAAAATAACAGGTTGTAAAAAGTTTTGGCGGAAACGTGGAAAAGTGTGTGTGATCTCATTACAGTATTTTTTCCTTAAACTTGTGTTCTTCCGCGAATTAATGTGTATTAAATATGGATTATTAACCATTAAGTGCCGGTGAATGTGTGCGAGTGTAGGGAAGCAGCACAATGTTGAAATACATGCTATTTGCGTTCTCACCAAAATTCCACTGAAAATCTTCAGTAAACACCACTTCTTTACTGAAGGTATGACTTAGACTAGACTTTTACTTGAAAACTGACCTGAAATGTGACTTTGACCCATCTCTACGACTTAAATTCATAAAAACTTGAAGAATTTCTATACTTGACACTGGCTAAATACACTAATTGTGTGGAGCCATAATAAAACTAAAAAAAAAAGCGCTTACTATAGTCAATAGAAATATAATTATGAAATTACTACAAGCGCTTCTGTGTATTATTATCTCCGGAGTCTGGTCTTCCTACATTAATCACCTCCAAATTGTACATTTAAAATTAATAAGAATCCAGACTAATATTATAAAAACGTTTGTAACTCTGTCACTGTCTGTTTGTTACCTATCACGCCTAAATGGACGATCCAATCTTACTGAAATTTAATAAAGAGATACTTCATAGTCTCAGACGGAATAAAAAGTCTAGACCGAGGCTCGTCAAACTACGCACTGTTCATTAAACCACCTTAGACTATAAAAGAACATTCATAAGCCAAAAATTATATTATCTTCGACTGTATCATCACTTTCCAACAGGTGAGATAGTGGTCGAACGCTAGCCTATAATATATAAAGAATAATTTAAAAAACACTTTCCCGTCCTACGGCGGAAAAGATCTATTTTGCGCGCACTTATCGGGGAACCAACCATCGTTTTTCTAATAGATGGGATGAAAACATACTTACAGTACTCTTAAAAGTGAGGTATACACTTAAAAAAGATTGCTAACTTATCTATTTACTTATCCATTCATTCAGTACATAGACAATAATATATTAGGGTAATAAGTTTATACTGCATGGCAACACTCACTAAGAGCACACATGTTTGCGAAACCGGCCTCAGTGCGTTGTTCGGCGGCTGGAGTCTAGACTTCTTATTCCGTCTGAGTTCATAGTATGTGGAAGAAAATAGGCTTATTTTTTGTGAAAATAAAGTCATGATTTTTGTACATAACATAAATAACCCAGATCACACAAATGTCAATTGACAGAGTTTTACATTTATTTGAAGTGAAAACTTATTTAGCGGCGTTGTGACCTTTTTTGGTATGGATAAAAAAAAATAAACTCGCGTCAAGACACGTGACTTGATCGAAAATTCGTAAGACGGAGGGAGAGTAGACCAAATGCACAACGTAAATGTTCAAGTTTTCACTTCTGCTGGCACGCCCGGAGTGCAACCCGTTGTTTTTTCTTTTAAACCGAACCGAACCCTACCTACCTCCTATACGATACCTACGTATATGAATCCCAGCGTAGTACGTAATCCGACTAATCCGAAGTCTGTGGAATCCGGTCGCTAATTAAAGAAAAACAAATTTCGAATTCCAAATCACACGTCGCCACGTATTCCGCCAGAATTTCGTGCTTTCGTCGCAGGTTAGACCCGCTTTGAATTCAAAGCGCGCTGACGTTGTATGATTTTTTCCTTCTACCCTCAAAATTTGCTTGCGAACACGCGACGAGCCGTTTGTCTTACTACGGAGCAGTAAATCCGTGACTGAAATAACTGAACTACCGTATTTTACAGAAGCTAAGTTTAACACGAAGCGTAAAGAAATGAAGTCTACTTAATGTAGGGTGAACAAAAAAGTGACATTAAGAAGCGACGCGGGGTGCACTTTTCCATACAAATTTATTCTCCCGTTTCCTCCCTGGACAATACGTCTAGAGCAAGATTTGGTTTTACAAAAAATCAAGGTCTGCTGTAATTGGCCTTTGCGATTGGTTGGTCAACAAAAATAATAGGGGCGTAGCTACAGCACACCTTGATTTTTTGTAGAAACAATTTTTTCTCTAGAAGCATTTTCCAGGGAGAAAACGGGGGAATTTATTTGTATGGAAAAGTGCACCCGCTTTCCCTCTTAACAAATGCAAAAGAGGTTTAAATCAGATATCTTGTATTAGTATTTCAATGTTAACACTGTCAAAGAGTGTGTTGGAGGTTGGTCTAGAATTAGACACTATTTAATGGCATGGCATAGCTTTGAATACCACGAGCTGACAATTGCTGGGCCCTGGGGCAGGCCAAGGCTCATTGTGGATCTATTGTAATATAATTAAAAAAGTCTAGTATGTATACTAATATAATAAACACAGGGACAGTAATATACTTACATACTTAACTACATACTATACACTAGGTCAGCAACAATACAATACAATACAATACAATACAAATACTCTTTATTGACACCAATTTAGAAAATACATACTGAATAGGACTTAACTAACTAATACTAGGTACAATGGGCGGTCTTATCGCTAAAAGCTATTTCTTCCAGACAACCTTTGGATGGACATAACATTATAGATAGAACAAGGACGGTGGTGTGTATTTTAAACATTTTACTTAGAATGATTATATTTATAGACTACATAAAAACGTTACATATAATAATACTATATACGAATACATATGCACATCATAAACTTACATATACATAATCAATATACTTATATACATACATAATATATTTGTTGCGAAATGATAGGAAAAGTTATCTGACAGAAGAGAGATACAATTTGCGAACTTGTTCTTTGAAACTATCTATGGATTGTGCACGTCTTATAACAATAGGTAGTTCATTCCACAGGCGCACGGCTTGGACAGTGAATGATGAGTCATAAAAATTCGTACTATGAGCCGGGGTGTCGAGGAGCATGTTCTCTGATGACCTTAGGGAAAGGGAGTTAGAGGAAGAAAGAAAATGGAATCGAGCTTTTAGATAAGGAGGAGTCGAGGGGTTGAACAAAATTCCATAGAGAAACGAAAGAATATGAGTATTCCGGCGAAGACGAATGCAGCAACCATCACGTTGGAAAATCTATATCGCCAAATATGTAATGTGTTCCGGCAACCGTCCTTACGAGCCAGTTCCTATTCTAGGCCTGGCGTGCATTGCTACCATCCTCAACCGCATCATCACTTACGTTAGTAGGTGACCACCATCATCAATTATTGACATCTTAATAGGTAAGATGGTGGTCAAACACTAGCCTAATAAAAGTGGATCAGTCATTAACAAGCACTACATCACTATATTGGCACCTCAGTGGTTGAATTAATAAAAGTGGGTCATTCATTAACAAGCACTACATCAGTATATTGGCTCCTCAGAGGTTGAATTAATAAAAGTGGGTCATATAAATTATATAATTTTCAAAAATTTTAAATTTAATAATTATAAAAATTTAATTTAAAGCTTATCCCTTAAAATATAAAATTAATAAAATTAAATAATTGAAATTGTTAAATAATAAAAAAACTAGATATCTTTAAAAACGAATAACATTTCATTTCTAAATAATTATTTAAAATATTTTTACTACAATAACTTTATTAATTATTTGGCTCTTTTAAATTTGAGTAATAAACATTAATTTAATTTTTTTTAATAAACTCTGATACACAAGATACAATAAATAAAAATTACTTTTTAATTAATTAATTTTCAAATATTTCAAAATTCTTTTACAATACTAATAAACTATAAATATAATATTTTTTTCTTTAAATAATACTTTAACCCCCATTAAAAATTAACAAGCACTACATCAGTATATTGGCACCTCAGTGGTTAAATTAATAAAAGTGGATCAGTCATTAACAAGCACTACATCAGTATATTGGCACCTCAGTGGTTGAATTAATAAAAGTGGATCAGTCAATAACAAGCACTACATCAGTATATTGGCACCTCAGTGGTTGAATTAATAAAAGTGGATCAGTCATTAACAAGCACTACATCAGTATATTGGCACCTCAGTGGTTGAATTAATAAAAGTGGATCAGTCATTAACAAGCACTACATCACTATTTTGGCACCTCAGTGGGTAAATTCAATATCCTGTGTCTCAGTACAGTGCTGGTACCGATTGAGTCGCGGTATGATTCAAGAATATGAACTGTCATGTTCAGATGTTTGACGATTCTCTTTGAAAAGGCTTTTAAACTTTAGCGAGGCTGAAACTATCGAGTTGCTGCTATTTGCTAAATGTACTAACTATACAGTCATTTGGCAGTATGTCATTGTTATTTTAAGTGAAAACTTCCTTAGCGGCGTTTTGAACTTTTTTGAGATGGATGAAAAAAATTAAAGTCGCGTCAGGACATGTGTCAGTGTCACACACGTGACCTGATCGAAAATTTGTAAGACAGAGGGAGAGCAGAAACATATTTGGGATGGGTAAAAAATGTTACGCTCGCGTCAGGACACGTGACCTGATCGAAAATTTGTTAGACGGAGGAAGAGTAGACAAAATGAACAACGTTAATGTTCAAGTTTTTACATCTGCCGGCACTCCCGGAGCGCAACCCGTTGTTTTTTTTTTAATAATGAAGAATGTTTCGCTTGCTTACGTATATGTACTATATAGCAAGTATTGGTATTTATTATAGAATTGATTAGAAATTAATATTATATCGCTATATACATCCACTTAACATATTATTAACAAGTCGTAAGTAATCATCTTGTAAAGTTATGTAAGTATATATTTAAGCTACTATTTGAAATGAAATACTTATTTGCATAAACTTCGACAAGTTACTTATGCATACTTTCTAAAAGCATTCCGCAAATATAAACAACAACTTAAACTCGTAACAACAAACAATACCATAAAATAGGCCTCAAAAAGCAAGGCACCTAGTTGAACCCATTTGTGAGCGGTTTATAATATTCAGTAGTTGAAAACATGGACAAAGCAAATTCACAATGGTCCCTAAAACGCTAAAAAGTAGCGAGCGACGTCATATAAAATAAAAGTTTTACCGCCAAAAAAGAATACCTACCTTCATTGTAAACTTCCGGCAACAATGGAAAATCTCTGCGTACAGAAATTAAAAACTGGAAAAAATTCAATTGTCATTTTGGATACGAGACAGATAATACAGAGCAGACAAGCGGGTGAAAAGTAACCTTTTAAAACCCGGTTGGTTACAAGGATGCAAAATGTTTTTATTATTTCTGTTTTTGGTATATTCACACTACATACATATCTTCAGAAGATACAAATTTACACCTGCAAACAAATGAAATAAATATTATTCTGGAAATGGCAAAAAATCTGGCCAAGTGCAAAACGGACTCGCACTCGTAGGGTTCCGTAACACAGTAAAGTATTCTATAACTATGATTTTTCGCAACTAAAAAATTAACTTTGTTTTTCATAGTGTTTGTATGAAAAACAAAGTTATCTTTGCGGTCGCTATATTTCAAAAACTGATGTCTGTATCTCGTTCAAACCAATTTTCGTTGTTAGTTTTTATTGAGATCTACATCATATATTTTTTTAGATTTTTCACTCCCATACTTTGAAAGTTAGAGGGGGGGACACACATTTTACCACTTTAGACGCGCCTATCTTTCATATGATTGACTTTGAGAAAAAGTTGGGAAAAAGAAATCTACCAAGTTTCAATTCAGTAGTTCTAACAGTTTCGAAATAAAATGGCTGTGACATACGGACGGACAGACAGACAGACAGACATGACGAATCTATAAGGGTTCCGTTTTTTGCCATTCGGCTACTGAACCCTAAAAAAGGAAAATGAAAATAACTTACTCATAATTTTTATGTAAAAATACATAGAAATAATTGGGAACATGCCTTTAAAATTAACTTTTAAGTGTATGTCGAGTATCTCATTCTAGCGACGAAGGTTATAAAATGTGCTTGATACTTTAGCAGTTACATAGTGTTAGAATAGCACGAATGGTCAAAAAAGTACTCATAAGATTCACTTAACATAGTGAATCGGACCTTTACGATTTAGTTTCTGAACCTAGATGCAACCTCCATAATAACATAACTTCTTATTATATTTTTCCTGTACGAGCACGTACACTGTCCCACTTAATTAGTGTCATTTAAGCATTTTAATCACGTCAATAGCAATCATAAGCAGCAAATCAGTGCGCGTTCGGTTACCAATCATACCTCGCGTCTTATTGTCATTTTATTAATATCATAAGTTTTCGTTAATATATCAGTTAAAATGTATATCAGAGTCTTACTGTAGATTACTTAGTATTATCACCAAGCCAGGAACAGTTGTGGGACAGACAGACGTACAGTTCTGAAAAACAAAATGAATAATATGATTATTAATAGACAAAGGGGTCCATACTAATTTCGGCCTACTTCAAGAGGTCAACAAACAGTGGTAAATCATGATAACACTGTTAAAAATACGTCATTAACGAAGCACAATTATAACAACGATTATAACATAAAATAAACAATAGGCCTACAATGATATTCGAATGTTGTATGCGTATTTTGAGGCTGTGTAAAAAACGGCTAAATTAAAAATTGCGCGAACCATGAATCAAAGAACGTTTACATTGACTGATAATGTCATTCTTCAGTTAGATACCTGTTTGGCAGATGGAAGACAACTCATTTTCAGGTTTTTAGCGGGAACGTGGAAAAGTGTGTGTGTTCTTATTGTATTCTTTCCTAAAACTTGTGTTCAACCGCGTGTTTATGTGTAATAAATGTGGATTATTAACCATTAAGTGCCGGTGAATGTGTGCGAGTGTAGGGAAACAGCACAATGTTAAAAAACATGCTATTTGCGTTCTCACCGAAATTCCACTGAAAATCTTCAGTAAACACCACATCTTTACTGAAGGTATGACTTTGACTAGACTTCTACTTAAAAACTGACATGACGTGTGACTTTGACCCATCTCTACTAAAATTCATAAAAACTTGAAAAATTTCAATACTTGACACTGGCTAAATACACTAATCGTGTGGCGCCATAATGAAACAAAAAAAAACTAATTTTCAGGCAACATCAAAAGTCATAACATATTATTATATAAAATAATTCAGCAAAATCAGAGCAATACTGCAAAAATGCTACGAATACAGTGCAAGCATCGGATAAAATTTACCACTGGTGGTTAATTATTTACAACCACCAAGGATCATATCGTATATAGTGCAGAGACAAACCGTTCACTAAAAAGAACCCAAGTATTATATCCTGCGGCAATCAAAAAAGTGATAATTTGTGTGAATGGCAGCGGAGCGAAACAGCAAACAAAACCTGCTGTTCTGTGAAAACAACCAATGTAAATATAAAAAAAATCAACATATTATTTACCAAAAACCCTTGTAAATATCAAACATCTACATATTTTTATTTAACTCGTCGTTTCGACCAAGTTGCATTGATCGTGGTCACGAGACGACTATAAAATAAAATATGTTTTAGGCGCGATAAGTCCCGTATTTTAATATTTATAACTATGTGTTCAAATCGCGAAAGTTTAAAGTTTACAATCTACATATTGTTCACCAAATAAAACCACCGCTCTTTGTATCTGAAAACCAAACAATGATATCAACAAAGATAAAACCACACATACGACAAAGATAAACACAGTCCAGTCCATGCAAAATGGAGACCCTCATTAAGTCCGCCGCGAACTATTAATTCAATTAAGACCCCCCGGCTGTTCAGTATGCTGCAATGCGACTGCATAATATGTAAACTTATATTAACAAAGTTTATAGGAGCACTGAGAGACTGGCCGGGCAGAGCGAGCCACTCAAAAAGAACCTTTAAGATCAACAAGTTTACATGTAGGTACTTCTCAAATCATAATATATGTGACGCAGGCAGATAGCTTAATAAGCCATTCAATCAACAGCCTAGCCTCTTTACTAAACAGCGCCGTTCAACTAGATTCCTGAATGATGGTAGTTGATCTATTACATAAAGTCCTTCAAATGAGTAACAGATCGGCAACGCATGAGTGACACCCCTAATGTTCAGGTAAACAAACTGTTAATTTGTTTTCTAATATAGTAGGAAGGTATTTAGGTAGGTAATACATGCAGGTACTGTAAGCTGTACTGCTACCTAACGGTAGCAAGTAGTCCCAGGAAGAGCTTCCTGAAACTACTTCCGGTCAGCTTTGTCGTATTATCTATCTAGCGCACACAACCTTCTCTAATATCAAAGACTTTCTACTAAATCTATTCCATTGAGAAATAAACTACTTGGTAGGTATTTTGTAGAGCGGCATTAATCGCGCTAAAAACATAAATTTTAAGGGTCCGCACCTAAAAGGTACCCATGGTATCCTATTACTTACTAAGGCTTCTATGTCCGTCCGTCGTCTGTCAGTGGGCTGTATGTTCTTAATAACTTCTAACGTTATAAGTAGACACTGGAAATTTTCACAAATTATGTAATTACTACATGGCGAGCATGTATGAAGGCGCTCATGAAAGTGGAAGAAGCGAAAGAGGTATGTCAGGATCGTAGGATGTGGAAAGAAGTAGTCTCTGACCCGACGGCAAAGAGGCATGATTTTATGTATGTATATATGTATGTATTACTACGGCAATGTCATCTATTACTATGGCCGCTATAACTACAAACACAAGTAATAGAATAATGTTATAAAAAATAAGTTCAAAAACTAAAACCCGACTACTGAAATATCACACTCTAAACCCCTCTAAACTCTAAAACACCGTGGTCGTATGCTACTTTTCAGAATGTATTGTTTTGTAGGTGACGTACGACCTCGGCTATCCTCTGAGCACCACTAAGAATATGTATATAATACAATAAAACATTTATTAAAAGTAAGTTTTTTATAGAATACACGATACATATTGAATAGTTTGTACATAGCAATCTCAGATGAGAATATTTTCTTGTTTCATACTTTTTAGAGTGTAATATTTCAGTAGTCGGGTTTTAGTTTTTGAACTTATTTTTTATTTAAAGTATTTTGGGATTTTTGCACAAATGTATACATGCATACATGTCAACATACTTACATACATACATAGCGATCAACAAACACATAACCCTCCCTATTGCTTCTTTGCGACGCCGCGCCGTGGGGTAAAAATTAATTTTCTTGTCTTCGACGGGATATATCTCGCAAACGCTACGCTTGACAAAAATATGATGTACCAAACTCTACCTTCATTTTAAAATCCCTATTTAACGATACCACACACGATGGGGTGGGGTGAAAATTTTTTTTTAGTTCTTGACTTCGTGCCCTCTAGAGGGCGCAACGTTCAATTTGTTATGACGTCACATAGCTTATAACCAGCAGACAAATAAGACGCGTCCAACGACACCTCGTTTGTGAACATACATACAAACATACATACTTACATACATACCAACATACCGGTCAAAAACATAACCCTCCTTTTTGCTTCGCCGTAGTAAGGTAAAAAATTAAACGGAACGGACAACGTCCGTATATCGACTCCAAATACATATAATAACGATGGTTTAAAAACTAAAACAACCGACTTCCATGCCCCGCGACTCAATATCCATAGCAAGTTTGAGACGTTTATCGTCATATCTCTGGAGATACTTATCAAATCTCGATGAAATCACAATGGGACCACCTCGGAAACGTACCCTACCGATTACAAAAAGAATCATTCAAATCGGGAAATAATTAACGGAGTAATCGCGTAAGTAGCGCATACACACAAAAAAAAACTAAAAAAAAAACATACAGACGAATTGAGAACCTCCTTTTTGGAAGTCGGTTGAAAATAAATAATTATATTAAATGCAGAGTAGGTAAATAGTACGTACATTAAAACAACACCAAAAAGCGCAATGCAACCAATATACCTAATACCTACCTACATCTACATACTACATCCCATACAAGAAACGTGTTTTTTTATTGGGCGTTTAGGTCAATCAATACAGACTTAAATTTGCTCCTAGTTATCAGACTCATCACTCTCAGAGCCTCATCTCACCTTAATCACTTCCAATGCCTCATATGACCTCCATCTCTGCCAGAAAAGCACTAATCCATCTTGGACTTTACATCGTTTTTTTTAATTATGATTTCTTATAGGCTAGCGTTTGATCACTATCTCACCTGTTGGTAAGTGATAATGCGGTCAAAGACGGTAAGCACGCTAGGCCTAGATTGGGAACTGGCTCTCAAGGATAGCTGCCGGAACACATTAGATGTTTTGGTGACAGATTTTCTAACTTGAGGGTGGGTAGCTGGCCAGGCAGATACTACATAGTGTCCTACCACCATGCGGGGGTTGTTGGTTTTTTAACGATGTTTTTCTTTCACCGGGCCACTGTGAAAAGCGCACATAAATGTTTCAATAGAAAAATCCATTGGTGCACGGCGGGGTTTGAACTCGGTACCTCTGGCATCCAAGCCGACCGTTCTCCCGTTTACGCCACTGTGCCCTCAAAAGAAGTTTGATATTTATCAATGCTTGTCAAGTCAACATTTTTTTTAGTATAAGCTTTTTGTAAAGATGTTAATGATGTATAATGAAAAGTACACTAATACATATATACTATAACAATATATTTTATCCCAAATTCAACTGTCCTACTATTTGCCCATTACAGAGTTCCAGTCCCTACATCTCGGTTCCATCGTCCGGTCAGCACGATGGTACCATATTATTGCATTGTCTTTGAAGATACGCAAGTATTCCTTTGAGTCCAATCGAACGTCAAAAAGTGGTTCTGATGTAGCTTTTAGCATTTGACCCACACAAACATTTTTAATAATAAATAAATAATATTTAGATAAATAATATTTAAATAAATAATATTCGGTGTATTCCGGTGGTAACAAATGTAAATAGATATCATTAACATTCTTCAACTTTTCGTCAGTGAAAATTACCAAATACTATTATTATTTTTGGAAATAAAAACTGATACTGGAGTTGGCAAGGCCCCAGGTCCAGTTGTTTCGGAGTTTTATTAGATCACACACGCCCCCTTATTAACTTGCAATTTTACCCTTACTTCTAGGCAAAATAATTTCATAGTACGCTGGCCACACTAACCGATACTCGTTCAGGTTTTGTGTTTCTATTTTAAACATATCTCACTAATAATAAAATCTAAGTTACATTCAAAATACTTAAGTTTACGTGTGGAACGATATTCCATCTTTTCGTCTTGGTTTCTATGAACAATTTTCACAGTGTCTGAACACGCAATACGGCATATTTTAGGAGCATATCTGTTCTGTGGTAGAACGTCCTGTTACAAGGTGCAGCGACGATATACGCAAAGCGGTGGGCAGTGAGTGCAGTGACTGGAAAAGAAGAGCCGAAAATCGGGCTCAGCGGCATTTCTTGGGAGAGGCCTATCATAGGCCGCCTATGTCCAGAAGTGGACTGACATCGGCTGATTATGATGATAAAACATACATACATACTACCGCGGCATGATAGATAAAAGCTTTTAAAAAGCTGACGTATGTAAAACTGCAAAGCACAAGCCGTTATTAAATATTTTTCATCTCGCAAAAGCTTAGTTATAATAGCCAGTCATAAACTCAACTTGAAGCTGTGAACTAAACTTTATATATTATTTAATAATCTCGTGCAGCTGTTTGTTTCAATAGTCAGCCGTTTGGGCACGATCGGCCTGCCTGACGTTTACTGATTTTTTGCATGCTCGTAAAATAATATTACATTTTTTTGCTCGAATTTTTTTGCTTGACTACTGGTCTATATTGCCAGTAAATTTTAGGGTTAACTTGCACAGTCTGTATTTTGGACACGTATATCCGCTATAGCAATTGCTTTAGATGTAGATAAATTACAGGGCGTGTGAGATTCAACTTCTGAATTCCTTAGGTCTTAGAGTAACGGACATAGTACCACAGAAAATATTCTGATAGTCAAAATTATCGTCATCTACAATTTTGCGGATCTTTGAAATAATGGGACAAAAGATAAAAAGATTTAGTCATTCCTGTGCTGTAATTGTCATAAGTAGGCACTTACGACAATTACAGCACGTACGTAATTACGTACGTACTTAATTACGATTTTTTTTATATACCTTTTATGCTAGCGTTTGACCACTATCTCGCCTGGTGCTAAGCAATGATGTGCTCGAAGACTAAACTAAAATACTTTATGTAGGGTACTATACGTATTACGCTCTTAAAAGTTATTTTGTACACATTATTGCAATGAGACTAAAATTGTAACAACAAAATTATGACTTATATTAATTACCAACACTGCCTGATTAACAAACTGACTGTGTTGTAACGCTCACCTAGAATTTAATAAAAATTAGATACAAAATGTATGATCGTACAATGCGAAAAAAACGACTTCACATGCCGCGATAGTCAAAGTAGCCAGTTGCCAGTATCATGTCATCAAGGTAAACAAATTTGTTTATATTGTTTATCTCCATATCTCAGGAGAATATTATCATATTTCGATAAAATTTAAATGGGACCAAACGGGAAACATAATCTCTCAAACAAAAAAAATCGGTTGAGATTCAACGGAGTTCTGAGGTAACAAACATTTAAATACAACGTCGAATTGAGAACCTCCTCCTTTTTTGTGAAGTCGGTTTAAAAAAGGTAAACGGGGTATATCAAAAACATACATTGTCAAACATAAATTCGACACAAATAATTTGATTTTAAGCGAACTTTGAAGCTCCTATTGTACCGAAGAAAACTTCGACATTACACTGCTCTTTACAGACAAGAAGTTTATTCATAAAATTCGTGTAAAGTTTTAAACAATTGAATGCTGGAATTCTTGTCAAACGTACCACGTGAGTTCTGGAACACGAACCGGTTTGAGCTGGATAAAACCGGGCAAGTTCGGAGCTGAGTCGACGAAACTTCCAAATTTTGATTAACTTTTAATACGCCCCGAGATAAAACTTTCTTGTGGGCTGCTAGAACTTTTATTGGAAAATTAATTTAAAGGTTGTTTATGCATTTTTTGATACTAAGATATTTTAAGGTTAAAGCTTACCGATAAATTAGGTATTGTTCTTCAGAAGTATCTTGTAACTTATTATTAAATTTTAATTAGCTGTCATGTCAATCTTATATTATGGGTCACGCCCTTTTATGAGATTAATGGTTATCTTTAATGCACCTACATAAAGTATTTTAGTTACGTTTTAACATTTGACATCAAGTTACTTTTGACGACCATGCGAGTATGACAGTGCAATATTTATTTTTAAATAAATATAATTATAAAAATATATAAATCTATTCATACCATATTGAATTATATTGGCCGGAAAAATAAGTTTCTTAATACACACTATGTGCAAATTTTAAGTATCTTTCTATTAAGGTTCAAAAGACCTAGCAAAAGAAACGCCTTAAAAAAAGTTTCTTGTATAGTGACCCCCTTTAATTTTTTATTTAATTTTGTTTTATAGTATTTTTTATAGCAACCACAGTAATACATACTTTGTGAAAATTTCAATTCTCTATCTAGTACGGTTCATAAGATCAAGCATAAAATGCTGCAAAAATCACTTTTCTTGTATGGGAACTCTCTTTAATTATTAATTTAGTTTAGCGGTTATAGTAATACATGCTGTGTAAGAATTTCAAGTGTCTACCTATTACGGTTTAAGAAATACAGCCCTCTGAAATACTGACAGACGGACGGACGGAGGGACGAACGGACGGATGGACGGACAGCGAAGTCTCAGTAATAGGGTTCCGTTGGTACCTTACGGAACCCTAAAAATCATGTAACATATGAGTTTATGAAAAAACTCTACCGAGTAGCCGTTATCGTCAATATTTGACACCGAACGCTCTGGACTTAGCTCAATAAAAATAGGGATACCCAATAAAATTTCACTTAAACACGAAATTTAAAATTTTCACGTTACGACGTTACATTCACCTAAACCAAAAAGTCCTAAGTAAAAAAGCTCGAGATATCAATTTGATCTCTATATAGCTATTTTAAGTGTGATTTTCTGATGCATTTTGAGAGTAGCTTCAGCTCGAAATGTTGCCAGTTCAGAAATTGGAAGTCACTGTCGGCAAGTAATGGTCGATCGTGACGAGAATGCCATTTGAATTTTGGCGATATACTCAGTTTATATAGAAGGTAGGCCGTGGAAAAATTTAGCGTGGCCACCCTTAATTTTCTTTTGTGGGGATCGTTACGTGATCGAAATGTAGAGGTGTTTGCCTAAGGTAAACCGTAGAATCGGATTTTGCATAGACGTTTGTTTAATTTCGCTCGGAATTAGCCGCAGTGGTGCTGTTTGCATACAAAAGATCTACAGTCAAATTTCAGCTTTGTTTGTAAGCATTTCTTGCGTTCTCTTAATTAGGGAGAGACGTTTTGTTATTCAGCAGTTGCTTGGTTGTTTAGGGAGATAAACATTAAATAGCTTGTTATTAAACTAAATTCATATTACTATTGCAAGGGTAATGAAAGATAGACTCACTATACTTCAGCTTTGACATAATATTGCTTACGAGCAAAGACATGTCCGAAATAGGTTCGCCGCATTGAGACGTGATTTTTAATATTTTTTTCTATATCTGATAAGCTAGAATTTCACCACTATTTTGCCTGGTGATAAGCGATGATGAGGTCGAGGATGGTGAACACGTCAGGCTTACAATGGTCAAACTCTCAAGGGTTTTGCTGTCGGAACTCCAGTGCCTGTATTCGAAAGGCGAGTTGGAATATTTTAGCTATGTATGTATGTGTAAGCAAGCAAATACCATCGACGGCAACCTCACCTTTCATCATGTAAGATGGTCAGTCGTCAAGTACAGTCCCGCGACATTGCATACATAATTAAATAACTCATATTTATGAACGTACTTTGTACCAACCAACACTGCAAAAAAAGTTTCTATTAAAATTATATGCATAATATACTTTTAGCCGTTTTTACTTTTTTTTACCGTTGTTAGGTTGGCTACAAAATACGTTCATAATTCGGGTATCAACAATGTAGGGAAGTTCCTACTCTTATAACGTAGTAGAGTGATTCAGTACCCTGCGGTCAAGTTGTTAAGTAAGTTACATTCTTTGTTAGAAAAATCAAGAGTGATTGATACTAATACAGGTACTCTAACTGCAGTAATACAGTGCCAAATAAAATACACACTCATTTAGTAAAATAAAAGATAATTTACTCATACAAATTCGCTAATCCTCAAACAAATGACATAATAAAATACTTTTCTACTTACCTAAAATGTTGCCAGCATCGCGTACCTCCGTACCTTTTTTTTTTAATTTTGCGTTAAGCTTAGGGGCAGCAAAAAGGTCGTCCATATTGAGCTTTTGGAGGGAAAAAATCGAATAAAGGACAATAGGAGGCCGGACCCTGTCATAATCATATTTTTCTCAGCACAAAGGAGTTCTTACGTTAATGCGAGCTGTAATAAATGAAAGTCACCGGCATATAAGGAATGGCTTCGCAAAGTTTTTGTACTATGCCCGGGAACCATTGGAGAGTTTATTTTTAGAAGAACTTGATATCATTCTATTTTGAATACTTGTCATTATACATAGAATTGGTAATAATATCTCGTCTAATTTATGTGACGATTTGATCGATCTTGAAGTACGGCTTGCAACAAAAATACATTAATTACATGGTAGTGCCACGCCGGGGTATGGAATTCTTTACCATTTCGTTGCAAGTCGTCGGCCTGACGATCGAGGGGTCGTGAATTCGATCCCCACTCATTGCACTATTGACGTTAATCCACTCCAGACACAAGCATATTTAGCATTGTACTATTATTTATTCTGTGATTTAGCTTAGTTGGAGGGGTTAACAATACTACTAGTGATGTGCAATCCACATTGCTAGTAAGCTTTTTAAAAAAATCTTTCTGATTTTTATATGACTCTTGATGTTGGCTAGGTTCCGTCAATGCCCTCCAAAAGACCGGGCGTATACAGACCTGTTAAATGTAATAAATATTATTATTATACTAAGTTATGGCGGCAGATTTTCTTAAGCTTCTTTTTAGTAGCAAGTCAGGTAAACGTGGGGCAAAAGTCATTTCATTGCTTGACCACAAATATCTATAATTGCAACATATTTCAATTTAATACTCAAATACTCCAAATAAAATTATTGTTTTATTCATTTTCTTCAAAGAATATAGATGCATTTTGCTAGCAAAAACGCCTTTCAATTTCGAAATGGTTAAATTTTTTATCGTTCCAATCATGAAAATATTAGCGTAATATTTTAAACATTGCTCGTATAACTCGCACTGGCTGGCGACGAAATTGGAGTCGACATCGTTCTAAATTTGAATAAAATGGGCTTATTTTCTCTTTTTGTGGCTGCGGCAAAGCGTCATCTGGTGCCCTGGCCTGAAATCTGGCAGCGATCTATAGCGTAACTTATGTAAACTGTGGCTTAAACCAATACTTTATTATGCCATGTGGTGAACTGTAGCGCGGACCGCTTTTGGGCTTGTTATAATTATATCGGTATGGTCAACAACTCTTTCAGTAATTAGACATTATCAACACGTAATATTGTTCCATATTTTCATTACAGCTACAGATGATAATATCTAATTGTTCCTAAAATTACATAGACTTTACTTTAGTCAGCTTTAAGGATAAGCTGGCCTCCGTAGACTTGAATTATCAGGTTAATCAGAACTAGAAATAGATTATTGCACATTTTTCTGAATTTTTTGACTATAAATAAAGTTTGGAGTCTTCATGTCGAGAGTAAACAGGTATCTTCTAGGCAAGCATGCTACACCCTCAATCGCATCGTCACTTACCACCAAGTGAGAGAGTGGTCAATTTCCTGTTAGTCATCATTTAAATAAAAATTGCTGCATGAGCATTTAGGAACGCGGCCCAATGAGGGCCCGATGGTGTAGTGGGAGAATGGACAGCTTTGATGCCAGAGGTACAGAGTTTAATCCCCGTCGTGCACCAATCGATATTTCTATCGAAAAATATACTCGTATGTGCGCTTTTCACAGTGGCCCTCCGGTGAAATAAAAACATGGATAAGAAACCCCTGAGCCCCCGCATGGTGGTAGGACACTATCTAGTATCCGCCTGGCCAGCTACCACCCTCAAGTTAGAAAATCTGTCGCCAAAC
Organism: Cabera pusaria; assembly: GCA_954871355.1. Taxonomy (NCBI): domain Eukaryota; kingdom Metazoa; phylum Arthropoda; class Insecta; order Lepidoptera; family Geometridae; genus Cabera; species Cabera pusaria. The sequence goes on from OX940890.1 coordinate 4,467,487, forward strand.
ATATTTAAATAAGTGAATTTTCGAACTTGTCACGTTATCGAAGCAAAGAAGCGATATAATGTGTTTTCATTCTAGGCCTAGCGTGCTACCATCCTCGACCGCATCGTCAATTACCAACAGGTGAGATAGTTAGTGGTCAAACGCTAGCCTATATGATAATTTTTTAAAAATCTCACAGCAAGAAATAAGAAAACAGTTTCCTTATAAAATTATTTAATTTTTCTTATCCGCCTCTTCCTTCAACAGCTGGAATATGTAAGAAAAGTCCTTGTGTCCGTAACCTCTGGACTGAACTATACGGTACAGCTGGGTGGCTACTGCTCCAAGAGGGATGGGAGACCGGATGCCGAGAGCCATGCCACTAGCCAGTTCCAGGTCCTGGAAGAAAGAAGTAGACGGATGATTGAATGGATCCTTTATCTTTTTTTTTATCATACATTTTGTTTTTTCTATTATTTATTCTTTATTTCTTAGAATAAAGGAACTTTTTCCTTCGGAAGCTTTGACGACTTCGAAGAAATCATGAGCAGCAATTGTTATTCAAAAAAATCTTACCTTAACCATAAGCTCGTTCTTGAAACCACCGTCGTAATTTCTGCTGGAAGGAGCGGTGGGAACCAGGCCAGGTACTGGGCAGTAGACCTCGGTAGACCAGGACCGGGCTGAGGAGTTGTTCAGTACGTCTAGCAGGACTTTAGGGTCCAGACCCATTCTGGAACGAGAAAAACAGTTTTGAGTGAAATGTAAAGTAAAGACTATGAGTACGAGAATAAGCTTCGATGCCTTGACAACGGTTATAATGACCCGTGTTTTTTGACTATGGTCAAAAACCACTAAATGGGTAGGTTTATCCGCTCTCTAATCACCCTCCGGCTCAGTGGAGCGATGATCTTGGTAATTTTTTAAAATTATCTGGTCTGTGTGGGCGGGCTAGAGCTGGATGAGTTTTTAATATTTAATCACCATCTCACCTGATGTTAAAATAACAATGCGTTTAAAGACGGATTTTTTCGGTTCGTTGCCACTAATACCATTAAAAGTTCCATGATGGAACTACTGATGGTTTTCTTAATCACTTTAGAAAAATCTGAGAAAAATGGAACTAACCTTGAAATTTGCTATCAATGAATAGTTCTACATTTATTATTTTTAGGCACTAGTGAAATGTTTTAAACCAGTTGAACTTTTTGTTTATCTGGACTGAGGGATCACATCCTTAAATCTTTGAGACACAAAGAGATTAGATTTAGTAGAAAAATGTAAAAATTAGATTGCCTTGTTTGATTGTTGATTAGTAGTCCAAAAAATTATAAAACGCGACTCAAAAGAGCTATGGCTAAGTGACTGGATCCCCGAATTCAGGTGCCTGAAAAATGTAATCTCAAATCATCATATATTTAGGCGCATCATTTTCTTTTTACTAATATGTAAATAATTTTTATAAGCTTTTTACAAATGTCTGGGCCACCAGAGTCACAAATCTATGATGATTTGTACTTCTGATACAGAGCACTTTCGTCTGTAGACTACGAATGCCTTTGAGTATTCAGCCAAAATACTCAAAGACAATGTAAAGGTAAATTGCTTTTTCTTTATCTTAAAACATGTTATCACTCACTTGATGCCCATATTCATGCATTCAGCAGTAGCCATGCCAGTGATTCCCATCAGCATGTTATTCGCCAATTTGGCGACCTGACCAGATCCTATATCTCCGCAGTGGAACTGCTTGGCTCCCATGGCTTGAAGGTGGGGGAGGGAACGGTCGTAGTCTTCCTTGCGACCGCCAGCCATGAAGGCCAGAGTAGCGTTTTGGGCACCCATTACACCTGGAAGAAAGAAGATCATAATTGAGCCTTGTAGAACATCATTTTCTTAATTATATTATCATAAAATATGCTCATTTCACGCTCCTTGAGCGATAGAGACCTACAAGCCGAGTGCCTATTGCAAGTGTATTTACATTTATTTACTTACTCGATCATCGATGATCGACGTATCTCGACGTGGATTGCCACCAATGCATAATGGGGTAAAAATGCAATCCACTAATTTCGTCGTATTGATAATATCGGACCGTGGCTTAATAGGGAATATGCATGTGGTATAAATTTACTTGAAATAATTTATTTTCGAATCATTATTGTTCTGGTGTTGTATGTAAACATTTTTTGTAAATAAAATAGTCTTACATGTGTTAAAATATTATATAAAAAATGCAAAAAAAGCGTGGGAAATTAAAATTTGCTAAACACATCACCACTTGTCAATTAGAAAGTGACGTCACAGTGCACAACACGGTTTCCACAGATTAAATCTTTTTCATATAAATAGTATGCACTGTAGTACGAATGCGTAGTATTTTTATTAAAAATATTAAATCTGTGGAGACTGTGTTGTGCACTGTGACGTCACAAAGGCGCGCGAAAATTTGGCAGCGTTTTAGATACTTACCTCATATTTTTTCAATGCTAAAACTATATTTTGTAGCTTAATTTGAACACTTTCAGTATTATATAATTTTTTGTCTGTGTTAAATGGATGTATTCAGTGAAATAAACATTTAAAAAAAATCATGCATATTCCCTATTGGCAGAGCACCTGGACATGGACATGTTATCTGGGGGATGCGGGATCGAGTCCCGTCGGTACGATGACATTTTGGATTGTTTGTTTATGAAAATTATCGTGAGAATAACACATATAATAATTTAAAACGGCTTTACACTCACGATGTCCTTTTTCACACTCCTGTGAAAAAAGACATCAAAAATGTCCGAAACGTGTCGGTGTAATTTCGACATCTTAACCCGTGAGTGTAAAGCCGTTATAAATAATTATTTTGGATTGTGTTTAACAATTTACAAAAATATAAAGTGTGTAACACTTCAATAAACATAATATGTGCTCAAGTAAGTAAACCAATCCAAAGTAACTTGTACTAGGCACTCTGAGCGGCTCTTGAGCATCTTAAAGCTCGAATGCTCACGTGTCAGTGCATTTAAATTTTACCTCTTTTTATCGAATAAAAGTGTTTTAGCAAAAAAGATACAGTATAAAATACCGAAACGTCTCAGACGAAAAAATCAGTAATCAGCCTGTCACTTCAAAAATGCAATGTGGAAGTAACGAGTAAATTCATTTTATTTTTCCAAGAACCGTTGCTTTGCACCATTCGCACATACGAGCTTATAGCAACTAGAATCATTCATAATTCATAAAACAATCCATTATGTATCGAAAAACTTCGAAATACGTATTTGTTTGGCCTGAATATCGAAAATACATCATCAGATGACAAAAATGTTATTTCATTTCATTCGTCATATTTTCCCCAACAGAACGAAAAAGAAATTTCGTAATGAATTTGTATCAACAATTCTGATTGAAAAAGCAAATATTTGATTTGACTTTGATAGCAATTTTATCATGTAATTATGATAAGGTTTATTTCGTTTAATTATGTTATACATATGTTGCTAAGATCGCTGAATGTTATCTTTAAGGTACGGCCACACCGCGGCGTCCTGCGTCCGCGTGCGCGTTTGCGATCTGATTTTTAGTCGTTTTCTGATCGCCGTTTGTTGTGAACCAGTCGGCACAAATACTACTGCGCTATCTGATTGCCGCCTAGATCACGCACGCTAGACGCTGCGGTGTGGTCGTACCATTATTTGCTAAACAGAATATACCTAAATATTTGTCTGTAATAAACAACCTGAATGTTTTTAATTCAGTCTTTTGAGGCCGCATGGGATTGATAACATAACAAATACTATTTTCCTTATTTGAAAGCATGAGATCATGAGCCCCGTTGGCGTAAAGGAAAGATGGCTTGATGACATAAGCGATAGGTCGCTGGTTCAAATCCTAGCTCGGGTGTTCTTCCACAAATGGTATGAGCATATTATATCGATCCACCTGACTTGCTGCCAAAACGTAGCTAACCACCATCAAAGAGAAAATCTGCCGCCGTAACCTTATGGTGTTCCGGCAGCACACAGCCCTTGAGAGTCAAAGTATTCTAGACCTAGCGTGTTCACCATCTTTGATCACTTCATTGTTTACCATCAGGCGAGATATTAGTCAATCAAACGCTAGCCTATAAAATATTAAAAAATAATTGATGTAATTCGTACTTGAGAAGCTATTCTTAACAAAAATATTTTCCATTTTTTGGTAAGACCTTTAATACAGCTACAACGCTTTTCATCTGACTTCATTATTTTTTTTATTTATTTTTTTATTATTGCCGATAGGCAAGCATTTGACCACTATCTCACCTGGTGGAAAGTGACGATGTTATCGAGGGTGTAAAGATACATTAGATATTATAATTATTATTTTAGATCTAGATTTCATTAGATTAGATTAGATTCATTAGATCAAATTTTCAGAATACCACTATTCTATCTTAGACCGCATCATCACTTCATATCAGGTTAGATAGAGGTCAATTGCTTTTCTGTCTCGAATAAGAAAAATTACATACCTCCAGAAACTGGTGCATCAATGAATCCTACTCCATTTTCCAAAGCGACGGGGTGGATCTGTTTGGGTACATTGGGGTCCACTGTGCTTGAGTCGATGAGGAGGGCTCCTTTACGTGCCTGAAATATGAAGCCAAAAATGCTTGAATTCTTATAAATGCTTATCATCATCAGCCGGTGTCAGTCCACTGCTGGACGTAGGCCTGTTCCAAGATGCGCCACTGAGCCCGATCTTCGGCTCTTTTTTTCCAGTCACTGTCCACGGCTTTGCGCATGTCATCGCTCCACCTGGTCACAGGACGTCCTACACTACGTTTGCCGATTCGCGGTCTCCACTCTAGGACAAGTCTACCCCAACGGTTATCAGTCCTGCGGCAGATATGACCAGCCCACTGCCACTTCAGTTTACTAATCCGTTGAGGGGATGTAAGGGAGCACAAATACCACCCCAGTGCTCCCAACAAACCTCACTTGCCCGTGGTGCATCCTGCTGACTAACAAACGAGGCTCTGGCAACCGACAAATGGCGGTATAACCATTTTAAATTATGGCGTACCTAAATACTACATGACGGTTACGGGTAGCAGCGTCACCAGTGCGAAGAGCTACGTCTTGCGATCGCCAACTCGCCTGCCCAGCGTGCATATCTCTCCCAATGAGCCGAAGATCGGGCTCAGTGGCGTATCTTGGGAGAGGCCTACGTCCAGCTGTAGACTGACACTGGCTGATTATGATGATGATGATGTTAAGCCACAATCAAGAGGTTAGCCCATAAGTAGACGACCCACCTGATGTGAAGCGACTACCATCGCAAATTGGCATACATAATTTAAATGTCACACGCAAATGTAACCAGGCAAAGTATTATCTATTTCTTGCTAACGCATTGTCTATCTACCAGAAATGAATAAATAATATATTTTTCATGGTTAAGAGACATCTCCACGGTTGTTCCATTGCATTAGAGTTCCTATAGAAATATGGCAATTCATATGTCAAACTAGCAAGTTTGAGATATTTTTTGAATCACTCGGGCGGCGTGTGAAATCGTTTTTTTTTTAGTTTTAAACTATCATAATTATAAAAGATGGTAAACTGCGTTAATCATGAGCCTTTTTCGTAACGTAACGGTACGTATTCACCTACTGTTTATGTCTTTTAACAGTAATGTTTAATAAATTGGCTAATAAATATGTTTTTTTTCCTCATTTCTAGGAGTGCAAGACATTAGTCACATGCTTGCCTCGCTGGTAAACATAGGGAAAACCACCCAAACCCGTTTTACAAATTGATCATTAGCTACTTACATGTTGAACAACGCCATCTTTGCCTATATATGCGTCGAGTACAACTTTGTTGCTAGGAAGGATTGAGACAACCACATCTACACCGTCTACTGCTGCGGCGACGGAACTGGCAGCTGTCACACCGTTCTTGGTCGCCTCTGACAACGCCTCTTTGGAAGGATCGTAGCCACGGACTTTGAAGCCCTGGAAATGTAAACTTTCATTTAGTAAGCTGTTGTATATACCAACCTTTGTATACTCTAAATGTACACCATAATTGAAATCAAACTGTGAAACCTGCTAAACCCTTTGATTTGCCCTAAACTTCAGTACCCAAATCTCACAGGAAAACAGCTGCTAAAACTCTACTAGTCCAGATTTTTTTTGTTTGACAAACAAGCACTTGAACGCTAGAACAAATCTTCTCTGATGTTAAATGAAGCATGATGCAGTAAAAAATGGAAGCGTGCTTGTCTAGGATTGGAAGATGGTATTGAGACAAGGCGCTGGACAACTGACTTTAGACCGATCCATAGAGACCGCAACTATCCAAACCCGTCTTCAATAATCATCTTTATATTCAAGACTATATTAGCCTGGCGGTGGTATCTACCAATGGGCAAGACAGTTCCAGACAAGGAGACAAGTATTTTAATTCTTTGATAATAACAGCTACGTTCACTCTAGAAGCAAATCACTTCGTGGCGGATTAAATAATTACTATTTAGTGGAAATGCGTATAACATACTGTCTGGCTGTCATAATGCACGAGATGTAAACAAAGCTACATGTTAATTCTGACTTGCTACCAAAAAGTAGCCGGTCCACCATCAAGGAGAAAATCTGCCGCCATAACCTTTCGGTGGCAAAGGGTGAGGACATAAAATTATATGATAAAAGATTTAGATTATTGTAATTGGTATTATACCGTTTTAATCGAATAAATAAATAATAAAATAATAAAGAGGCGGGTTCCCGGTACAGACAAACCGGTAGGGGTAGGTACTGATCCGTAATAGTAAAATATTATTCCAAAGTTATCATATGGGCTCACGCATAATGAAACAGGTTGGAGAAAATGAAGAAACATTGGAATATTTTACCTGTACGCATTGTAACTACTCGTAACGGCTTGTCTGCACCGGGAACCCGCCTCTTTATGTCCTCACCCAAAGGCTTGAGAGCCAAATTATTCTAGGCCTAGCGTGTTCGCAATTTTCTACGACATCATCGCATACCACCAGGTGAGATAGTGGCCAAACGCTAGATTTAAACATATTTAAAAAATCTAAGTTAAATACTTAGATTTTTTAAATGAACATCATAATGTTTGATAACTCCTAACTCCTGGGCGATTAGCAGGCTGTTACCGCAGCTCAACCAAATTTGATTCAAAATCGAAGCGCAAAAACCATTTCTCCCTCAAAATGCTTAACAAAAACTCCATCTGCATAAATTAACATAATCTTTGAATGAATTGAATGGATTTTAATTTTAAATTAGTGTAAAAGTAGCATTATTCGGCGTCCCGGTCGGAATTTTTTCCATAAATAATTCGCAACGTAAAGAGTTTGGCATCGGATTGGAAGCAAAATTTCCAGATTTTCCTTTTTAAATCAAGGGGCTTAGCAGGTTTTACAGTTTATTTTATTAAAAAATCGGCTAAATGGCATGAACGTTTCTTGAAGTTATTGTTTTATTACTAGGTGTGAAATCGCAGAAATATTAACAGTATGTGTAATAAACAGAAATAACATTACAAGACAGAGTAAAGTTCCAAATATCAAAGTAATTAGACCCCAAATAAGATTGGGCAAAGGTTTCCGACCGACCGATTTCAAAAATGTTTTCACAAATAGAAAGCTCCACTATCGGCGAGTAACCTTAGCTATATTTTATTATATTTATTTTATATATTACCTATATTTTATTCCCTTATTCTCACGGAAACGGAAACTACGCGGTTGAAACCGCGAGGCGCTGCTTGTATTGTATATTCTCTGTAGAGTTGATGTTAGGTGGAGTAAAGCTATTATAGAGTGTACGATAATCACGTTTTTATGTACATTAGAATAATATTATAATACTTACATAGCAAAGCTAAATATAATTCACTAACTTTATATTCTATCAAAGAAAAACATTTCAGCTTCGCGAATCATTTTTCTCTGTTGTAGCAATACCTTTAATATTAATTGGTTTCCTTTATTATTTATTAATTTCGTCGTAACGATACTTCGCACCGTGGCTTAATTGGCAAAGCACCGGAACATGTTATTCCGGAGATTGCGGGTTCAAGTCCCGTCGGTACGATGAAATTTTGGATTGTGTTTAACAATTTACAAAAACATAAAGTGTGAAACACTTCAAAGAAACATAATATTTGATACCTTTAATACTTAATAATAAATACTTCGTTTCCCATAAATTTAAATCATTGCTGGACGCACATCACTAAAATAGAGATGTACTTACGTCACACGGTCAAAATGGGCATCAAGACTCAAGGCCAAATAGGTCAAGATCAAGATTAAGACATTGATAGTGACACCCTCGAACTAAATGACAACAAACATTGATAAATAATGACTGAAGATAATGTTAACTATATGTTATCTGGTTTTAATTTTATAAGTTATTAAATGATTTTGTTACTAACTGCGAAATAATTCTTCTTACCTTCGACGTTTGGTTTGTGTGTATAGTGTAAGTAAGTATTATGAACATGACTTGAAATTTGCTCAGAGCTTGTATTGGCTGCAATAACATCAAATAATAAACACTAAATTAAAAACTAAAGGGGGTACCCCATTCTTGTATGGGGTAACTTATTTTTCCGGAAAAGTTTCTTTAATTTTATTAAATACTAGCTATGCCAGCGGCTTCGCCCGCGTTAAATAGTATCCTATAGCCTAATCCATAGTACTGGCTATCCCTGTACAAAATTTCAGCTAAATAGGTCTAGTCGTTTCACCGTGAAGAATTCCTAAACAAACACACAAACAAACAAATGTACAAACTGACTTTCGCATTATAATATTGGTGTTGAGGTGTTGCTGAAACCGTACTAGAGCGACACTGCAGCGGAGCGGCGCGGCGCGGCAAAATATTTCCATATATAATATTTGCCGCGCCGCGCCGCGTAGTGCGTCTTATTTCTTAGGAAACAGTGGAGAGAATATTTTTCTTGCCGCGCCGCTCCGCTGTAGTGTCGCTCTAGTGCGTTTCCACCTATTACTATACTATGTTACACTTTACACCTTATACTGTGGTTCGGAACTCTACGTATAGTAGGTACGCGAGTTCGACTCACATTTAGCCGCTTTAGCGACTTTATTTATTCGTATGGCATTATATATTTAAATATCTTATTGAAACGAAATATTAAATTGAGCTTGTTGATAAATTAGTATTGCTGTTTTTTATGGATTTGCCCTTGGTGATATTTGAGGACAAGTTATGCGTAACGTATTTAATTATCTTCATATGTAAAGATAATTAAATACGTTACGTTATATATAATTTTTAATAATACCTATGATTAATTAATAATTCACAGTCTTGTTCTTTTGTTGTTCCCCTTTAGAAATAGAACGTGCGATTAACCGGTCTTTCGATAATAAATGGAAATTTAATACTATTTGTAAGTATAATGAGCAGAGTTCTAAGTTAAGGTTATTAATGATAACGTTATAAAAGCTATCTTAAATGTAGCTTATCCTTTCATGTCTTATCACTATTGGAACTGGATAACACAAACAACACACAACACAGTTTTAATTCAAACCACGATTCGAGAAGTCTATTAATACACATTTGAAAACCGGCATTTATTCACGTGAACTTGAAATGTATGAATAGTAAATCCTTACCTTTTTGACAAGGTTGGCAGCCATGAATCCGCCCATATTTCCAAGACCCAAGAAGGCCACATTTTTGTCAGCTCCAGAGCTATACGCCCTCCTTGCTATGTAAAGAGTTTGGTTGTTAAGCATATTACGCGCGGCCATGTTGGATTCTTTATTTGACGCGTGGTTGACGGCGCGGGCGCAGCTAGACTGACGGGTTTAATGTTTTCGAGCGGATGGACTCGTGTGGTATTTGTTATCTAGTAGTTGCTCGTTTACGATATATTATTTAATTTGTTATTTGAGACGTATTTATTATGACCTGCTTATGCAAATTTTACTGCTATTATTATTTAGAGTCGGCTTTGCTTTTCTATACAAGGTTTTGGAATATAATTTTACAATAATCCGCATGTCATGACCCATCCTCTTTGAAAACATATGTTAGGAGCATATAATATCCATGTTCCGCCTGACTTGCTGCCAAAAAGTAGCTCACGAAAAAAATCTTCCTTATGGCGGCAGATTTTTTTTTACTACAGCTTATGGTGCCGCGTTGTTCCAGCAGCACACAGCCGTTGAAAGTCAAAGTATTCTAGGCCTAGCGTGTTTACCTCAAACTATTATAAAAAAGGCAGACGGATTCGTGCCGAACACCCGAGTGAACGCAAGTTCAGTAATACTAAATGCTTGAGTAATACGCTTCCGCGCTCAGTTTGCTATCACGCGGCAGCAGGGTCAGACGCTTTCGTGCACTATTACTTCGCTGCGTTGCTTACGTAGTAATCATGCCGTATTGACTATGCCGGACTGAGCGCGGAAACTTAATACTCAAGTATTTGGTATTACTGAACTTGCGGTCACTCGGGTGTTAGGCACGAATCCTTCTGCCTTTTTTATGATAGTCTGAAGTGTTCACCATCTTCGACCACAACCTTCCTTACATACCAGGAGAGATAGTGGTCATACGCTAGCCAAATTGCTGTATTTGAAATTGAACTGATTCCGGGTGATCCCAAAGTCTTTACTTACCTGAAGATGGGTCAGAACAAAAAAGTTTCAGCTAGCAGAGCTAATATTGGACCGATGCGACAACCAGTACTACCACACTACCACACCACCACACCACAACACGACCACACCAAAAAACCCATGGTCTGGATGTTTTGAAGCGAGTTCAATATATAATTCACCTTGACGACATCTACAAAGAGATATGGAGAGATGTAATTTTAAAACTAATACCACAGCATAGGGTCAGTTCACACCGAGATGTGACGCGTGCGACGCGACGATGCTTGAGCAATCGCGCGGCGCAGCGAGAAGCCGAATTATCTTTTTTTTTATATCATAATAGGCTAGTGTTTGACCACTATCTCACCTGTTGGTAAGCGATGATGCGGTCGAGGATGGTAGCACGCTAGGCCTATGATGGGAGCTGGCTCTCAAGGATAGCTGCCGTAACATATTAAATGTTTGGCGTCAGATTTTCTACCTTGAGAATGGTAGCTGGCCCGGCGAACACTAGATAGTGATAGTAGATAGTAGACCTACCACCATGCGGGTGTCAGGAGTTTCTTAATGATGTTTTTATTCACCGGAGGGCCACTTTGAAAAACGCATATAAATGTTTCGATGGAAAAATCCAGTGGTGCACGGCGGGGATTGAACTCGGTACCTCTGGCGTCAAAGCCGACCATTCTCCCACTACACCACTCGGCCCTCAAATTAATGAATTGTACCTATATATTTTTTGTGTTGTATTGACTACACGCACGTGTGAACTTTTTAAGAGAGTGATACAAAATAGAACTTTAAATAAAGTTCTATTTTGTGCGCGCCGCGTCGCGTCTCGGTATGAGCTGACCCTTAAGCTTAATTTAGACGAAAAGTTTCCCGAGTATAGCAATTAATTAGAGCAGGCAATTATGACAATACAATATTCTCGCCAAGAGTAAATTAAGCAGCAGTTTCACCATTAGAACTCTCGCTTTATGTAGACTTGTAGAGTGTCATTTTACATGATTAGTTCAGTAAACAAGGTCATACTCTTCGATATCATATCATACCTACCGAGAATCCCATTAGTAAGGCTTTTATCGAATGGGTTGTTAAAAAATCCTCATTGTGATAAGTTAAATATATGCATATTTAATACTTATAGTTGTTGCATTAGTAATGATGTGTAGCCGTAACGACCCATTTAGGGCTCTCGCAGTTGGTACGATAAGCTATCAGTGTTTCCACAATCTAGTCCTTACTACCTATATTATATTCTATATCAATAGTACTGAGTACTATTAATTATTCTGGGTCAATAGTAACTCAGACAACCTTGGTAGGAATGTATGTAGTAATATCAACTGAATTATTAAATAGTTGCACATAATAGTCGGAGTGTACCTACATACTAGTTCGTTTCTTAGTGTATGGCTTCTGCTGTGGCCTTTGAGCATTTACCAATGGAGATGTTAACGTTGTAATCCGCAAACATTTTTTTCTGCCTATACTTACGGGGGACGAGGTAAACACGCATTGCACACACACAAATCACTCACTTTAACGATCCCGCACACTAGCTTGAAACACGCACACAGTATTAGAAATACAGCGTAGTTACGCACGCTCATATGGCCAAAAATGGCTATATGGCCAGCAGAGAGGAACGCCTTGCGTTAACATCTCCATTGGTAAATGCTTGAAGGCTGTGGCTTGTTGTCACAATTCTGCCAATGTCTATTCACGCCATGGAGCTATATAGTACATACATTTGATGATTCACGAAAATATGGTCGGTGTTCAGGAGCCCCCCTCTGTAGTCTGTGGTTCAGGATTCAAAGAATCAAGAATCAAAGCATTTATTCAATATGTAAGCAGTATTAATATACGCACATATACACGTCAAAATCATAAAATAAATTATAACCAATTATCAAGTAAACATAGCAAAAGCAGAATTTAACGCGTTGAATTAGAAAAAAAAAATAATGAACCATTCAGCTGTCATCCAATCGTTTACGTCAAAATATAAAAAAATAAATAAGTACGTTAAAACCAACCATACATGTAACTGTGTGTTTCAGTACTTCAGACAATTTTTATATAAAAAAAATAAAAAAGTGAAATAGAGAAACACAACTTAGAGAAACGCATACCGATCACAGTACATATCATGATCCGAATAGAACTGATAGTCCGTCTGTCAGCTGCATAATATTGTTTAATTAAAAATAAAAATGGCAAGCCTAGAAAGAAAATCCGCGGCCAAAAGGGGAAAACTAAATGGCTGTTGAATCTACCGGTGTTTCGGAAATACTCCCATCAGAGAAACACCAAGAAACTCTATGGGGCTTGTCTTGTCATTTTATCTGATTGAGAATCGACCATAATTCTGCACACCATGATGAATAAATCTAATAAACTGGCCAAGTGCAAGTCGGACTCGCACTCGTAGGGTTCCGTACCACACTACAGTATTTTATAAGATCGAGCAAAAAATACCACTATCATTATTCGCCAGCAAAATATAATAATTGATAAACATTTCGTGTCTTATAACGCCATCTAACGTCTAACAAAGGTGTTATGGATTGACATTTCAATATAACGCCATCTATGGGACGTTTACCTAACTAAGCGTTCATAGATGGCGTGAAATGCCGAAAAAAAACGTTTCTTGTATGGGGACCCTCTATTATTTTTAACTTTGTTCTATTAGTATTTGTTGTTATAGCGGCAACAGAAATACATCATCTGTGAAAATTTCAACTGTCTAACCATCACGGTTCATGAGATACAACCTGGTGACAGACGGACAGACAGATAGACAGACAGACAGACGGACAGTGGAGTCTCAGTAATAGGGTTCCGTTGGTACCCTTTGGGTACGGAACCCTAAAAAGTTACTGACGCTTAGTCAAGCCTTCTTTCTTTAATAATTACTTTATGTTTGATATTATGACATAATTATTAAATATAGTTGCTGCCAAGTTGTACTCAAAATACAAATTAGTTATAATGTTCTTGTTAAACCTGTTTACAACTTAACTTATGGAATATTTGGATCTAGTCGAGCCCACAGTTACCTTGGCAACAAGCTATTTTTAACGCCACAATCTCTTTATAAACCGGTAGATGTGTCCAGGAATAATTTGCGACTATTTTACAAGCTTTTATTTAACTTGCAATGTATGTATGTATGCATGTATATAAGTATGTATGTATGTATGTATGTCACTATGTATGTTCGGGTGGAATCTTGGAAGCTAAATTAGACCCACTTCCTGAAGTCTGATTAGACTTAAATTTTGTGTATTTATGTATCTTCGGTGACAATACAATGATATGGTACCATAGAGCTGGTCTGATGATGGAGACGGAAGGTGGCCGCGGCATCTCTGTGATAAAATAACATAACCCCACCGAGTTTGAGCCCGATTGATTTTTCTTGAAAAGAACTATACGCCTAGATGATATCCAGGGTCTGATGATGAAGCTGGAAGGTGGCCACGGCATCTCTGTGATAAATCAACATAACCCTACTGAGTTTGGGCTCGATTGATTCGTCTTGAAGAGAACTTTTCACCTAGATGATATCCAGGGTCTGATGATGAAGCTGGAAGGTGGCCACGGCATCTATGTGATAAATCAACGAAACTCTACCGAGTTTGGGCTCGATTGATTTGTCTTGAAGATAACTTTACACCTAGATGATATGAAGCGATTGGTGATGAAGCTGGAAGGTGGCCACGGCATCTCTGTGATAAAATAACGTAACCCCAGTGAATTTGGGCTCAAATCATTCTTCTTGAGGAGCACTTTACACTTAAATGATAGCCAGGATCTGATGATGAAGCTGTAAGGTAGCCATGGCATTTCTGTTATATAGCAACATAGCCCCACCGAGTCGATTGATTTTCGTTGAAGAGCACTTTACCCATAATCACATCAAATATCCGTGGAATATTTTAAAACACCATGCCTTTTCTTAAATACTTAGGTAGGTAGGTATTCGGTATCTATACCTACCTACTAAAAAGTTAAAAATAAATTATAAGTAAAAAATATTTTTAAAAACAAGCCTAACAAGCTTACCTAGCCTGAACTGAGTGCTTGAAGCTTTTAAGAATATAGGTAAGGTACCTACACGCCAAATACTTACTAGAATTTATTTTTAACATTTTAGTTCATTGTCCCAGATAAAAGCTTAAGTTATAAAAATATTTTTTACTTATAATTTTTTTAGATAACAATAAAATTGAGCTTACTCTTCTATAAAACTCGGCGCAATGCGCATTTACACAATTGCATTATATTTATACCAGGCGTTAAATATGAATACAATGCACAGTAAACTGCCATTACTATGAATTATATTGTACCATTGAGTGCTGAAGGCGGATTAATGAAACTTTTATAACATGCAATAAAATAGTGAAGGGAAACATTTCAACTCGATTTTAATATATGGGTCGAATCGGAGCGGAAAATGTTGTTTATACTCAGCAAAAATTAAACAGTCGTCTTTATTTGGCGAAGTCCGACAAGTTCCACAATCGGAAAAGCAGAGTAAGGACGTGCCAAAGCACAAGTTTAAAAATCTAAAGCTGGTCAGAGCAAATTTAATTTTATAACGCGTGGCTGGATAACCATTTCAAATAACAACAGATACATTATCTTTATTTCTTTTTTCACAATACGATCAATAATTTAAATAAAACTGGCCAAGTGCGAGTCATACTTTTGTCCCGCACACGGAGGGTTCTGCACGCCATCTATCGAATTTCTAACGAACTTCTAACACCAACTAAGTAAACGTTAACACAAAGGTAGAATAGTATTATAATATAGTAGTAATAGTAATAGTAGTAATAAAGATAAAGTTATTTTATTTGCCTAAAACATGCGTATAACAAAAAGTTGTGACAAAATATTCAAACGATCGTCATGTTTTGCCTTAACAGGCGTGCAAACTTTGCAGATGGCGCTGCTTTACTCACTACATATAATCCAAATTTAAATACATATTACACTGGTCATTCTTATAAACTAAATTGAATTATAAAATTAAAAGGATACAGCACAATGTCATGAAAATAATAATAATGATTATAATTTGTCACGTAAAAATTCGTCAATACCATAATAACATTTCTGAATTAAAAATTGTTTTAGGCTATTTTTAAACGTAATATTGTCCATGTCCTTTAAAGATTTAGGAATTTTATTGAAGAATATCTGGTTGACCGAGCTTTGCTCGGTATTTTTTGCCACTTAAACAGACTAATATGACTCTTCCCGACATCTATTGACGAATCATAATACTATTTTTCTTAATTGAGAGCAACTAACTGCTTTACTGAAACAGTACTTCTACTCGCCAATATCTATTGGGAAGAGTCATATTTTAAGTTGATTATCAATAAAGTTGATTATTGAAAACAAGAATCAAAAACATTTTTTGAAAATGACTCCTAGCTAGATCGATTTATCGCCCCCGAAATCCCCTATTGGTATACTAAATTTTATTTAATCGTTGGAGCCGCTTCCGAGATTCAGATTAAGGTAAAGAAGCCATCTTTGATGCTAGATAGGTGGCGCTGCGCTATCGTAAAAAACTTTTTTTAAACTTTTCTTTAATTTTTAACTTTGTTCTTTTCTTAGTATTTGTTGTTATAGCGGCAACAGAAATATATCATCTGTGAAAATTTCAACCGTCTAACTATCACGGTTCATGAGATACAGCCTGGTGACAGACGGACAGACAGACAGATAGACAGACAGACAGACAGACAGACAGACAGACAAACAGACAGACAGAAAGACAGACGGACAGCGGAGTCTCAGTAATAGGGTTCCGTTGGTACCCTTTGGGTTCGGAACCCTAAAAATAAGCACTTATGAAATACATGACACGTACCAGATAGGAACTTTGAGCCTTCCCTATCACTCATTGTAGACAGTGCACAGCCTGACCATATATAGACCTATTCTGTAAGCTAGTTTACGCATCTCGCAAGCTGGATCCGCGGTATTGTTTAGAATTTCGTAATACGAAATTCAAATCTCACCGCTACCGCTATGCGTAAACTAGCTTACAGACTAGCCCTACTGAACCGATTCGCCCGAAACCAGAAATGGTTCGGGCATGAGTTCCTTTTCAAATTAGTTGATTTTTTTTATAAATTAAGAATAATTTTGTAGGTACTATGCGTTGTCTGTTAGTCAGTAAATAGTGAACTCGCTAGGTCTAGAGTGGTCCGACTCTTGAGATTTGAGAGGGGTTGTGTGCTGACGGAACACCTTAAGGTTATGGCGGAGAGTTTCTCCTTGATAGTGGTAAGCTATTTTGTGGTAGCAAGCCAGGTGGAACATCGATATATATGCTCTTACCACATGTGTTTCTCATTTTGTCATTGAAACTACACTGTAAACCTTCAGTAATTTGGCCTTGGACTGGACTATGACATAAATGTAACTTTGACATGATTTTATGACACGGGTGTATACCTAAAACATGAATATTTTCCAACAGTTTGACACTGGGTAAATACATAACTGTGTGGCTCCATAATAATTAAAGAAAAAATAAATACTACAAAACAAACTTATTATTTGCGGTTGGTGTAATAACCGTATAAGTATATGGATCGAATGGCAAAGTTAAGTATGTCGTTTTACCTAGTTCTCAAGTTATACGGAACCCTCGGCGAGCAAGTCCAACTCGCACTTGTATAATATGTAGGTTGTTAGGAACTGAGAGTTGATGACAGTTAATTCTGATTTTAGTACGCCTTTGTCCCATCCCTAGTAATAGAGACAATGCGCCAAGCAAAAGTAAATTATACATGTTGTTTTAATTTGCGTTCAGACTTATTTATTGTCTTTATTATGTTTATGGCGTCACAGGCTGTAGGTATGTCTCAGAGTTTTTTTTCAAGCATAAACTTCTTTAGCGGCGTTGTTAACTTTATGGGATGGTTACAAAATGTTTAACTCGCGTCAAGACCTCACGTCAGGACACGTGACCTGATCGAAAATTCGTAAGACGGAGGAAGAGTAGAAACTTTTTTTGGGATGGGTAAAAAATGTTAAACTCGCGTCAGGACACGTGACCTTATCGAAATTTCGTAAGGCGGAGGTTAAATTTTTCACTTCTGACGGCACTCCCGGAGTGCAACCCGTTGTTTTTATATCTTATAGGCTAGCGTTTGGCCACTATCTTGTCATTATCATGGCCTTAGTCCTAGAATAGTCTTATTCTCGATGGTTGTGATGCCAATATAACCACTATTCGGTTCTATTTCGGTGTTGCGGTATAGCACATCCCTTGAGAATTTTTCTTCTTGACAAAGAGTTTTTCTTTTTGACAGAGTTTTTCTGGATTATAAAGTACCAACTATTATACTCACCATTTGTTGATGACTGTCTCAACCTAGGTTTTGTGCATGTCCGATGCGCTTCCTGTGGGGTTTACGCAGCAAGACCATAAAGAGTTTTTCTTCTTGACATAGAGATTTCTTGATTGTGGTGAGCTACTTTTTTAGTAGCAATTCAGGTAAAACATCGATATCTTATCACCTGTCGACGTACACCCATGAATCCACATATAGATAAATGAAGTGATGCACGGGTGGGATTTCAACGGGCGACCTTCAGGTTAGAAAGCAAAGTATCATTCCTTCGGCTCCTTACAGCCAGCGGGCCGTTCAAACTTTCTAAAGATTGCCTCATAAAGAAGGTTGTAAATACAACTTGTTCATATGAACAGCTACGAGTTTTTGTACATTTCTATTCCATCATATTATTCGTAAGACATTTTTAACTATAGACCAGCTTATAACGTAATAATTAGGATTATTTATTATAATCAACTAGAAATGCCCCGCGGCTCCGCCCGCGTTAAAAACTACTTTTATTTACTTAAAACTTTTCTTTTGTAATAACGATTATATCATTAAAGACATTAAATAAGAATTAGCCAAATTGGTTCACTCGTTTTCATGTTATCGCGTGACTAAGGCAATTCGAGATTCATATTTATAAAAACCGAAAACCCACATTTTCAGACTTTGTTACCTACCCCACTTTCAAAATTCCTACAACACGTACTTTATCTCATCTTGTTTCGCCATACAAACGTTGAATCCCCGTTCCGTATACGGAAGAAATTTTTAGAAAATCCTTTCTGAGCGGATACCTACGTCATAATAACTATCTGCATTCTAAATTCCAGCGCAATCCGAAACAATATTGATTTTTAGACTTTGTTACCCCACTTCACCCTTTTAGAGGTGGAATTTCGAAGGAGCCTGAAACACGTATTTATTACTTTATTTTTATTATTATATTATTATTATTACTTAAGTACTTGTCTTAAGTTTAAAAGTTTCAAGTTAAAAGACTACCTAATCTTGTTTCTCCATACAAACTATGAACCCCCGTTTCATCCATTTCAGGGGTAAATTTTGGAAAATCCTTTCTCAGAGGGAACTATCGTCGTAATAACTATCTGCTTGCCAAATTTCAGTGCAATCCGAAACAATATTGATTTTCACACTTTGTTACCCCATTTCACCCTCTTAGAGGTGAAATTAAAAAAAAACCTGAAAAACGTATTTACTTATTTTTTTACTGGAGCACTTGTATGAAGTTTAGATTAGAAAATACTATCTAATCTTGTTTCTCCATACAAACTTTTAACCCCCATTTCATCTCCTTAAGGGGTGAATTTTGAAAAATCCTTTCTTAGTACACCCTTACGTACTAAGACAAATATACCCTCCAAATTTCAAGTCTCTACGACCAGCGGTTTAGGCTGTGCGTTGTCTGTCAGTCAGTCAGTCAGTCAGTCAGTCAGTCAGTATGTCAGGACAAAGATTCTTATAATATTAGATGACTAAATAACCGGCCAAGTTCGTGTCGGGCCACGCGCAGTGTAGGGTTCCGTAGTAGCTTGTTATTCAATGCACGTCTTTACCCGTAATACACAAGCAACTAGGTACTCCGTCTTTGTCACTTTAAAGGATTTATTCTAAGGATTTTGTATTTGGTACAAAATTATCCAACACCCAAGTTCAACGACTATTACTGCTAAACTAATAAAGTTATCTTAACCGCTATAATTTTCCTTTAAAGTTCATGAAATGCGCTATTATCACGAATTTTTCCAGATTTTTCAAGCCAGCAGTTTAGCTTTTAGAGGGGGGGGGGGGACGCCCTTCTGGAACAAAAATTTGCACTTTAAAGTTTAATATTTCGTAAACGGTGCATTCAATCGAAAAATGGTATTATCAACCCTTAAGTCATTTTAAAAGACCTATTCAACAATATCCCACATGATGGGTTAGACGATGAAAAAAAAATTATCCCCACTTCTTATATAGGGGAGCTACCCTAAAAAAAAATATTTTTCACTATTTTATTTCAGCACTTTGTCGGCGTAACTTATATACATACCCCCACAAAATTACAGCTTTCTAGTATTAACGGTCTCTTAGCAAAATCTCGGACAGACAGACAGACGGACATGACGAAACTATAAGGGTTCCTTGTCAGGACTACGGAACCCTAAAAACTATTTCCATGCCGCGCAAGCACAGAAAATATAACAATCCTGCGGACAGAACTTCCCCTTTCTGACAGCAACTCTGACAGCAAACATGCGAGATTAAACCTAGGGACAACGTTGATAACGTTCAAAATACGACTGTCGTCGGTTGTTTCGTGAACGATACGCGGAAGGAAAAAAACAGCGACTGAATGAACGCTTGGCACGAGTCAGTTTCAGTAGCATGTTTGAGACGCTTATCGTCATATCTCTGGAGATACTTATCAGATCTTGATGGAATCATTCAAGTCAGTTAATGATTGGCGAAGAAATCGGCGAACAAACATACAAAAAAAACATAGATGAATTGAGGACCTCCCCTTTTTTGGAAGTTAGTTTAATAGGCTCTTCAACTTGTCGATGGTTTTATAATTCCGTCATCCATAACATCGGCGTGGCAAACTAGGGGTGTTGCAGTAACAGTTCACTGACTTCGGGAGAACTCCACTTGAGACTTACTGCGTAACTACCGGCCGTATTCATGAAGAGTTTGAGTTACACATAGCGGTGGATTTGACACAAATAATGTCAATAATGTATCGGACTCTATGCGTCCGCGAGCAGTGTAGACCTCGTGTTTTAGATTTAGCTATCGTGAGTTTGAATCATGATTATAAAATACCGACTATTTTACTCACTGTTTTTTGTCGACTGTCTCGACCTAGGTTTTGTGCATGTCCGATACACTTCCTCGGGAGTTTACACAGCGAGATCACGAAGACCACAAATTCCTGAGGATGTCTTTCAGTAAACCCAAGACAAAGAACGATAGTGGAACGTAGGGATCTAATCATAATCATAATCATTTATTGAACAATAAAAGGCAGGTAAATATAACAATATTGGTAACCTGGCACCTAAAGTAGGCTCGAGACCCGTATGATAGGTTCCAGGCCTCTTCCGTCTGTTTACATTGGTAAGCCTATTGGTAAGTACAATTACTTAATATCCATTGTGTACATATTTCAAATTTCAAGTGCTAGGCCAGTGGCAAGTGATTTAACAAATATGCATGGTGGTAGGACACTGTCTAGTAATCGCTTAGCCACATTCCACCCTCAAGTTAGAAAAAATCACGCCAAACACCTAATGATTCGATGTTTGACAGTTTGGCGTGTTATTTTTATTACATTTTAATGTTTTCTAGCAGCTGTTATTGAGAGCCAGTTCCCATGCTAGGCCTAGAGGGCCATTCTCGACCGCATCATCTTAGATACTAGATAGTGGTCAAAGGCAAGCCTAAACAATATAAAAAAATATTCATTCCATTAAAAAAAACACGAGCCAGTCAGAACAAGCCTCTTTTAAAAATAGCCATCACCTTTCCACCTTCCATCCGTATAATGTTATGACATTATTATTAACGCTCCGTAAGTACATCTCGTAAATAGAAAACAGGCCGGGCCGGGGAAGGTGCTAGTTAATTTGAGAACAAAGACTGTGATGTAGGCTAATGATCCATCACTCAAAGTTTAACGCAAAAGGATTATTAAAAGCTTATTATAACGTGGCTTTATCGGATTATTCGCAAAGGCTGAATTCACCTGTCAAGCGGTGATTCTGTAAGGGGTAGGTGTAATAGCTAATAACCCTTTGTTTTATTCAATTTTCGCAAATTTGATATCCCTCTAACTAAAGCATGGTTTACAAAGAAGAGATAACACATGTGAGAGAATATCGGAAAATAATATTCTCTATTTTTAACCGACTTCAAAAAAAGGAGGAGGTTTCTCAATTCGACCGTATATATATATATATATATATATATTTTTTTTTATGTTTGTTCGCGGATAACTTCGTCGTTTATGAACCGATTTCGATTATTCTTTTTTTGTTCGAAAGGAGATATCCCAAGTGTGGTACCATGGTAATTTTATCGAGGTATGATAAGTATCTCCAGAGATATTGAGATAAACATTTTAAAATTGGTACTGAAAATGAATAGCGCGGCATTGAAGTCGGTTGTTTTTTAGTTTTTAAACGATATTATAGTCGGGCTATATCTCTATAGCTATTTCATTCGCATACGCTAATGTTCTCTCCATATATATACTTTCTCTATGATGTTAAAATACTTTCTCTGTCTCGTGCCGACGTGCAGTCGCATATAGCAAGCAGCCAGAAGGGGAAGAGCGTATTAAGATGGCTGCGCGGTGAACTTTGCCAGAGCCTGATATATTGTCGCGTTAGGCGGAAAATGTTAATTATAGTAATTACCCGATTTCCCTGGTTACAATAAAAAAGTGTGAAATAAAAAAAGTAAAAAGAAATTGAAATTAATTAACGAATGCTTTTTAAAATGTCCGATTAATACTACACGCACGCGTATAGTCCGATACTATGACCATTACTGGACCCCCAGTACGATTCATCGTAAACGCTTTTGACAGATCTCACATAGTTTTTGACTTACTCTGGCTCTCTGATGGGTCTAAATTTAGTGACGTGTAGTAACTACTAGAGGCGCTCTACTGTTTTTCATACAATATTTGTTCGATATACGATATCGACTATCGAGTTTGGTATGAAAACTCGTACTAAGGGCACACCCCGGACACTCGCTAAATCTCCTTACAAACTAGCGTTTTAACGACCGACACTGTGACACCGACACAGACACTACACACGGGTCGTTTTTCTATACGCGCATTTGTGTGCGTGTACTATTATGTATGTGTGTGTACTATTCATTATTCTGTGCTAAAACGCAGGTCTTCATCAAACACATCTATTTTATAAGACACGGCGAGACCTTAACCAATAAATAATTATAGTAACTAAACTATCTATAGACGCAATTAAAATTTAAACAACACTTTCAATTAGTTAATTCTCAAAGGAGAAGTAGTAATTAATATCAACAATAAGTTTTAAAATTAAATAAATTTTATAAGTAAGCGTTAATTGTATTGCCTCTAGTATCATAAATATCGTTATGATTATTTTTAGCCGACTTCAAAAGGAGGAGGTTCTCAATTCGTTGGGATCTTTTATTTTTTATGTACTCGTATGTTCCTCGATTAATCGAATACCACGCCTGGACCGATTTGGAAAATTATTTTTTGTTTGAAAGGGCATATTTCCCAGCTGGTCTCATTTAAATTACATTTAAATCTGATGAGTATCTCCAGAGATATGGAGATAAACACCTTCAAACTGGGTACTGAAAATGACTAGCTATAGTGCGACATTCGAAGTCGGTTCTTTGCTTAAATTGTTGTAATATGTTACGCGATTAATCCGTCAATTGTGAACCGATTCGAATGATTATTTTTGTAATCGGTAGGATGTACGTTTCCAAAGAGGTCCCATGGTAATTTCATCGAGATCTGATAAATATCTCCAGAGATATGACGATAAACATCTCAATCTAAGAAAAAAAAAACAAAAAAAAACTTGCTACTGAAATTGACTCGCGGGGCATTGAAGTCGGTTGTTTTAGATTTTAAACTATCTTAATTATTTCTATTCTAATTATTGCAATTGGTTTAAATTCCTAATTAATTATTACGTACTACAAAAAAAATGCAAATTCTAGCTAAGTTAGTAATGACACAAAAATAATATCAATTAATTTATATTGTCGGTGTACAATAAATATGTTTTCTATTCTATTCTAATTATTGCAATTCGTTTAAATTCCTAATTAATTATTACATACTAGCTTACAAATAAAAAGTGCAAATTCTAGCTAACTTAGTGATGACACAAAAATAATATCAATTCATTTATATTGTCGGTGTACAATAAATATGTTTTCTATTCTATTCTAATTATTTATAGCTCCGTTTGGCGTAGAGGATGGATTGGCATGACTTGTAAGCGAGAGGTCGGCTGTTCAGACCCTAGCACGAGTGTTCGTCCACTTGTGATAGGAACGTATTATATCTATGTTCTGTCTGACTTGCTACCTAAAAGAAACTTACCACCATGCCAAACCTGACTTCAATATACAGTATAGCAATTCCAATATACTTTGAATGTGCCTTTGGCGTGAACGCTAACTGAAATTGGCTTTAGCCTAACCCCTGTAGAGTTGATCATATCCCACCCCATCAACTAGGAAAAAGCTAATGATGCACAGATTTTCTCGAATCATGAATAAAAACACTCCAGATCAACTAAAATAAACTGGCCAAGTACAAGTCGGACTCGCACTAGAAGGGTTCCGTACCACACTACAGTATTTTATAAGATCGAGCAAAAAATACCACTATCATTTTTCGCCAGAAAAAAAAAAATTAATAAACATTTTATTTCTTATAACGCCATCTAACGTCTAACAAAGGTGTTAGGGATCGACATTTCAATATAACGCCATCTATGGGACGTTACCTAACTAAGCGTTCATAGATGGCGTGAAATGCCGAAAAAAACACGTTTCTTGTATGGGGACCCTCTATTATTTTTAACTTTATTCTGTTTTTAGTATTTGTTGTTATAGCGGCAACAGAAATACATCATCTGTGAAAATGTCAACTATCTAACTATCACGGTTCATGAGATACAGCCTGGTGACAGACAGACAGACAGACAGACAGACGGACAGCGGAGTCTTAGTAATAGGGTCCCGTTTTACCCTTTGGGTACGGAACCCTAAAAAAATCTGAATGAAAATCATATAAACGGTTTGCATGCGTTTAAGGCGTCTATTACACGGTAGGTTATCCGTCATTAAAAACCAAAAGTCATGACTGATGGTTGCTCATGCAGCAAATCAAAGTATGTAAATATCGGTCAGTCACCGTCAGTCACCCCATTACACGTTCAGTGGACATTCCATCTACACGCAAGAAGCGTTTTGCTTTTTCCTATATCATACGATCCGCCAAAGAATGGAATTCCTTGCCGGTGTCTGTGTTTCCCGATAGCTACAA
The DNA here is from genome assembly GCA_954871355.1 of Cabera pusaria. Classification (NCBI taxonomy): domain Eukaryota; kingdom Metazoa; phylum Arthropoda; class Insecta; order Lepidoptera; family Geometridae; genus Cabera; species Cabera pusaria. The sequence continues at coordinate 4,492,597 of OX940890.1, forward strand.
CCCGGGGGTCTTCTAATCGCGAGTGAACAGGTATTTACTAGGTAAGCGTGCTACATCGTCGACCGCATCGTCACTTAACATCAGGTGAGATAGTGGTCAAACGCTTGCCTATACAGCATAAAAAAAAGTTATCTATCAGTCACAACCGTGACTGTGAGCAAACTGACAGCAAAACCCAAAGAGAATATAAATACTACGTAAAACCTATCGTGTAATAGAATCCTAAGGATACCATGTCACAGTCACACACACAGATACAAACGTCAAACACCCGTCTTTTTACGTCGAGTTTAGAAGATTTCGTGGTCCAAGTAATACAAACACGTGACTATAAAAAAACACCGTCACAAAAACCCCACTTCTCCGATTCCACCAAAATAACCCGTAAGCCGGCAACTTCTCCTATTCCATCGTAACTGAATTCAGTAATAATAACAATGATAAACAATTCCCCAAGTTTTGTCTTCCGGGACATTCTTATCTGGGACTGTAAACTGGGACGCCGGGACGAATAAATCAAAACGGGACAGGGGGAGGTATCTTAATAATCCGCTACATAAATCATAAGTTTGTTTGGAGACATATCGGTTGGAACCAGCTTTGGGTGTTGTTGAACTTTGCTGTCTATTTACTAAATTAATGGAGATGTTTATTAAAATCTTATGTTTTTATTAAAATGCGATTATTTATTTCATTCATTCAAGGCAATGTCTAATGAATAATGTTTTAGTTGAAAAAATATCAATCGCGCTGCAATTAACTACGGTTTTAATAATTTAAGATTGCGACTTCAAACGTCGCTTCATTTTCAGTACCAAGTTTAAGGCGTTTATCTCCATATCTTTGAAGATACTGAACATATCTCGATGACATTTAAATAAGACCACCTGGTAAGCTTTCACTTTCCAACAAATAAAGAATTTTCTAAACCGATTCAGGCGTCTTCGGGTAATCGTCGAACATACATAAATAAGATCGTTTAAAAAACTATAATGAGGCGACTTCAATGCCGCGCTATTAATTTTCAGTACCAATTTTGAGGTGTTTACTCCATATATCTGGAGCTACTTATCAGACCTCGATAAAATTACAATGGTACCACACTTGGGGCATTTTCTTTCCAACAAAAAAGGAATAATCAATATCGGTTCACAAACGACGAAGCTATCCGCGAACAAACATTAAAATATATATATATATATACGGTCGAATTGAGAAACCTCCTCCTTTTTTGAAGTTGGTAAAAAAAAAAAACCGAAGAATTAAGAACCTCCTCTTTAGTCGTGAAGTCGGTTACAAATAGAAACTCTGTTACATAGTTCAAAACACGCTATCGCCAAGCGTAAACTAAACAATTTTAACTAAACTAATTCAAGCTTAATCTGATTGAAACTAGACCACATCACCCTTCAAGAACTTCGGTCTAAGCCTGACGATAAATCAAGAACGCTTTCCACTGAACAAATAGAATAGATAGATACATAATAATAGTATTTATTTTAAACAAGTTTCGACACTTCGACAGAAGTAGTCGTTTCCTTTAAATTTTCAAAACTTTTATAAATTGTTTTTAAACGACTTCAAAATAAGGAGGAGGTTTCTCAATTCGACCGAATTTTTTTTAATGTTTGTTCGCGGATAACTTTATCGTTTATAACCCGATTTTGATCATTCTTTTTTTGTTGAAAAGTAAATATCCTAAGTGTAGTACCATGTTAATTTTATCGAGGTCTGATAAGTATCTTCAGAGATATGGAAAGATTAAAGAAGTTAAAAATGCTGTGTGCACCTGGTCCCCACAGTCCTAGAGGCTCAACCCAAAAGGACATAAATAGCTAGCAGCTGTCTAAACTACTATATTTGTGCCTCTTGAGGTTCTCAGGTGGTCTCTGCGGCCACGCCAGCCTTTTTTAGGGTTCCGAACCCAAAGGGTACCAACGAAACCCATAGTCATGGAGACTCCACTGTCCGTCTGTCTGTCTGTCTGTCTGTCCGTCAGTCTCCAGGCTGTATCTCATGAATCGTGGCAAGTTAGACGGTTGAAATTTTCACAGTTGATATATTTCTGTTGACGTATAACAACAAATACTAAAAACAGAACAAAGTTAAAAATTACAGGGGGTCCCCGTACAAAAAAACGTGTTTTTTACTATGGCGCTATCTATAATGAACGATTGTTTACCTTATTAATAATATTAATTACCTACCCTAACACCTTTGTGTTAACGTTCACTTCGTGAGTGCTAGAAGTTCGTTAGATATTCGTTAGATGGCGTTGTAATTAATAAGCATGTTTAGTATTGACACGGTAATATAATATAATATTATACTTATTTATTATTACACTGCGGTTCGGAAACCTCCGTGTGGGAGATAAAAGTCTGGCTCGCACTTGGCTAGTTTTATCTTTGTTCCAAGAAGATGTGAAAAGACAACGCCCAAGACGTAGTAACTATTATATAATCTGTGGCCAAAGTGCCGACGAAAGTAGTGTCCAAATTTCTTTTATTCAAGATCGATACCATCTAAGACTACACACCAAGAGCCAGTTTCACCGGTTCCTGATAGCGCAATATTAAGAAATCTGACAGATTTTTGACAGCTTTTATATGGCGTCATGTGTCAGATAACTATCTAACGCATTATCAGGAACCGGTAAAACTAGCCCTTAACGCACTTTGTCAAGTGCTTCTATTTCTACAATAAAAAATTACAGATGTCTCGGTTGCTCTGCCACGGAATTTTCTATATACAACCTAAACATAACGAATAGGAAAAGCCAAAGAGGCTTACCTACAGAAACTACTACTCTATACATGCACCGTACTTCTGTCTAGTGCAGACGGCTCAAGTACACGCTTTGTAAACTAAACAAGTTCAAAACTAATACCCTACCAAATCTGATTGATGTGTTTACAGTCCAGTGGGCGCTCGATATCGAGCCAGATTACATGCCTGTGTACACCAAGCACGGATCCGTGTATTATAAACGGTGGATTTACTAATACAAGTGTTTAGTCAAAGGAGGTTGAAGTTACGTAAAACAGTTTAATAGAACGTGGAGATATTGGTAACGAATGTATTTTGTAATATGGCGTTTTTTTTAAGAAACATTATAGTGAAAAGCTCGAATTAAACAAACTTGCTGTATGGTTTTCATAGGAGTTTTAGGAAGGTAGCGGAATATACATGAATAATTATGTTTGTCCTAAGTATTGTGTATCTATTGCAGTCTACAGTGTGCGTGTAACACGCGTTCAAGCCCTACAGTGTGCGTGCGACACACGTTCAAGCCCTACAGTGTGCGTACGACACACGTTCAAACACTACAGTATGCGTGCGACACGCGTTCAAACAGTACAGTGTGCGTGTGACACACGTTCAAGAACTACAGTGTGCGTGCGACACACCCTCAAGCCCTACAGTGTGCGTGCGACACACGTTCAAGCCCTACAGTGTGCGTGCGACACACGTTCAAGCCCTACAGTGTGCGTGCGACACACGTTCAAGCCCTACAGTTTGCGTACGACACACGTTGAAGCCCTACAGTGTGCGTGCGACACACGTTCATGCCCTACAGTGTGCGTGAATACTCAAAGAGTCTATCCATATTTTTTCGTAGCGATGTCCACTCGTAGCACTCGTAGCCGTATCATGGCTTATGGTCATATTAAATAAAATAACAACGAATTTCAATCACTTGAATCACTTTGGGGAAATATTGGGCATGATGGGGAATAAAACAACATAGTGTATTATAATAATTATTTACATTAAACATAATAGGAAGTGTAATTGTTATATTTCAATATTTGTCATTACTTAAATTAATTATTTTAATAGTGATAAGATATGTACAGCCTTATTCTATTTATAAATTATAATTATTATTTAATATAGGTAATTACTAACTAGACATTTTTACAAATTTACATAAGCTTTGTTGTAATTTTAGATTTATAAAGTAGATTATTTTCTTATTGTAGTTGCCAATTTAGAATGTTGCAAGAGCTTTTGAAGTTGCAATCAAAATTTGACAGCGCTAAAAATAGTGATATCTTTGTCTTACACCTAAAGTTGAACAGAGATACCGAGTTTACAACAATTCTACGTAAAAGAGCCTTAGATAGCGCAACATCAAAAGACTTAAGGCATTTTATCGTCGCATTTTTTATTCATTATCAAATTATTATCACCTGTTTTATTTTACAGATTGCACATGTTATTAAATGTTATTATTTTTAACCGTCTTCAAAAAAGGATGTTTCTCAATTTGATCGTATATATATTTTTTTAAATGTTTGTTCGCGAATAACTTCGTCGTTTATGAACTGATTTTGATTATTATTTTTTTGTTTTTATCGAGATCTGATAAATATCTCCAGAGATATGGAGATTTTCAAATTCACCTCAAACTTGGTACTGAATTTTTATTTAACAACTTACATTTAATTTCGTAGGTACAATGGTACTAAGGTACAATGGTACTAACTTCAAAATATTGCAGCATCATAATGAATGCTGTAATATTTTGAAGTTTGACTAAAATTATAAAAGTTTATTAACCTATATTTGTAATAATGTTTATTATTATGTTCTATATCCATTAATAAACTAAATGTAAAATACAAACTGCTCACTGCAACAACAAAGTGCTACTCAGGGGAAAGGGAGTCAGACTAATTTAACTCACAGCTTAAAAATATCTACAATAATATTGACATATTTAGTATGAATTAAATAGACGTTAATATGATAGTATGGTATTGTTATTTTTTAATGTTAATTGGTGAGGCAAAGCTTAATATATTACAGTAGTAATATTAACTTTGCCTCACCATTTGACGTTGAAGGAAAACATTGCGATGAAATAGGAACTCGTTATTATTATACAGCGTACGTGTTTTTATACGTAATAGTTAAAACGACAAATATTTGGAATTGGCGTTTATTTTACCGCAAACTTAATTAGCAAGTCCATTGAAAACATACGCAAATTTCTCAATGGCGTTGAGTTTATTTTCTTTCTTTATTTCTTCGTTATAGACTATTAGCAGTGCACCGCGGTTTTGCCCGCGTAGATATCGTTCCCGTGGGAATATTGAGATAAAAACGATGTGTTATTCCAGGGTCTAGACTATCTACATACCATGTTTCAGCTCAACCGGTTCAGTGACACAAAAAAACATACACACAAACTTTCGCCTTTATGATATTAGTAGGATTTCAAATAACTTTACCATCAGGCTACAAACTCAAGAGAACTTTAAATAAATATTTTAACATCATATTAATCAGCTTTTAACAGTAATCCACTACAACTTATGAGCTACTCCGTTCAGCAAAAGTGAGCTTTTCGATTTTCGTCTAGCTCTCTCCAGCCACTGCACAGAACATCGCATAATTTACCTAGTCTAGTCAGAGAGCTTCTTATGCCACGTGTTCCGATCCAACTGTTGTCTTTACTCAAGAACGCCGCGGTCAGGAAGAATGACGCAGTCTTTACTCAATAACACTGCGCCCTGCACTCAAGAACTCCGCAATTTTCACTCAAGAACGCCGTTTTCAGCAATTATTATGCAGACTTTACTTTAGAACGCTGCAGTCTGCACTCAAAAACTCTGCAATCAACTCAAGAACGCCGCGGTCAGCAAGAATCACGCAGTCTTTACTCAAGAACGCTGCGGTCTGCACTCAAAAACTGTACGGTATCCACTCAAGAACGCCATGGTCTGGACTTAATTCCCTGCGATCTACACTAAAAAACTCACTTATTCCGGACCAAAACTAAAGAGCTTATCTATTCTTTCTTTGCTTTGTATAGCTTAATAAAAGTATATAAACACACTTATAAAAATAATTGTCTTCAGAAGTGCGTTGTCTCATACATTGCAAATGAAGGGTAGGCGAGGGTGAGTCCTTTCATTCTCTCTATTAGAAACTCTTCAGCTTGCACCTCCATTTTGTCATCGAAGTGTGTCCTCCAGCCTCCGGATTCGCCTGTAACCAACGATTATGTATTAAGAAACTTGGAATACCAATACAGGTGGACTAGCGGAAGCCCTACAACTAATACAACACAACTACAACTAAATAATAATAACACAACTAAATAATGTGAATTATCCATCAGTAAGTTACCGGGAACGGGTCTCTTCCCATCTGCTGAGATCATGCTTAGGAGACTGCTAATTAACCAACACGCAACGACGCAAAAATGTTATTTTAGTCATCATGATCTCAAAAACACGTGAATTATACGATCATATTTTTCGGTGCAAATTCCAATACGAAATTACGAACGCGAATATTATCAATAGGCATATCTGATAAAACATACCACACTAGATTTATCAGTCTAGCCAACATGATAGTAAGTTTTGCTACCTCTAAATTCTCCAAATCTATTATGTTACATTATGCTGTGTGTGTTATAGTAACTAATTAAAATAAGATGCAATGGGAGGTCTCATTGCATAAAGTTAAAAGCATATAAATATCGGTTAATAGCGCATAAATACCACTGTTAGCTTTTAGGGATGAGATTTAAGTTTACCAAAAAAAATTCCACCTATGGGAACTATCCTTACTTTCTTACTATCCTTACTATATAATATTACTAGCAGCCCGCCCCGGCTTCGCACGGGTAGAACATATATGCCTACAAAATTTGCATCAGTTTGTTGCATCAAATATAAAATATTAACATATTTAACAATCATCGTCATATTTCAACCAATTTACACAAAACCTTAACGAATTATGCACCTAAACCTTCCTCATAAACACTATGGCTATTGGTGAAAACCGCATGATAATCCGTTCAGTAGCTATTGAGATTATTGCGAACAGACAGACAGACGCAGTGATGGACTTTGTTTTTTAATACTTACGTAGTGATATTGGACGGCCCTTTGGCTTAAAGGCTTTCATTCGCGCTAGAGGGCACCGCTGGTTTGTTTACGTTTCAAATTGGTCTGCGTATTTTATTTGTTTAAAAACAGTTAACGTGAATAAAATTAAAATCTTTATGTAAAATTGCAAAGTAACAGTGCCAAATTTGAAGGTAACAACTGTAGATCCAGGTTTTTGTGACATTATAAAGTTTTAAATTACCTGAACCGAAACCTGTGAACTGCGGTTTATTAACTATATTCTCATGAAGAAAGTAGCTGTAAATATATCCCACAAGTGAAATAACAACAAATCAGTGTAGTGCACGAAAATCTGTGGTGGAACAGTGCAATATTCCCCAAATCATATAATATCAATTTTGCATAGTCATTACTGATTGCTTGCCTATTGTGATTAGCGCCATCTCTGCTGACTACTGTGAGCCACTAGCACACGTACTAACATTGCAACGACTAACAACTTAAATAATTGACTTCGCGATTTAACCTGCTAGATCGCGCTAGGTGGCGCTTTTACACTTGTTTCACCATAAACAGAGACATATTATAATACTTTTATCAACAAAGATGAATTGCAGTGGTTGCAGGCGCCCACTTTCTCCCAGTGAAAGCAACCTGACCTGCAAGTTCTGCAATGACTGCTATCACTGCGAATGCTTAAATATTAAGCCTGCACAATTCGCCTCTTTGCCTAAGGAATTCAGGTCAGGCTGGAAGTGCCCCCCGTGCAGCAACGTAACACGCAGGTACCTACGTGTGACCTTTCAATGGACATATCTTTTAACACTAAAGATTCTCCCGAGCCAAGCTGCAGTATAGAAAAATCTCAGACTCTAGGTGAGATCGACCTCGACACTTTCACTCAATTATTGTACGGGAAGCTGCATGAATGGCGTAAGGAAACCAATAATGACATACTTTGTATCAGAGACGACATCAAGGGCACTTTATCTGAGATAAGAGACGAAATAAAATCACTGAAAGCCGAGCAATCCGGCCTCAAGACGAACTTGTCAACATTGAATCATGACGTATCGCACCTCAAAGATTCTGTTAAATTTTGCTGCAGTGAACATCAAGAGCTCAAACAACGTGTAGAGGACGTGGCCAGCCGACTCGAGGCCAGCCCGGCTATCGCCAGCCTGGAAGCCAAAATTGACCATCTTGAGCAGCAAGCCAGGGCTTGTAACATCGAACTCTGTAATGTACCTGAGAAGCGAAACGAGTACTTGCCTGCCCTTGTCAATGGCATTGGAACTGCGCTAAAAGTCCCTATACTACCTAAGGACGTCGTCTCAGTTCACCGCGTGCCTCACGCGCAGCACAACAACAACAGACCGAAAAATATTATCATAAAGTTTACATCACGTATAACACGTGACAATGTTCTAGGGGCCTATCGCAAAGCGAAAACACTGAATCCAGACCAACTTAATATCTCGGGGACTCCAAGCCGAATTTACATGAATGAACACTTGACACTAAAAAACAAGCATTTATTTCGTAGATGCCGAGAGGTGGCTAAGGAAAACAATTATAAATACGTGTGGATTAGAAACTCGGCAATCCTCGTACGCGAGCGTGATGACTCAGCAGCCTTTGTTATACGCTCAGAATCGGACCTGGACAAGATCAAACCCACCAGCTGCAATCGATAACATTGAGCTCACTGATATCCCCAATGTAATTATTAAATTTATCTTGAGTCGTGCCTCCTTTTTTAAATTATTGTGTTTAATTGTCAGAATAAACGTATTTGTTAATTATTATTCAATTTGTCTTCAGCACTCGACCATGCGCGTTCAGTATTTTCAGTTACTTTTTCTATTTGCTAATAAAAGTTTCTTTTTAATTTACTATACAGGGAACATTTTAGGCTTATTGAATATTTGCTACAGTGCACTTTCATACAACCGGACTCTTCTATGTGTGATAGTTATATACTGCTTTATTAACTCATTGAAAACTCAATTACTAAACTACGTAAGACAATCTCCCGCCGTTATAAGAATATTAATTTTCACAATACACCTTTCTATATATAAACAATTACCTTGAAAAAGAGTATTTGTTTGCTCGTCTTTATTTATACGTATATATTATAGTACACAAATTTTATGGATAAGAAAGACAAATGATCAATTTATTATCAAAACTGTAGAGGTTTAAGATCTAAACTACACACATTATATATGAATATACTAGCTTCTACCTACGACATTATAGTACTGACAGAAACTTGGCTGATACCGGATATATGTAATAGTGAATTCATAGATCATCGCTACTCCGTATTTAGACGCGACCGCGACCGGTTGGCTGTTGGAAAACGGGATGGCGGAGGTATACTAATCGCGATATTACGTAGTTTGCAACCTATCCAATTTGACATTCCCAGTAAATCACACAACAACACTCCCCTGCCTGCATCTGTTGAGCACGTGCTGGTGGAGCTGCCAAGTCAATATAAACATAAAAAGCACGTTATTAGTGCCGCGTATATCCCTCCTTGGGCGACTATGGACGATTAAGAACATCATTTTGATTTCCTTCAAGACGTTTTAAACGACGCCAGCATAGATAACCTATGCATACTAGGAGATTATAATATGCCAGACATTACCTGGACCAGTAATAACCCTGTTAATTCAAACAACTCCGATGGATTAACATGTTGCGATTCTTCGTCAAAAGGATTGTTAGTTAGCAGCTGCATGTCTGTGCTAAACTGTGCACAATATAATACATTACTGAACATGAATGGGAAAATACTTGACCTACTCATATGCAATTCACCTTGTTATGTCCAGTCACAACCTAATTCCCTTGTTAGTCCAGATCAGTACCATCCCCCCTTTGTTGCGTATTGTCTAATTAGTTTACCCGAGCAATGTTTAAATAAAAACCCTATAACTAAGCCCAATTTTAGAAAGGCTAATTATATTGAGATAAACAAAGCAATAGCCGCCACAGATTGGAGTCAAATATTATATGATCTTAATGCTGAAACCGCAGTTGACATATTTTATAACAACATTAATGGCATTATTCGGGATAACGTCCCATTAATTAATTCCAAATCACCCAATTTTCCCATCTGGTTCACGCATTCTTTAATTAGTATTTTCAAACGAAAGCAGAAGGCATGGGTAAAATGGAAAATGTATAATAACAAATTAGACTACGTAAGATTTTCTGAACTTAGAGCATCATTCAAAGATAACTGCGATAAATGTTATAAGCGATATATGACATCTGTCGAAGATAATATTACTACGAATGTTAAACATTTTTGGACATATATATCCAACCTTAAATCGAAATCTGGCATTCCTGCACGTATGACATATCTCGGTAAACAGTCAACTCATCCGGAAACAATATGCAAAATGTTTTCTTGCTTTTTTGAATCAGTATTCGAACCCGCTTCGCCTACTCTCAGTTGTTGGACGCCACCCCGAAATAATAACATTAACAACCACCCCAAAGACATCTTAATAAGTTCTCTTTCTTTTGATAAATACACAGTATTAAAGCAACTTAAATTATTGGACCCAGGAAAAGGTCCTGGTCCCGATGGTATACCATCCAGTTTTCTTAAAAACACCGCTGATGTCATCAGCGTGCCTTTAACCACTATATACAATAAATGTATGACTGAAGGTGTCTTTCCGGAAGTTTGGAAACGCGCTTATATCACCCCAGTTCATAAGAGTGGTGATAAGCATGATATCGAGAATTACCGTCCTATCTCTATCTTGTCGGCTTTGTCAAAGCTTTTTGAAAGGTTGGTACATAACGAGATATATCCAGCCTTGCATAACATAATCATTCACGAGCAACACGAATTTGTTAAAAAAAAGACCTACGACATCTAATCTCAACGTTTTCACAAGTGACCTTTTTGATAACATGGATAAGCGTATTCAAGTAGATGCTATCTATACTGATTTCAAAAAAGCTTTTGACAAAGTTGACCACGAAATTCTACTGAACAAGATTGCGTATAACGGCATTTGTGGCGATCTTCTCCGTTGGTTCATTTCTTACATTACTAATCGCACTCAGAAAGTGGTCATAAATGGATACCAATCCCATAGTGTAATGGTAACTTCTGGAGTCCCTCAGGGCTCTATACTTGGTCCTCTCCTCTTCATTATTTTTATAAATGACATAGATCAGTGTTTTCAAAATTCTAAGATATGCTGACGATCTCAAAGCTTATAAACCTATTGCGTCTATTGCGGACTGTATATCTTTTCAACAGGACTTAAACAGATTCACAGCCTACTGTACGTATAATAAATTACAAATTAGCATTCACAAATGTAACACCATAAGTTTCACAAAAAACAAAAATGCTACATCATTCACATATAACATCTGCGACACCCCTCTTAATAGGGTAACTTCCATAAGAGATTTGGGAATTCAACTAGACAGCCAACTCTGCTTAAATGAGCACGTTGATATGATCATCAGTAAAGCTTTCAAGATGTATGGTTTTGTCATGAGGTCATCAACTAATTTTAAAAGATACACCACATACTTGCACCTATATACAGCACTTGTACGTCCACAGTTAGAATATGCCGTATCCATTTAGAATCCATATTACAAGAAGTACATCACTGCAGTCGAGAGAGTCCAACGTAAGTACCTACGCACTATGCACTATAAATGTTTCCATAGATTCACCTCCTATCCTGACTTACTTAATAAATATAAACTTTTATCCCTTGAGTCCAGACGCAAGTATCTTGAAGCTATCACCTTATTCAATATAGTCAAAAATAAAATCGATTGCATAGATTTAGTTCGAAAACTGTGCTACGTTGTTCCTAGAACAGCAAACACGCGAGAAGCTCGAGCTCGCTCTCTTTTTGCTTTAAACACCTGCCGCACTAACTCGGGCCTTCGTTCACCTGTTCGTCGTATGGTCGAGTCCTTTAATAGGTCGTTTAACAAAGACATTGATATATTTATATGTTCATTGTATGAACTCAGAAAATTATTGATAAGTTTATTAGTTAAGGAAGACTCTGTACAGTTTCAAAATAGTTGAACTTCTTTCAGCTTTGTCACTTTTACTTTGTTTTAAATTTTTTGCGGAAAAATTTCAGAAAAGATTTTCCATCCCTCTAGTTGCTTTTCTATAAGTATATGTTTATATTCAATACGTAGTCCACAGCGTTATTCACTAACGCTGTGGACTACGTTATTAATAATACAAACATAATTTTAATTTTTGTCAATATTATATTTATAATGTAGTTGTTTGTTATTCCTAATAAATAAAATAAAATAAAAATAAAAAAAGGATAGTTACCCTGATTCTGACCCGACGGTCGTTGGTTCTAATCCTAGCTATATACCAACCAATGAAAGTTTTATGTGCATTCATGAATCATGGGTTTTCGTACAGAGGTAGTGGGATCATTGAATCAAAATCAATCAAATCATGGGATCAAAGAAGTGGTATTATACGTTTAACGTGTGTATCTGTGTCTGTCTGTAGCATCTTAGCACCCAACCGGATGAACCGATTTTGATTTTATTATTGATATTTTTTTTTGTTTGATAGATGTTTTCATCGAGAGTGTTCTTAGCTTTGATTCATGAAAATTCGTTCAATCATCATAAAACTATGAGCTTTTTTCTAGTTAATTGCGCTATGAAATCAACTTTCATAGGTCTGATCAATTTGAAAATTTTCTACATCAACGATATTGTAAGAACATGGAAGCATTGACTTGATGCTGGGACATCTCCTGTACTCTACAGAATACTCAAATCCACACCAACTTACAGCTCAGATTTTAAATGTCGTGTTTAGAGTCATTGGAATGCTTTAATTGAAAATATTGTACATAGATCAGTCGGGGTGGTTTAAAATATTATATTATTATATATATTGATGAATATTCTTTTATACAATAGATCATATTATTATACTATATTGACTTCAAATTGATTGTGATCGGTGGGGATCTACAGCATAGCTAAGCTTATAATAATATTTTCATAGTAACTATGACCTAATCTGTGGTTTCACTGCAAATATTTTATTAATTTTGCTATGCGTTTATGTGAAATTCGCGATATCTTCTAGAGTTTTCATTTGAATTATATACTGTAACGGACAATTTTAATCTATAATATGTGGCCAAGCTAATTAACGTAATTATTTGGATAAGGATTAATACTATATACTTGAAAATAGCCTTGGAAGTTATGTAATATTTTTTAACAAAAATTTTAAGATTAAAATGGTTACTGTGAGTCAACCTTAACAGATAGACATATGCTGTCGCGGACTTTTTTGTAGGTCTTATTATGTTGTACAACTCTTGCTTAGAAAATATTCTTCTATCTATTTTCAATTGAGCAGCGTTCGTAGGAAACGTGTTTTTTCGACCGTTATTTTGCCGACTTAGGTTACAAATTAGGTCTCCACGAATGTACCTTTGATTTAAACGGGATAATATACAACCTATTTTCATTCAGAAAGTCCATTCTATGTATTAGTGAAAGAATTTTTTAAATCGGTTCAGTAGTTTTTGAGCCAAATCATTACAAACATACAAAAATACAAATGTTCTCTCTTTATAATATTAGTGTAGATATTATAATATAATATTATAAATGCGAAAGTAGCTCTATCTGTCTGTCTGTCTGTCTCGCTTCCACGCCAAATCTACTGAATCGATTTAAATGAATTTTGGTACACAGATAGTCTAGAATCTGAGAAGGGACAAAGGCTACTTTTTTAATGCGAAAAGAGGGTTGTAAGGAGTTGAAAGGGGGGATGAAAAGTTGTATGGAAGTATCGTCTTTTAGGCTGATGTTTCGATATAACGGAGGGGGTCTTAGCGCGGCATGGTACGGCGTGGTGTAGGTGGGATACGTATGTGTCTTATTTGTAAGATAATTAGCCTAAATATGCACATTATTTTCATATAATATTATATACATAAATATATTTTTAAAACTAACTAACTATATTTTCCATTAGCTTAAATAAATAAAAATGCTACCCAGACACTTTTCCACGCAGATGAAGTCGCGAATATAGCTAGTACTTCAATACTTTTTACGATGCGGCGATTTTAAAGGCTGAAACCTCTTGTCTACAAGTTTGTCGTTGTCTGTCTTCAACAGAGACCTAGGATTCACTATGTTTAGTGAATCCTAGGTTTAGTGAATGTGGTATGTGGTCTTCAATAAATATACTTATAAAACCTCCCAAATAGAACAAAACTAAGCTAGTCATGTCATTAGCAATTTTTTTTTAAAATATAATTGGGTAGCACTTGACCACTATCTCACCTAATGTTAAGTGGAGATGTGGACGATGATAGAGCGCGCTTACCCAAAAGATTCACTCGCGATTTGAAGACCCCCTATTGCATTTTGGCGGAAACACACACTCAGGCAGGGCATTCCATTCCCTGGCGGTTCGCATGATAAACGAAGATGCTAATCGTTACGTTCGGGCAGATAGTATATCCACCATAAATCGGTGGCGCCTTTTAGTGTCTTTGGATGTCCGATAATAAAATGGGAAAGGTGGAATCAAATTATGCAGTTCCATAGCACACTCTCAAAAATGTAACCGTCGAAAACATGGAAAAGTCGAACGCATGGACATGGCATGCATTATGTTCACCACTTATTGAAGTTATACTTCTTTTGGCACGATAGAGAAAAATGATGAGAGTGAATTTTTACGATGCCAGCGCAAACCGACACCTAAATTTAACACCGTGAAGTTAGTTCTAGGTGGTACGATGCGCGCGCACACCAACACCTAAATTCTACACCGTGAAGTTAGTTCTAGGTGGCATGACTATGTTCAAGTTGTATATGTCATATTTAACGTCATATTTTTACGTTAATAAAACATTTTTTATTTAAATAAAATCTTTTTGATTAATTTTAATATTTATCGTTAATCACTACTGCATTTTAGTTATTTTTTTTCCGTGCACCACAGAAGTATAACTTCTATCGCGTGTACATAAGTACATACACTCTTTTTTTTTTCCTACACAACGTTAGAATTGAATCTGTGGTTAGATGAAGTCGCGGCAGCTCCAAAAAGAGAGATCAAAAAAGCTGGAGTATTTTTGAATGGATTGGCAGATAAAAATTGTGAATCAGAAATTGTGAAGGAAACAGTGGGTCAATACGCTTTAAAAGAGCTACTTACCTTTACGCATGAACTGAACGCCACCTTTTTCATCTCCCACGCTATTGTTAACATTTTTGTTCTTCTTCAAGCTGTCGAAGCTGAGATACTGTGATAGTTGCATGATATTCTGCTCGGAGTAGTCTTTGTTCAGGAACTGGCACATACGATTGATTTCTTTTGGCAAATCCTGAAAAAAATAATTTAAGGTCGTTAAAAAACCGACTTCAAATGCCACGGTAGTCAATTTCAGTACCAAGATATCAGTGTTTATCTCTATATCTTTTTTTTTATATCATATAGCCTAGCCTTTGACTGCTATCTCACCTGTTGGTAAGTGATGATACGGTCGTGGATGATAGCATGCTAGGCCTAGAAAGGGAACTAGCTGGTCAGGCGGACACTAAACAATTTTTATATGGCGTTATATAAATATTATAAATGCGACATGTTGAATATAAAGTTCAAATTTTAAGGTGTTTGATGGCAAAGCAAACGCATCTGGTTCTAACTTCGCGGAAAATATCGTTTCTGCGATGCAGGATCATATATTGAGGTAATATTACAAGGACAACTGTGCAACCTACCCCAGCGCCATCTAAATGCTTTTATGTTAAGTTCGTGATATAAGGATTAGAAGGAGGGATGGATGTTTATTACTCACTAGCTGACCCGGCAAACGTTGTTTTGCTAAAACCCAAATATCTTACGGAACCCTATTTTTTTCCAAAATAAAATTTAGCCTATGTTACTCGTGGATAATGTGGCTTTCGAATGGTGAAAGAATTTTTAAAAACGGTCCAGTAGTTTTTTTAAGCCTATTCATTACAACCAAACAAACAAAGTTTTCCTCTTTATAAAAACGGCAACGGCAAAAACGGCCGAAAGTATTTGGTTGAAAATTGGTGCAAAGATACTTTAT
Organism: Cabera pusaria; assembly: GCA_954871355.1. Classification (NCBI taxonomy): domain Eukaryota; kingdom Metazoa; phylum Arthropoda; class Insecta; order Lepidoptera; family Geometridae; genus Cabera; species Cabera pusaria. The sequence continues at coordinate 4,508,624 of OX940890.1, forward strand.
AACAGACTTAATAACTAACTTTGTAACTTTAATAAAGTGGAAAAAGCGGAATAGGTATGTCAGGATCGTAGCATGTGAAAAGAAGTAGTCTCTGCTTACCCCAACGGTAAAAAGGCGTGATTGTCAGGACGCAGCTAGTGTCAAATAACTATCTAAGGCCGATTTCACCAATGAATATAAACGCGATCAGGTCGACTTGAACTTGGTTTATGTGTTTAACTGAGATTAAACCGGCATTTAGCATATCACCACCACAAACTGAACGTGGTTACAGTTGAAACGAGTTCTAATTCTGATCTACCGATTTTTTTTTTTTTTTTTTTTATACATATTGGCATAACAAGACGAGACGTTGTTATTTCGTTATTAAAATTAGAAATATTTTAGCATAAAATGTTGGTTTTGGTAAACGCGATCAAATGGAGCCTGATGGGAGGTGGTGAAATCAAGTACGCGTAAACCTAGATCAACATCGACGTCTGAACACGTTTTAGTAGAACTTAGTTAAATATATCTCAATTAGTAGCATAAATGGTGAAATCAACCCAGCTAAATAAGAAACCAGTGCAACTAGCCCTAACAAATATTTACCTTTAGCATATCTTCATAGAAAATAAAGTGCATATTTGGATGATGCCGCTGCGTCCATGCTTCATTACCGTGTGCTACGATTGGAGTCCATGGTACTGAAACATAAAATCGACATCGATTTTCATTTATTTATTAAAGAAGTATTCTAGAGCCTAATCCATAGTACTGGATATTCCTAAACAAATTTTCAGCTAAATATCCCAGCTCTATGACCATGAAGAAGTTCCAAACAAATAAACAAACTGACTTTCGCATTTATAATATTAGTGTCGATGTTTTCTGCGATACATAAAATAAGATCGTTTAAAAAATTAAACAGAACCGACTTCAAATGCTGCGCTACTCGTTTTGAGTAACAAGTTTGAATCAAGATGAAGACCAGTTAAACACCTGTTTATTTTCATATCTCTGGAGATACAGACCATATCTCGATGAAATTTAAATGGGACCATCTGGGTAGTATACAATTTCAAACAAAAAAAAACAATTTCCCCAATGGATCTAGGCATGTTTAAGTAATCGGAGAACACACATTTAAAAATAAAAGATTCCCACGAATTGAAAACCTCATCCTATTTTGAAGTCGGATAAAAAAAAACTTACACAGATCTCTTCTAAACGCCTCCCAAAAGTGATTTAGGTTTGCTCTCAATAAACCCTTCAACACCATCTTATGCAAATAATAGTAAGAAACTACGACGTCCCTTGGGTCTCTTGCCACGTACACCACTTTAGCAGTATTAAGAAGGTTTGGTGGAAGAAGTGAGAGAGGCAAGTGAGTCTTGATGAATCTAGGTGATGTGGCCTGTTCCACTGATTGCCAGCTCGGGTGCCTCACTGCTTTATTTAGACCTTGGAAATTGCCCAGGTTCATAAAATTCGCCTTTATTAGTTCTAAGGCTATGTCGGGAACTGTGCTTGTGATTCTGTGAACAAAATGGATTTGTTAGACTCATGGAATGGTAGACGAGCGGTTAAGCGAGGATTTAAGTAAGGTTGATTGCTCGGGTCTCGTCTCACTTCGTCACTTATACACCTTCTTCCACTACCAGTCAAGCGAAGCCTATGATCATCATCATCAGCCTATCTCTATCCACTGCTGGACATAGGCCTCACCTATGGCACGCCACTGAGCTCAATCTTCAGCTCTTTGTTTCCAACCGCTGCCAGCCAGCTTGCGTATATCATTGCTCCACCTAGCTGGAGGGCGCCCTACACTACGTTTACCGAGCCGTGGTCTCCACTCTAAAACACGTCTACCCCAACGGTTATCGGTTCTACGACAGATGTGACCAGCCCACTGCCACTTCAGCTTGCTAATGCTTTGAGCTACGTCGATAACTTTGGTTCTCTGACGGATGACCTCGTTCCGAATTCGATCCCTCAGATATACTCCGAGCATAGCCCTTTCCATAGCTCGCTGAGCGACTTTGAATTGGTGAATCAGTCGCACTGTCAGTGTCCATGTTTCGGCTCCGTACATAATAACAGGGAGAACGCACTCGTTAAAGACTTTCGTCTTTAGGCTTTGTGGTATGGGCGATGAAAAGACTCAACGAAGTTTTCCAAATGCTGCTCATCCCAGCTGTATCCTTCTGCGAGCTTCCTATTCGAAGTTGTTTCTACCCGATCGCAAGATTTGCCCAAGGTCTACCTTGGGAAGCCTATGATGCCATCTTCTATATATATATATATATACGGGCACTAGGGTTCAGAAGCGGGAAATCCCGGTCTCGAAAGTACCGGGAATTCCCGGTTCTTTTGTCAGTAAAATTGAACCAGGAAATCAATTTTGATTCCCGGTTCTTTCGGTACTTTCGGGAATTTTATTTTAATTACGCGATTCACACTACTACTTTCTTACTAATTTACTCTTTGCTTTTTACATTTTCTTCGTAGAAGTTTTTAACTTCTCTAAGAATCTCGGGCTTAGAAGCGACGACACTCCCGCTAAAAGTGGTCAACTTCGTCAGATGGCTTTGGCCCAAATGTCTTTTGATCTCCGGTTTTGCTCGATCGCTTCTTTAATTGAGTTAATCTGACGAAGACGAGACTGCAGGGTTTTCACGTCGCTTCTGCATTAGCTGCACAGATTCATATAAAAGCTTAGACTTCTTGCTGGCACCTCGCGTCTCACAGAATTTTGTCTAGAGAGCCTCGGACTAGTCGGTGATCACTGCCGGTTTTAAACCTAGTGATCACTGAGACATCTCTAAATATGCTTTTTTGTCCATCATTATGAAGTCTCTCTTTTCTATCTATCTATCAGTTTTTGATCATAGAGTCGGGGCTTTGTCACGGCCATTTCAACCGCGGGTCTTTCTGAAAGAAAGAATTCATCAGAAAAACGCCCCTCTTTTTCTAAAAAGTTGACGAGCATTTACTCCTACGCTTCCGAGCAGTCCTACTACCGATTCGCCGCTTGCTTGTTCTTTAGCATTGAGATCCCCATGACAACGTTAAAGTAGGCCTTTTGAGTGGTGTGCAAGGCCTTGGAAATGTCCTCGTATATTTCCTCTACTTCGTTGTCCAAGTGTGCCGAAGGCGGTGCGTATACTTGGATAACCTTGAGGTATAACCTGTTGTCAGTGAGTTTGATCACAAGATACGCTACCCTTGTCGACAAACTGGAGATTTTTAGAACGTTGTCAGAGAGGATCTTGTGGACCAAGGACTCGACACCGCCTTAGGATGGTTGTTCTCTCTCTATGAAATACATAAAATGGCCTGAGTCCAGGGTAATGGTGTCCTACTCTCTCTCTCTCTCTCTTTAGACTTCACATAAACCTAGAATATGCCATCTTATGTTTTAAGCCCTTCTTCCAGTAGTGCCAACTCAAGTGTGCATCCAGCCGGAGCGTGCGTCTCTTAAAAGTAGCCAGTGTCAGTCGGTTTTGGCAGCCTTCCGTCGCCATAGCGGGGCGGCCGGGAACTAGGGGCCGTTTTATATCTGCGCGTGCCATGCAAGTTTTGTTCAAATAATCACCACGCGCTGGGCAGTCGGATTGGGTGATCGCAGGACGTAGCTTCTCGCACCGGTGACGCTACTGCCCGTCACTGGCCTGGTATTTAGTTACGTCGTTCTGATTGAATATCCCGCCATGGTCGGCCGCCAGAACCTCGTTCGCGGGATGCACCACGTGCAGGAGAGGTTGGCTGGGAGCAATCAGGTGGAATTTTGCTCCCTTACATCCCAATTTTATAATTTTTAAAGCTAAACTTTTGGTAAATTTAACAAAAACTACCAAGAACCGAAAATACCGAAAGAACCGGGAGAACCGGTTATTTTCTTAAAAGGTACCAAAATTCCCGGTTCTCAAAAAAGAATCCGGTTCCGGAAATCCTAACGGGCACACACAGGGCCGAACGAAAGTAAACGAATGACGAATGGAAAAAGACACATCATTTTATGAAAAAACAAAAATGATTTTATTTTAATGTTTGTTACTTCAAAACTCCGTCATTTCATCATCATCGACATCATCATCAGCCATCTCTGTCCACTGCTGGACATAGGCCTCACCACGCACACCACTGAGCTCGATCTTCAGCTCTTTGTTTCCAACCGCTGCCAGCCAGCTTGCGTATTGTAACAGAACGGCTTTCGAGCTCTACGATTTATTGAGACTGGTTCAGGTTTATGCGGTAATTTTTCAAATTTGTATTAATTTTAATGATGTACTATATTTGTATTCAAAAGAATTCGTAAATAGGATCGTTCTCATTTAGTATTTAATTAAATATTTGCGTCAAACAAAAGAACATTTGGCATTATACAGGTGAGGTGCGAAGCCACCTTGTAGAGATAAAAAAATGTTAGATTAAATGAACTGTCAGTGTCAGGAGGGGCTGTCAGGGCAAGGGACTTATTGTTTTTTTGTTTGGGAAAGAGCGCGAGATTTTCTTGGCTTTAGTTAGTGATTTTCTTAGTTTATGGCTCCTTTAAAGATTTGCCGCGTAAAATGGTGTTCGAAAATGGTATTTGCCGCTAAAATTGACGGCACTTGAAGTTTTGGGGGAAGCTTGGCGTGACTCTTTACTTTTTACCTAGAGTTTTTAATGGTGTTTTTTTTTTGTGGAGTGCAAATGCTGATGGAAAGTGGAAAAATACAAGTGTTTTACACCAAGGAATACAGCGGAAACTTCAGTGGAATGAGATGAAGAACATTCAGTATCGTTTTTAATGTTATTTTATTTTTTTACTAATAAGAAACTGGGTTAAAGCTTTTTCAAAAACACTGGAAGATAATTCTCACCGTGACGCGTTAGATTACCTATTTGAATGCCTATTGTAATAAGATAGTGCCCAATTACAAGCGGTACTACGGTTCAATATAGTATTAGTCGTGAGGCTCAGCTACAAAATATGAAGCAGTCTTGCCAGTTGCCTGTTTGATGGTAAACAGGAGTGTGTTGTCTTGTTCATCTAAAGATCACATCACTACGAATGCATGTGATGCACTGGGTTTTCATTACTATTGATTCATAATAAACCTTTGATAAACTTATCTGTCCGATTATGGCAGCTACTCGTTATTGTCAGATCATCAAATAGATATGCCTGAAACTTGTGAAATGGGGATCATGCTTTCAATCTCCATTAATTGTTTGGGCAGAACACTGATGGTACATGATGCTTTTTCAACAGACTTCCAAAAAGAATGAGGATCTCAATTCGTCTGTATGTTGTTTTTTGTGCGTATGTTGTACGATTGCTTCGTCGGTTGTGAACCGATTCGAAAAATTATTTTTGTGATCGGTGAAGTACGTTTCCGGGGTGGTCCCATTGTGGTTTCGTCGGGATCTGATAAGTGTCTCCAGAGATATGACGATGGACGTCCCAAACTTGCTACTGAGGCTGACTCGCGGGGCATGGAGGTCAGTTGTCTTGTTTTTAAGCTATCCTAATTATTATTATTATCAGATCTAAATTTAACAAAAGAAAGTCATATTAACAATAAATTACCAAGTGGTATAATTGTAAGGAAGTATACAATCACAAGGTAAAAATAATACATTTTATCTCCTTGTAGATAGTTTTCTCACTAAATATTACACTTTGTAATGATGGTCAAGTGCATGAGGAAACTAGCTGGCTTTCAATACTACATTATGATATCTAGTATTTGAATTCTTAATTTTACTTAAATTCTATAGGTGTAGTTGATCGCTATTAAATTATCTCAATTTAGTGAAATCAGATTTGATTAAGTATCTGCATGTTAAATATTATATGCATATTGTCACTAGTTATTGGATTGGTCAAATGACACCCAGTCATTTATTTTATAACATTTTGTAATTGGGTTTTTGTATTTTATTAGTTATTTCACAACATTTCATCCAAATCGGCCCAGAAATGATGATGATACAGGACGGGTAGATGTTCGGTCTGTTTTAGGTATTTGATATATTGGTGTTGCAGTTTGTGAAATTTTCATAGATACGGGAATTTTGGCAGGGCAAAGTTTTCTTTGAACTAATCTTTTTACCTGACAAATTTTGGTTCGACGGTTTTTCATATTTAAGATGGAACATTCATTAGTTTACAATAATAATAATTCATTTATTTCAAAGTATTCATTGGGTCTGTCTATGTCTAGCAGTGGACAGGGATGATGGTGATGATAATGATGCAATTATCTTGAGAAAACATAAATTCGTTTATAATTATAATAATTTATTTCAGAGCATTAATTGTTTATGTGTACGTGAACGATGATAATAATTTTCTTATACCAACTTTGCACCTGATGTTGTGAGATGATGTTTGGGTGTTCCTACGGGATTCACTTACTAATTATATTCGAGACTTTCTAAGGTGGATGAATTCTCATCTTAAATTAAAATAATTGATTTGAATTATCTATAGTGAAAACGTTTTACTTATTAGGTATTTCATACGAGATTTATTTATATATTACTATGGTAAACATTGAGATTTTGATTCTTATTGAGGGTAGCAACCGTGGGGTACTCGTACGCTGAAATGAATAGCCAGAGTTGTGACCGACGTAAATAATCATGCTTCAGTAATTTAATATAATTTTATGTTCCTGCGTCGCTGAAGTAATTTTGCGGAAAAGATTAACTTATTAATATGTTTGAGATTTTGTTTCCTACGGGACATATAAACATGGGGATATTACGTCACGTTGACTTACCCATTATCATTGACATAAATAATCATGCTTCAGTAATTTAATATAATTCTATGTTCCTGCGTCGCTGAAGTAATTTTGCGGAAAATATTAACTTATTAATATGTTCGAGATTTTGTTTCCTACGGGACATACAAAACATGGGAATAGTATGTCCTTTGACTTACCCATTATCACCGACATAAATAATCATGCATCAGTAATTTAATATAATTTTATGTACCTGCGTCGCTGAAGTAATTCGGTGGAAAAGAATAACTTATTAATATGTTCGGGATTTTGTTTCCTACGGGACGTAAATATTTTGTCACGTTGACTCACCCGATATCATCGACATAAATAACCGCTCATCAGCATCAAAGTACCTGATTCATTGGAATGATTTAGTGAGAAAGATTCACTTACTATTTATGTTCGAGATTTTGATTCCTACGGGACATATGTGCTTATTGAAGCTGCTCATATGGCGTGGATTAGCCTATTATCTGTTCGTGATTTATTTTCCCTGCAGGGATCATGGAAGTTTGTGTCACACTACGGGTGGCCCAACCCTGGGGAGACTTGTAAGATGAATGAATAGCCAGAGTCTCCTCTAGTTCGTGACATAGACAACCACGCAACATATCTTCAAATTTACATATTCTGCGGAATAATTCAGTGAGAAAAGATTCACTTATTACTACATGTTCGAGAACTACCTTCCCTGAGGGGACCGTGAGATTGTGTGTTATACTATGGGTAGCCCAACCCTGGGGAGACTTGTAAGCTGAATGAATAGCCAGAGTCTCCTCTAGCATTTAACATAGATGACCACCCAACGACATCATCACCAACTACGACAATAAAGTGATCTTGGACCGCTGGGTCTTTCCGGAGTGGAGAAATAATTTAACTAAAATGCTGGCGAACCTGGCCTACTGGGTTGCTTCAGTAATTATCTTCATTAACCACAATATTAACTACAATTAACCTGGCTCATTGAGTCATTCCTTTGTTGGAAATATACTTTGCGGTTCAGGATAGGATTTAGTATAGATGGAGTTGGATAGACCCAGTAGGGGTTAGTAGGAATGATAGGATAGGTTGTTAGGGGATAGATAGGAAATTCGATAGTAGGTAGTGTAGGCAGGGTAGCTCAGATACTACTCACTCTTAAGAAACTAAAGTGAGTAATATCTACATGAAACAGGTGGTGATGGATGTTGTGCTCGATTAATAGACAAAGACTTTCTAGCCATCCAAGGCAACTCTGTTGACAATCAGACATATTTTCATATATACATGTATTTATTTATCACACTTTTGTTCTCTTCTCTTTTGTTATTGTACATACTAAAATGTTTATAGTAAATATTATTTACATGATCAATAACTTTTTCTATAAAAATATCAAAGAAATTTACAAAGAAAGATCATCAAATTAAAATCTATCGAAGTCCCAAAGAAAGTCCAAAAAATTAATATAATGAAGAATGCAAGGTGTGAATGTAAGAGATTATCCAGAGAAAATACTAATTTCAAATTTTATGTTTATTTGTAAAATGAAATGTTATTAGGTTCAATAGGTATAATGTTGACAAAGATTGTTGAATATTACTCAATGTTCAGTTGTATTCTACAACGTAGCGTTATAGTACTAATAATAATAATACAACACAAATTAGTACTAATAATAGTGTATTTGTGCAAATGAGTACTAGATGAATAATTGGTACTAAGAAATTCACTAGGTAAAATTTGCACCAAAAAGTACCAACAGTAATATTTAGGTTTACAAGTACTAATAATAATAGATTAACACAAATTAGTACTAATAATAGCATATTTGCACTGAATAGGTATTAGTTAGAAAAATTGGTGCAAACCCTTCACTAGGTAACAATTGCACCAAAAGGTATTAAATAGTACCAACATTAATTGTTAGGATTACTAGTATTAATATTAATAGAATAACACAAATTAGTACTAATAATAGTATAATTGCACTGAATAGTATTAGTTAGAAAAAAATGGTGCAAACGCTTTCACTAGGTAACAATTGCACCAAAGGGTACCAATACCAAAAGCAACAGTATAGCACAAATAGTATTGTAGCAGTGGTTAGGATTACTTGTAACAATAGAACCTTTATTTCTTATATTAATTAGTCTTTAGTTATTATATTAATTTGTCTTGAGATTCCTTGAAAAGAATTTAGGTTACATCAACGGTTCAAAATGGGTCCTACCACTAGCTAGACGATTACAAATGGCCAATATTTTATTCCAGTCTGATTAATATTCCAATATTAAATATTCTAATATATTAATATTCCAGTATTTCAGTATCATTAATAAAGTAAACAAATAAGGTCGAATTCAAAATACAAATATTAAAAACCAAAGTTCTCCGAGGGGGGGTTGTTACAGTATATCATCGCTCCACCTAGCTGGAGGGCGGCCTACACTACGTTTACTTCGTCATTTATCATAAAAGAACAGCCGAAAAATAGATATGGAAAACGAAAGGGCACATTTAGTATTAAGTAAAGAAATAATGATTTATGATCGTACAGAACGAAAAAACCGACTTCACATGCCGTGATAGTCAATGTACTGGCTAGTTATAATCATCATCAAAGTATACAAATTTGCTTATATTGTTTATCTATATATCTCCGGAGATAATTGTCAGATCTCGATAAATTGAATGGGATCAAACGGGAGGCAAAATCTCTCTGTTGGGTGAGTTGATGAGTTCGGAGGTAACAAACATTAAAAAAAACAGTCGAATTGAGAACCTCCTCCTTTTTTGCAAAGTCGGTTAAAAGTAAGGTAGGGTAGGTTAGTAAAGTAAAGTAAGGTAAGGTTGTGCACATTATACCTACTCTAGCATTGGGAACCTTTCGTAGAGTGGTATCTCCTTTGATCTCTTGTAATCTAAGTTGTTTTGTAACAGCCAAACCATTTCTTGTGTCCATGTTGTGCCTGTAATTAGAAACATACATATGTTTTAAAGTCCATAGCTATGTTTAATGTACCTCAAAAGTAAGGAGTAAGGACCCTTATAGGATAACTTTGTTATCCGTCTGGCTGTCTGTCCTTCTGTCAAGACGCCTATTGCTCAGGAACGTGTCAAGTTGGAATTCACACCAAATACCCGGGTCTACGGTTTCTTCTTACTATTACACACGTCTTATAACGTCAATAATTTTATCATCTCAATAATTATTCCAATATATTTGTAAATATTTACAAAAATTTTAATATTAATATTATTATTCTAATTATAAACAAGCATAATTTATCGCTTTGAATTTAAAAAAAAAAACAAAAGTTACAACCACATCAAAAATTTAGGATCTGAAACAATCGTTGAAGTAAACCTACTAAAAAAGTGAATTCCCCTTACTATTGTAGGATTACCAACTGTACTATTAAGGTACGGACACACCGTGGGGTCCTGCGATCTGCAGGCGCGATCTCAGTACTTTTCAATTGTTTTTAACCGACTTAAAAAAAAGGAGGAGGTTTCTCAATTCGACCGTATATTTTGTGATCTTGGTTGGTGTGAACCAGTCGGTACAAATCTGATCGCCGCCTAGATCGCGCACGCAGGACGACGCGGTGTGTTCTTACCTTTACACGCGCCCCCTACGCATGTTTCAATACTTCACACAATTTTCGTCCAAAAATTGTGAAGTAATGACGCCTTGCAGTAAGGCACCGACTATAAGTGTCCTAGTGATAAGTGTAGTAGTAGTTAGTAACATACAATCCAGTAGTTTTGTCGTATCGATAGAGACGTACCATAGCTGACTTGGTACAGCGCCTTGGCATGTTCCCCGGGAGTCGAGAGTTCGAGTCCCATCGGTACGTTGACATTTTGGATTGTATATAAACAAATTACTAGTGTCCGCCTGGTGGGCTATCATCCTTAAGTACTAAACACTAGTGTGAGCCGATACCTATTCTCCAGAGCCAGTTTCCATTCTAGGCCTAACGTGCTACCATTCTAGACAACATCAAACTTACCAATAGGTGAAATGGTGGACTAACGCTAAGCTTGAGAGTCAGAGTATGGTTTAGGCCTAGCGTGTTCACCATCTTCGAACTCATCATCGCTTTCCACCAGGCAAGATAGTGATCAAACGCTGGCCTATTTTTTTTATAATCAGTTTTTTAGGGTTCCGTAGTCCTGACAAGGAACCCTTATAGTTTCGTCATGTCCGTCTGTCTGTCTGTCCGAGGTTTTGCTAAGAGACCGCTAATACTAGAAAGCTCTAATTTTGTGGGGTATGTAAATGAATGATGTCGACAAAGTGCTGAAATAAAATTTTGAAAAATAATTTTTTTTAGGGTAGCTGCCCTATATGAGAAGTGGGGATGATTTTTTTTTTCATCGTCTACCCCATCGTGTGGGGTATCGTTGAATAGGTCTTTTAAAATGACTTAAGGGTTGCTAATACCATTTTTCGATCTAATACTCCATTAACGAAATATTAAACTTTAAAGTGCAAATTTTTGTTCCAGTAGGGCGCCCCCCCCCCCCCTCTAAAAGCTAAACTGCTGGCTTGAAAAATCTGGAAAAATTCGTGATAACAGCGCATTTCATGAACTTTAAAGGAATATTATAGCGGTTGAGATAACTTTATTAGTTTAGCAGTAATAGTCGTTGAACTTGGGTGTTCGATAATTTTGTACCAAATACAAAATCAAATCCTTAAAAAATTCAAAATCAATACAAAATCCTTAGAATAAATCTTTTAAAGTGACAAAGACGGAGTACCTAGTTGCTTGTTTATAACGGGTAAAGACTTGCATTAAATAACAGGCTACTACGGAACCCTACACTGCGCGTGGCCCGACACGCACTTGGCCGGTTATTAATAATAATTTATTTGCACTCTTGCACGACAATATAGTGTTTAAAATTAACTTAGGTACTATAATGTAAAAAATATGAGCTCTGAATCTCGCACTAGCTAGGATAATCCTGTGTTGTGAGAATTCAGTATCTTCCATAGAAATATGAATAATAAAGTATTATTATTCATATTTCGTATACACATACACGTAGCGTAGGACGTCTTGTGACCAGGTGGAGCGACGACATACGAAAAGCGGTGGGCAGTGACTGGAAGAGAAGAGCCGAAGATCGGGCTCAGTGGCGCATCTTGGGAGAGGCCTACGTCCAGCAGTGGACTGATACCGGCTGATGATGATGATTCATATTTCTGTGGTTTCAGAAATATGAATAATAAAGTGTTATTATTCATATTTCGGCAAACGTAGCGTAGGACGCCCTCCAGCTAGGTGGAGCGATGATATACGCAAGCTGGCTGGCAGCGGTTGTTAACGAATGGCTGAAGATCGAGCTCAGTGGCGTGCCATGGGAGAGGCCTATGTCCAGCAGTGGACGGAAATTGGCTGATAATGATGATGATGATGATGATGATTCATATTTCTGTGGTATCTACCTACAATGAGCATTAATGAGCATTTATTTTTTTTTTTAAATTATGCTTACCAGATCTAGGGAATGTGATAACCCAAATATCATCAGGTCGCACCTCCATGTTGTATATTGCTTCTGCATGCTTCCTGAATGCTCCCGGCATCACATACTTGTGCTTGCCGCATTTTATGAAGGTTCTCGTGTATCCTGCAACTATTTTAAATGTATTTTTAGTAATTTTGCCTTCTTAAGAACTGAAGAAGTTCGCTTTCAGCGATAATGTTAGATTAATATATTATTATATATTAAAGATGTTTAAATAGTGATTGTACCGCCCCAGACGGGCTAGAAGTCCTATGCCCGTTTGCACTAAACTTAAGAATCGCCTTACCTTGTCAAAATATCATAAAATAAACAAATCCGTCTAACAAAACCTCAAAATATAGATAAATATAGGATCATTAGCCTATCTGCAAGATATATGTAGAGATTTTCATTCCCGATGTTGCTTTATTTGAGATATTTTCTAATCTTAGGCGATTCTTAAGTTTAGTGCAAACGGACACTAGAGTCTGAAAGAGGGCCGTCATGGCTTTACGATGAAGTAACATTAAATGGTAAGGAAGGTAGGTATATAAGTAATATACCTACCTAGTATCACCCGATAATGATACGAGTAGGTACCTACCAAGGTATCAAACATTTTCAGTCGTATTGGCAATGACTGCGCAATGTTGTCAACGCAACAAAACAGTAAATTAGAACCATCAACACGCGCGCCTTTAATTTCTACGACGGTTCTCTTTTTGCACAGACTCTACCACAGTAACACTCCATAAACACTATAAACATAAACACCAATATTATAAATGCGAAATAAGTTGTTAATCAGTTTGTTTGAGACTTCTTCACGGTCATACGACTTAACCGATTTAGTTGAAATTTCGCTTAGGGATAGTTAGTATAATGGATCCCACCAAAATCATTTTCATGTAAAATGTTGCCAAGACGCGACCATGCGGCTTGCACTGTCAAGAAGTTATAAGATCTCATTTAGAGCCAAGCTTCTAACTCTATACGCCCTAACTGTGCATGCTCTAACTTCACAAGCTCTACACCTTGGTTAAAATATGTGGCTTGGTCATTTACAGTGATGAAATTCTTGGTGACGTGACCTGAACGAAGTCGCGGGTATCAACTAGTTATAATTTTTTATTTTTTTATTTATTTGGTGAGTCAATCTGATATGTTATCAAATAAGTCAGCAAAGTGCAGAAGTCCTTAATTTGCACTGATGACTAATTATGAATATATTTATTTGTTTATTTTATTAGCGAATTTATTTTATAATCTGTTTATAATCTTTGTCAGTTTTGACATATTTATCGCAATTAATTATTAAATGTATGTATTTATTATTTTTTATTGATTGATAGTGAATAGATTTGCAAAGAATTTAGGGGAGTCCCCATACAACCCATACATTTTATTAAATATTGTACTGTGTTACGGAACCCTACGTGAGCGAGCCCGACTTGCACTTGGCCAGTTTATTATATCTGTTACGCTAGCGTTTTACCACTATCTCGCCTGGTGATAAGCGATGATTTGGTCGAAGATAGTAAACACGATAGGCCTAGTATGGTCGAACTGTCAAGGGGTGTGTGCTGCCGGAACACCGTAAGGTTATCGCGGCAGATTTTCTCCTTGATGGTTGTAAGCTACTTTTTGATAGCAAGTCAGGCGGAACATCGCTATAATGCTCCAATTACCTGTGACAATTTTCTTGAATATCACTGGACTTCATCATTCTCTAGAACATTTTTCAGGCTGATGAGCACAAAAAGAATAAAAAATTAGAGAATGAAATAGAAACAGTTATTAATGTCTATTCTCAAAACTTCTATGCATGCGATATACGACCATATCTTGCACAACCTTCTTTGGGGTAAATTGCAGTACTGGACCAGAAAGTGTCCCAAAATATTGTTGCAGGCGTGCTCGTATGGTCTGATCATAGACCTGTTACATACGAATATTAAACTTGATCGCGTACACCGGGCCCCATGAGACCGACCTTGAACGGAGTTTGTCTCTTTCTTTTGTACGGACAACTTATATATACCATACATATAGTATAGAACATATATAGGACTAGCAGGTTAAACAAGGACACACTCCCACCCTGGTGTCTCTCAATTGGGCCGTTTTGTTCTACAAAGCAATTACAACCTTATGGTTTAACAATACGGATTAAATTGAATTTGTCAAAACATCTGCAGTGCACCATCCTTTTATATTACGTCTATGGGTCTGATATGAAATTTGAAAAAATGGGACGAACTTTTTAACCCGCACATTGATAACTAAGGGTTGATTTCACCATTTATGCTACTAATCGAGATTTATTGAACTAAGTTATACTAAAACGTGTTCAAACGTCGATGTTGATCTTGATTTACGCGTACTTGATTTCACCACCTCCCATGAGGCTTCATTTGATCGCGTTTACCAAAACCAAGATTTTATGCTATTACGCACAATGGAACGTAAATGTCGTCATAGAGCTGTCGTATTAGATTGTTTTGGTATTGTCAAACTGACGAATTAATATTATCAAATTCGTTTCCGTGTCCGTGCATGATATATATTTTTGTGTTTGAATCGTGAATTTCGAATTTTAAATTGTAGCCCAAGGAATTAAAATATTTATAATTTTAATAACTAAATAACAAGACGTCTTGTCTTGTTATGACATGCACGGACACGAAAATGAACGCGCAAAAATATACGGTCGAATTGAGAAACCTCCTCCTTTTTTTGAAGTCGGTTAAAAACACGAGTGACAGTGGCTGTTAACAGTGTAATGTAAACGGGATCAAGAGCGCTAAACGTCCAAAATCGGTAGTTCAGAATTAAAAATTCGTTTTAACTGTAACTGCGTTCAGTTTGTAGCGGTGAAATGCAATATGCCGGTTTAATCTCAGTTAAACACGTAAATCAAGGTCAAGTCTACCTGATCGCGTTTATATTCACTGGTAAAATCGGCCCTAAAGAGGTAACAGGTTTTAAATCGACATTGCAGTTATGTTCTATTTTCAAACCGTAGATATATCTGAAATAGCATCATATAAATATTCTTATGTAACAGTAAAGCCAGTGAAATGAATGTTATCATTTTATCTACACGTGTTATCTTAAGTATTGTCACAAATACGATACTGTTGTGCCCTTTTGGATAATACCTACAGTTTTTGAGCATTGACGAATAACGAATTGAAGAAGTAATTCCCAAAGGGGGTTGGTGGCAGACAGTTAGACTGTATTATTGCCAAATCTCGTTACAACATGTATATATTATATGTTCCCATTCTTACCAACAGGTGAGATAGTGGTCAAACGCTAGCTTATAAGATATCAACAAAAGCGTTGCCCGATCAAAAAAGTTTGAGCCCCAAGGATTGAAAAAAGTGGTTTTAATGCATTAAAGTATGCTTATATTAAAGTATGCATTAAGTAAAGATAGAATTAAAAGCGAGAATATAAAATAAGAAAAAGTATATTACGATACGTGTGACTTAAGTAGTCGGCGTAAAGTCAGTGCTATAATAGACAACTGAAGTCTCTAGTATCGTATATTATTTTATAGCTTTCAGTGCTACATAAACCCGCACTTTACGCTTGCTACGCTTTTCCGTCAAATAGAAGATTATTGCACGGCGTGAAGTTGGCACCCGAGCGCAGCGAGAGTGCTAAACGTCATGCAATAATCGACTATTTAAGTCACGGAAAAGCGTGCATAAAGTGCGGACTTAGCTCACACTGTGCTATAAAAGACGTTAATTGGATTAAATTAAAGGGGATGTAAATTAGAAAAACCACCTAGCCACCTAAGTTGCGATAGTGGAATGACCACTGACCACCATTCAAAAACAAAATCGGAACACTATTTTGGAAATTGTAAAATATAAACTTAAAATAATTCATTTTAACAAACGCCTCATACATTCATAATTTATTAAAAAAACCTTAAGCTATACTTAATTTAAGATAATAATTCGATATAATTTTTGTCGTTTTCAAACAAGTAGTTGACATTTTGATATACCTTGTAGCTTATGTATGCCGTCATACATACAGGCTTCCAACAGGAAAAAGGCGTGATTGTATGTATGTATGTACAATTCTTAATTAATATTCTCTGCTAGAGTCTAAAATAAAAAGCCGACAATGACAACGATGGGGTATTTATTAACAATTTGGACAATATCTTTGCATAAATATTGATTAATCATAATTTGCATTGTCATCATTACACGCCTTTCTGACCACAGATAAGTATTATGATATACTTATATACGTAATATATGTACATAATATGCCTGCTACATAATATATAAGTTTAATTTTTCTGTGCCAAAAAGCCTATAAGCATATTTTCACCCGACTTTCAAAAAGAAGGAGGTTCTCAATTATTTTTTTTGTATGTATGTTACGCGATTACTGCGTCAATTTTAAATCGATTCGTATGATTCTTTTTTTTATCGATAGAATACCTTTTCAAGGTGGTCCCATTGCAATTTCATCGAGATATGATAAGTATCTCTAGAGATATGATGATTAACGTCTCAAACTTGCTACTGAAATTGACTCGCGGGGCATGGAAGTCGGTTGTTTTAGTTTTTAAACTCTTATATTATAGGTCCATATTAAATTTATTTGAATATTCAAATGTTTAATTCGTTATTCTCCTGGAAACGCCACAATAATGTATGGTATTGTAATGTAAAAATAATAATAAAGTAGGTAATAAATAAATTAAATGGCATAGTTTTGTAACTATAATTTAATGTAAGAGTTTTGTAAATTTGTACTTAATTTGTTTTAAGAAAACATTTTTTGATTTTATTGATATAATTTAAATCGTAATATTTGATACTGTGGGCATTGCCTTAAATCAGCGGATTTTTTAATTAGTCTTTTATAATGCTAATTAATTTTTTTTTCATTCAAGATTTCATTGTACAAGATGGTGAAAATAATTATAATGGAATTTTAAATATTAAAAAATATTTCAAAGTATAAGATCGTTTAAAAAACTAGAAGAACCGACCTTAAATGCAGCGCTATTAATTTTCAGTACCAAGTTTGAGGTGAATTTACCATGGTACCACACTTGGGACATTTCCTTTCCAACAAAAAAATAATATTTAAAATCGGTTCATAAACGATAAAGTTATCCGCGAAAAAACATAAAATCTAATACTATAAGAATCTTTGTCCTGACATACTGACTGGCTGACTGACTGACAGACAACGCACAGCCTAAACCGCTGGTCGTAGAGACTTGAAATTTGGAGGGTATATTTGTCTTAGTACGTAAAGGTGTACTAAGAAAGGATTTTCCTAAATTCACCCCTTTAGGGGATGAAATGAGGGTTCAAAGTTTGTATGGAGAAATAAGATTAGATAGTATTTTCTATTCGAAACTTCACACAATAAAAAAATAAGTAATTACATGTTTCAGGCTTTTTTGAAATTCCACCCCTAAAAGGGTGAAATGGGGTACCGAAGTCTAAAAATAAATATTGTTTTAAATTGCGCTGAAATTTGGCATGCAAATAGTAATTACGACGTTAGTTCCCTCTGAGAAATAATTTTCTAAAATTCATCCCTTAAGGGAATGAAATGGGGGTTCACAGTTTGTATGGAGAAACAAGATTAGATAGTTTTCTCTATTCGAAACTTCACACAAATGCTTTTAAAAATAAATAAGTAAATACGTGTTTCAGACTTTTTCGAAATGCCACCCCTTAACGGGTGAAGTGGGGTAGCACAGTCTGAAATCAATATTGTTTCGGATTGTGCTGAAATTCGGCATGCAGATAGTTATTTTGACATAGGTATACGCTAAGTAAAATTTTTGAAATTTCAGTCTTTAAGAGGATGAAACGGGGGTCCAAAGTTTGTATGGAGAAACAAGATAAGATAGTTTTTTCTATTCGAAACTTCACACAAATGCTTTTAAAAATAAATAACTAATACGTGTTTCAGACTTTTTCGAAATGCCACCCCTTAACGGGTGAAGTGGGGTAACACAGTCTGAAATCAATATTGTTTCGGATTGTGCTGAAATTCGGCATGCAGATAGTTATTTTGACATAGGTATACGCTAAGTAAAAATTTTTGAAATTTCAGTCTTTAAGAGGATGAAACGGGGGTCCAAAGTTTGTATGGAGAAACAAGATAAGATAGTCTTTTCTATTCGAAACTTCACACAAGTTCGTTTAAAAATAAATAAGAAAATACGTGTTTCAGACTTTATCGAAATGCCACCCCTAAAAGGGTGAAGAGGGGTAACAAAGTCTGTAATCAATATTGTATCAGATTGCGCTGAAATTTGACATGCAGATAGTTATTATAACGTAGGTATCCTCTAAGAGGATTTTTAAAATTTCACTCTTTAAGGGGACGAAACGGGGGTTCAAAGTTTGAACCGAATTGGCTTTTACTTCTTTGATGTCTGTCTTTTATGATAGAATAGTTTTTACAAAATAATAAAAGTTTTTATAAAATAAAAGAAGTCTTTAACGCGGGCGAAGCCGCGGGGCACTTCTGGTATATATACATATGCGGTCGAATTGAAAAACATCATTTTTTTGAAGTCGGTTAAAAATGGCACCAATTAACCAAAAACGGTAACACTTACCAAATTCCAAACAAAACATAAAAACATCACAAAACACTACACCACACTAAACGCACCTAATAAACATTTTTTGATAATTTTATCCTCTTCCGGTGTGCATTTTTCAATTTCATAAAGCGGATGTATCATGGGCGCCATTTTAAAAAACCAGACCGTTTGCGCGCGTGCCCTAAAACGTACTGTAGTGCAGAATCACTAAGCGTCGTTTATCAAAAAAAAAATCAATCTAATATTCTTATCTGGGTATGTTATCGATCAATTGCCAAGGCTCACTGAGTCATGTACGGTGTGATAGGAACACCCGAAAATGTTTGAAAAATGCAAAAGTTTGTACGATTGTATATACAGATGTCTGTAACTTTATCATGCTTTTATATCTTAGAGGCGTTTGAGAACTATGTCACCTAGTTGTAAGCGATGATGTCGTCAAAAGAGGTGAACACGCTAGACCTAGAATACTCTGACTCTCAAGGGTTGTGTGCTATCGGAACACTGTAAGGTTATAGTGGCATTTTTAACCGACTTCAAAAAAAGGAGGAGGTTTCTCAATTCGACCGTATATTTTTGATGGTAGTAAGCTACTTTTTGGAAGCAAGTCAAGCGAAATATCGATATAATATGCACCAACCACGATGGCACGATTTAATGTGTTTTTTAACCGACTTCAAAAAAAGGAGGAGGTTTCTCAATTCGACCGTATTTTTTTTTATTTTTTTTTTATGTTTTTTCGGGGATAACTTTGTCATTTATGCACCGATTTTGATTATTCTTTTTTTGTTCGAAAGGAGATATCCCAAGTGTGGTACCATGGTAATTTTATCGAGGTCTGATAAGTATCTCCAGAGATATTGAGATAAACATCTCAAAATTGGTACTGAAAATGAACACTGAAGTCGGTTCTTTTTTAGTTTTTAAACGATATTATTTAGTACAAAGTTAAAGTTTAATTCTTAGTCATAGTAATTCGCACACATGACTAGAAGATGACGAATAGTTAACCATTTAACACTGACGATTTTTTTTTTTAACACTGCCTAGGCCTAGCCACTTACCACGTGTTCATACAGCGAAACTCCAGAAGAGGAGAAAGTCTCAAGTATAAGGAAACGCAGATTCTAACTAGAAACCCATTGCTTGATTAAAATGTATTTAGAAGAAAGACGCTTCTGGATAGATGAAATGAAATGAGTTTATTTCACATGAAATAGAGTATACAAAAGATAGTAAAATTATATGAGACCATCTACTTCGCCATGCCATGGCATGTGAAAGAACACAATATTAAAATAAATGAATTAAAAGAATAGCAACACATTTTCAAATTACATTAAAATTATTCGGGCGTGCAGAGCTTCCACATATCTATGTTAACTATTTGAATGTACCTTTTCCAATCTATTATTAATAATATAAAATACAAGGTTGTCAAGTCAGATCAGCGGTTATGTTCAAACGACCAAAAAATAACAAAGTTAAGATCAAATTACCTGGAATGATGATGATATGGTATGATGATATGGTAGATGGAATAATAAGTCCACCTTACAGCATCGACGCATTATCAGTGATATCTGAAGTAGGATGGAAAGATTATTTACTTGCCTTGGACCAAGCTTCGACATATTTGCACTGACAGCTGAAACCATTTTTTAGGGTTCCGTACCCAAAGGGTAAAACGGGACCCTATTACTAAGACTCCGCTGTCCGTCTGTCTGTCTGTCTGTCTGTCTGTCTGTCTGTCTGTCGGTCTGTCTGTCTGTCTGTCTGTCTGTCTGTCTGTTTGTCTGTCTGTCTGTCTGTCCGTCTGTCACCAGGCTATAGCTCATTTACCGTGATAGTTAGACAGTTGAAATTTTCACAGATGGTGTATTTCTGTTGCCGCTAGAACAACATATACTAAAAACAAAATAAAGTTCAAAACGCCATCTATCTAATTAGTTTCGGCAAAATGACATAGATGGCGCTAGTAAACGAGCCCCGTCTTTCTAGATCGCGACCAAACCAAACATTCTTGGTAATTTCAATTAATCAAATATATGAGGTTGAAACTCTGTTATGTTTCGTATTGTACGGAACCCTCCCTAAGTGTGCGATAAGAGACGCGATGCCGACTCGCACTTGGCCAGTTTTATTTTATATCTGATATGCTTATTTTAAAAGGTTACCGCCAGAGATACAAGATAAATATAGAACTCGTAGACAATAACTCCTATGAGATAAGCCTAGTATAATAATTTGTGTTAAACTTATCATTGCAGTAATGGTGATATCTGACTGTAAATATGACTTGATCTAAGTCTCAGTGATGATTAGTCACTGTCGTCTAGTCACATACCTACAAAGTTACTGTCACTAGCAAATAAACGCAACGGCGTAAATACTTCCAGAACAGCGTTTGTACCAGTAACATTAAAAATATCGTTTAAAAACTAAAAAAGAACCGACTGCAATGCCGTGCTATTCATTTTCAGTACCAATTTTGAGATGTTTATCTCGATATCTCTGGAGATACTTATCAGACCTCGATAAAATTACCATGGTACCACACTTGGGATATCTCCTTTCGAAGAAAAAAAGAATAATCAAAATCGGTTCATAAACGACGAAGTTATCCGCGAACAAACATAAAAAAAAAAATATATATACGGTCGAATTGAGAAACCTCCTCCTTTTTTTGAAGTCGGTTAAAAATACACTGCACTGCACGGATGCACTCATCCGCAAAAATGTTGTGCAAAAAATTATTTATTCGGATCAGTTGTCAAGGAGACAATAGGGGCATACGAAAACTCAT
Source organism: Cabera pusaria (assembly GCA_954871355.1). Taxonomy (NCBI): domain Eukaryota; kingdom Metazoa; phylum Arthropoda; class Insecta; order Lepidoptera; family Geometridae; genus Cabera; species Cabera pusaria. The sequence continues at coordinate 4,530,315 of OX940890.1, forward strand.
TTTAAGGTACGGACACACCGCAGCGTCCTGCGTGCGCGATCTAGGCGGCGATCAGATAGCGCATAGTATTTGTACCGACTGGTTCACAGTTCACACCAAACGCGATCAGAAAACAATTGAAAAGTACTGAGTTCGCCGTGGTGTGGCCGTACCTTTAGTCCAAATTTTATAGGTATAAGATCGTTTAAAAAACTAAAAAGAACCGACTTCACTGCCGCCCTATTAATTTTCAGTACCAATTTTGGTGGTATTTGACAGACCTTAATAAAATTACCATGGTACCACACTTGAAATATCTCCTTTCCAACAAAAAAAGAATAATCAAAATCGGTTTATAAACGACGAAGCTATCCACGAACAAACATAAAAAAATAAAAAAACATATATACAATTGAATTGAGAAACCTCCTCCTTTTTTTGAAGTCGGTTAAAAACGCGTCTGAGTTGCTGTTGTCCCTATCGCACTCTTGTTGGTTGTTCTGGCACTGCTCGACGGCAATAGTTTCTTTAAAATATCTCTTTTTCAAATTCTTCGCACCCGCGTTTCCTCTTAATATAATTCACATCCTATTTCATGTGAATACAAGGCCAAGGTTTTATTAATGGTGGTAATTGATGGAACATTAGAATCATCAGTGACTCATGGTTATCATGATTGAATTTGGGTCACCACTCAACTAACTAACTGTTTAATTATGCTATTGCTATGCAAAATTATTTAATTCTAAAATTTAGTTTTTTTCGCGTACCTATTACTCTCGTGGACATAAAGGCACTTGACCGCTATCTCACCTGATGTAAAGTGAGGATTCGGTCTAAGATGGAATGATGCTTGTCCAGAATAGAAAGAAGACAGTGAGACGAGGCGCAGGATAACAGACATCCGAGTCTGTGGTTCCTGATAACTTCTAGTGGTCTACAAGTCGCGAGTGAATAGGTATCTTCTAGGCAAGCGTGATTTTGGCCCACATCGTCACTTAACATCAAGTGCGGTAGTAGGTAAGTAAGTAAATCGATGGCCTACTCAGAATTATAAATAAACTGACTTTACTCAGTTTTTAAGCCGTTTGCCGAGCTGGCAAATTTACAGGCTAGAACCACATCATGCCGATTGGCGACATGTTTTTTTATGGTGGTCCAGGCTAATTTTGTTGGTATATTGATAAAGATAAAAAGAAAGGAAATAAATTTAGTCCGAAAACCTCATTTAATTATTTATATTATATATGAATACAGATAACATATTGAACCTTACTCTTACTCGAGGGCCCGGTGGCGTAATCGTTAGAATGGTCGGCTTTGATGCCAGAGGTTCAAACCCCGCCGTGCACCAATGGATTTTTCTATAGTAAAATTTATGTGCGCTTTTCACAGTGGCCCTTCGGTGAAGGAAAAACATCGTTAAGAAACCAACAACCACAACTTGGTGGTAGGACACTATCTAGTGTCCGCCTGGCCAGCTACACCCTCAAGTTAGAAAATCTGTCGCGAATCATCTAATGTGTTCCAGATGCTATCCTTGACAGCCAGTTCCCATTCTAGGCCTAGCGTGCTTACCATCATCACTTACCAACACGTGAGAAAGTGGTCAAAGGCTGACCTATAAAATATTTAAAAAAAAACTTCAGTGGTGACGGATAGTCACGCTTCTATAATAATAATGGTGCAGGCAGAGGGAATCCTATACCATACATCATGCACGGGCATTATGCACAGTCTGTCTGTCTGTCTGTATATATATACTGTATATAATACCTGACTCGTCTTATAATATATTGTAATATACATAAAAACATACACACATTTTCAACTCTAAAAAGTATTTTAAAGATTAAACAGAAACACATTATAATTTTTCATACGGCATTTTATAATAGAGCTCCTGGCTCGGGCCATCGTGTATTGATACAAAAAAGTTTCCAAACAACACATTAAAGTACCAAACACCACAATACCTACGCATGATATTGTCCAAACAAACAAAGAAACTTTGAAAAACTTCAACAAAGTTGCGTCAAAACATATCCCGACATCCCCGACCCAATTACGCGTTTCGGACAATAATACCACGGTGCTAAGTACATCGATCGAACTTCAAGAATACCTATAACTTAACTTTCATGCAACTCCCAAGTAGTTACTCGAACTCAAGAGCTATCAACTACCGCACTTACTTTTTTAATTGAATCTAGCTCTTATATCTTCGCGATAAGAGTGAGGGTAGGTGGCAGAAGATTGCAGGATCGTTCTCTAAGAGTTTATCGGGAAGCTCAGCAAGTTAAATGACTAATTACTGCCTCCTGGTGGACTTGGGAAAACTAGTGAACTTTTTAATTGACAGCAATTGACTTTCGCCACCCTACGTTTGTACACCTTATCTCTTGATTGCAGGTGATTCAAAATTTTAATAAAGGGTTTTTGGTGCTGGGCTTTGGGTATTTGTTATTGAACTTTTATAGTAATTAAGAAATGCACTATTGAATATATATGAAAAATAATATATAAAAGTGTAAAAAAATAAAATTAAAAACTTCTTTAAACACAATATTTTTCAACCGACTCCAAAAAAGGAGAATTTCATTTTGTCTGTATGTTTTTTTGTAAGTACTGTAGGTACGAGTAAGTATGTTACGCGATTACTCCCGTCAATAGTGAACCTATGCGAATGATTTTTAAAAAATTGTTATGATTCATTTCCAAGGTTGTCCCATTTATATTTCATCGAGATCTGATTAGTATCTCCAGAGATATGACGATAAATGTCTCAAACTTGCTACTGAAACTAAATCGCGCGGCATGGAAGTCGGTTGTTTTAGTTAATAATAGTAAAGACGTTACTACGTGTCATTAAAAGTACTAATGATAACCAATGCATACTATCCCTAATTGGACTGTCCTACCATATGCCATTACGTAGTTCCAGTCCGTACAGCCTGGTTCCATCATCCAGGTTAGCTCCATGGTACCATATTATTGCATTGTCACCAAGATAAGCAAGTATACCAAGTTTGAGTCCTATCGAACGTCAGGAAGTGGTTCTAATTTAGCTTCCAAGACTTAAACAAAACAAACATACATACATACATACATACATACGACGCACCGTCTAAATTTAATGGAAATGGAATGGATGCCAAAAGTTGAATAGGTACTCTCCTTTATTGTTTACTCCTATTGAATAGGTAACCGACTTCACAAAAAAGGAAGAGGTTCTCAATTCGTCAGTACTTTTTTTTTATGTATGTTCACTCGAAAATGCCTGAACCGATTTGGAAAAATCTTTTTTTGTTTCAAAGGGTACCCTTTCCAGGTGGTCCCGTTTAAATTTTAAATAAATCGGCCGAGCCGTTTTTAGTATATCAACATTTCGCGACGCATTTACTTATCTCGACGACTTACTACTTGGCCGGCACATTACTCACTGGCGGAGATTATGTAATAGTCACTACGTCTACTGGCTACTTTGACTAGCGCGATGTTTGAAGTCGGTTCTTTTAGTTTTTTAAACGATCTTAAATTATTTGTTATAATTCAGTCAATAATATGTCACATTTCTCCTCCAACATTATCAAGATGTGAGCAATAAATACAGCATTACTGGACACGCAGCGGAGATCCACCTCAAAGCAAGTACGAAGCTACAAAAAGCCAAGCGATCAATCTTGGCCATCGTTCCGGACGTCTGTACTCACTAATGTGTTGTATTGTGTTGTGTTGGGCTGCAGGAGCAGTAATTATACACACAATGTGAACACATTTGTAAGAGATAACTCTGTTGGTTTACATCCATATACGAATGGAGAGATATCCATTTGCTTATTTTAGCATCTACCGAATGGCTGACTTCACAAATCCTCATTAAGAGCTCTATGCACAGAAATATAAATAACAATTAGCCAGTATCATGTCATCGAGGTAGGTATATAAATGCATCGTAATACAAATGTTGATATATTAAAAATCGCTCGACCGATTTCGTCAAAATTTAAATGGGATCACCTGGGAAGTGTACCTTTTCTGACAAAAAAAGATTCCAAATCTTGGAGTAATCGGTGAACATACATGAAAAAAATTATTCCGTCAAATTGAGAACCTCCTTCATTTTTGTGAAGTCGGTTAATCACTAGCGCGGCATGTGATATCTGGGAAGTGTACCTTTTCTGATCACCTGGGAAGTGTACCTTTTCTGACAAAAAAAAATTCCAAATAGGTTCAGGCATCTTGAAGTTATCGGTGAACATGCATGAAAAAAATGATTCCGTTTTGAGAACCTTCTTCATTTTTGTGAAGTCGGTTAATGACTAGCGCGGCATGTGATATCGGTTTTTTAGTTTTTAGACGATCTTAATTTTTGATCTCAAAATTGTTTGGGACTGACCTTGACCTCTGTCCTAACCAGTCAAGTATCTCAGGGTAAACAGGCGCAGTGTAAAAAGCAAAATGCTTACCAACATGCCACAGTATTAAAGTGTAACAACTTTAGGTGCACTGGCGTAATATTTGACGGAAATGACGTCACGCGTCTGCGTCACGGTCAGAATCAACGGAACTGACGTTAGAGTCCTGTTGTAGTTTATATTTATAAACGCCCTCTATTGTAGAACGGCGTAACTACGAAGACGTATACGCTACACAAAATCGATGTACAAAAAATGTGTTAGTTGTACAAAAAAATGTAAATCTGTGAAGAAAGTGTGTTTCACTTCTAACGCGTAGGTAGCTTTCTAATTCTACGCACCCTCTTTTCAGGGTTCCGTAGTCCTGACAAGGAACCCTTATAGTTTCGTCATGTCCGTCTGTCTGTCTGAGGTTTTGCTAAGAGACCGTTAGTACTAGAAAACTGTAATTTTGTAGAGGTGTGTATATCAATTACGCCGACAAAGTAATATTTTGGAAAATATTTTTTTAGGGTAGTTCCCCTACATGTATCGTTGTATGTTGAATAGCTCTTTTAAAATTACTTAGATTAATGATTTTTCGATATAATGCTCCATTTACCTGCTCCATATATAATAATCCATATATAATGCTCCATTACGAAATATTAAACTTTAAAGTGCAAATGTTTGTTCCAATAGCCCCCCAACCGCCCCCCTCCCCCCTCAAGCTGAACTGCTAGCTTGAATAATCTAGAAAAATCCATTTCATGAACTTCAAGGAAAATTATAGCGGTTAAGACAACTTTATTAGTTTATCAGTAATAATTGTTGAACTTGGGTGTTGGATCATTTTAAAAATAACTATATTAAATATTATACTACTACGGAACCCTACAATGCGCGTGGCCCGACACGCACTTGGCCGGTATTGTTTTTTCATATGCACATTTTTTTAACATTGCTTGCCTACCAGACCTTGTCACCTATTTATTATCATACAAAAATATTAGTGATGTTCACGTGTAGCTCGACATCCAAAATCCAAAAGACATGAAGATAGATTAGAACTTATTATCAAAGTTAGATTTTTTATCAATTCGAGATAAATTTATCAAGGTGAATATCTTCTTTCAGTCAGAGTGTCAAAAATTCGTCATGTGATGAACCAATAATATAATTTAAGATCATTTACAAAACGAATAAAAACGAATTCAAATTCCCGAATTCAAGTACTGCGCTAGTCATTTTCAGTATCTAGCAAGTTTGATATGTTTATCTCCATATCTCAGAACTTGACAAAATTACAAAGGGATCAATTAGGAAGTAAATATATTCTCTCAGAAAAAAATCAAAAATCGACTTATAAATGACGGAGTTCGAGGAGTAATATATACTGAATACTATATACATGTATACTGAACACCATATACTGAATAAATGTTTTGACTTTTGACTTAATACATTTTTTTTTTAAATGACGAATTGGTAACCTCCTCTTTATTCGTAAAATATGTTAAAAATACACGACAGTTAACTATTCATTTCGTATAAATTTTAACAATCAGTTTTCTGGTAAATACCACAGACGAAAATATATTCTGGTCTGTGTAAATACTATTTGCTCCAAAACAAGCTGCCTTCTCCAAAATTCTATAATCCCAGTGTGCAGCAGTCAGGTTACACGTGTTCAGTGATAAATGGCTCAACAATGGGACTTCATTAGTGTCTCGGGATACATTAATTAATTCCCCGTCACGGCTTCCTTTCATAACATTTCAAGATCTGAGTAGAAATGTTACTGAAATATTGTAACAATATAGTCGAACATTCCTAGAGGCCATTAGTATATTTTCGCTGTACATCAGCCTCATGTTGGAATGTTGTAATGACTTTTCTGATAATTAAGGGGTAAATACGCGGCAATGGAGCCACTATATTATTTTGTGCCCATAGCCGTGGAGACAATGGACAGTTGGGGCGTCGACGCTAAAACTTTACTTAAAAGTTTAGGGCGTAAGATTCTTGAAGTGACTGGAGAAGCCCGTGCCGGCTCGTTTCTGGTGCAGCAAAGAATGGCCTTCGCCATTCAGCGTGGCAACGCTGCGAGCGTTATGGGCACCTTTGCACCGGAAACGTTGTATCTATTTTATATAATTCATGTAACGAGCTAATTAAATAGTGATTTTATATTTTAATCATATTTTGACTTTGTTAATTAAGGGGTTAAAATAAATAAATTATAAATATTTATTGTTCTAATATTCTTAAGAAGCAAAAGCTCAATGGCTAACCAGAGGTCTTGAGTTCGATCCACACCCATTGCACAATTACGTGAACCCACTCCAGAAACAAGCATATTTTTAGCTTAGTTGGAGCGGGGAAAAATAATTTTATGTTTATAATTCTTTCATTGTCGTCTACTCGAAGGTCAATGTATTCAGTATATTAAAAAAAAATGTTTAATTAGTACATCTCAATGTGCAGTACTAGTATTATATACTATTCAAAATTTCGCCATTAGGGGGAACTCGAACCTCGAACTCTTGGGTAACTAAGCTACAGACGACAAACTGAAAACCGTAGCGTAAGTAACAATTTCATTTATTTTCCAAATCTATACTAATATTATAAAGAGAGAACATTTGTATTTTTGTATTTTTGTTCGTAGTACGAAATTCAATTATTGTATTACGAACGTGATACGATTGAATTTCGTAGTACGAAATTCGAATCTCACCGCGGATTCCGCTATCGAGATAGCTTACAAAATAGCCTAGCTGAGCTGTAAGTTGGTGAGGATTTGAATATTCTGTACAGTCCAGAAGATGTCCCAGCATCAGGTCAATGCTTCCATGTTCTTACAATATCGTTGAAGAAGAAGATTTTCGAATTGATCAGACCTATGAACGTTGATTTCATAGCGCAATTAACTAGAAAAAAGCTCATAGTTTTATAAAGATTGAACGAATATTTCATGAATCAAAGCAAAGAACACTCTCGATGAAGACATCTATGAAACAAACAAAAAAACTATCAATAATAAAATCAAAATCGGTTCATTCGGTTGGGTGCTAAGATGCTACAGACAGACACACAGATACACACGTCAAACGTATAATACCCCTACTTTTTGCGTCGGGGAACGCCGTAAGGTTACGGTGGCAGACGTTCTCTTTGGTGGTAAGCTACTTTTTAGGGTTCCGTAGCCGAATGGCAAAAAACGGAACCCTTATAGATTCGTCATGTCTGTCTGTATGTCTGTCCGTCCGTATGTCAAGGCCATTTTATTCCGAAACTATATAGACTACAGAATTGAAACTTAGTAGGTAGATGTATTCTGAGTAGCGCTTTCCGATAGTGTGTGTCCCCCCCCCCCCCCCCTCTAACGTTTAAAGTAATGGAGTGAAAATTCTAGAAAAAATATGTTCTGTAGATCTCAATAAAAACTTTCAACGAAAATTGGTTTGAACGAGATACAGTCAGCAGTTTTTGAGTTGCGTCCTTGTCCGACTTGCACTTGGCCAGTTTTGGTAGATTTAATGATCCCACTACCTCTGTACGAAAACCCATAATTCATGAATGCACATAAAACTTTCATTGGTAGATATATAGCTAGGATTAGTACCAACGACCGTCGGGTCAGAATCAGGGTAACTATCCTTTACGCCAAAGAGCTGTCCAATATTACTACGTAAGTATTATAAAATAAAGTCCATCACTGCGTCTGTCTGTCTGTTCGCAATAATCTCAATAGCTACTGAACGAATTATCATGCGGTTTTCACCAATAGCCAGAGTATTTATGAGGAAGGTTTATGTGCATAATTCGTTAAGTTTGGTGTAAATTGGTTGAAATATGACGATGATTGTTAAATATGTTAATATTTCATATTCGATGCAACAAACTGATGCAAATTTTGTAGGCATATATATGTTCTACCCGTGCGAAGCCGGGGCGGGCTGCTAGTAACATTTATATTTTTCTAGATCTAGCGATTTATGTAGCATGAATTTTCCAAATTGAAATTAAATAGAAGTTCCGAAGATAAATAAATAGATAAACGAATAGAAATAATATCGTTTAAAAACTAAAAAAGAACCGACTTCAATGCCGCGCTATTCATTTTCAGTACCAATTTTGAGGTGTTTATCTCAATATCTCTGGAGATACTTATCAGACCTCGATAAAATTACCATGGTACCACACTTGGGATATCTCCTTTCCAACAAAAAAAATAATAATCAAAATCACTTCATAAACGACGAAATTATCCGCGAACAAACATAAAAAAATATATATATATACGGTCGAATTGAGAAACGTCCTCCTTTTTTTGAAGTCGGTTAATAAATAGTGAGCCTACTTAACAAAACTAAATACATAAAGCTACACATTTTCAGTTTAAATAAGTTAACGAATAAATATAACAATCAGACATCAAACCTGCAATCGAACAAGAAGAAAACTTTTCAAAAAGGCTTCATTCCCCATTTTCTGAGAATTGATAAATGTTCCCAACTCCAATGTTTGGAACTTTCGGAGTTCTCTCGGAATTAAGCTTTACTTTAATTAAGAAATAATTTTGGGGACACGGCAACATCTGCCTCAGACCGTATTATATGAACCAGTGTTTAATAAAACTTGTTATTTAATAAATTCTTAGCCGGCTTTAATGAGAAATTAACTCAGTGGAGCCATGTTTAATTTATTAAATAAACTAGCTTTGGTAGTTTACTAAAGTTTCTCGCTAACATAAATGTTAATTGAAATAAAATTCGTCAAGTGGGACTCGACTAGCTTATTCAGAGATCTTTCTAATGACGTCAGCTAATAGGCCCCGTATTCATAAACAAAACTATGTGAGGTCTCACATACATTTTGAAACGAGTTCCAAAAAAAAGGATGTTACTCAATCCGACCGTATATATATTTTTTTATGTTTATTCGCAAATAACTTCGTCGTTTATGAACAGATTTTGATGATTCTTATTGTGTTGGAAAGGAAATATTCCAAGGGTAGTACTATAGTAATTTCATCTAGATCTGATTGGTATCTCCAGAGATATGGAGATAAACATCTCAAAGTTGGTACTGAAAATTAATAGAGCGGCATTTGAAGTAGGTTATTTTAGTTTTTTTTAACAATCTTATTATATTATATACTAGCAGCGCCCCGCAGCTTTGCCCGCGTTTAATCCCAGTAATAAACCTTCCTCTTGAATCACTCTATGGCTGCAAACTGCATTAAAGTCCGTTGCATAGTTTAACAGATTTAAACGTACGTTTTATACTTTGTAAAGATAAAGATAGACTAGCGTTTGACCACAATCTCACCTGTTGCTAGTGTCAGTTCCACCTCTATGTGTTCGTTGAAATTACCATGAATACTGCAAGAAAACTATTGATAGTATTAATTAAGAATACGTGAAATATAGTAACTCCTTAACAATTATATACGTAATACAACACAATATCTTTATGATGATTATCACGGATTTAGATAGTGCTTATCATAGATTTGTCAGTACATTTGTACTTAAAATTATCAAATTACAGCACGATTAGGTACACGTTTTATACCCCTAATATACACAGCCATGGATATAAAAAGGGAGATGCGGTGCTCACTCTTATGCTACGTAAACATACTGGAACTAACTAAAAAACACTACCTGAAAACACGAATGTCTAATGTCAAGTTTGATGTGCATGAAGAACAGAGGAAGGTATTGTAAATTGTTAAACACAATCTAAAATTTCATCGTACTTAATCCTAATTAGCATTTTAATTGGCAGAGCACCTGGACATTTTATCCAGGAGGTTGCGAGTTTAAGTCCCGTCGTTACGATGTAATTTTGGATTGTGTTTAACAATTTACAAAAATATAAAGTGTGTTCACTTCAAAGAAACATAATATAGAGGAAGGTGTTTTTGCTAATTATTTCAACGGAACTGTGATCATTGCACATGTTATTCTGTACGGGCTACACTAATGCCAGTTCGATTGTGACTAAGGCAATTATTATCCTTTGTATGACTAAGGTGAAATTAGGTTCGCGAACCTAATTTATACGCCCCACGTTGAGGAGCGGGGTTATCTTATCTCCCTTTTTATATATGTATCGATGTACACAGGTCCTTAATTTTATTTTATTACTAGCAGTGCCCCGCGGTTTTACCCGCGTAGACATCGTTCCCGTGGGAATATCGGGATAAAAAGTACTCTGTGTTATTCCAAGGTGTAGGGTATCTACATACCAATTTTTAGCTCAATCGGTTGAGTAGTTTTAGCGTGAAGAAGTAACAAACACACACAACCTTTCGCCTTTATAATATTAGTATGATTGTCATATTAATGGAATAAATAATAAGCAATAAAGATAATATTCGTACATGGAGATCTAGTACGTGAATTTAAGTGACTTTTGAAATTAAGTGACGATTTAACGACATATCAAAGTCTAAAGACGAAATTTTATAGCTGGCTGGCGGAATAACGAAGCGGTCAAACTACAAGACTAAAGGTACGGACACACCGCGGCGTCCTGCCTGCGCGATCTAGGCGGCGATCAGATAGCGCAGTAGTATTTGTACCGACTGGTTCACACCAAACGCGATCTGAAAACAATTGAAAAGTACTGAGATCGCGCCCGCAGTTCACAAGACGACGCGGTGTGGCCGTACCTTAAGACTACGACTGCGAGACCGACTCGCTCTTTGCCAGTTTATGTAAAATAATAAAGTGACAATGGCAGAATGTAACAATAACATTACTTGTATCTCGACCTAGGTTCCAAGCATAACCTATTATCTACTCTCCCTCTGTGTGTGTTTAGGCACATAGAATAGTAGATTATACAACAAGTGAATAAAAAGGCAATTTAATTCGAGGGACTAAGTTGGATCCCAAGAGCAGCGAAGGATTCTAGATTAGAATCCTAAGCGGAGCGAGGGATACAAGGACCGAGATTATTTTTTTTATTCATGAGTCGTGTAATCTTCTTTTTACCATTGACTGCGAGAAAATAAATAGCAGTACCTACCTACTTATAGTACCCATTTATATTTATCATATGTTATTATTAATGTGTAATAAATGTGGACTATTAACCATTTAGTGTTGGTGAATGTGTAGGGAAACAGCATAATCTTGAAAAACATGCTATTTGCGTTCTCACCAAAATTGCACTGAAAATCTTCAGTAAAGTTCACATCTTTACTACTACGACTTGGACTAGACTGTGACTTAAACTTGATCAGAAATCTGATTGACTCAAATTTATGATTCAATTTTCAAAATCTTGAATAATTTTTATACTTTATTCCGGCTGAATACACTAATCGTGTCGATCAAAATTGGCGGGATTTTTATTTTTATTTAATTGTATAGCGTCTATAGATACCTCCATTTAGCCAGCTAGTAGACACTTTCAGCAAATTTTATTTATTTTTTGTACATAATTCATATTTTGTGCTTGTTCCAAATTCAAAATGTTTTTATTCACCGAGTGAGTAAAAGAGCGTTTTATTCACTGCTGTCGATGAATAAAGTGCTCTTTTTTGAGTGGCAATGGTAAAAAATATCATATTTTATTCTGTGCCTAAACTCACTAGTGCGGTTGCGTTATTAGGTACTAAGTTTGCAGTACTTACCTAGATTTAGGCACTATGACAAGGTTATTTAGGTTAAACCTTCCGCTCCGTCAAGCTCGACGCGGCGACGTTAATTCAGCTCGCGAACCGAGAATAGACCCCGAGTTTGCTGTCCACTTCGAGATACGCTATTATAGCTTATAATATTTATAGCTGTAATGTAAACTATTATCAAATTTTTTTCAGTCATATCCGATAATAGGTCAATGTAAGAAGTGACAATAAAATATTTTTATTCTTCTTATTCTTAATATACTTGTAGGTATCTTCCTAGCACACCACTGAGCTCGATCTTTCTCGCTGGCCGGTTGCTAGCATTGAAAAATTTGAACAGCCCACTGCCACAGAGCAGGTTGCTTATTTGATGTAGCTATGTCAATAATTTTACTCCTTTAAATTGTGATACTAATTACTTGGTCAAATATAATTTTTAATCGACTTCAGAAAGGAGAAGGTTCTCAATTTGGATGTTTATATAATTTGTTTTATCTGTGTTTGAGCACAACTCCGTTATTTATACACGGATTAACATACATTATTTGCTCGAAAACTCATCATCATCAGCCGGTATCAGTCCACTGCTGAACGTAGGCCTCTCCAAAGATGCGCCACTGAACCGGATCTTCGGCTCTTCTTGTAACGTTCCGGTGAAGCTGCTGCCCGTCTCCGGCCTTTAGTATTTATCTACGCCATAACTTTGAAATGGTTCTACCGCCATTTGTCGGTCGCCGTTTTTTAAACTATCTTAATTTTTTACTTTGCATTGCGAAATCTCTTAGCTGTTGTCAACAAATGCTAACAAGCTTTACCTTTTTAATATTAAATCTTCCTCTGGTTCTTTGCCTTTATTGATTCGTGAATAATCTAATATTTCCATTTGGATGCTCCTGCTCCGGCCATTTTGTGCTAATCCACTCGTTCAGGGATTGTTTCTGATTAATCTTCCTAAACCAACCTTATTGTTCTTAAAATAAGGTCTATTTTCCGTATAAAATAAACCTTTAAACATTGTTGGTTCGCGTTTATAAGTCAAAGAGGTGAGCATTCGATTCGAAACTGAACTGTTACATTTGTAACGGGTTAGTGAATTGGTACTTAGTGATAAAAATTATGCTCTTAGCATATATTACATACATCTTCATTCAAATAGGTTAGATAGAGCTAGATATCATCATAATTATCATGATCATCATCAGCCTATACTTGTCCACTGCTGGACATAGGCCTCTCCAACTGCACGCCACTGAGCACGATCCTCGGCTACTCTCATCCAGCTCTTGCTAGCCACCTTGCGAATATCATCGCTCTACCTTGTCTGAAGGCGTCCTACGCTACGTTTGCCGATTCGCGGTCTCCACTCAAGTACTCGTTTAACTCAGCGGTTGTCGGTTCTACGACTAATGTGGCCGGCCAATTGCCACTTCAGCTTACTAATTCGATGGGCTATATCGATGACTTTAGTTCTCTAGACTTTAGTTTCTAGAGTTAGATATAACTGAGCCATCTAAAGAACCGATTTCTGTCCGATAATAAAATATTACATACCTACATACAATAAATTATCGTCTGCCATTTTAAAGTTTAATTACAGTAAATAATTGTATATATGTGCCTTTTTTAAAATGTATGACAGTTAAGGCTGTTTTTTCAAAGAAACTGCAAATTTAGGGTAAAAGTTGACGGAGCCTAGGGTAAAGTGAAAAGTAGACCTGACAACACTGTACACAAGACAAATCTCTTTGCGTTCACATGGGAGAGACTGCAAAAGTAGACACTCGGTGTTTACACTGAGTGTAAGTTGTGTGATAATGTCCTATACGTCGCAGTGTAATCTTAGCTTTAGAAACTGAATACATAATAACTACGTTTGAGAAGAAACAAATATTACATTATTATAATGTCTGAAAAACTTACTTAAAATCCCAAATCGTACTAGATATCGTTATATTTAGCTCACCTTTAACGAAGTAGGGGGAACCAGTTTCACTTTTTTTGTCTCATCGGGTAACTTTTTATGTTCACTGTCCTGCTCATTTGTGTTTGTGTCTGGTGTTGATAAAACGCTTTGTTTGCTCGAATTGTTTCACCAAGTTTAATTGTGAATTTATTAAATAATAATAATTTACTTTGATATATTCTTGTTTGTTGAGCAAAGCCAAGTAAGTAAGGTAGCTAAGTAGTTTACATAATCCTTGGTAGAGTATTTAAAATAATTTCCCGTTTTTATCTTTGGATATTTTTTGTTAATTATACCTTCCTATTTATCTTACTTCCTACTAATAGTTAACACCAATATTATAAATGTGAAGTCACTTTGTATATTTATTTGTTTGTTTGGGACTTCTACACGGTAAAACGGCTGCACCTATTTAACTGAAATTTTGCACAGGGACAGTCAGGTATGTACGTATGTATTATGCCTTATTGTACTTTTTAACGCGGGCGAAGCCGTGGTTGCAGCTAGTAGTAATATTTTGAAAGTTTGTGTGGATGTTAGTTACTTCTTCACGCTAAAACTACTGAACCGATTGAGCTGGAATTTGGTACGTAGATAGCCTAGATCCTGGTATAACACATAGTACTTTTTATCCCGATATTCCCACGGGAACGATATTCCCACGGGAACGATATCTACACGGGTAAAACTGTGGGGCACAGCTAGCAAATCATAATTTTTAATGTTACTACAATCATATATGGTGTCCAACTATTTCTCATGCAGTAGCCCGTCGACGTCTTGCACTTAAAAATCTCAGGAAAAATCCGATTCCTGCTAATTTAGACATATTAAAAGAAAAAATCACTGACGCACAGAAACTTATTAGACAGGCTAAAAAAAAAAAAGTAGGAGCCAAGTTTTGCAATTATCTTTACACTTTTTTAAAAGCCAGATGTTTAAAAATTTTTGAAGATAATGGCGATAATTATTTGTCGAGATGGACTAGTAAGGGCTTAGCTCAAGGTGATCCCATTTCTCCTCTTTTGTTCAACATAGTCACTCATAGGTTGTGAATCCAGTGTGTAAATCCATCAGTGATAGAGTTTTCTATTTACAATATGCAGATGATTTTGTTTTTTATGTCCGAGGTAAAGATATACATAGTAGTGCTTGTGAAATTCAAGAAACTGTTGTTTCTATAGCTTCTCTGTTAAATAATATTGGTCTAGATATATCCCTTAGCAAAACGCAAACTTGTTTGTTTAGTAGAGAAAGGAGGAATAACCGCGTCACATTATTTATCTATTGAAGGTAATACAATTCCTTATGTGGAATGTGTCAAATACTTGGGAGTGTGGTTGGACAGATCTCTGTTGTGGAATAGGCATATTAATGAAACGCAAGATAAAGTATCTAAGTGTATAAATTTACTTAAAATCTTAGCTGGTGCATCATGGGGTATTCATCCAAAACATGTACGCAGATTATATATTTCATTAATTAGAAGCAAAATTGATTATGCTAGTTTTATTTATAGTAATGCTTCCAAAACACATTTAATAAAATTAGACCGTGTTCAAAATAAGGCTTTACGAGTAATCGGAGGCTTTATTAAAACGACACCTATCCATGTCATGGAATATGACTTATTTCTGCCACCTCTTTATTTAAGGAGGAAGTATATGGCTTTAAAATTCTGTATTAAATCTCAGTCGTGGTCATCTAATCCTACAATAAAAATTTTAAATAAACTTCATAGTCAAAGCGAGACATTATACTTCCGCAGAAAAACCAAGCCGCTATTATCTACTGTCTATAACGATATACTTAATGAAAAAGTCAATAGCAGCTATCCCCTATGTTTACATTAGATACTTGGGTCTCCAATATTAATACAGATTTGATTCAAACCAACATTAAAACTATTAACCAACCGAAGCATAAGTATGATAATGTTGTTTTAAAGTTGAATACCTTACACATCCTTTCGATAAAATACAACGGTTGGAATAAAATTTACACAGATGGGTCGCAAACCTCCTCAGGACGTGGTGCGGCTTTTTATGATCCCAGTCAAAACGTGAAAGAATCATATAAAATTGTAAATAACTCTGAATTTTCTATAATGTTTGTAGAGCTTTTTGCTATATCTGAGGCCCTTTCATATATTATAAACAATAACATTAAAAATGTAGTAATATTGTCAGATAGCAAAAGTGCGCTACAACACATAACTAGCTGCACCTTTGGAAACAAAGGTTCAGCAATAGCATACACGATTTTATCGAAAATACTTGTGCTGCTCTCTAGGAAAGTTTCTTTAAAAATTCAATGGGTGCCTTACATGGGTTGGTATGGTTGGTATGGTTGGTTGGTATGGTATGGTAGGGTTGCATGGAAACGAGGAGGCTGACAATTTAGCTAGAGATGCCATATCAAATGGTATAGAAGTATTTTTAACACTGGAATAATCTGAAGTCTTCATTAAGCACAAGTGAACGATTACTTCGGCTTGGAAGGAGTATTTTAATATGGCATCTCTAAGCAAAGGCATATGGTATCGTACCATACAGTGTGAGCCTCCTTGTGTTCCATGGTGGACAAATATTAGACTTCATCGAAAATTTATTGTTATCGCCCACAGGTTGCGATCCGGACATGTACCTTTAAACAAATTCAAACATCTTATGAGAAAGCTGAGCAGTCCGGATTGCAATCTATGCGGCAAAGTTGATGATATCTTTCATTTCTTGATGGAATGCTCATGTACCCAAAACCTAAGAAACGATATTTTCGAGAAATTTGAAATCAACCACCTTGATGTGGGCAAATTTCAGAGCATTCTATCTGATCCATCGTTAGACGCGGCTAGAATGCTCTCTGTGTGTACACAGGGTGGTTGAAGAGCGTTCGTCGTAACAAATTTTTACTTTGTAAGCTATTACGGGGCTGCCATAGCTATATCTAGCCAAAAGCCCCTAAATAAAAGTTGAATAAAAAAAAACATTATATTATAGTACTAGCTGATCCCGCGACTTCGTCCGCGTGGAATAGCGCTTTGGGTAGCATTTTTAATTATTTCGGCTAATTATTTTACAAATAAGACACAAACGTATAAATACTTTATCGTCGTCTGTCTGCCCTTTGGATAAGCTCACTTAGGTATTTCTTTCACATTTTGTATTGACTCCGTAAATTGTACAACAGGATAGCTCTAATATTTTGTCTCTTGTCGCAACCTTATAAAACATTTACATAAACCTTACATATTTCCATACGAACTTTCATCCCCTATTCCCTTTTGTTGTTTTACACCCTTGAAGGTAAAACTTTTACAAACTTTGAATGTCATATTTATTTATATCGAATCAACAGCCTAAATAATAAGTTTCAAGCTTCTAGCTTTCAAAATGACGATACTTCCATACAACTTCTCATCACCCCTTTCAACCCTTTACAACCCTTGTTTCGCATTAAAAAGTAGCCTTTATCCTTTCTCAGGCTCTAGACTATCTGTGTACCAAATTTCATTTAAATCTGTTCAGTAGAACATGCACATAAACCTTACATATTTACATACAAACTTTCATCCCCTATTCCCTTTTGTTGTTTTACACCCTTGAAGGTAAAACTTTTACAAACTTTGAATATCATATTTATTTATATCGAATCAACAGCCTAAATAATAAGATTCAAGCTTCTAGCTTTCAAAACGACGATACTTCTATACAACTTTTCATCCCCCCTTTCAACCCTTTACAACCCCTTTTTCGCATTAAAAAGTAGCCTTTATCCTTTCTCAGGCTCTAGACTATCTGTGTACCAAATTTCATTTAAATCGGTTCAGTAGTTTAGGCGTGAAAGCGAGACAGACAGACAGAGTTACTTTCGCATTTATAATATTAGTAAGGAAGTAAGGATTAATGTTACAGTTTGCTACCTATTTATCTTTTTAACCGACTTCAAAAAAAGGAGGAGGTTTCTCAATTCGACCGTATATTTTTTTTTTTTTTTTTTTTTTTTATGTTTGTTCGCGGATAACTTCGTCGTTTATGAACCGATTTCGATTATTCTTTTTTTGTTCGAAAGGAGATATCCCAAGTGTGGTCCCATGGTAATTTTATCGAGGTATGATAAGTATCTCCAGAGATATTGAGATAAACATCTCAAAATTGGTACTGAAAATGAATATTTTTTTTATGTTTGTTCGCGGATAACTTCGTCGTTTATGAACCGATTTCGATTATTCTTTTTTTGTTCGAAAGGAGATATCCCAAGTGTGGTACCATGGTAATTTTATCGAGGTATGATAAGTATCTCCAGAGATATTGAGATAAACATCTCAAAATTGGTACTGAAAATGAATAGCGCGGCATTGAAGTCGGTTGTTTTTTAGTTTTTAAACGATATTATTAATTATAAATTCATAAGTCAGTTTCTATATTTGTTTGTAGCTTTGTTGCCTTTTCACGGTCAAACAGCTAAACCGATTTGGCTTTAATTTGCACTAGAACACCAATGGGTAAATGATATACTTTGTGATGCGGGCAAAGCTGTGGAATGCAGCTAGTCAAAATATACAAGGCTTGTTTGTTATTGCATTTATTGGCCACAGAACTTAAACTACGCAAAATGCCTTGTGCTGTAGGTTCTGTATTACTTTCAAGGTTCGCTGTATCGCAGACTTGTTATGTCCATCTATACTTCTATACTTATACTAATATTATAAAGAGAGAACATTTGTATTTTCGTATTTTTGTATTTTTGTATGTTTGTAATGATTTGGCTCAAAAACTACTGAACCGATTTAAAACATTATTTCACTAATACATAGAATGGACTTTCGGAATGAAAATAGGCTATATATTATCCCGTTTAAATCAAAGGTACATTCGTGGAGACCTAATTTGCAACCTAAGTCGGGAAAAAACCGGTCAAAAAAACACGTTTCTTACGAACGCTGCTTAATTGAAAATAGATAGAAGAATATTTTCTATGCAAGAGTTGTACAACTTAATAAGACCTACAAAAAAGTCCGCGACAGCATATGTATATCTCTTTAGGTTGACTCACAGTAACCATTTTAATCTTAAAATTTTTGTTAAAAAATATTATATAACTTCCAAGGCTATTTTCAAGTATATGGTATTAATCCTTATCCAAATAATTACGTTAATTAGCTTGGCCACATATTATAAATTAAAATTGTCCGTTACAGTATATAATTTAAATGAAAACTCTAGAAGATATCACGAATTTCACATACACGCATAGCAAAATTAATAAAATATTTGCAGTGAAACCACAGATTAGGTCATAGTTACTATGAAAATATTATTAAAAGCTTAGCTATGCTGTAGATCCCCACCGATCACAATCAATTTGAAGTCAATATAGTAAAGTAAGTTAAACCACCCCGACTGATCTATGTATAATCTTTTCATTAAAAGCGTTCCCATGACTCTAAAAACGACATTTAAAATCTGAGCTGTAAGTTGGCGAGGATTTGAGTATTTTGTAGAGTCTAGGAGATGTCCCAGCATCAGGTCAATGCTTCCATGTTCTTACAATATCGTTCAAGAAGAACAATTTTGAATTGATCAGACCTATGAAAGTTGATTTCATAGCGCAATTAACTAGAAAAAAGCTCATTGTTTTATAACGATTAAACGAATTTTTATGAATCAAAGCTAAGAAAACTCTCGATGAAGACATCTATCAAACAAAAAAAAATATCAATAATAAAATCAAAATCGGTTCATCCGGTTGGGTGCTAAGAAGCTACAGACAGACACAGATACACACGTTAAACGTATAATACCCCTTCTTTGATCCCATGATTTGATTGATTTTGATTCAATGATCCCACCACCTCTGTACGAAAATCCATGATTCATGAATGCACATAAAACTTTCATTTATAGGTATATAGCTAGGATTAGAACCAACGACCGTCGGGTCAGAATCAGGATAACTATCCTTTACGCCAAAGGACCGTCCAATATCACTACGTAAGTATTATAAAACAAAGTCCATCACTGCGTCTGTCTGTCTGTTCGCAATAATCTCAATAGCTACTGAACGGATTACCATGCGGTTTTCATCAATAGCCAGAGTTTTTATGAGGAAGGTTTAGGTGCATAATTCGTTAAGGCTTTGTGTAAATTGGTTGAAATATGAAGATGATTGTTAAATATGTTCATATTTTAAATTCGATGCAACAAACTGATGCGAATTTTGTAGGCATATATGTTCTACCCGTGCGAAGCCGGGGCGGGCTGCTAGTTACCTATAATATAAGTAGCTTAACATAACTCTGTCATTCTTGTAATAGTGGGCAATAAAGAAATTTTCTATTCTATTCTATACACTGATACAAAAATACACACGTCAAACTTATACCATCCCTTCTTCACTATCAATTTCTATTATTCTATAATTTTTACTCTGTAAACATTTTTTCTATTGAATCAAATACAAATTAATTAATTGTACATTGTAATACTATGTCATATTTATTTATAGTGTCAAAGTTTCCGCAGCCCATAACTATACTTGATATATGTCTGTAGCCTCTCCAGGCAAACCATTGCACACCATTTTCATGGTAGATTGTATGAAACAATTTTGTAACCTCACCATCTGTACCGACTACAATTCAGCAATAAATAATTTATGATTTATGATGATTTGATTCATGAAAATTCGTTCAATCGTTATAAAATTATGAGCTTTTTTCTAGTTAATTGCGCTATGAAATCAACTTTCATAGGTCTGATCAATTCGAAAATCTTCTTCTTCAACGATATTGTAAGAACATGGAAGCCTCCTGGACTCTACAGAATACTCAAATCCTCACCAACTTACAGCTCAGATTTTAAATGTCGTGTTTAGAGTCATCGGAAAAAGCTATTATACATAGATCAGTCGGGGTGGTTTAAAATATTATATTATATTATTATATATATAGATGAATATTATTTTATACAATAAATCATATTATTATACTATATTGACTTCAAATTGATTGTGATCGGTGGGGATCTACAGCATAGCTAAGCTTATAATAATATTTTCGAAGTAACTATGACCTAATCTGTGGTTTCACTGAAAATATTTTATTAATTTTGCGATGCGTGTTTGTGAAATTCGTGATATCTTCTAGAGTTTTCATTTGAATTATATACTGTAAGCGACAATTTTAATCTATAATATGTGGCCAAGCTAATTAACGTAATTATTTGGATAAGGATTAATACTATATACTTGAAAATAGCCTTGGAAGTTGTGTAATATTTTTTAACAAAAATTTTAAGATTAAAACGGTTACTGTGAGTCAACCTTAAGAGATAGACATATGCTGTCGCGGACTTTTTTGTAGGTCTTATTAAGTTGTACAACTCTTGCATAGAAAATATTCTTCTATCTATTTTCAATTAAGCAGCGTTCGTAAGAAACGTGTTTTTTCGTCCGTTTATTTGCCGACTTAGGTTGCAAATTAGGTCTCCACGAATGTACCTTTGATTTAAACGGGATAATATATAACCTATTTTAATTCCGAAAGTCCATTCTATGTATTAGTGAAAGAATTTTTTAAATCGGTTCAGTAGTTTTTGAGCCAAATCATTACACACAAAAATACAAATGTTCTCTCTTTATAATATTAGTATAGATATAATGAGCGGTCTTATCGCTCTTGAAGCGATCTCTGTCAGACAACCTTTGTATGGACAGAATTGTTAAAAGAAGTTGCCGATGGTACAATGCGTAACATAAATACAGTGCAAATAAATAAATATAACAATCAAATATTGATGTGATCATCATAATATTTATATATATGTATATATACATACATCTACATAACAATGTAAAAAATACTTATACATACACAAATATCCATATTCCAGTGTATGTGTGTGTCTGTCAGTGGCATCGTAGCGCCTAAAGGAATAAACCGATTTTGATTTAGATTCCACGTCTATTCTAAAGTTATATTGAAATAATAGCACACCTTCCATTTTATAAGAGTAATTGAATCAAAGGAAGCCAGCCTGAAAACAGCAATTAACTCAAAGATAGGTGTCGTCCCACAGCGCCTTAATGACGAGGTAATGATCACTGGAAGACGACGAGCAATTAAGGACGGTGTCTATTAGACTCAGAATGGCTTGAGTTAATTGTCTAAGGTGACAAGTTGGGCCAACTCGGGCCAAGCATTTTTCGCACCCAACATTTTAAAGCTTTTAGCTGTGTGCAAAAAAATACAGTAAAGCGAATTTGAAGGCAAACTGATACCTACCGATAAAACCTGAGAAGATACACGGTGCTGGGTTTCAAAAGTTCCAAACGAAAATCACCAATTGAAGGGTTTGTAGGCAATTTTAAGGACCCCATATTATGAGCCGCAACAGTTTGAAGTGTTCGAGAAAAAGGGATGTTTCTGGCTTTGTAGAAGGGCCATGATTACTAGAAGGCGACGAGCAATTGGGCCAACTTGAGCCAAGCATTTTCGTACCCGACAAAAAAGTTAATAGTAGATTGTATAAAAAGGGTGCAATATAGTACATTTATACGAGGTCGCTATTTTGAATCCAGAGCGAAGCGAAGGATTCTACAGTAGAATCCCGAGCGTAGCGAGGAATTCTAAAGTAGAATCCTGCAAGGAATTTAAAGTACGTCGGCCGAGAGAAAATAATATTGCAGCCGAGTTTTACACTCTGCTTTTCATCCCCCTCTTTGAGAAATGGAAATAAAAGGCTCAAATTAAGTTCAACACTATATTAACTAAAAAAGAGACTAACACAACTAAACGAAACACATATGACACATATACACACAGCACATACACAAGCACTTTTGATTTCTTTGGTTTATGTCCTTCTGAAGATATGCTACCAATTTTGTATAGGTCCTGATTTAAATATTATTATTAGTATTGACTGTCGATATCAGCATCGAGTAAATACTCCAAAAAGGTTGCCTGAATTTGGCCAGTTCTTGATAATTAGCTAGAAATACAGTTTCTGAAAATGAATTCGCTTTTTTGCACTTTTCAATTCGATGCATTTTGTATAGGCTTTTAAATATTTTTTCGCAGTACTTTGTTGATAACAAAGAGAAAAAAAGAAAAAAAAATATTTATAACATTTGTTGCGTCGTTTTGTATTCTTTCGGGCGTTAAATAAATACTTTCGTTATCAGAACTCATTTTATTTATGAATTAATAGTTTATTTAGCAATGCAACTAAAAATTAATGCGAGGAGGACTTCGTTTTGATTCGCGCGCTTATTGTATTCTTCTTCATTAGAGATTATTTTTTTAAATTCACTAGACTATAAACGACAGTTCGCGCGCTTCTTTTTCTTTCATCCTGGCTACCACACTATCAGTGTATTGTGCCACGCGTTTTAAACTTTTTTTCTGTATTATTTATATTATATATATATTAATATATTTTATTATATTATATTATATTATATTATATTATATTATATTATATTATATTATATTATATTATATTATATTATATTATATTATATTATATTATATTATATTATATTATATTATATTATATTATATTATATTATATTATATTATATTATATTATATTATATTATATTATATTATATTATATTATATTATATTATATTATATTATATTATATTATATTATATTATATTATATTATATTATATTATATTATATTATATTATATTATATTATATTATATTATATTATATTATATTATATTATATTATATTATATTATATTATATTATATTATATTATATTATATTATATTATATTATATTATATTATATTATATTATATTATATTATATTATATTATATTATATTATATTATATTATATTATATTATATTATATTATATTATATTATATTATATTATATTATATTATATTATATTATATTATATTATATTATATTATATTATATTATATTATATTATATTATATTATATTATATTATATTATATTATATTATATTATATTATATTATATTATATTATATTATATTATATTATATTATATTATATTATATTATATTATATTATATTATATATTGGTTTATAACATTAAATGTTTAGCTTCACGAGCTTTTTCTATTTATCAAGCGTGGCGCGCTATCTAGTTGATAGGACAATAACATTTCCCGTACAATATTATTATTGAACCTCCTTAGACATGGCACTATAAAATAACAGTCATAAGCCAAAAATTAAAAAATTACTTTCCCGCCCTAGGGCAGAAATGACCTATTTTGCGCGCACTTATCGAGGAACAAACCATCACTTTTCGAATAGATGGGATAAAAAAGTTTTTTGCTGTACGCAAAAAGATACGATAAGCGAAACTGATAACTACCGATACAAGCCGAGAAGACACGGTTCTGGGTTTTATATGCTCCAAACGAAAATCACCTATTAGGGGTTCATGGGCAATTTTAAGGACCCCATAATATGTGCTGCGAAGATGTTTTTGAGTAAATGGCATGTTTCTGGTTTTGTAGCAGGTCTAGGATTAAACCGAATTATTATGATTCCTGAGACTTGAAGACAAAGTATTTGAGAAATAGATTGGAATATAGATGTAGGATTTCAAGCGTAATTGGAGTTCTCTAGAACATTGGTTTATTGAAATTAATCTCGTTAAAGACTGCAGAGAGATCTACCCTAGTGCAACTATATTGACTAGTCTGCCAGTTGCTAATAAATATTGACTTGTGTCGGCACAAACATGAAATTGTACTATGTGACTAACTAGTACACATAGTTTCATCAATAAAATCAACCAACCTTGAGCCGTATTTGTGTCGAACGCCACAGAACAGTAAACTAAATGCATAATATATTTTGAAGCAATAAACAGTCAATTCCCAGCATCGTGGCTCAGTCAACATTGGCCCAACATGCACCAACATTACACCTGGCGGCACTTCAAACAATTCCCGCCTTTGCCGCTCAGTCGCTTTGATCACGTCTCCGATCAATTCTACTTTAGCACGTAATTAAAATTGAGTAAGTGATGCCGAGTGTTTCTTTGTGAAGTTGGGGACAAATTAAATGGAATCATGAATATGTTTATGAAGTTACAATATCGTGGTTAGAGTAGACGTCACGTCGCGCGTCGCGTCGCTAGTGTGGGATGGGATGCCATATATAGATTTCAATCCAGTTCTGAGCCAGCACATATTAAAAAACTTATGGAGATTTTTTTGTCCCCTTAAGTGAACAAACAGGAAAAAAAGTTCTCGCTGTCCCCTGACCGGACAAAAAAAGTTCATGCTATTTTGATTTTAAAATTATCGTGAATTTGTAACATTATTATTGTTATATACCGGCTATAATTCACGTTCCTTTAGTCGAATTTTCTCGACCTAGGTTTCGAGCGAGTCAGTCGCTCTTCCTCGGGAGTGAGGTCACGCGGTGAGATCGCGATGTTCACATTGACTCGCTCGAAACCTAGGTCGAGAAAATTCGACTAAAGGTACGTAAATTACAGCCGGTATATAACAATAATAAAAGTTCATGCTGTCATCTTACTCGTAGCAAGAGGACAGACCGGACAAAGAAGTTCACGCTGTTATCACACCGTAAGAATGAAAAGAACATTTACTTTGTGATAAAAACTAATTATATGGTTACGTAACGAATATCACTATACTAAGACTAGAAAGGTTAAAAAAATTGTTTGTTTGTATATTTGTTTGTGATAGATAAACTAAAAAACTACTGGACCAATTTTTAACATTCTTTTGCCTTCCAAAAGCTTCATTATCAGCGAGTAACATGGGTCATATTTTGCTAGTGAAGCCACGAGGATTTGCTGGTCTATAATATGGATATACTTTTTTTTATCGACATCACTAAAGGACGAAGATACAATCATTCTATTCATGTAATTGTAATTATTATATCGGTTAACCAATTCAAATAGGCAATATTATATGATATACTACTAGACAAATTATACAGGATTGGAGTGCGCGGATTAGCACATAAGTGGCTGACATCATACCTGGTAAATAGACAACAATAGGTATGTAGAATCAGAACATTTTGACCACAAAAAGGGAATAATAAACGCAATACGATCGGCACCTATCGCTATTGTGCGGTATCACCAGTGTGCGGTGATCACTATGGGGTGTGTGCAGGTACCTTTGTATGGGAACCTCTGCACTACCCTTACTATAGCGTGTTCTCTCAGTTGGTGTGGGGGAAGAAATAACAAGATGTGGTTACATATGCACTACGTTTATTGTCAAGACATATGTCCTATATCGCGTCCGGGAAACCACTGCCGGTGGGCCAATAGGTATGCGTAACGCGGGCGACGTTACATGTTATGTCGCGTCAGCTCTACCTACTGTGCCCCCACAGCTATTAATCATTCTATTCCACAAGGAAGCGTCTTATGATGTATTCTTTTCCTAATTTACATAAATGACCTCCCGAAAACAATTGACGAACCCTGTGTTTTATTCACGGATGATACTTCCATCTTGACATCGTGCAAAAATTATCTTAACTTATATGAAAAACTAACTGACATTTTTAATAAAGTAACAAATTGGATGAATGAACATAATCATGACGTGAATTTAAAAAAATAAAAATTATGCAATATCGACCTCATCAAAGAAATCCTATTGACATATTTTTTTGTTATAAAAATAAACATAATATAGAAATAGTCGACTCATTTACACTGCTAGGCATTGGTATTGACACAAGTATCACTTGGAAATATCACATTTAAAAAAATCAAGACTATGTAGCTTTACATATGCATTACGTGAATTAAAGCAAGCAACAGTCTTAAAAACAGCCCTAACAGCATATTACGCATATATGTACGAGTATGCTTGGCTAACGTACGGCATAATATTATGTGGGAAATAATGTTGACGCGCAGGAACTCTTTATATATTAAAAATAAACTGGCCAAGTGCAAGTCGGACTCGCACTCGTAGGGTTCCGTACCACACTACAGTATTTTATAAGATCGAGCAAAAAATACCACTATCCTTTTTCGCCAGCAAAAAATAATAATTAATAAACATTTTATTTCTTATAACTCCATCTAACGTCTAACAAAGGTGTTACGGATCAACATTTTAATATAACGCCATCTATGGGACGTTTACTAACTAAGCGTACATAGATGGCGTGAAATGCCGAAAAAAACATTTTCCTTGTATGGGGACCCTCTATTATTTTTAACATTATTCTGTTTTTAGTAATTGTTGTTATAGCGGCAACAGAAATACATCATCTGTGAAAATTTTGATTTTCCAAATATCACGGTTCATGAGATACAGCCTGGTGACAGACAGACAGACAGACAGACAGACGGACAGCGGCCAACGGCAAGCCTCACTTTAAAGAAAAAAAAACATTAACACTCCCATCTATATATATATATGTATATATATATATTAATATTTTGTTTTACGAATTTGAACGAACGAATTTGCAAATTAGTTCGTAATTACACAAATTTTTTCAAAAGAAAAAAGATGGTCCTAGAGGAGACAAAACTCGATACAAATATAAAATATAACCTGATTCATCCCGGGTCAAAAATGAAAATACATAGTTCAGGCACTTAAGTAATGGCCGTGAAGATATATAATAAGCTACCGGAATGTCTTAAAAGTGCAGAAAATGATAATATTTTTGATACTCATCTAAAACAATTACTAATCGAAAAGGCATACTACACCCTAGACGAGTTCTAAAAAGACAAATTAACAGATAACCAAATAGCAAAGTAAAATAAAGATTGAAAAAAAAAACAGCCGGTAAAAATAAATAAATTATACAACAAATAAATAACTCATAATATATTATTATTAAAATTGATGTATGTAAATTTCTTTTATAAATATTAATCGAAGAAATCGGTCCGCTGGCTAAGTCCTGTTGCGATACCCTATCAGGGTCATATGTTGCCTTTTATACCTATACCTAACACCTGTATAATGCGATGTACATTATGAAGCAATAAATGATTGAGTATTGAGTTTATTTTTCATATTAAACAATATTTACAAATAGTACATATATATACAATTTAAAACTAAATTAAGATAACAACTATTTAAACTGATATAAATACGTAAAATGTTATAAATAAAAAACAGAACCTAGGTCGCAGCTGTCTGCCGGTAACGTTCCCAAAAAGCTGGCGACTTTACCTCGTTGAATTGCTAGGCTAATCCGTTGGCCGAGGTAAGCGCCAGTATTGAGTATATTTTGTTAAAATATGTCGGATATGCTTGTGTTTGACCACAATCTCGTCTTGTGGTAAGCGATGATGAGATTGAAGACGGTGAAGCATGAGCACCTTAAGCATGAGCCTTTTTATTATAATTTTCAGAGACATAACATATCTGTCCCAAAGTATATTCTTGTCGAATAATGTATCGAAACAATAAATTTCCTCGTTAACATATTCATTAAAACAGAAATTAACCGCGCTTTTATTTTACTCACTTTATACTCAAAAATGTAAAATTACATGGTAAAGACATAACAGACAAAATAATATTAAATTTCACTACGTTTGATAGTGATTTCCTAGATCTGTGATTTTTAAGACTGAATTTTAAAGTTTTGACTCACATTTTTTTACATCGTATAGGCTAGCGTTTGACCACTTCCCACCTGTTGGTAAGTGATGATGCGATCGAGGATGGTAGCACACTAGGCCTAGAGTGGGAACTGGCTCTCAATGACAGCTGCCGGAACGGAACACAGTAGATGTTTTGACGACAGATTTTTAAAATTAAATGTGTTAGCTGGCCAGGCAGATACTAGACTGTGTCCTACCACCGTGCAAGAGATTTCTTAACGATGTTTTACGTTCACCGGAGGGCCAGTCATCATATAATCATCATCAAATCACACATAAATATTTCGATATAAAAGTCTATTCTAAATTCTAATCTGGCGTAAAAGCCACCAATTCTCCCACTGTGCCGCTGGGCCCTCAAATACCGTCATTTTTTCTTTCTCAAACATTCATTTACATTCTCAAACAGGAAATCCATCCTCAAACATAATATGGAGTATTTTCTTAAAATGTTTAATTACCGTAGAGAAGGCTTCGCTTGGACGAGTTTTATGTAAATAATGTGACTTTATTCTAATTCGGAGCACATAATGGTAATCTCACAGACTATTAACCTTTTGATTTTGTTTTGAATACCTATCGTAGAATTAAACGTAGACTAAGAAATAGATTATTTTGTTTTGAAGACCTATCGTAGCAGGAAACGCGAACAAAGACATAGATTCTGTTGTTTTGAAAAACCCATCGTAGCAGGAAACGTAGACTAAGACATTGATTCTTTTGTTTTGAAACCTATCATAGCAGGAAACGCAGACTAAGACATAGATTATTTTTGTTTTATAGACCTATCATAGCAGGAAACGCAAACAAAGACAAAGATTATTTTGTTTTTTAACCCTATCATAGCAGTAAACGCAAACTAAGACAGATTCTTTTGTTCTGAGGACCTATCGTAGCAGTAAGCTCAGACAAAGATATATATTCTGTTGTTTTGAAGACCTATCGTAGCAGTAAATGCAGACAAAGATATAGATTCTGTTGTTTTGAAGACCTATCGTAGCAGAAAACGCAGACAAAGACATAGATTCTATTGTTTTGAAGACCTATCGTAGCAGTAAATGCAGACAAAGATATAGATTCTGTTGTTTTGAAGACCTATCGTAGCAGAAAACGCAGACAAAGACATAGATTCTATTGTTTTGAAGACCTATTGTAGCAGAAATCGAGAACCAAGACAGATTATTTTGTTTTAAAAAACCTATCGTAGCAGGAAACGCAGACTAAGATATAGATTATTTTATTTTGAAGTCCTATCGTAGCAGGAAACGCAGACAAAGACATAGATTCTGTTGTTTAGAAGACCTATTGTAGCAGAAATCGAGAACCGAGACAGATTATTTTGTTTTAAAAAACCTATCGTAGCAGGAAACGCAGACATAGACATAGATTATTTTGTTTTGAAGTCCTATCGTAGCAGGAAACGCAGACAAAGACATAGATTCTGTGGTTTAGAAGACCTATTATAGGAGAAATCGCGAACAAAGACATAGATTCTTTTGTTTTGAAAAATCTATCCGTAGCAGGAAACGCACACAAAGACAGATTCATGAACAAGTTAAATCACAGACTGGGACTGGCTAGCTCCAAAGCTAGCTTTTTCGACACCTTTAAATGATAAATATCATTTAAAAACTAAAAAATCGACTTCACATCCCGGGCGAGTCAGTTTCAGTAGCAAGCTTGAGATGTTTATCGCCATATCTCTGGAGATACTTATCAGATCTGATTTAATTTAAATAGAACCACATTGGAGATTACACGGCCGCTGAAAAAAATAAAATAAGATAGTTTCGCAATTCGCAGAGTAATCGCGTAACAAAAAAAAACATATAGACATATTGAGAACCTCCTCCATTTTCGAAGTCGGTTTAAAAAATACAGTGAATTATGAATGACTGTATATTGTTTTCCTTTCTTGTATGCCATAATTTTCTGGTGATTTGTAATGTGATTTGAAATTTGGGAAGTGAAAATTGATTGTGAGGTGTTATTTTTTGTGGTGGTCTGAGAGTTTTTTTCATTTTAGTACTCTGATTTGAGCTTTTGAAGAAGGTTTTTACAGAATTTTTTGTAACGCGAATATAATTATGTGTGCGAGTACTTTATTTGCAGGAGTCGCTCTAAGCTGTAATTGCGAACATAAAATTAAGTCTTACACTAGTACAATAGGTGGTCTCATCATTTAGAGCGATCTCTTCCAGACAACCTTTGGATAAAGTGGATAGTACAAATTTGTCAAGGGCTAAGGTAATTGAGTACAATTAATTTGAAATGACTTATTTTCTTCTCTTGCAGAACACAAGATGTCGACCTCGAGCTTTCCTTATGAAGTAAAGAATGTAACGGACAAAGTGGACAAAATAATCAAGAAATATTATAAAGGTAATTTGTTCAGGGTAAGAAGAAGAGTAAAAAAAAGGTTGCGTAGAACGCTACGCATTAGAAGTTAAACTTCCAAGTCCATTCAATTTATTTCTCAACATCAATAATTATTTTATTTGTATAACTCCATCTGTTGAACTTTAGTGAATACGTCTTCGTAGTGGTTCCCTATTGTTCCGCATAACATTTTTTGTCATAATATACTTTAGCATTATGTTGTTTCTCCTAATATATTTAAGCATACATTAATTTGGCATAAAGTAATTAAGCATATTTGTCTTGACATAATTACTGTTAGCATAAGCATTTATGGCATAATATTCTAAAGAATAATAATAAACGCATAGCTATAATTCGCCATAATTGTTTAGGCATAACTTATTTTGTCAAATTATTATAGCATAATTATTAAATAGTATTTTTTTTTATTTATCTCTTCCCGACTAATCTAGCTAGTAGACCGATTTTGTTTAAATATTGCTGGTATACCTAATATAATGGAATAGGACATATAATATTTTTTTATCGCAGACGAAGTTACGTGGCTTAGCTTGTAGATTTACGAAAAAAGATCATAAAATTAATAAAAAGTTTGTTAAGTGTATTAAACACGTCAAGATGCGCATAATAAGTGTAAATATTGACTTATAACTACCTAACCAAATTATTAACATAATCATGAGCTGATATCTAATCAAATTCAGAACCAAAACCGTGAGATAGATGCACTTAGAAAAAAGGTAAGTTATGTTAATTTATTGTTTGCGTTATGTCAAATAACTTTCAGTTTTAAAATAAAAATAATCGCGGCGTAGGGGTAGCCCAAGGCCACTCCCACCGAACTTGAACCTACTGTCCCAGTCTAGTACCAAATATTTGGTTGGTATTTATAACTTTATAAAACATACTTTATTTAATAAAATTAATTTGGCTACGGTCTTGAAGTTTACATATTAATATATATTAGTTTAAAAACTTGGAACCACGAACTTGTTTTTTGAGCCAAACAAATCTTAACTAAACATGACATACTCAACTAAACATGTCTTACCTTAATTCTGACTTTGGAAGTGTTAAATTATTTTTAGTATGTACTTTTATAATACTATAGTCGTTTCTTTAGAAATGAATAAATGTATAATTAAGTAAACTTTGTTTATTTTAATTTTAATAATTCATATGTGTATACATTCAATTATAACTTCATTTATTATGTCTAAAACTATTAGGCCAATAAAAATTATGCCCTATGACTTTATGCAAATCAAAATTAGGCCGAAACAATATAGCCTATTTGAAAGTTATGCTTGGTTATACAATATTCCAAAATAAATTATGCGACAGTTCTATTATGCCATTTCAAATTATGCGTAACCCGTTATGCCTAAGTAAATTAGGAATAAAAAAATTTGCGAAACAAGGGGATCTTCTTCGTAGTTACACCGTTCTACAATAGAGGGCGTTTATAAATATAAAGTATAACATTACACAGCAACTATATACTATTAATTCGTTGGTCGAGGTACATCTAATTAATTATTATTAATATTTTTATAAATTATAATATGTTTAACACAACTATGAGAAGGAAATCCAGAGAAGAATTCAGCTGGGCTGGGCAACATTTGGAAAACTCCGTCGAGTATTCTAGTCGCCTATACCACAATGTCTAAAGACAAAAGAATTTAACCTGTTATGAAATACGAAGCCGAGACTTTGTTGTTGTCCACCAATTTTAAGTCACTCAGCGAGCTAAGGAGATACCTATGCTGGGTGTTTCTCTGCGGGATCGAATCCGGATCGAAGTAATTCGCCAGAGAAATAAAGTGATCAACATAGCTCAAAGGATTAGCAAACTGAAGTGGCAGTGGGCTGGTCATATCTGCTGCGGGACTGATAACCGTTGAGGTAGACTTGTCATAGAGTGCAGATTGCGGATCGGCAAACTTAGCGTATATAGCACTTCCTGGAGTCACGTCTTGGACGATATACGCAAAGCGGTGGGCAGTGACTGGAAAAGAATAAGCCGATCATCGGGCTCATGTCAGTGGCGTATCTGGGGGAGGCCTACGTCCAGTAGAGGACTGACACAGGCTGATTATGATGATGAATATTTTTGTAATTAATCTTCCTTAAATCTTATGACAGCCATAGAATATAAACAACATTAGTTTTTATTCATCCATGTACTGGTATTACAGATTATAACCGGCCCTTCGTGAGGGTAGGTCCGGAGGGTTACCTGTCGATGGCAGGGTATGCAGACCACGCCGCTGAGATCTACAACTTGGAGGTCAGACCAGACGACGTGTGGGTCACATGCTTCTCCAGATCTGGTTTGTCTAATTAATTACCACTTTCAGTAATCACCACCGCCATCAATATACTAAACAAGTTGCGTCCCGCGCCTTAATATCATATACATACATTTTAACTATATATATTGGCGGACAAGCGTCCGCCAATCACAGTTAGCCGCAGCCATATTTGTATACATGCTAATGTGTCAATCATGTTTGCACTATTCATTATTCTGTGGTCATGTCAACTGCTGTCATATTTTTTTTATGAATGGTGCAAGCACGTTACAACAAATCTTTATTCCGTGGGTGCAAAATATGGTTGCAAATACTGGATGCAGTGTATTTTTTTGTTTGTTTCTTCTTTACGAATAAACGCCAATCATGGTTCAGGATATCATGATACTTTCTCGTAACTTAGCCCATGTTACACTTTTAGAAGAGAAGTTCTTAAAAATTAAAATATTAATTTTCATACATTTAAACTTTTAATTCTTCCGTACTTTATTAAATTCCTATTACATTATTATCGAACTGGTTAACATATTCTTAAGAATTTAAGTTGTACGGATTTATAGAGAAACTTTAACAAAAACATAGGGTATAAGTGTTTTAAGTAGAGCGACTCGGATGCTGGTACTGGCATCCGAGTCGCTCTACCCTGCGAACTAGTATATCGGAGAATAGTGTTCCTCTTCCTCGCATTTATCAATAACTAATTTGTTAGGCAGAGAAGACACAGGCGAAGCCTAGAGGCATAACTAGTGACATTATAATATCCAGTATAGCAGCAATAGTAAAATAAATATAGATTTTGATTTATTTTATACTCAATTCGAAGCGGAAGACAAATAGGACAAACATTTTAGATGAATATGCTGAACTTCAGTTTGGCGTTACAGGAACGACCTGGCTACAAGAGCTGGTGTGGTTGGTGCACAACAATCTAGACTTCCAGGCCTTGAAGGAGCGTGGCGTGAGCAAACGGTTTGCTTACATTGAGTAAGTACATATTATGGTATACCTACGTTAAAGTATACAATGAATACCTACATATATATTTTTAAAAAGCTTGCTAGCTATGTGGGTTGCAAATAGTATGCATATATTACTAGTCGTCTCCGACTAAGCTAAATATGATATATTTTTTACCAATAAAGAATATCTTAGTTTACCAGGATTATGCCCATATAACAGAGTTTTACAGAAAGCCTAAAAGTGAGAGATTCAGCTAATACCAAACTAGGCGATGAACCTGTTTTTTGGACTTCTGAGAATATATCTGGGACACAACACAATGACAACATGTCTTCTGCTTCTTTATACGACAATTAATAGCAGTTTCATAGTTATCTTCTTATACTACACATTGACATGGTGCAGTTTTTAATGTCAGACAACTTACAGACCTTATTGTTAGTACTAGTAAATGTACTATTCATTATTCTGTGGTACTAGTACTGTGTGCAAAACCCGGGCTACTACGTGCCAGTAGAGAAATAGTTAGGAGTACTGGAAGCCTAAATATGCGCCAAGAAATTGTAATTATTATTGTATTCGCTTGTATTTGGAGTGAGTTCATGTCAATAGTGCAATGGATGGATGGAACTTACGACCTCTAGATCTCCGGGCCGACGCCTTAGGGTCCCCGCACACGGGCCACGGGCCACAACCACAAAACGCCGCCACCGGCATATTTCCTATAGTTTTCATACATTTTATCATGTAGCGTGTGGCGGCCACCGGCGTCACCGTGTGCGGCGAGTCCATATAAAATGTATGAAAACTATAGGAACTATGCCGGTCGCGGCTTGTGGCCGGTGGCCCGTGTGCGCCGAAGCTTAGATATTGGGCTATTGCCGCTTATATTTACGCGTTTCTGTGAAAAAAGGTCTTGAAAGACGGACAAAAGGTCAACAAAGTGATCCTGTAAGGGTTCCCTTTTTTAGGGTTTCGTAGTCCTGACAAGGAACCCTTATAGTTTCGTCATGTCCGTCTGTCTGTCTGTCTGTCTGTTCGTCTGTCTGTCCGAGGTTTTGCTAAGAGACCGTTAATACTAGAAAGCTGTAATTTTGTGGGGGTATGTACATAAATTACGCCGAGAAAGTGCTGAAATAAAATTGTAAAAAATATTTTTTTTTAGGGTAGGTCCCGTATATGCGATGTGGGGATGATTTTTTTTTTCATCGCCTACCCCATCGGGGTATCATCGAATAGGTCTTTTAAAATAACTTAAGGTTTGCTAATACCATTTTTCGATTGAATACTCCCTTTACGAAACATTAAACTTTAAAGAAGTGCAATTTTTTTGTTCCAGTAGGGCGTCCCCCCCCCCCCCCCCCATCTAAAAGCTAAACTGCTGGCTTGGAAAATCTGGAAAAATTCGTGATAATAGCGCATTTCATCAACCTTAAAAAAAAACAATAGCGGTTAAGATAACTTTATCAGTTTAGCATTAATAGTCGTTGAACTTGGGTGTTGGATAATTTTGTACCAAATACAAAATCCTTAGAATAAATCCTTTAAAGTGACAAAGACGGAGTACCTAGTTGATTGTTTATAACGGGTAAAGACTTGCATTGAATAACATGCTACTACGGAACCCTACACTGCGCGTGGCCCGACACGCACTAACCTAACGTGACGGAATGGTGCGTAAGTATTGATTAAATGTTGATAACGACAATTACGCCACTAGTCCACGATTACGTAAAGAACCTTATCTACGTGCCTTATGTTTTTTTAATAACTGATAAGCTAGCGTTTGACAACTATCTCACCTGGTGATAAGCGATGATGTGGTCGACGATTGTGAACACGCTGGGCCTAGAATGTTCTGATCCTCGAGGGATGGGCTGCCGGAAAAGGTGCTGGTTGTGCTGAAAGGTTGGTGGTAATGTCAAGTTGTCACCACCTCCACCATAAGTCACCATCTTAAGTTGGAAAATTTGTCATCAAGCAGTAGTGCATTCCAACATTGTAGTGGTAGGACTTCTGCTAGTCCGCCTGGGGCGGTAACACCACTTTGCCAATTAATTTCGAGCCGTGAAATAGGAATGATTTTCGGTTGAAATGGCAAGGTGTCCAGTGAAATTACAGGGCATGTGAGACTCAACATCTTTATGTCTCAATGTTACAGGCACGGTGCAGTGACATGCAAAATTCTGAACTAAACATAAACATAAATTTATTTCCAAAAGCAAGAAACAGTTTTGTACATTTTTAGCTTATAAGTAAACCAGGTATGTACGCTGATTCACACACTAGGACAGTCCTGTGTTGTGTGAAACAGTCTCTTCCTACGAGTACAGTTAAAATATTACATGTAAAGAGAAACGATAAATAATACAAAACAAAAACAAACATTAAGGCATGCAGTAGGTATTGTAAAATCTAAAGCAAACATATTATCAATTCATTTAACAGTCAGAAGTAAATCTTAATTTAGTAAACAATCCCTAACTAGAAAAATGTAAGCGGGTAGGCAATTACGGGTAGGTAGTAAACTTTTAATAACTGAGTGCTAGTGTATGTGTTACTATGACCGTAGTAAAGGTAGGGGACGTCGTTATGCAGTAAGTAGTTAGTGCTGTAGAATTAATATTGTAGTAGGTATATAATATTATTTTAGTTCATAAATTAAACAGTTATGTTAGGTAGAACATAGGAGACAAAAAGTCATTTTATTATGTTGTTTTGTTAAATACATAGGTAATATATGTATTGTATCGGTGATCAAGATGGTAAAGAGAGGTAGTACTTAGTAGTTGCATTCTAATAGGTATTAATATTTGATTATGTACATATTTTTGTCAAGTCTTCTAATTGTATATAACTATGTATATAATATAAATATAGGTATGTTGTATTTTATATAGTGTAGTTGTTAATTGGTGACAGGATAGGAAGTCAATATTAATATTAGGGGACCTGCTTCCCCGTAGCAAATGACAGAATTTGCTTCACTAGATTTATGCAAATAGCTATTTATTGTTTGAGAAAAGGTTAGTTAGAGGCACTTTTTTAAGCTATTCGTCAAATTAATGAAGAATAAAATGAAGTCTTGCGTTATATCAGTCTTTCATTATCTGTTTGGGAGCAGGTCCCCTATCGTTATCTATCTACACGGAGAAGCTTCTCAGTCTCCTCGTATCCCAATGACATAAGCCAAGTAGTAACTATCCGTTTACAAGTAAACCGAGTAGTATGAACTAAATTGGTTAGTCTGTCTAGGTATTTATATATAAAGGCACCCTTGTAAGAATATGCGCGTTGAGCAAAGTTAGAGTTTGTTTTAGGAATATTCCAGTTGTTTCTTCGAGAAGTGCGTTTAGAGTCGGTTAGTGTAAGAAGTGCTGTTTTGTGAAAACGGAGAATCAGTGATAAAACATAGAGCTGCCGGACACGAAGGCATTTAGTTTGTTCATAGAGACTGTCTGTCGAGTATCTGTAGGGTTTGCGATACGCTACTTTTAGTAGTGATCGTTGAACTGCCAGAATTTTGCATGCCGCTGTATCTATAATAGGTAGGTAGTAAAACTTGAACACGACATTTTTTGAATATTTTGGAATGACACCTCGCGCAAGCGCCCTGCGCTCCATCTAAAGAATTTTCGTCTTACGATCAGGACACGTGACCCTGACGCGAGTTTAACAATTTTTACCTATCCCAAGAAAAATGCACAACGCCGATAAAGAAGTTTACGCTTTAAAAATCTATCATCACCGCCAGGTTTAGAAAGAAAGAAAAACATTTATTCATAGCCAGTACAAGAAAGAAAAATATCGTAATACTAAAAATAATAATAATAGTTATGAAGTGGTTGACTATGAATAGGGCGCATGCTCAGCATTATGCTACTGCACTTACTGCAGCAGTTTAGGTATGGAGCTCGATTAACCAAGTTCTCATACGGGCTTTTGTGTTATTTCAATTAATTTATATAAACAGATTAGAATACTAGCTAATTACCTACCACGTAAATCTCATCATATTTTTCACTTCATTCATATAGACCAGAGGTTCCCAAACTTTTTTTCTCGTGGACCATTTTCAACATTTCGCTGGTTATGGTGGACCCCCTGCTGCTACATTTCTACCTTATTCCGAAAACTGGTTGAATAAAACAACATTTTTGTTCTTCACTATCAAAACTAGATACATTTTCGTGGACCCCCATTCATAACTTGTGAACCCCCTTTTTTTTTCACGCCACCGTAGACCCCTGTCGAGTCTCCCGTGGACTCCTGGGGGTCCACTTTGGGAATCACTGATATAGACTAGCGTCCGACCGTACCGTTTCACCAGACGGTAAGTGGCAGTGCGGTCGAGGATAGTAGCACGCTAGGCCTAGAATGGGAACAAGCTTTCAAGGATAGTTACTATAAAGACACTAAATCCAGTAAAGTCCTCTGACCTTTCTAACCTTCCTTGAGGTTTTGTATATTTCGCAATCATTTGATTG
Organism: Cabera pusaria; assembly: GCA_954871355.1. Lineage (NCBI taxonomy): Eukaryota > Metazoa > Arthropoda > Insecta > Lepidoptera > Geometridae > Cabera > Cabera pusaria. The sequence goes on from OX940890.1 coordinate 4,569,095, forward strand.
GATTCATTTCACATTTTCATACATCATTTTCAGTTTGATTCATTTTCAGTACCGATTTATTCACTACATCAACAAATCAACACATCAACAACACAACAAACATCAACAAATGTCGGGCTTACAAGTTCTTTAGAACTTGTAAGCCCGACATTTGTTGATGTTGTATGTATGAAGCACTTTATATTTTTACCCGACTTCGCTAGAAATATTATATAATAGCCAATATGAAAGGATTAGCTCTTTTATTTATATGTTTCCGATTGTTTTTTATAGACTCATGACTCATCAACAATTTGTTCACACTGTAGCAATTAAAGGTCTAAGTACTGTAGACTAAAGTATTGCACTGCACTACCAGCCAATTCTTGCTACGATACTGTCCATCCGAAGGTTGTCTGGAAGAGATCGCTCTTAGCGATAAGACCGCCCATTGTAATACCATATATACAGAGTGTCCCGTTACTCAAGGTCAAGCGGGCGGTCAGTACGTTTATTTAGCACCACGTTAGTGATAAAAACAACGAAAAATTGTGAAATTTGTCGTCACGGGACCTAAAGATATGATTTATGGTGTCAATTTTCCTCATTTTTATGGTTCCGTAGCCGAGTGGCAAAAAACGGAAACCTTATAGATTCGTCATGTCTGTCTGTCTGTCCGTCCGTATGTCACAGCCATTTTATTCCGAAACTATTAGGACTACATAATTGAAACTTGGTAGGTAGATGTATTTTGTAAACCGCTTTCCGATTTTTATACAAAAATAAAAAAGTTTAAACATGGAAATAAAAAAATCTTCAAATCTATACGTGTGGGGTGGGATGTCTATGGATAGGTCTTTAAAAATGACATTGAGGTTCCTAAAATCATTTTTTCTCAAAGTCAATATTTGAAAAATAGGCGCGTCCAAAGTGGTAAAATGTGTCCCCCTCTATCAACTAAATCTCAATAAAAACTTTCAACGAAAATTGGTATGAACGAGATACAGTCAGCAGTTCTTGAGATATAGCGACCACAAATATAACTTTGTTTTTCATTTTGTTTTTTTTTTCAACTTGTTTTTTCATACAAACACCATGAAAAACAAAGTTAATATTTTGGTTGCGAAAAATCATAGTCATAGAATACTGTACTGTGTTACGGAACCCTACCAGTGCGAGTCCGACTTGCACTTGGCCAGTTTATTATAAGTTTGTCAGTTAAAATTTAACTAACAAATAATGATTTTTTTACCGTTTACACCCCGTGCCCGCTTGACGTTGAGTAACGGGACATTCTGTATATACGTTTAAGTTCATAATGTATACGTTTTTTTATGCTAAGTTACTATGCTATTATTCGATAAAGAGTATTTTAATTCTATTCTATTCTTTCTTATCAATTATCATTTTTAACCGACTTCAAAAAAAGGAGGAGGTTTCTCAATTCGACCGTATATATATATTTTTTTTTATTTTTTATGTTTGTTTGCGGATAACTTCGTCGTTTATGAACCGATTTCGATTATTCTTTTTTTGTTCGAAAGGAGATATCCCAAGTGTGGTACCATGGTAATTTTATCGAGGTATGATAAGTATCTCCAGAGATATTGAGATAAACATCTCAAAATTGGTACTGAAAATGAATAGCGCGGCATTGAAGTCGGTTGTTTTTTAGTTTTTAAACGATATTATAACGTAATAAAATAATAAGTCTTGTCGCATCATTTGCTCAGGTCACCTTGAGTGATTAATCCATTTTACGCGGACGTCGAACGAAACAATATAAAGTTCATATCGATGCTTAAGTCTAATCTGCTAATCTAAATCAATTTATTTTATAGTCCAACTAGCAGCCCGCCCCGGCTTCGCACGGGTAGATATATGCGTACAAAATTTGCATCAGTTTGTTGCATCGAATATAAAATTTTGACATATATAACAATCATCGTCATATTTCAACCAATTTACACAAAACTTTAACGAATTATGCACCTAAACCTTCCTTATAAACACTCTGGCTATTGGTAAAAACCGCATGATAATCCGTTCAGTAGCTATTGAGATTATTGCGAACAGATAGACAGACGCAGTGACGGACTTTGTTTTATAATACTTACGTAGTTATATTAGACGGCCCTAAAGGATAGTAACCCTGATTCTGACCCGAAGATCGTTGGTTCTAATCCTAGCTATATACCTACCAATGAAAGTTTTATGTGCATTCATGAATCATGGGTTTTCGTACAGAGGTAGTGGGATCATTAAATGTACCAATAATTAAGATAGTTTAACTAAAACAACCGACTTCAATGCCCCGCGAGTCAACTTCAGTAGCAAGTTTGAGACGTTTATCGTCATATCTCTGGAGATACTTATCAGATCTCGATGAAATAACAATGAGACCACCTCAAAAATGTACCCTACCGATTGCAAAAAAAATCATTCGAATCGGCACACAATTGACGGAGTAATCACGTAACATACACACACACACAAAAAGAACATACAGTCGAATTGAGAACCTCCTTCTTTTTGGAAGTCAGTTGAAAAATAGCTTACCACCAAGGAGAACATTTGCCGCCGTAACCTTAACGTAACGAAAAAAGTAGGGGTTTATACGTTTAACGTGTGTATCTGTGTGTCTGTCTGTAGCATCTTAGCACCCAACCGGATGAACCGATTTTGATTTTATTATTGATAAATTTTTTTGTTCGATAGATATCTTCATCGAGTGTTCTTAGCTTTGATTTATTAAAATTTGTTCAATCGTTATAACACTATGCTTTTTTTAGGGTTCCGTACCCAAACGGGACCCTATTACTAAGACTCCGCTGTCCGTCTGTCTGTCTGTCTGTCTGTCTGTCTGTCTGTCTGTCTGTCTGTCTGTCTGTCTGTCTGTCTGTCTGTCTGTCTGTCTGTCTGTCTGTCCGTCTGTCACCAGGCTATATCTCATGAACCGTGATAGTTAGACAGTTGAAATTTTCACAGATGATGTATTTCTGTTGCCGCTATAACAACAAATACTAAAAACAGAATGAAGTTTAAAATAATAGAGGGTCCCCATACAAGAAACGTGTATTTATCGGCATTTCACGCCATCTATGAATGCTTCGTTAGGTAAACGTCCCATAGATGGCGTTATATTGAAATGTCGATCCCTAACACCTTTGTTAGACGTTAAATGGCGTTATAAGAAAAAAAATGTTAATTAATTATTATTTTTTGCTGGCGAAAAATGATAGTGGTATTTTTTGCTCGATCTTATAAAATACTGTAGTGTGGTACGGAACCCTACGAGTGCGAGTCCGACTTGCACTTGGCCAGTTTATTTCTAGTTAATTGCGCTATGAAATCAACTTTCATAGGTCTGATCAATTCGAAAATCTTCTTCCTCAACGATATTGTAAGAACACGGAAGCATTGACCTGATGCTGGGACATCTCTTGGACTCTACAGAATACTCAAATCCTCACCAACTTACAGCTCAGATTCTAAATGACGTGTTTAGAGTCATTGGAACGCTTTTAATGAAAAGATTATTTATAGATCAGTCGGGGTAGTTTAAAATATTATATTATTATATAGGTATACAGATCATTATTATTTTATACAATAGATCATATTATTATACTATATTGACTTCAAATTCATTGTGATCGGTGGGGATCTACAGAATAGCTAAGCTTTTATTAATATTTTCGTAGTAACTATGAACTAATCTGTGGTTACACTGCAAATATTTTATTAATTTTGCGACGCGTGTATGTGAAATTCGTGATATCTTCTAGATTTTTCATTTGAATTATATACTGTAAAGGACAATTTTAATCTATAATATGTGTCCAAGCTAATTAATGTAATTATTTGGATAAGGATTAATACTATATACTTGAAAATAGCCTTGAAGGTTATGTAATATTTTTTATGTAATATTTTTAAAAATTAAAGATTAAAATGGTTACTGTGAGTCAACCTTAAGAGATAGACATTTGCTTTTGCGGACTTTTTTGTAGGTCTTATTAAATTGTACAACTCTTCCATAGAAAATATTCTTCCATCTATTTTCAATTGAGTAGCGTTCGTATGAAACGTGTTTTTTCGACCCTTTTTTTTTCGACATAGGTTACAAATTAGGTCTCCACGAATGTACCTTTAATTTAAACGGGATATATAGCCTATTTTCATTTCGAAAGTCTATTCTATATATAAGTGAAAGAATTTTTTAAATCGGTCTAGTAGTTTATGAGCCAAATCATTACAAACATACAAAAATACAAATGTTCTCTCTTTATAATATTAGTATAGATAAGAACACATGCACTGGAAAAGCACTCGTATTTAGAAAATGTTAGATGTATCTATATTTAAATACGCGAGACAAATTTTTGTACCTCTTTTAGGGTTCCGTACTTCAAAAGGTACAAAAAGGAACCCTTATAAGATCACTTTCTTGTCCGTCTGTCTGTCCGTCTGTCTGTCCGTCTGTCTGTCCGTTTGTCTGTCCGTGTGTCACCACTGATTTTCTCAGGAACTAGGTCATCAGGCAAGTTGAAATTTATACCTGATACTGAGGTCTATAGTCCCTATTGGGTGTATAAAAGTCAAGGTCTTGTGTCAACACAATAAAAAGATATGGGCAAATTTAGATTTTCGCGAAAACTTGTTAGCACTAAAATGTACCTTAATTTTCAACTTTTTTTTAGGGTTCCGTACCCAAAGGGTACCAACGGAACCCTATTACTGAGACTCCGCTGTCCGTCTGTCTGTCTGTCTGTCTGTCTGTTTGTCTCTCTGTCTGTCTGTCTGTCTGTCTGTCTGTCTGTCTGTCTGTCTGTCTGTCTGTCTGCCTGTCTGTCTGTCTGTCCGTCTGTCCGTCTGTCATCAAGCTGTATCTCATGAATCGTGATAGTTAGAAAACAGAATAAAGTTGAAGATAATAGAGGGTCCCCATACACGAAACGTGTTTTTTTCGGCATTTCACGCCATCTATGAACGCTTAGTTAGGTAATCGTCCCACAGATGGCGTTATATTGAAATGTCGATCCCTAACACCTTTGTTAGACGTTAGATGGCGTTATATGAAACGAAATGTTAATTAATTATTATTTTTTGCTGGCGAAAAATGATAGTGGTATTTTTTGCTCGATCTTATAAAATACTGTAGTGTGGTACGGAACCCTACGAGTGCGAGTCCGACTTGCACTTGGCCAGTTTATTTAATTCGGAATTTTTCCTTTACTTGTGCTCTAAGACCTAGCTTATAACCAAAATTGACAATTCTAGGTAAACCGGAAGTACCCTATAGGTTTTCGACCCAAAAACTATAGGGTACTTCCCGTTGACCTGGAATCATGAAATTTGGCAAAAAGCAATGTCTTACAGCACAAATTAAGGGAAAATTCCAAATAATAAAAAAATGGTGAAAATTAAAGGGTGTCCCCATACATACATAGTTAGCGCCAATTAACATAGACCTCTGAGTTATATGAGCGCTGCTACGATTTAGAGGTCTAGCTTAATTGGTTAGAAGGGAAGCCTCGGTGGGCGAGATCAACTCGACTTAGCTGGTTTTATTTAAGAATATTGCGCGTACGGAAGAACGTGAAATTAGACACAGTTAAAGTTTATATGGAGAAGAAATACATAAAGCTATTGTTTTTACCCGACTATATGTATGTATGTATGTATATTTCTTTGGCACGCCCTAGAGCCTAAACGGCTTGTCTTATTGTTTTTATGTGAGCGGTGTCAATAGATTCGTCTTAAGGTACAGACACACCGCAGCGTCCTGCATGCGCGATTTAGGCGGCGATCAGATAGCGCAGTAGTATTTGTACCGACTAGTTCACACCAACGCGATCAGAAAACAATAAAATTGTAAAATACTGAGATTGCGCCCGCAGATGGCAGGACGCTGCGGTGTGTCCGTAGCATTAGTCATGAGAGTGATACTGGGTACATTAAAATGTAAAAAATACAAAACTAAGGATTTTTGGCGCCAAAAAGTAACCTCAAAAAAAATTACGAACGATTTTTTAAACGATCTTAAATTATTATAAACAAAATAAACTTAATAAAAAACTAAAAGAACCGACAAACTTTGCGCTAGTCAAAGTAGCCTGTAGTTAGTAGTAAATCGTCGAGATAAGTAAATGCGTCGTAATACAAATGTTGATATATTAAAAACGGCTCGACCGATTTCGTTAAAATTTTAATGGGACGACCTGGGAAGGGTACCCTTTGAAACAAAAAAGAATTTTCCAAATCGGTTCAGGCATCTTCGAGTAATCGGTGATCGTACATTTTAAAAAAAAGGTTCTGACGAATTGAGAACCTCCTCCTTTTTGTGAAGTCGGTTAAATATTAATTTTCGTGATTGTGCCATATGACTAATTTTGGCAAACACGAGTTAATGACGCATTATTATAATAAGCACTTAAGATGTCTAAGATAACAGTAAATATAGTATTAATTTATAAGCTGTGTGTAATGATAAAATTATGTGAAGATGTTATCATGTGAAATAAATAGTTTTAATGATAACAACAATCACTAATATTATGGAGTGTTAAACGCTTTATATTTTTGTATATTGTTACACAAAATCCAAAATTTATCGTATCGACGGGATTCGAACCTGCACCTCCTGGAAAACCTATCCAGGTGCTCTGACGAATTAAACCACGGTGCGATCTTATCGATACGACGAAATTAATGGATTGCATTTATAACCATTATGTATTGGTGGCGCCATCTATGATAACTTTTTCGAAGTTAAGCATTCGGAACTCAGACCATATTTGGTCAGACCATATTGACCATATTTGACTTTTTATTAGAAGTCAAGTCAAGTCAAGCCGGATAAAATTACGCCTCGCCATGTACATACACAGTTACACGCACACACTTATAAGGAAATTACGCTTTACCTTGTCAGGCGCTCGGAGTGTCACGGCTAAATAATTCGCAATTTTTAAAGAAAAAATGCTGAATTATGTTGTGAAAGGGTATAAAAACCTATCTTCGAGAAATAAAATGCAGGATGGAATCACATTTTCATCACATCATCACAATGTTATTACTGCACGGCAACACTCACTAAGTGCACACATGTTTACGAAAGCGGCCTCAGGGCGTTGTTCGGCGGTGGGGGTGGTGGGAATGTAGAGACTTCCACCCCTGGGCCGGTGGTCTCTACATGAATAGCGATGAATTTCGACCGATAATCGTTGATAAGAAAAGAGATGCAGATAACAACTGTCTAGCTGCAACTCCTTCTAGCAGACGTTTGCGATGACAGGACGCATCGCTATCAATCACAGATATATATACAATAGTATATATATATCTGTGCTATCAATGTAGAGATTTCTACCACCGGGCCGGTAGTCTCTTCATGAATAGCGATGAATTTCGACCGATAATCGTCGATATGAAAAGAGATGCAGATAAAAACTGTCTAGCTACATCTCCTTCTAGAAGACGTTTGCGATGACAGGACGCATCGCTATCAATCACAGATATATATACAATAGTATATATATATCTGTGCTATCAATGTAGAGATTTCTACCACCGGGCCGGTAGTCTCTTCATGAATAGCGATGAATTTCGACCGATAATCGTCGATATGAAAAGAGATGCAGATAAAAACTGTCTAGCTACATCTCCTTCTAGAAGACGTTTGCGATGACAGGACGCATCGCTATCAATCACAGATATATATACAATAGTATATATATATCTGTGCTATCAATGTAGAGACTTCCACCACCGGGACGGTAGTCTCTACATGAATAGCGATGAATTTCGACCGATAATGGTAGATATGAAAAGAGATGCAGATAATAACTGTCTAGCTACATCTCCTTCTAGGAGACGTTTGCGATGACAGGACACATCGCTATCAATCACAGATATATATACAATAGTATATATATATCTGTGCTATCAATGTAGAGATTTCTACCACCGGGCCGGTAGTCTCTTCATGAATAGCGATGAATTTCGACCGATAATCGTCGATATGAAAAGAGATGCAGATAAAAACTGTCTAGCTACATCTCCTTCTAGAAGACGTTTGCGATGACAGGACGCATCGCTATCAATCACAGATATATATACAATAGTATATATATATCTGTGCTATCAATGTAGAGACTTCCACCACCGGGACGGTAGTCTCTACATGAATAGCGATGAATTTCGACCGATAATGGTAGATATGAAAAGAGATGCAGATAATAACTGTCTAGCTACATCTCCTTCTAGGAGACGTTTGCGATGACAGGACACATCGCTATCAATCACAGATATATATACAATAGTATATATATATCTGTGCTATCAATGTAGAGACTTCCACCACCGGGCCGGTAGTCTCTACATGAATAGCGATGAATTTCGACCGATAATCGTAGATATGAAAAGAGATGCAGATAACAACTGTCTAGCTACATCTCCTAGCAGACGTTTGCGATGACAGGTTTCATCGCTATCAATGGGCCGGTAGTCTCTACATGAATAGCGATGAATTTCGACCGATAATCGTCGATACGAAAAGAGATGCAGATAACAACTGTCTAGCTACATCTCATTCTAGCAAACGTTTGCGATAACAGGTTTCATCGCTATCAATGTAGAGACTTACACCCCAGCAGGGCTAGCATGGTAAGGGGATTATTTTGCCTTTCCACCCATCCGTGTTTTGTTTGGTGGAGAAGGCAAATTATAAGTTTATTTTTTTGACAATTATAAACGCCCGCTGACTTTTAATCATTCTTTTTCAAACTTTTTAATACGAAACAAAATCAAAACTCGGGGTTATACTTCACCAAGCGTTTAAATTGTTGTGTTGATCTCCTGTCAGTAGCGAAACCCAGGGAAATAGTTTGGTCTTTCCCCCGGGGATAAGGCCATGCTAGCCCTGCTGGGCATGTTTCCTAGGAGGTGCGCGTTCGAATCCCATCGGTAGATGACATTTTGGATTGTGTGTAACAATGTACAACAAATACTAGCCCAAATTCGACTGTCCTATCATTTTCCATTACGCAGTTCCAGTTCCTACAGCCTGGTTTCATCATCAGATCGATGCACAGAAGTCTTAATGATTAATTAGACTTCAAAATGAAATGAAATGAAGTGACGTTTTATTGGTATAAGGAGACATATACATAAAGTAGGTTACATTAAGAGAGAACGCAGGGTGCACTTTTCCATACAAATGTTACGTTTTCTCCTTGGAAAATGCTTCTAGAGCAAAATTTGTTTTTTTATAAAAACTCATCTACACATCATACGAGTATAGTACATAGTTGGCATCTGCATCTCTTTTCGATTCAACGATTATCGCTCGAAATTCGTCACTAAGAAAAGACATGCAGATATGCTACTGTCTAGCTGCATCTCTCTCTAGAAGACGTTTGCGATGACAGGACGCATCACCATTAATATCTAGTCTTCCACCCCAGACCACCTGGTCTGCTGTAGCTACACGCCCCTACCATTAGCCTTTTTTGACCAACCAATTGCAAAAAGAAATATAAGCATTCTAATCTCCTCTTTAAGATTTTTGAAGGGTCATATTTCTGTTTGCAATTAGTATGTCAAAAAAAAAGAAAATGTTAGGGGCGTAGCTACAGCAGACCTTGATTTTTGTAGAAACAATTTTTTCTCCAGAAGCATTTTCCAGGGAGGAAACGGGGGAAAACATTTGTATGGAAAAGTACATCACGCGTTCCCTCTTAACTCTATAAATTACTAACAGTGCCCACGGCTTTGCCGGTGTTAGGGATAACCTATATTTCTAGAGCGTTAGTCCAGGTCATAAACTATCTGTGAGCGAAATTGCATCTAAATATGTACGGCCGTTTTTGCGAGATTCGTTAACAAACATCCTAATAGGATAACATCACCAAATTTTGACACTTATCCAGTTGCCGAGTACTACATACAATTTACGTAAAATTTCTTTTCTAAAATTCCTGCTTAAGGTACGGCCACACCGCAACGTCCTGCGTCCGTCGATCAGTACGATCCCTTAGTACGAGTTCTCACACCAAACTCTATATCGTAAATCGAACAAATTTTGTATGAAAACAGTACAGCGCCTCTAGTGGTTACTACACTTCACTAAATTGTGAAAAAAGTGCTTACAATTTTGATTAATACTCAAGTGGACCAGTGCTAAAAGTTGTCCTTTTACCCTACTGTTACATAATTTATTTATTTATTTTATTTATTTATTTATGGTAAAACCAACAGTTTCAATTAAAACTAAATGCTTGACAGTATATAAACCATAAAACCAATTAAAGGCTCACACGTATATGAAAACAGATTATGATATGAAAAAATGTGAGCATAAACATTAAGTAATACATAGCAATATTAATAAGCCATTATTTATTAAAAATCCTGTGCACAGGCATCCTACCCAAGCAGCGGAAATCAAAAAGGCGCCTTTGAACACGAACGGGCCACGGGCGACGGTCGAAGACTTCCGAACATTGCCGAACGTACCATCGCCTCGTTATGTCAAAAGTCACCTTCCTCTTTCCCTCCTACCACCTAAACTGCTGGATACTGCAAAGGTAGAATAAATAACCCCAAAAGCACAGATTAGAGTCGTGCAAAAAAAAGAACCGTCGTAGAAATTGAGGGCGCGCGTGTTGATGGTTCTAATTTACTGTTTTTGTTGCGTTGACAACATTGCTCTGTCATTGCCAACACGACTAAAAATGTTTGATACCTTGGTAACTATTCTTATCATTATCGAGTGGTACTAAAGTCCCCGTCACGAGAAGCTATAAATTATGTAAACAAACATTTTTTACTAAGTAAACATTTTATACTGCGAGATAATAATAAATTGACCATATTCAATCGACATGAAATATAGACGGGTTATATGAAAGTAACAACCTATTTAATTTAGTCGGATCATATTTTAACGACGCAAAGCGCTATCGTTTGTGTTTCTTGGTACCGGACGCAGGGATTGTAAACTATCGGGACGCCATTTTGAAATAAACGCGTCATTCGAGTTTCGAGTTTATTTTCACAAATTCATTTTTTTTGTTGGTCCAAATGTTGTGAACTCCTGAACACTTGTTTACATAATTTATAGCTTCTCGTGACGGGGACTTTAGGTAGGTATTTACCTTCCTTCCGCGTACCTTTGAATGTTAGTTCATCGTAAGGCCACGACGGTTCTCTTTTTGCACAGACTCTAATAAAGTTACCCCGACAGGGCTCCGTTGGCATAGAGGATAGATGGTTGGACTCCTAAGCGAGAGGTCACCAGTTCATAAAAGGATATGAACTCGTGGCACTGATGTTCGTCCTCATGTGGTAGGAGCATATTATATCGATGTTCCGCATGAGTTGCTGCCAAAAAAATAGCTTACAAAATCTGCCGCCATAACCAAACGGTGTTTCGGCAGCACACAGCCCTTGAGAGTCAGAGTATTCTAGGCCTAGCGTGTTTACCATCTTCGTGTGGTCTAAGATGGTGAACACGTATTGCTTACCACTAAGTGATATAGTGGTCAAACGCTAGCATATAAGATATAATACAAAAAATATTTAAAACTAATATCAATATCAATAAATGAAAAAATTATATGATGTGATCATTTAAAAAGATATCTACAAATTTTTCAAAGGTTCAACAGCACTGACGGTGTTGTATTTGTTCATAGGCGACGGTAACCGCTTACCATCAGGCGTGCTGACTGCTTCTACCATGCCATATTCCACGTTCTTATAAGTATAATAAGTCTATGTTTGATCCACAGAAGCAGTTAATATTTTACTTTGGCCCTTTGAAAGAATGTTCATAATTTTAGGTACAGTTTATTTATTGACTTAAAGTTCCACTTCCAGGTTTTCTACGTAGCCAGGGACCCTCGAGATGTGGTGGTGTCTTTCCATTTCGCACACAAGATGTTCGGATACTTTGATGATAGCGTCACTATCAAGGAATTTTGGGACCTCTTCAAAAAGGACTTGAGTGAGTTAATTAACAAAAAAGCGTCGCAAAACATCTAATAATGTGTATCTAAATTGTATCTCATTGTCTATGAGAGCCAATTCCCATTAGAAGCCTAGCGTGCTACCATCGAGTCTCGAGCATCGTCGCAAGGTCGCTTACTTGTCGGTTTTTTATCGGATTCATTTCGGAGAGTGTGCATCGGAACTTCATAATTTGATTCCGTCATCCCCATTCTATAATCGGACAAGCAGGGATACTAAGAGGCGCTACCGCTTCATGGTAAAATATAGCATTTACGCGTACAAAGCGATTCGCTTCTTCTTTCATCATACGTACTGCCAAGGAATGGAATTCCCTGCCCCGAGTCTATGTTTCCGATTAGATACAACATAGGGGTCTTCAAGTCGCGAGTGTATAGGTATCTTTTGGGATAGCGCGCTACATCATCGACCGCATCGTCACTTAACATCAGGTAAGATAGTGGTCTTACGATACCCATTTTCGCTTTAAAAAAATCTTCTAATGTATCAATACTTACCAACAGGTGAGACGCTAAGCTATCCGCAAAACAGTCCTACTTAGTGCGGGTTTTACCAAACTAGGATAAGAGTGACTCTAAACTAAATCATTGAAAACGTCAAATAATGTATAGTTATACTTTGAACAAATTACGATTTACTCTAGACCAGGGCTTCCCAAACTGTCCGTCGGGACGCCCTGGGGCGTCGCAGAGATATCCCAGGGGCTTCGTGTGTAGATACGACCGACTCGAGTGAGCGCCGAGCGCATTTTGTCCTCGCGACTCTCAAGTCGCGGACAAACTGTTTGAATTTTGAAGCTCAGTTTTTCATAAATATCGTGCGATCAGGACTGCAGCATAAAAGGTTCTATTACCATTTTTCGACTTCATACCTGTGCAAAGAACAAGTGCAAGTCAAAAATAGACGTAGAGAAAGAAATGAGAGTAGCAATTTCCGAACTGGAGCCCTGTTTTGAGAAGACGGTATTTTTGGGGGGGAGGGGGGGTTTGAGGGGCGTCGTAAAAAAATGGCTAAGTCTCAAGGGCGTCATAGTAGTAATAAGTTTGGGAATCTCTGCTTTGGACTCTAGCTAGAGTAACGTTGTACTATTAAGTATTCTGTGCTAGAGTAACCTTATCCGAGTTTGGTCAAATCCGCACTAAATGATATAAATCTGAAAGTTTATGAGTATGGATGGATGGATGTTTGTTACTCTTTCACATAAAAACAACTGAACGGATTTTATGGATACACAGATAGTCTATGACTTGGATAAGTCCACAGATAGATTAAGGCGGGCGAAGCCGCGGGACGCAGCAAGTATGTTATAACAAATGCCATAAAAAGAGCCTTGTGTTTTTCTCATATCTGCAAAATATAATATCTGGGGATCTTCAAGTCACGAGTCAATAGGTATCTTCTAGCCAAGCGAGCTCCATCGTCGCTTAACATCAAGTGGGATAGTGGTCAAACGCTTGACTATAATACATTTTAAAAAATACTACCGAAGCAAAGAAAAAAAAAAATAGTAATTACTATATAATTATATTAGTTATAATGTGGGTATGTTTGTTTTTCAGTAATGCACTCTCCAATATTCCCTCACATCAAAGAAGCTTGGAACGTGCGGTCACATCCCAATCTTCTGTTCTTGTTCTACGAAGACATGAAAAGAGTAAGCTATATCTTTGACTCCCTATGTTACTAATACGGTCTTCGGTTATCTCCATCAAGTTTTAGACTGCATCGTCAGTTTCCATCAAATGAGATCGCAAACAATTGCTCATCTGCTCTCAAATGAAAACAACTGTCAGTCGTGGGCCTGCAGGTCAGAAATGTTTTTTCCTCTTCTTTGTTTCACAAACTTGTAAACAAAGTAGGTATCTGAGCGTGACGGACACGCGAGTTCAGTGCTTTTTCCCCATCCCAACAGTGCCCAATGTTCCTAAAAAGGTCAAAAATATATCGCTGTTCACAGGACCTACTAGGCTCGATAGACAAAGTGTGCACATTCCTCGGCAAAGACTACACTCCAGATCAGAAGCAGACCCTGGCTGAGCATCTCAGTTTCGACAACATGAAGAAGACATCACCTATCTTCCAGAACAAGGAGAACGAAGAGAAGACCTTCTTCAGAAAAGGTTGGGTTAATTTCAACAGACTTCTAAAAACGAGGAGGTTCTCAATTCGTCTGTATGTTTTTTTTTTGCATGTATGTTAAGCGATTACGTCGTCAATTGTAAACTTATTCGAATGATTCTTTTTTTAATTGGTAGGGTACATTTTCGAGGACCACCCATTGTAGTTTCATTGGGATTTGATAAGTATCTCCAGAGATATGACGATCAACGTCTTAAACTTGCTACTGAAACTGACTCGCGGGGCATGCAAGTTCGTTGTTTTAGTTTTTAAACTATCTTGGGAAGGAACGCGGGTTGCACTTTTCCATACAAAATTACTCCCGTTTCCTCCTTGAAAAATGCTTCTAGAGAAAAAATTGTTTCTAAAAAAAATCAAGGTCTGCTGTAGCCTTCAAAAATCAGAGGAGATTAGAATGCTTACATTTCCTTTGCAATTGGTTGGTCAAAAAAAGATGATATTTTGTAGAAACAAATTTTGCTGTAGAAGCATTTTCCAGGGAGGAACCGGGGGTTTTTGAGTGGAATTTGATTTGAAAAGTGCAGCCCGCGTTTCCTCTTAATGTTATCACGTTTCATTTTGTCCATTCTATACCTAGCGTGCGGTAGATATAGCGTGCGTCAGTATCTTTTTTCAAATCGATTAATATATTACCTGAGGTAACAAACATAAAAAAAATACAGTCGAGTTGAAAAGCTCCCCCTTTTTTGAAGTCGGTTAAAAATAATACAATGTCATTGTCAATTTGCACTAAATGTACTAGATCGACTGATAACGATATAAACGACGTGGATAAGATAAAAAGAGGTGACTCATTCTGTTATCTATTGGTGAAAAATACGTAGGAAGGATCTTTCAATACCAATTAGTGCAGTTGGTTATAAATGACATTTAAAACATTGTAAGTACGTACTTAACTCTAAGTAGGTGTAGATATGAGCACATAGTGAATCATACTTTGTAAGTGTACCTAATGTAGTCATGATAATGTATGTAAGTGTATCAAGTGTAAGAAGCCGTAATCACTTATTTTGATGAGGAGATAAAAAATATGAATGTAGCTCAAAAATAATTAAGATCGTTCAAAAACTAAAAGAAAAACGACTAAGCTGTTAAAGGTATTTATCTCCATATCTCTGAAGATACTGTCATCAGATCTCGATATAATTTTACGAATTGTATTGTACTGTACAACAAATGCAATAAACATCGATGTATATGTACTACGTACCAGATGCAGCGTCGCGAACTAGCTCTACGTTCAAATAAAAAGCATTGCTAAATCTAAATCTCGCTTAGTTTAGCGTAAGTACTCCTCACACCCGATCGCGCGCCGCTCAGCACGTAAGTCAGTTTATGATGGGCGCTTCTGGTTTACATGTACCTCGATGGCAATAAATGATTTTTAATTTAATTTGAAATGGGACCAAACAGAAAGTATACGCTCACAAAAAATAATAATAATTCAAATCGTAAATGACGGATTCGAGTTCAGTTCTGAGGTATCACATAAAGAAAATACAGACGAATTGAATACGTAAATTTGTAGGAGTATGTATGTATCCGTTTTAACCGACTTCACAAAAAAGAGGAGTTTCTTAATTTTTTAGGGTTCCGTAGCCGAATGGCAAAAAACGGAACCCTTATAGATTCGTCATGTCTGTCTGTCTATCTGTCCGTCCGTATGTCACAGCCATTTCATTCCGAAACTGTTAGGACTACAGAATTGAAACTTGGTAGGTAGATGTATTCTATAAACCGCTTTCCGATTTTTATACAAAAATTATAAATATAAAAGTTTAAGGGGGGCATCCCATACATGGAACTGAAACAAAAAAAAAATATTTCTTCAAACCTATACGTGTGGGGTGTCTATAGATAGGTACCTTCAAAAATGACGTTGAGGTTCATTTTTCATCATTTTTTCTCAAAGTCAATCATTTGAAAGGTAGGCGCGTCTAAGTGGTAAAATGTGTGTCCCCCCTCTAACTTTTAAAGTATGGGAGTGAAAAATAAAAAAAATATATATGCTGTAGATCTCATAAAAACTAACAACGAAAATTGGTTTGAACGAGATACAGTCAGCAGTTTTAGAGATATAGCGGCCGCAAAGATAACTTTGTTTTTCATACAAAAACTATGAAAAACAATGTTAATTTTGTAGTTGCGTATAATCATAGTTATGGAATACTTAACTGTGTTACGGAACCCTAAGAGTGCGAGTCCGACTTGCACTTGGCCAGTTTATTTGTGTTTGTTACCTCAGAAGTCCTTCAAATCTTAACCAATTTGAAAAATTATTTTTTGATTGAGAGATTATGCCTCCTGTTTATTCCCATTCAAATTTTATCAAGATATGATAATTATCTCCGGAGATACGGAGATAAACAATATAAACAAATTTGTATACCTTGTTGACATGATTATGGCTAGTGGCTATTTTGACAATCGTGGCATGTGAAGTCGGTTTTTTCGTTTGGTACGATCATACATTATTGTACATTATGTTTGGAGAGCCAGTTCCCATTCTAGGCCTAGCGCACTACCATGCTCGACCGTATCATCACTTACCAACAGGTGAGATAGTAGTCAAATGCTAGCTTATACGATATAAAAAAATATATACAGTAGAGTCCGTTTATAATGACATCGAAAGGAACTGACAAACAAGTCATAATAAGCGGACGTCATACAAAGCGTTTTGTGAAATGAAAACCTTTTTTATGTAAATATGAATGTACTTAAGTAGTTTAACACATAAACATAGTTCAAAACAAAAACGAGCCACGTGCCGAACGTCGTCGGGAATCAACGAACATTACCGAAGGTGTACAGAATCATGTCGGTCATTATAACCGGACATAATTTACATTTTTGTATTAAAAATGGGTCATAATAAGCGACATGTCACTGTAAGGGAAGTGGGAAGTCATTATATCCGACTATTTATAAAGAATTTCATATGAAAACCAAACTTCGTAGTATAGTTACGTCATAATAACCGGTTGGTCAATATAGGCGGAGTCATAATAAACGGATTCTACTGTACAATCCATTCATCCAAGCGCTGGTACATAATAAATAATAATAATAGTACAAGCGCCGGGCGTGTTTCCCAGTATGTGCGGGTTCGAATCCCGTAGATACGATGACATTTTGGATTAAATATAACAACTAGCTGTGCCCCGCAGTTTTACCCGCGTTCCCGTGGGAATATCGGAATAAAAAGTACCCTATATGCATCGATGTATATGTACTACGTACCAGATGCGGCGTCGCGAACTAGCTCTACATTTAAATAAAAAGCAGTGCTGAATCTACATCTGGATTAGTTTAGTACGTACGCCTCACGCCCGATCGCGCGCCGCTCGGTACGTAAGTCAGCTTATGTCAGTCAAATGGGCGCCTCTCTCTTCATGGACCTCGAAACCTATATGTTATTCCAGGGTCTAGGCTATCTACATACCAAATTTCAGCTCAATCGGTTGAGTAGATTTATCGTGAAGAAGAAACAAACTTACAAACAAACTTACACACAAACTTTCGCCTTTTATAATAATGATCTTTATTAAAAATATCATCCTTTCAGGTCAAGCAGGTGGCTGGGTGCAGTACTTCGACGAGGATATGCAGAAAGAAGCCAACGAATATATAGCAAAGAACCTGGCCAATACAGATATGCGGTTCCCTAGCTTCTCTTCACATTGACATATGAACAGATCTACTACTTCATATGTTCTGTGGAAATGACGCATATCACAAGTGTATTCGATTTAAGATAAGTCAGAAGTTATGTTTTCATTATAAATATAATTTTATGTGAAAGATAATCACTGTCGTTTAATTAATCTACCTGGCTAACCACAGAATAAATAATAGTTAGCTGCTCAACATCTACTACGTACGTATATACATGTTTGATGTTTTGCTTCCAAGCTAAACTTAACATCATCATCAGCCTATATATATTGACTGCTGGAGCTCGTTCTTCAGCTCTTTGTTTCCAACCGCTGCCAGCCAGCTTGCGTATATTATCGCTCTATCTAGTTGGAGGGCGTCTTACACTACGTTTACCGAGCCGTGGTCCCCACTCTAGAACTCGTCTACTCTAACGGTTATTGGTTCTACGACAAATGTGACCAGATTTCGAACTCGATCCTTCAGAAAGACCCCGAGCATAGTACCCCTCTCCTCTACAACGTCATCTTATATGACCCCCTTAAGCATCAACCCAGATTTTATTTACAGACATTTTTTTGGCAGGCGTGAGAAAGGCTCCTTTAAGAGCGTAGCTTTGATTCTACACCCATTTTTATCTTATATTTTTAAGAGATATTTAGATATTAGAGATATATTTTAAGAGATAGCTATCTCTTCTATCTGGTCTATAATGACGAGTGCTGTAGTGGACTTCAGGACGCCAAAAGTATATTTATGACGTTAAATTCGTAATTGTTTTAATAAAATCTCGATAATTCGAAGAGGGCACTAAAATATTCTCGTAATATCACCTAAGCTTTCTCAGTAAAATAACCTTCCCACACATCATTACACACGTAAGAGTCGAATAATTTAATTACAAAATAAATTCTAACTTACCAGGATATCCTCGTATTCTTCTTTTATTATTTATTTTCTAAAAAACACTCCAGCTGTGTGAACTAACGCGAGAACGAATGAAAAACGAGTGAATGATAAATTAATGGTGTAGTAATGGAATCATAAACTCTTTTACAGTACAAAAAGGTACTTTAGAAGCGTTGTAGTGGCTTGTATATCACCAAATGGAGATTGCGTTACTGTTACATCAACCGTATAAGCCAAAATTATGATGTTTGATGCCGCTATAGTTCCACTTTAGAGCCGAATGGAGATATAATTGCGCCACTTTCTTTGTAGGTGCACCTTCTTAGGCCTTTTATTTCACCACCCATTGGTTTTAAGGAAACGTTCTATGGTCTTTTATAGAACCACCTTTTGCTGGTTGGGAGGTACCAAGACAAATGAGATGCCAGCCTATATAATATAATGCGTAGGTACATACATTCTACGAGCTCACCTAGACTCCATAAAATACAGAATTCGCCTCTATAACAAATCATCATCGTCATCATCATCAGCCGGTATCAGTCCACTGTTTCCAGTCACTGCCGCTATAACAAATAGATACCGATAATAATATCGTTTAAAAAACTAAAAAGAACCGACTTCAATGCCGCGCTATTAATTTTCAGTACCAAGTTTGAGGTGTTTATATATCCATATCTCTGGAGATACCCATCAGATCTTGATGAAATTACTATGGGATATCTCCTTTCCAACAAAAAAAGAATAATCAAAATCGGTTCATAAACGACGAAGTTATCCGCGAACAAACATAAAAAAATATATATATATATACGGTCGAATTGAGAAAACTCCTCCTTTTTTTCAAGTCGGTTAAAAAAGAGAGGACCGTGGCGCATTGGCAGAATGGTCGGCTTTGACACCAGAGTTAGAGGGTTAAAATCCCCCAATAGATTTTTCGATCGAATAATGTCGCATTTCAGACCCTCCGGTGAAGAAAAACATCGTTAAGAAGCTCCCGACCCCTGGCATGGTAGTAAGATACTATCTAGTATCCCGAGTGTCCGCCTGGCCAGCTATCACCTTTAAGTTAGAAAATCTGTCGCCAAACATCTGACATATTCCGGCAGCTGTCCTTGTAGCCAGTTCCCTAAGGCCTAGCGTGCTACCATCTTCGACCGCATCATCACTTACTAACAGGTAAGCTAATGGTCAAACTATATCGTCTATATGTTGTAAAAATAAAACTGTGGCATGCAACATTTGAGAGTCATTGCGTTGCGCTCACTATCTTGCTTGCAACATGCGGATATTTCAAAATCTAGATGTGTCTAGATTCCAGACGTTAAGTCACCAACGCCCTACAGTCCACTGGACACAGAGTTTTTCATACCGTTTAAGTGTAAAACAAAAGGAGTAGCTTTTTCCTGCTAACAAAAACATTGTTTTATTGAAGAACCAATCCAATTGAATAGAGTTCAGTACAAATAATGCTCCGCTGAAAGCATCTCGTCAGCATACAATTATTTTTCAGTAGGTAAGATGTTACGGATATAAATCTTAATAGAAGCGGCTGTAGGGAACTTTTTTGTGATCAGTGGAATTACCATACACTTTGAACTTGTGTTTGGCGTGAGCACTGATAGAAATTGTATTGTGTATAGGAGAGCTCAGCTGGACAGAAATACTTTGTGTAATACGAAACCTATTAGGTATGTGTTTTTGCAAGCATTTTTTTCGACATCTTTATTTAATTTGCAAATGCAGACTTAGGTATTCATTCATTAGGCGACTTCAAGTCGCAAGTGAATAGGTATCCTCAAGCCGTTACTTTATATCAGGTGAGATGGTAGTCAATCGCTTACCAATTCAGCTTAAAAAATACATAACTGTTCTAACCTGAACCATGCCTTGTTTCCAACCACAACCAACTATTATTATACATAACCATTTTTGTTTGAATCGCCTAATTTATATTCGGCGATTCCAATAAGTCTTTATAGACGGATTTTTGCTTGACGGGCACTGCTTTGCTTGTCAACATCATGGCTTGAAACCTTGAGAAGGCAACTGCTGGCAAATAACCATATTATTATGGCACAGATACTTGGTTTGTGGTCCAAGTATCCAACATAGTAGTTTTTATTTATAGGCCCTATCTAGTAGCGACTTATCTAAGTTCAAGGAAAGTCGACAAGCAAACGCCTGAATAAGTGATGTCGACAAATTAACTCTTCGCCTTTGCTATCAAAACATCCATTTACGTGCTGGAAATCAATGTTAGGTAAATCGTTATACAAGCTTTTCAATAAAAATAAATGCAAGAGGTTTTATAATGATTTACTGGAACCCGATCTTTTACGTAAGAACGAAAGGTCTAGTTAATTTGCTTTCGCTGCCAGCAGAATTATTTTTTAATGAGATTTATACGAAGTGCTTTGGAAAATACACATTAAGGAAACGTTTTTACTCATATCTTATATTAACGCAGATATTTCAGACCAAATCAACATGAATGAATGAATCGGCAAAGGTTCAAAAACCGACTTCAAAAAATAATGATGTTATCAGTTCGTGTCTATGTATTTTTATGTATGTTCACCATCTTATTTGTCAATTATGTGCCGACTTTACAAATCTTTTTTTATTTGATAGACGAAATTCATCGAGACGAGATCTGTTAAGTATCTTCAGAGGTGAGGAGATAATAATATATTTATATATTTTTAAACGATCTTATATGTATTCTCAGATACTATATTAGGTACAAGTATATCTGACCTACAACATTGTAAAGCCACTAAAGGTAGGGTATCCACTAGAGGTAGCCTCGCGAGTCGCGACAAGCGGCTGCCTCGCTCCGAGGCCGCGCAAGTGGAGACGCTGCCTCAACATGAGACACGCTGCGACACGAGGCAAATTCGTTACCGCGAGCCGAGCCATATTTTGTCGGTTTTTTTGCCGTGCTCAAAAGAGCCTCAGTCCGAGCCGTACATTTGATGGAGACGTGCGTGTCGCTTCGTAAACTGCCGGATCAAGCTTAGGCGACTCGCCTCGAGCTGATCCACAACTTGCCTCGAGCCTTTGCCTCAGAGCAAACAACCTCAGTTTGCTCTGAGGCGAGTCTCAAGTCGAGGCTGCTCGACCCGAGTTTGCCTCTAGTGGATACCTGGCTTAACCAGTAGGTTGTCCAGATGTTATTTACAGACATTTTTTTGGCAGGCGTGAGAAAGGCTCATTTAAAATCCGTAAGTAGTTAGGTAGTTCCGTATACTACTAATAGAAAAAATAAAGTAACTATTATGATTCTTTACTAGGTATCGACGCTTCACTATCAAGCCATCATCGATTTCCTTTTAAGATGATATGTAATCTACACCTCCTAGGGACAGTTTCCACCAAGAGGATATCCTTGCGCTCTTTCTTGTTGGCATTGATTAAAGGGAACTTAAGTGCAAAATTAGAGCCTTGTAAGTACATATAAAGGTGTGTACAAACCATAGCAGCAGGCCGGATTGTTTTACTACAAATCATTCCCGAAGTTGTAATTCAGGCTACATACCTACCAAACGAACGAATCGACAAATGGAAGAAGATACTCTCTCTATGATACAACCATAGGTCCCTCCAAAGCGCTATAATTACTTTTAGTAAGGGTCCCTCTCTCTCTACTCAGAGTTTGTTCGCGCTCGTTCGGCCCAGTGAGTACCCAGCGTTGAACAAGCCTACAAGGCAGCTACTAACTAGATACCTAATTTATTCTAAGCCCGGCGGCCTAGCTCGGCAATTATAATCAACAAAGTAATTTAGTTTAAGTAAGACTTTTAATTAAATTTAAAAAAAAAAGTAAAAGTAGAGGCAAAGTCAAACAAAATGGCCGACGATAACTGTCATAATACCTCAGAATACAGAAAAAAATAGAAACCTCGTCTACCCGTAATTTCCAGAAATTTCTTTGTCCAAACACCGATCCGAAATACCACGCACGTCCCTTCTAACCCGTGTTAAGTTGCTAGATAGCATTTTTACAGAATTATCCTACGAACGGCACAATATGGCATAGTGTAATTTAATAAGACATTTTTATAGATTTCTTATTAAATTACACGTTATCACACAACGAAGTTCATAGAGTGACTTATCGAGTCGCCGGCGAGTGAAACCACACTAAGAGTGGTTTGAGAGGTGTCACTTTTAAGTGAGTTGACGCATTCTAGTTTATTTTGTATTCAGAGCATAATACAACATGAAATAAGTATCAAGAGATAGGAATGAGAGTGTTTTGTTGAGATTTCAATACAATAAAGGCAAGGGTCGGCAGGTTTGGTGCGAAGACTCCTTGTAGTATTTTGATGAATCAATTAACTTCTATAAGTGCCTATACATTCAGAAATAAGTAAAATAAAAACCATATAAATAATTTTATTCATTTATTTCTCATTGTAAACCCATACACTTGTTCTATCAACCGTTTATAATTTACTATAGGTATGCACTTGGTATTCACTTATATTCTAATGTAATTACATTGTAAGACATTTGAGTACTTGATACATTACATTGTAAGACATTTGAGTACTTGATACATTACATTGTAAGACATTTGAGTACTTGATACATTACATTGTAAGACATTTGAGTACTTGATACATTACATTGTAAGACATTTGAGTACTTGATACATTACATTGTTGCCACACTTTTTAATATTTAAAGCTAGGAATTGAAGAGAAAGCATATCTTTTATTGCTATTTTTTTATGTTTTGTGAATGATGAACAGTTAGGTGTTAACAACACAGTTAACAGTTAAGTTGAATATTATTCGTTGTGAGTTTACTTACAAAGAAAGCTTTTTAAAGAAAAAGTATATCAATTGATAATCATACGAGCACTTATACAAGTTATTGATCAAGTTCGGAATTCTGAAGGCCGTTGAATTTATATTAGTAAATTTTATTTATTTATTATATTTATTTATTAATATTATGTTTGTAAACTACATATGTACTTAGTAATTTTGTTATATATTTTCTGTGAAAGGTAAAGGATTGGATAGGTAAGGTATAGGATGCAATTGATGAGAATCTTTAAGTAATTATTATTGTTATTGCAATTTATTAAATTTTCATCATTTATTACAATTGATAATAAAAACTACAAATGTTTACGTTTTATCGGAGATATTAGCTCGTTTTAAACCGTCGTCAAAACGGATGCAGATCTCAGTTCGTCTGAATTTTAATTGATATCTATTTAGTCAGTTACTAATGTAGTTGTGACTAAAATGTCTTACAAAGTCACATATTGTAAATGCAATATTTTACATACTCGGGCGCACCATAATTGACTCGAAAGAAAAATAAAGCATGCTCTAAAAATCATAACTTCTTAAATATATTAAAAACAAAACAAAAAAATCATATTTCAATTTCTTTATATAAAAAAGTCTCCAAATCAAATAAGATTGCAACAATTAATAATGTATGGCACTTAACCTGATTTATAATTACAAAGTTGTGATTATTTTTTAACTATGTTGTCGTAATTGTAACTTCTATAGGAAATGAAATAAAATTCTCCAAAGTTAATTTCGACAAAGTTATAAAAACATTCATATTTATACGAAACTCATTAAGACTTCTTACAGAGTTCTAACAATTTTATTACCGTTTGGTAACTTTGTAACTTAAAATATTCAGCAGCTTATTGCTTTTATTGAGAATCAACGTAGAATTAATAATTTGTTTTTGTACACACCCTGTAGGCTGTGTATCATATCGCATTTTGGTAGTTTGCATAAAAACTTAGTTAAAATTATGGAATAACAAATACCAAAAAAATTATAGAGAAGTTCTGACAATATTTCTTGAAAATATACAGTTCAGAGTTTGTACAAAAACAAAGGATACACTTTACTTTTACCATAATTCATGAACAAGACAATAAATAATAAAAAATATACATAAAATCTTATTAGGGCAAATCTCTCTTAACAGAGTTCAAGTGTTTTTTTTTGTTTGTATTATTTTTTTGTTGGTGAATCTAAACTAACATTATAAAGAGAAAAAATATTTGATTTTTTTTTTATTTGTTTGTTACGATTCAACTGAAAAACTACAGGACCAATTTCAAAAATTCTGTCACTAATGGAAAGCTACATTATCAGCGAGTAACATAGGCTATATTTTATCCCCGTATTGTCACGGGTACGGGAACTACGCGAGTGAAACCGCGAGGCGCTGCTAGTAATTTTATAAGAATCTAGCAGACAGCGATCGTAATTCAGTTTTTTATTTGTAGATTATAGTCTGTACAATAGTTTTAGTAGTAGTTTATATTGTAGTCATAGTTTTAATATTATTAAGGGCCAGTTTCACCGGTTCCTGATAATGCGTTAGATAGTTACCTGACACATGACGCCATATAAAAGCTGTCAAAAATCTATCAGATTTCTTCATATTAGCGCTATCAAGAACCAGTGAAACTGACCCTTAATTTAAATAATAATAAAACTGTAGATGTTTTGTTAAGATGTTCAATATAATTTGCTTATGATAATTTTGTCATAAATAAAATTAAAACAAATTGCTAGATATTTTACTTATGATGCTTTTTAAATCATTTAAATTTGCATTGTTCATGAAACACGCTAAAAGTACGTAGGTATATAACAATTATTTTAAGCCCGTTAACAAACGGGTACTTTTTTTAAAGATGACTGACTATGTGTTATTATTATTAACGATTATTATAAATAGTGCATTAATTACATTGAAAAATTGTGTACTTATTATAAGTTGTATTGTTATTACCTTTATGTAATACAATATGGTGCTATGTACAGTCCTTTAAAGACATTTGTTTTTATATTATTCGGTTAATATGGAAAGTTCTTCCCATGATTTTTTTTTATTTCTTGTCACGTCGATATTGTTAAAAGATATTTTGGTAGTGCATATTTTCATTTATCGGAATAACGTCACCAATTTTACCAAGTAAAAAAAAAGACTATTTCCGACATACGTATGCGATAAACTACTCTATCCCATCTATTTTTATGCTACGATGCACTTTGTACTTTTCAGCAAATAATTTTAATATTTTCACTTTACAGTAATAATTATAATCAACAAAGAAATTTAGTTTAAGTAAGACTTTTAATTTAATTTAAATAAATAAAGTCAAGATAAAATCAAACAAAATGGCCGACGATAACTGTCATAATGCCTCAGAATACAGAAAAAATACAAACCTCGTGCAACCGTAAATTCAACGGATTTCTATGTCCAAACACCGATCCGAAATACCGCGCACGTCCCTTCTAACCCGTGTTAAATTGCTAGATAGCATTTTTACAGAATTATCCTACGAACGGCCCAATATGGCATAGTGTAATTTAATAAAACATTTTTATACATTTCTTATTAAATTACACGTTATCAAACAACGAAGTTCATAGAGTGACTTATCGAATCAGCGGAGAGTGAAACCACACTAAGAGTGGTTTGAGAGGCTTCAGTTTTAGGTGAGACGCCTTCTGGTTTATTCTGTATTCAGAGCATAATACAACATGAAATAAGTATCAGGAGACAGGAAGGACAGTGTTTTGTTGAGATTTCAATACAATAATGTCTCAAATATATTGTAAAATAAAGATAATTTGTTTATAAACCATACGGTTCGCATGACAAATTCATTCTTAGCTTACTTAACCCTAACTTAACATACTTAGGTTAAAATTATGCATATCTTTGGCGAATACACTGCTTATGGTACCATGGAATATGTTTAGGTCGCTGTAAACTAAGTAAAAGTAAAATAAGTAAAAAAGTAAAAAAGTTATTTGTAACCTTACTCAATCTAAGTTAGGTTAACTTAACATAACCTAACTTGATTTGTAAAGAAAGAAAGAAGAGTTCTTATTTCTCTTTTTCTTCTTACATAACCTAACTTGACTTGTAAAGTTTGTTTTTCTATTTGTGTTTTTTTAAAACGTGGTTCCTAAATAGAACTGTTGAAAAGATTTGCTGTTAAATTCACGACAGAGACTGTCGTCTTTCCAATTTCACTGCGTAAGCTCACTGGCAGTGGCGAAGTGCATCGAACGTGCATGAAACCTAGATCAAAACAGGTGATAAAAATACTAGTGAGTCTACAAGGATAATATACTTTATAATTCATAAACTTTAATTGAAATTAACTACATTAGCAAACAGTTTAAAACAACCATAGACCTCAGAAAGACAATGATCACCAAACTTGAAAGATGTCTGTTCAGTTTACCTATACTTAGTACACAGCGACCGCGAACTAAACAATATTTTGATCATAAAATCTTACGAATCTCGTTGTAAAGTCTCACAAAATTCACCTATCATAATACTGCGTTACAAAACTGCTCTTTTAGGATAAATGGTACCTTTATACATTACGACTAGCCTATAGATACATCTAAATCATTTA
Source organism: Cabera pusaria (assembly GCA_954871355.1). NCBI lineage: Eukaryota > Metazoa > Arthropoda > Insecta > Lepidoptera > Geometridae > Cabera > Cabera pusaria. Next base: position 4,596,258 of record OX940890.1, read on the forward strand.
TTTTTACACTAGGAAAGTCTTGAAAATAACCGATGTTTCAAAGACGCGAAAATATCAGTTGAAAACCAAGTATTCTCTTTGAATGTTTTATCGCACGTGAGATCGTTTTGCACCGTTTGTAATAACTTCAGGTATAAAGTACATCGGACAGGCAATTTGTTCGTATGTTGCTTCTTGATAATACAAAAGTTGCGGTGAATTAAAATTATTTATGGATATATGCGTTGTCTATAATATCGTTGAATTGGACTGGAATTTGAGGTAACAGTTGCGTCTTTAGTTTTTGTTTTCGTCAAACTGTTTTTTATCAGATCTAAATAGGATTTCTTGTATCTAACGAGTATGTATACATATATAAACACACTAATATATACAACAGTGTGTAACCGCAATTACAAACGCCTGCGCCAAATTTTATGAACCAAGACCTAACTAGATAGTTTAAAAACATTTCAAAGCTGATCGCAATCTCGTCTTGACCAAGTTCAATATAATTTAATGATAAAGTCGTAGTAGCAGGTAACTAACTGTATTAGTTATATTTTAATTGCATAATAAATCCTGTATTTGAAAAAATGTTTCAATGTAAAATGTAAATGTGTTCAAATGTAAAAGTTACCTCACATCACTACTAATTTTAAAACAAATTCCCACGCCGCGTCTGTGTGTAATATATGTATGTTCGCAATAAGCTCAAAAACTACTAAACGGATTTTCAGGCGGTTTACATCTATCAACAGAGTAATTCCTAAAAAAGGTATAGGTGTTTAATTCGTTAAGGTTTTGTGTAAATTGTTTGAAATATGACGATGATTGTTGCACTGACTGATACAAAAAATATAGGCACATATGCTCCACCCCTGCGAAGCCGGGGCGGGTCGCTAGTAGAAGACAAAATAGCTTGTTGAAAACGGTCAAACACGATCTCACATGGCATAATATACTTTAGTACGTTTGTATACAGTTACTTTTCGTGTGCAATCACGCGTTATGCGTTCACAGCCTGGATACATAGATTTTCCAGTTCTCCATAGAACTAGAAAATATGTGACCATTCACAAAGCCTAATTTATACAAGAAGTGTTCTTCAAAAGAACGAGTTGATATTCGATAAAAGTGTCTTACGAACACTCCGTACAAAAACGCACGAAGCAAAACTCGTAACAATTGTTCCTCTCATTGTTTAAATCTGGCTTTACATTAAGGAGCAGCCACACAGTTGCCAACTACGCTTGCAAACCAACAAATGTTTAATTTGCCACCAATTACGCGTGCCTTTGACTACGCCTCCTAGTGGTTGGCGAATTTTGTTTCTTTTTTTTAAGTCGCGTTTACTTTTGACCACTAACTCAACTGTTGGTAAGTTATGATGCGGTCAAGGATGATAGCACACTAGGCTTAGAGTGGGAACTGGCTCACAAAGATAGCTGTCGGAACACATCGACAGATTTTCTAACTTGAAGATGGTAGCTGGCCAGACGGATACAAGACAGTTCCTTACCACCATGCCGAGGGTTTATTAGCGATTTTTTTAAAGGAGAGTGTGTGCACTGTGACATGCGCATATAATGTTTCGTATACAAAAATCCATTGGTGCACCAATCCCTGCCGTGCACGGCAGGGATTTGAATCCACTGTCTTTGGCCTCAATGCCGACCATTCTCTCACTGTGCCATTATTGGGCTGTCATGATAGTTTATAAGCGTGGTTGACAGCTGTGTGTAAGGTTCTTTAGCGCTAGCGAGTCGAGTAGAGTAGGTATCATAAACCGACTATAACCAATGTACTAGCAACTTTCCTGCGAACAGAATCTAATCAATTTTGTTTAAGCCAAAAGGAAAGATAAACCAAAAATCCGGTCAAGTGCGAGTCGGGCTCACACACGAAGGGTTCCGAATCACAGTACGTTCAATAATATCGAGCAAAAAGTCGGTAAACACATTTGATGTATACCTCGAATTTGTATCTTTATTTTGTTGATTATAGCGGCCACAATAATATACTGCTCTGTGAAAGTTTCGGCATCGACATTTCAGTTATAGGCACCGTTGGCACACTTTGAGACAGAAACCTTCGTGTAAAACCCTTGTGTGTAACAATGTACAAAAATATAAAGTGTGTAACACATCAACATAATATTTGTACCCTAAAACGTTAAAAAAAGTATAGCAAATATTTGACGAGACATGTTTATCTCTCAATACATTAAGGGCCGATTTTTCATTCCTCAGTAACACAAAACCGTCGCTCTCACTCTAACATCTATATCGCTGCGTAAGATATCTCTTTCCCATACTATTGGCGTGAAGATAGTTACAAAAAGACTACAGTTAACTAACAAACTGATAAAAGCACATTGAAAAATCGAAGGTTTTATATTGCATTGGTAACTATCTGGCCGTTTTTCTGAGGATTGAAAACTCGGCCCTAAGTTTAAAGATAAATTTACTAATCCAATGGCAATATCTGACAATAGTCGATAAAATCAGACTATTACACTCGCTAACGCAACCTTTTCCATTCTTTTAGCAGCTTCGTATCACCACGCGTTCTAAAACCGCTCGTGAAATAGTTGCCGTTACACAAAATCCTATAAATTCCCACAATTTTTTATCACGATACTCAACTATAGAAATATATATATAATGGTGTTACAGACAGACAGTACTTTTAGAGTTTATACTAGATACATAAATACACAATCGAGTATGAGATGATTATTTCATCACCTTATTTACATTTTAGTCCGCACACAAACAATTCCAATTCTAAAAACACACATTGGAATGATTTATAATTATTTTATTTACAATTAAAATAATTAGCTGTAAATGAAACAAGTTCCTCTAGCTAATAATGTTTAAAAATTACTTCTAATATATACATTAGGTCATCGCAGGTTACTCGTTCCGACGACGAATGTTAAGTCCTGTAAGAGATTCAAAATTGTTATCTACCTTTTAAAAAAAATCACTCAAAACGTAGACGTATTATCTAGGCAATAAGGATTATTTAGTACGTTCGTTCTACCCGACTTCGAGTCTTTTATTTGTATACAGCGCGCCAAAATTATTGTTAGTCTACTGTTTGGCAATTATTGTACAATGCCTGGTAGAATATAGCACGCTCAATAAAACCTATACACAATAATTGTGTATTTAATTCATACTTCGCCATTAATTGACAGATGAGAAATATACAACTTTAGTGTTTAGGCAAATATTTTTTTTATTTTTTAATGTGTGCTATATTCGTGGCCAGGCATTACTGTAATTAAATAACCCTCTGATCAACTTCACATTTCACCTTACATCTATCTTTGAGCGAAAACTCCAAGTCTAAAAAGTACAGATTATTTTAGACGCGACACAGCGCGTTTTGAGTAAGTTTAGTTAGTAAAAGTTATTGGTCATTAAAAGTTAAACACAGCCTTTGGGCGTACCGTCGACAATCGTTATATAATCAAAAGAGAGATTGATAAATTAGCATACAACGAAATAGATTGGAAAATGAACTTAGAAAGAGACAGAAACAAACCGTTGTAAAAACATAGGCCACATTCAAACCCTTTTTTAGTTCAGTATTTATGCTAACAAATATTTGTGCTAAATCACCCAAAAATACAAAATTCCAAATACAAAAACTGTAATAAATTAAGTTAGTATATAATACAAATATTTCGATAAATATTAGACCAAGTATTCACAATAAATTACAAAGATTTTGAGCAATCTCCACAAAGAAGTCAATCGTCATGAATTCGCATCCACGCTTTTACATAACTCGATTATATTTTGTAAAGTCCGAACTCGAGTCACTATCGGTCATTATTCGAATCGTATTCGTTCACGTTTCACTGTCCACTGTTAAACTGTGCTTCAAAACCAAATTGTACAACGACTGATTTTTCATTTCAAGTCATTCCGGCACTATTTTCTACAATACTGTATTATTGTTCACCGTCAAAAATCATTATAACTTAATACTTTCGAAACACACTTTCCATACCCAATCCAATCCATCCCAATCGATTCGAAATCGTTGCGTCAAGAATCGATATCTCGAATCGAATAGATCGACCGGGCGGATTCTCGACTACGGTTATACGAAGAACTCTGTTCTTATAACCGGGTATCTTTGTACTAGAGTTCAGTGACCGCGTATAGATCTCTGGGCTCGTGGTGTTGGATATGTTGAGGATGTGGTTGGTTGTGCTGACTCCTCTCGGGGCGGCGGCGGTGCTGCGTGTTCGTATTAGGCTGCTGTTGTCTTCTAGGTCTTTGTAAAGATCTGTATTCTAAAGCAGCGGCGGATAAAGGCTGGGGCTCGGCGGCTCGTCGCGCCGGTCTGACGGTCGCGTATTTATCCGGACCTTTCTCTTTATCCGGAGTAGCTGCATGTTTCTCGGCGTGCTTCTCGTGCTGAGCTTGTTTTTCGGCGTTCTGATATTTATCGGCGGCGTGTCTGTCGACCGTGCCGTATTTGTCGTGACGGTCTACCGTGCCGTATTTGTCGTGACGGTCTACCGTGCCGTATTTGTCGTGTCGTTCCGCCGGGGCATATTTGTCCGTGTGTCTTTCTGCGGTGGCATATTTGTCAGCGTGTCTGTCCACGGTGGCATATTTGTCGGCGTGTCTGTCCACGGTGGCATATTTTTCCGTGTGCCGCTCTGTGGGAGGGTGACGTTCTCTGTCGTATCTGTCGTTGGTGTACTTGTCGTATCGGTCGTGCTTGTCTGCGGGCTTGTCTGCGGGCTTGTCTGCGTGTTTGTCTGGCGGCGGCGCGGGGGAGAAGGTGTGGAGCGCGGGGGGCGGCGCGGCGGGGCGCGGGCGGGGCGCGCGGGGACCGAATGACGCGTACTTCGGGTCGAAGCGGTTAAGGCTCGCCACGCGTGCGGTTGTCCCTGGAATACAGGTTACTTTGTGAGACAATCGTTTAATATTTTAATGTGGTACTCTAGTGATACCAAAATTCAACATTAGTTCAATACATTTCAAATTCTTTTAAAATGGAATCTTCGATTTAAAAAAATCAGTAGTTCCATAATTTTCGGATTCTTTTTAAATAGAACTAGTGAATAATAACCGGCCAAGTGCGTGTCGGGCCACGCGCAGTGTAGGGTTCCGTAGTAACCTGTGATTCAATGCAAGTCTTTACTCGTTATAAACAAGCACCTAGGTACTCCGTCTTTGTCACTTTAAAGAATTTATTCTAAGGATTTTGTATTTGATACAAAATTATCCAACACCCAAGTTCAACGACTATTACTGCTTAACTAATAAAGTTATCTTAACCGCTATAATTTTCCTTTAAAGTTTATGAAATGCGCTATTATCACGTATTTTTTCAGATTACTTAAGCCAGCAGTTTAGCTTTTAGAAGGGGGGGGACGCCCTACTGGAACAAAAATGTACACTTTAAAGTTTAATATTTCGTAAATGGAGCATTCAATCGAGAAATGGTATTAGCAACCCTGAAGTCATTTTAAAAGACCTATTCAACGATACCCCACACGATGGGGTAGACGACGAAAACAAAGTTTATCCCCACTTCTCATATAAGGGAGCTACCCTAAAAAAAAATATTTTTCAAAATTTTATTTCAGCACTTTGTCGGCGTAATATATATACATACACACACAAAATTACAGCTTTCTAGTATTAACGAGCTCTTAGCAAAACCTCGTACAGACAGACAGACACACAGACGGACATGACGAAACTATAAGGGTTCCTTGTCAGGACTACGGAACCCTAAAAAACCATCAGTAATTTTATCATGGAACTCTTAATGGTACTAGTGGCATGGCAACGAAGCAAACTTCTTTAGGTGCACTGGGGAAACATTTGACGGAAATGACGTAGTGTCACGGTCCGAAGGCAGCGAAAGTGACGTAAGCCTCATGTTTTTTTTTGTTCCGCTTTGTTTTTAATCCTCCGACATAGGTCGCAGACCTTTTCAGAGCGGGTTTTGATGTAATAGCTATTAATTATAATATCATAAGCGACGAAGTAATCGAACACAGATAAAAAAATATATACAGACCATTTGAAAAACTTCCTCCTTTTTAGGGTTCCGTAGTCCTGACAAGGAACCCTTATAGTTTCGTAATGTCCGTCTGTATGTCTGTCTGTCCAAAGTTTTGCTAAGATACTGTTATTACTAGAAAGCTGTAATTTTGTAGGCGAGTGTACATATCATTTACGTCGAAAAAGTGGTAAAATAAAAATAATGAAAAATATGTTTAGGGTAGCTCCCCTACATGTGAAGTGGGGATGGGCGTGGGGACACATGTGGGGTATCGTTGAATAGGTTTTTAGAATTGACTTAGGGGTTGCTCATACAATTTTTCGAGTTAATGCTCCATTTACGAGATATTAAACTTTAAAGTGCACATTTTTGTTCCAGTAGGGCCTACCCCCCACCCTCCCCCCTTAAAGCTAAACTGCTAGCTTGAAAAATCTGGAAAAATTCATGATGATAATGCGTAGGACGTCCTGTGTCCAGATGGAGCGAAGACATACGCAAATCGGTGGGCAGTGACTGGAAAATAAGAGCCGAAGATCGGGCTCAGTGGCGTACCTTGGGAGAGGCCTACGTCCAACTGTGGACGGACACCGGCTGATAACGATGATGATGATGATGACGGAATCCTACACAGCGCGTGGCCCCACACGCTCTTGCGTCGGGTTTATGCGAATTAAAAAAAAGAAAAAAAGTGTATGTATACCCGTGATATCGCCTCCGCCGGGCCTGTCTCAGTAGAAGTCGTTGCTCTCGAGCGTCTTGCACTGCTTGCTCAGCGTGGCATACTTGCCGTTGTGCGGCGCGCGCCCGAGCGTGTGAGCGCCGCCGAGCGCCGCGTGCGCCGCGCCGCCGTGCGCGCCGCGCCCGAGCGTCGCGCTGCCGGACATACGCGCTCTGGAATAAACGCAGCTGTTAGTTTTTTTTATTGTTTGATTATGATATAGGTAGCAAACAAGCAGGCGGCCCACCTGAAGGAGAGTGGTCACCGTCGCCCATGAACACTTACAACACTAGAGGTGTCACTCGTGCGTTGCCGACCTGTCAAGATTCTTTTAACGCCCTTTTGAAGGACTCCATGTTGTAGGTGCGTTGTTCCTCTGCGGGAAAACAGCAGACGGCAGCTCGTTCCACAATTTACAAGTGTACGGAAGAAATGACCGGTTGAATCGATATGTGTGCGAAGTTCAAGTCTCGATAATGTGTGGATGAGCGTGTTGTCTATGGCGAGAAGTGTAGTTAGTACGTCAAATTGACTAATGACCGGTATGACTCACGTAATTAGGTCCAAGTCGATGGCGACGTGCGACCGATTTAGGAGCGGTCCGCGCTCCTTCGTCAGAATACGACGAGTGCTCTCAGTTTCACCCGCGTAGTGCCCACACCCATGAGAAAACGGGGATGAAATATAGCCTATGTACCTCGCTGATAATGTAGCTTTTCATTAGTGAAAAAATTTTTGAAATCGGTCCAGTAGTTTTTGAGTTAAATCGAAAATGTTAAAATGTGGTTTAATAACAAAAAATGGGGAATAGCCATGTGCAAACCATATCCGTAAAGAGAAAAGATAGATACGTATCATTTTGAACAAAAGATATATATATATATATATCTTTTATATCTCTATATCCCTAATAACTCTGTGACGCTACGCTCCCTTTCCATCACATAGATTGTTATATGTTTACATCTCCCTTATTCTAACTCCGTGACCCTCTCTTTTTAACGCATATAGAGTTATATGCATCTCGCTTACTCTAACTCCTTTACCCTCTCTTTTTAACGCATAGAGAGTTATATGCATCTCGCTTACTCTAACTCCTTTACCCTCTCTTTTTAACACATGGTATGTTATATGGTTACATCGCGCTTACTCTAACTCCGCGAAATGAGTTGTTGCGTTGAAGATATAAAAGAGTTAAAGAGATAGTGGTGAAATGTAAGATATACGGATATAATCTTTGGTTTAAGGAGATAAAACTCTTTTCAGTTAATCACTCCTGAGTTACACACGTCTAATGGGGAAGGGGGTGGGGCGCGGCAGAGTACGGCTTGCTGCACTACTGACTGTTGTTAGGTTAGGTTAGTTGATAGTGTTGTACCCCTCACAGTGCCTCCTTCACTCGCCCATAGCTACAGCGCTTTATAACCTAACTTTCGACCACCGCCGGCGCTGGTATCCGCCAGTCAGTTGTCACTGCTCACGCGCGCGCAACGTATATTATTATTCAAATGACGGGATAATTGCGCATTCGTATTGTATATTAAAAACGATTTATGTTTTCCATAGTAATTTTGCGACTTTGACAAAAAACAAGCATTAGACTTTTCATTATTTTATGCTAACAATACTAATGACTTCGTTTGATTTTGTTTTTTATTTTCTACTTAAGTAATTGTTATTGTATATATACCTAGTAATTTAGTAATTATTTTAATTTTAGTATTTTTGATAGGTATGATTATTATTGAATTTCTTAAATATTGTGTTGTGGTTTTAAAATTGTATATGAGTCAAAGGTACTTGAAATAAACGTATTTTATTATTTATTTATTAATATTAAAATGACAAGACGGCGTAAAACGGTTTTCGACTTTTAGTTAGAGACTTTAATCCGTTTTCCTTTTTTTTATTTCATTGAGTTAACCATTAACCAATGCACATCGTATCGGGTGCGCGCCGGTACATCGCGCGCTGAACGAAGTTATAACAACGCTAGGTCGAGCGCCTTAGACACATTTTTGCTTGCATTGTCTGACGGTAGGTTAAAACAAGCGTTGGTATTTTATTTTTGTAGAGGAGTGAAATATTTGTTACCTAGTAACTATTAAATAATCTGTGCCCTCACCTCGGTCGCTCTCTGTCTGCGAGGTCCATCAGTTGCACGGCCGCGCTGTACGAGGGCGGCTTGCCGTTGGGGAAGGGGGCGGGGCGCGGCAGAGTGCGGCTGGCCGCACTGCTACCGCCGCTCGATAGGAACGGGGCTTGCTCCTCGCCCGTGCCGCTACGTCTGTACACACAAGTATATCGTTGATAAGTTGAAAAATGGAAGAAAAAGATCGGAAAACAAAAAGAACCGACTTCAAATGCCGCGCTATTAATTTTCACAACCAAATTTAATAATAATCATGATCATTTATTTATTCCACAAATAGTAGGTTATGTAAATACAAAATAATTAGGCATACAAATTCAATTAAAATAACAGTACTTACTCTCTAATTAAACTAATTAATTAATTTGAAGTGTTTATCTCCATATCTCTGGAGATACTTATCAGATCTCGATAAAATTATAATGTATACCACACTTGGGATATTTCCTTTCCAACAAAAAAAGAATCATTAAAATCGGTTCATAAACGACGAAGTTATCCGCGAACAAACATAAAAAAAAATATACGGTCGAATAGAGAATCCTCCTTCTTTTTTTGAATTCGGTTAAAAAACTAAAGAACCGACTTCAAATGCCGCGCTATTAATTTTCAGTACCAAATTTAAGGTGTTTATCTCCATATATCTGGAGATACTAATCAAATCTCGATGAAATTACTTTGGAACCACCCTTGGGATATTTCCTTTCCAACAAAAAAAGAATCATCAAAATCGGTTCATAAACGACGAAGATATCCGCTAACACACATTAAATAAGAATATTAGAAATATTCCAACTACCCTCACGCTGCGACTGCAGGGCTCGATAGTATAAAAGCGGACAGCGAGCGGGTATCATGACTCAGTCTTCGCGTGGCCGTCGCACTGTTCGGACGTAGTGGTTATGTTGTTAACTTACACACATTATGTAATTGTCATTTATGTTGAGGTTCTGTGGCATTATATAGCTGTGGTGTGTGATAGTGTTTATTTTTTTTAGTCTTTTTCACTTCTGGTCGCTAAGAATATATATATATTTATATATAATATATATATATATAATATATATATATATATATATACGGTCGAATTGGGAAACCGCCTCCTTTTATTGAAGTCGTTTAAAAAACACCTTGCTCGATCGAAACAGTACTATAACAGAAGAGTTATTTAAATTAAAACTTTTATTACATCGTCTCAAATTGTTTCGTCCATCTATCGCATGTCGGATTACAGCCGGTGCTTAAGCTTGATTGGCGGATATGGTAATATTTAAAAAAAAAAGATTTAGTGATAAGACCACTCGTTCTTTTGATAGGTTTCTGTTCTGTAGTGGTTCTCCTATTATTAAACATTAATATGTTTAACAATAGGAGAACGGAAAGTACGGATTGTACTTTACTTTTTATCAGTAATGTATATGCAATAATATCAAAGGATTTAAATTGTTTTCTCTCAACACCCAACCCAACAGTAGAAGCGGCCTTATCAAAGTCACGTGACCGGCTGAGTGATTCAGACTCTCGCTGCGCGGACTTACGGTGCATTTTGACTAAATACAAAACGCGGTAAGCTATTATATTCAATGTCGCATCTGCAGCGTGTAGCGTATTTTGAACGTTACTGACGTTGTATCTAGGTTTGATCTCACATATTTGCTATCAAAGAGTGAACCTTCTGTACTATTAATTATTCTGTGCTCCTAGTAGTGGCCGGGGCGATTAGCACAGTAACATTTCTGTAGCGTGATGTGCCTCAGCGGTAGCATCAGTCTTTCTTCACGAGTATCTGACACGCTAAGATTAAAACAACTTTAGAGATAGGCACAGAAGATATACTATACGCTCACTTAGTGTTGATATAGATATATAATACACTCACTTGGTGTTGATATAGATCCAAGCGTGTGAATCGACCAGTACGATGGCGGTAAACAAGAATCCAGCTGCAATGGCCGCCAGCAGCTGGAGCGATAACGCCTGGAATATTATTTAAAAAATTGTGAATTTTGAGTAACGAGTGCAATCCCCGTGGCTTTGCACAGGGGTTATAGAACATAATATTCCTACATTTATCGTATCAGTTTCTCTTAATTAACATCTTTAACAATCATCGTCATATTTTAACCAATTTACACAAAACCTTAACAAATTTTAAACAAGATGTTATACTCCGTACATTGATGAAAACCGCATGAAAATCCGTCCAGTAATTTTGAGTTTTTCGCGAAACAAACAGACAGACAGACGCGGCGAGGGACTTCGTTTATAATATAAAGTGATACGGGGGCGTAGTAGGGGGCGATTTGTAGCGTTTAAAAATTTAATAAATTTGATAATTTTATTCCGGTAAATGTTTACGTGTAAATAGCAGTCATAAACTTTAATATTTATTTTTAAACAACTAAGTAGGTACTAAGTTCATGTAAACTTGACATGAATGTCTCACTCAATTACATGTTGTATGTTCCATTTACCTGCAATCCAGCATCGCAAGCAGCCCTAGCGCCGGCTACGAAGTAGGCCCTCGCCATGCGGCACTCTAGGGCTCCGCTGAGGGACACAAGCGCGCGCTCCGCCTCGCCCGTGCCGGCGCCGAGCGCCCCGAGAGCTGGTTGGAGCCCTGGAAATAGTTACATAGAAATAGGAATATTTGTAACAAATTTTAGCGTTATGCTGTAATAAAACCTGCATGGTGCATCTACCATTCTACCCAAATGGGTGGCGCCTCTGGCGGTCAAGAAAAGAAGACAGATTTAGGAACTCTGTGGTCAGAGATAAAAAGAGCGGGAGTTTAGACATGTTTTTATAGCGAGAATAAATGCTTGTATAATAATATTGAGACAATTTTTTTAATACATATGATTGCCGTATAGTATTGAGTATTGAAATCCATATATTGGCTTCATACAATGACTATCACTAATATCACTATTTATTTAAGGAACACCTCCGTCTAAATGAATTATTGAAGTCCTGTCCGTCCAAAGGTTGTTAGGTTAAAATCAAGGTCTTACAGCACAAGTATAGGGAAAATTCGGAAAAATAAAAAAATGTTGAAAATTAAGGTAAATAGTACTGATTTTTTTTTGCCAAAATCTAAATTTACCCATATATTTTTATTGGGTTGACTCAGGACCTTGATTTTTATACACCTAATAGGGACTATAGACTTCAGTATCTGGTATAAATTTCAACTTGCAAGTCCACCCGTTCCTGAGAAAATCGGTGGTGACACACGGACAGACAGACGGACAAGAAAGTGATCTTATAAGGGTTCCTTTTTTTACTTTTTCAGGTACGGAACCCTAAAAAGAAAAAAAATGCTCTTACCACCCGTGGAATGAGAATGAGTAGATATAAAAGTGTGTAGTACAAGATCGTTAGTAAAAGATCGTTAAAAAAACCTTAAAAAACCGACTTCAAACAACAGTTTGTGGTGACAACAACAAAAGGTTGACAACAAAGTTTGAGGTGTTTACCTTCATATCTCTGGAGATACTGAACATATCTTGATGAAATTTAAATGGGACCGCCTGTGAAGTTATAACCTATCAAACGAAAGAAAATCTGCGCCTACCCTTTTTATCCTTCAAAAAAAACTTGTTCGCATTTTAGCCAATATAGACCAAACGGATAGCTGTAAACCGTATTTTCAAACTTACAAAATCCTCACCCTACCGTCCATCTACATTCACGAAGTTTGTAAATTTGTTCGCAACCATCCCAACTTGTACACAACACGATTAGATGCATCTAGGCATAGTAGTGTACGGCTGCCAACCGATTAATACTGCCTACATCTCACCTTCAAATGTATTCGAAAGGTCCCCTAGTAATGTCCATAAAAATATATAATCACTTGCCGGTATCTCTAAAAAGTCAATCCCAAAATCGAAACTTTGTGAAACAATTAAAGGAACTTTTAGTCCAAAAAAGCTATTATACAATTGACGAATATTTTAAAGATAAATTTTGACATTGTTTTCTATTTAAAAATATGACATTTCCTTTTTACATTAAATAAAATAAATAATATACCGACATAAATGACATGCATAAATAATAATAATTACGATAATTATGTAGAAGTGTAATATTCCTCCTCTCTCCTAATTGATTAATAATTTAATTTTTTAAAGTAATATTGCTGTGCCCTTCCAGGGTCTATAAAGAACTGTACATTTTATTTAAGACCTTGTAAATACTTTTATAGACGCAATAAAATACTGAATAATGAAAAAAAAAAAAAAAAACCAAGTCAGATCGGGCGATTTCGAGTAATCTGTAAACATACATAAAAAAAAGATTCCAAAGAATTGAGAACCTGCTCCTTTTTGTGAAGTCGAATTAAAAGAAAGATGACTTACCGGGGTCGTTGAACAATGGCGGCGCTCCTCGACCCAGCACCGCCAACGCTTGTCTGACCGCCACCACCGCGCGCTGAGCGTTCCGTAACTCAGCGGTCAGAACGTTCTCACGGGACACCTTGCACGATAGGTAGTAGTGCACCATCTGGAATTATAATATACTATAACAAGTAATATTTTAAAAAAACCTTTTTAAATTGTTAAACACAATCCAAAATTTCATCGTACCGACGGGACATGAACCCGCAACCTCCGGAGTTACATGTTCCGGTGCTTTGCCAATTAAGCCACGGTGCGAAGTATCGTTACGACGAAATTAGTGGATTGCATTTGTTAACCCAATTATGCATTGGTGGCGCCATCTATGAATACTTATTACGTAAGTTAATCATTCGGAAGAAATCATTACAGTTTTCAAATCCGACGAGAGATGTTGCACTGCGTCAATCAAAAATTATTTTTCTTTGAAGTGTTTCACACTTTATATATTTGTAAATTGTTAAACACAATCCAAAATTTCATCGTACCGACGGGACCTTTTTACACACAAGCTTTAACGTAACCTAGGAGCAGAGTAAGTCAAGACAAATCCAACGAGCCCAAACACGACAGATATAACATGTGTAGTTTAGGAGTTCCTTTAGCCACCTTCCAGCTCCATCGTCAGATCAGCACCATGTCATCATAATATTGCATTGTCACGCGATTTACACATGTATGCAAAATTTCAGCTCAATCGAACCCCTGAAAGTCGCTCTAAAATCAATCGCAAGATTTGTGACGGACAAATTCGCCGTGAAGTAGAGATAAAGCTTGTAAAAATACCAAGATACTTGGCGGAAGAGTTCTGGCCGAGAGGAGTCAAATTTTGCCGCTTTCGACGGAGTAATCGCGTAACATAGATACAAAAAACATATAGACGAATTGAGAACCTCCTTCACTTTGGATCATCATTTATATCAGCCAATTTCCGTCCACAGCTGGATATAGGCCTCTCCAATGGCACTCATCTTCAGCTATTCGTTTCCAACCGCTGCCAGCCAGCTTTCGTATATCATCGCTCCACCTAGAATAACTAACTTACTATCTTCTAACCTTTGGATGGAGAAGACTTATAGAAAAAATACAATAGACGGAGGTGTTTCTAATGTAAGTTATATCAAAGAATCAAAGAATCAAAGCATTTATTCAGCATGTAGGCAGTATAAATATACGCACATATACACGTCAAAATCATAAATCATAAAATAAATCATAACCAATTATCAAGTAAACATAGCAAAAGCAGAATTTAACGCTTTGAATTAGAAAAAAAAAAGTAATGAACCATTCAGCTGTCATCCAATCGTTTACGTCAGAATATTTAAAAAAAATTAAAGTAGGTTAAAACCAACCATACATGTACATATATGCTTATGATGATAGAGGTAATACGTTCGCAGTACTCACGTCCTTGGGCAGATGTAAAGGAGCATGGTTGGCGAGCGCGGCCGCCGGCGCTTGGCACGCGTCTGCAGCCGCCACCGCTCCCGCCGCCAGCACGGCTGTCGCTAACCAGCAAGCTACCAGCGCTCCCAACGCCCCCACCTGGTGACGAACATACTGTTACGATCATGGAGGTAAGAAATACATATAAATAACAACAAACTTTTTTTATTTATTCACGACTAAGCAAACATTTGACTACAATCTCACCTGATGGTAAGTGACGATGTAGCTGAAGATGTAGCACGCTTGCTCAGTAAATACCTATTCACTCTCGATTTGAACATTGCCAGGTTATATTATTCAGGAAACACAGTCGACGGCAGGGAATTCCATTTATTGGCTGTTCTTATGACAAACGAGGAGGCAAAACGTTTTGTGCGAATTTTTGTAATGTCTACCATAAATGGATGTCGTCTTGAAGTTCCTCTAGATGTTGTATAGAATGGAGACGATGGGATAAGATTGTGCACTTCTTGTGCACATTCTCCGAAATGCAATCGATAGAAAACCGACAGGCTTGCTACCTCGCGACGGTGGGCCAGACTTTGAAGCTTGGAGGTTACTAGTTTTTCGTCATTTTTGATTCTAGTCGCACGCCTTTCTATTGAGTCCAACGCCGCAAGTTGATATTTGGCACCAGAGACTGGGCAGCATTTGGGAAATTCCGTCGAGTCTTCTCGTCGCCTATACCACAGTGCCTAAAGACAATAGTCTGTAATCAGTGCGTCCTACCTGTCATGACATACGGAGCCGAGACGTGGACACTCACGGTTCGACTGGTTCACCAATTTAAAGTCGCTCAGCGAGCTACGGAAAGAGCTATGCTCGGTGTTTCTCTGCGGGATTGAATCCGGAATTTGCCGTAGGACTGATAACCGTTGGGGTAGACTGGTTCTAGAGTGGAGACCGCGAATCGGCAAACGTAGCGTAGGACGTCCTGTGACCAGGTGGAGCGAGGACATTCGCAATGCTGTGGACAGTGACTGGAAACAAAGAGCCGAAGATCGGGCTCAGTGGCGTGTCTTGGGGGAGGCTTACGTCCAGCAGTGGACTGATACCAGCTGATAATGATGATGATAAACAAGGAGGCGCCGCGATACATTGGCCTGTTTGGAAATAACTTCAAAAATGTGCATACCTAAACGTCATAATGGAATCTAAAATGGCTGCCATTGATTGTCCATAGGTCCATTGACGACCTTAATTGAATCAATCCAAGCAATGGCAGCCATTTTAAGTTCCATTTTGGGTGAACCGATTTTTTTAAACTGATCATTTTTTTTCTCCCCTTTCAAAGTAAGCACTCGTTTTAATTTGATTTTCCCGTTTTAAATTTTTTCTCCCGTATTACCCTCTTATGGGTGGAATTTCAAAAAACCCTTTCTTAGTGGATATCTACACTTCACAAAGAACACACCCTTCAAGTATCATGTCCGTAAGGACCAGCAGTTTCAATCAGACAAACGCTTGGGGGTTGCTTTTGGAAATATTGTGATACACGTGTAGGTATCATTATTTCGATTGCAGAGTATGTGTACCCAATATTCAAGTCAATTGACCCAGAGAATAATAAGTTATTTTTCAGTAGTTCATAAGTTATTTTTCAGTTTTGGAAAAATAACTTATTTTACCCTTTTTAGTGCATAACAAGTTTTAATTCAATTACATGCATCTATTACATTTGGTGTCTGGGCCGTTATACACTGACGGATATATACTTTTTGAAAATTTCAAGTATGTACCTATAACGGTTAAGAAGATACAGATCTGTAAAGTGCGCACTTATGTATAGACACACGGACTGACGGACGGACGGACGGACGAACAGACAATACAGTCTCAGAAAGTGTTCATTTGGTACCCTTTGGGTTCGGAACCCTAAAAAAATTGACTTTAAATGCCTTGCTAAAGTGATAATATTCACTAGTAATAATTATGTCATCAAGGTATCAAAGGACAATGTCCAAAATGGCCCTGTGCAATTAAAGCATCTGACACACACGATAATTAATCGTCTATTTTATTACAATAATACCAAATACTTTTATAGCACGGACTAGTTGTATTCCAAAATGAATATAAAAAAGTATTATTTGCGATTATTAACATTACTTGCCGCCATATGGCCAACAGAGTACTAAATCACTCTACTACGTTATAAGAGGCACTTTCCTATATTGTTGAAACCCGAATTATGAAAGCACTGTGTAGCCAACCTAACAACGGAAAGTATTATTTACGTAGTAACTATTATATAATCTGTGGTATTATGCTTATAATTTTTTTTTTTGCAGTGTTGGTTGGTACAAAGTACGTTCATAATTCTGAGTTATTTAATAATGTATGCAGTGTCGCGGGACTGAAATGGCCGCCATCTTCGGCAAACGTCATGTCATGTCAAAAAATCTTAGGTATGTTTAAAAAAGTTTGCACCCTAACAAGACTTTGCCCGGTAGAACATTCCTGTGAAGACAAATTATTTATATTTATATATAATTATTTATTATAATTATTAATATATAATTATTTATTGAGGGCCCGGTGGAGTAAATGGGAGAACAGTCGGCTTTGATGCCGTGGTACCGAGTTCAAACCGCCGTGCACCAATGAATTTTTCAATCGAAAAATATATGTGCGCTTCGCACAGTTGCCCTCCGGTGAAGGAAAACATCGTTAAGAAACCAACAACCCCCGCACGGTGGTAGGACATATCTAGTGTCCGCCTGGCCAGCTACCACCCTCAAGTTAGAAAAGCTGTCGCCAAACATCTTATGTGTTCAGGCAGCTATCCTTGAGAGCCAGTTCCCATTCTAGTCCACTTCTCTATCTTCTACCGCATCATCACTTAGCAACAGGTGAGATAGTGGTCAAACGCTAGCCTATAAGATATTTTAAAAAAAATATTTACTATCCCCACCTTTATTTCTATCTCGCTCACAGTTACCGTAAGAATATCTGTCAAAAACCAAAATCAACGAGAAGAAAGATGTAAAAACATGATTCAAGGTCATATTTTTTAGTATTCAAAAGTATATCCAATAGCAACCTCCACTGTGTATAATCTTCTTGGGACTCTTCTACTAATACTAGTACATTCTCCTATGTTTGAGGTATTTATTTCCATATCTCTGGAGATACTTATCTCAGATCTCGATAAAATTAAAATGGGACCACCTCGGAAACGTATCCTACCTATTAAAAAAAGAATCATTTGGATCCGTTCACTATTGACGGAGAAATCGCGTAACATACGAGTACACAAAAAAAAAAAACAAATACAGACGAATTGAGAATCTCCTCCTTTTTTGTGAAGTCGGTTAAAAAGATTCAAATAAAGTTCCACCCTCCATTTCACCCTCTTAGGGCGGAATTTTGAAAAAGCCTGAAACACGTATATACTTAGTTAGGTACTTGTGTATTTTCCATAACTGAGCCCCCGTTTCATCCGCTTTTTAAGAAAGGATTGTCCTTTGAAAATCCTTTTAAAGGAAGGAAAGGAAAATAAAGGATTAGCGGATACCTACACCATAATAAATCTGCATGCCAAATTTTAGCGCAATCCGTTATGTGGTTTGAGCTGTACGTTGATAGATCAGTTAGTCGATCAGTAGTAACGTTTGCTGCGACGCGACAAAATAAACTATAATTTGCGAGTCACATTATCGCACATTCAAAAAAATCACGAATTAATTCAGATAATTTTATGATTCATAGATTTTTTGTTTTTGTTATTATTGTTGTGAAATTATTTGATTTCAGAATTGTTTTTTGAACCAGCATTGTTTGTAGATGGAAACTAAAATGACGAAGAGAGTCAGTACCTACTTGTACTATTATTTATTGTTTTCTGTGTTCTGTGATATTTGTGTGTAAATGTTATTTATGTGATATAATCCGATATTATAATACGTCTCCGTAATTACGTCGTTGTACAATAGAGGGAGTTTCTAAATATAAAATACTAGCTGGCCCGGTGAACTTCGTACCACCTAACAATACAAATACAATGAATGTCGTGTTACCTTTTAGATGAACTTTTTTTAGGCTTTTATGAACGTAATAAATGAATACAAAAGAGATATTAAGTTTATTAATGTATTATGGCAATACAGATATAGAATAAAAATTGGTAATAATGGTTTTTGGAAATATAAACTTTTTTAAGTTGCTTGTAAGCATACATTTCTGAACGCACGCATATTTGACAATCAATAAATATGTCAAACAATTATCATTACTGACAATATTTGACATTTTTTTAATCTACATGACTTGAATTTACAAAAACTTGAAGAATTTTTTCTTGACTTTCTACTTGACACGGGCTAAATACACTAATCGTGTGGAGCCATAATTATACCAAAAAAAATACGCGATAATCCGAATATTGTAATGCTATCCACACACGGGAAGATTTTTTATACTTGACACTGGCTAAATACACTAATCGTGTGGAGCTATAATTATACAAAAAATAATACGGCGGGATAAACAATTAAACATCAAATAATTGACAGTTTTTAAACCCAGGAACATTTAGGCAAAATATTTTTTCTTATATAATTTTTTTAGGTCAATTGTTCATTGTTTTTAATACTTATTATTCTATTCCTGACAAAGACAATTCCAAAAATACAAAAATCATAAAGATTGGTCCAGCCGTTCTTGAGTTATAAGTGTAGTAACTAACACGACTTTCTTTTATATATATAAATAACATGACGCTTACGTCTCTCCGCTGCCTTCGGACCGTGACCCTACGTAACTACCGTCAAATTGTACCGCAGTGCGCCTAAAGAAATGTCACTTCAAAAATGACACTCGTAACAATACAGAATTATATATATAAAAATATTATTTTAAATATCTTATAGGGTACTAGGCGTTTGACCACTATCTCACCTGTTGGTAAGTAATGATGCGGTTGAAGGTAGTAAGCACGCTAGGCCTAGAATGGGAGCTGGCTCTCAAGGATAGCTGCCGGAACACATTAGATGTTTGGCGACAGATTTTCTAACCTGAAGGTGGTAGCTGGCCAGGTAGGAGGTAGTATATATACTCACACAAAGCAGCAGTAATGCACGGCGGCTACGTCGAGCGGCGGCGGCTAGTAAGGCGACACAGACAGCTCCGCCACAGCACCACCCGGCCATACCACCCGCCCAGCGAGCAGCTTCCCATACCCAGGCACGCTAAAAACAATATAAAAACATAAATATAATGTTTACATTTACAGTTAGGAGTCTGTGCAAAAAGAGAACCGTCGTAAAAATTGAGGTCTTTACTGTTTTGTTGCGTTGACAACACTGCGCTGTCACTGCCAGTACGACTAAAAATGTTTGTTACTTGTCGGACTGGCGATCGAGAGGTCGAGAGTTCGATCCCCACTCATTGCACTATCGACGTGAACCCACTCCAGACACAAGCATATTTAGCTTAGTTGGAGGGGTTAACAGAGGGATACTAGCACAACAGTTTGGTCTCATTATTTATATCAATTCTTATGAAATAATTTTAAGTATATGAGAAAACTAGAGGCAGACTTATTTATCACCTATACGATTAATGCGCTTAGTCATATGGAATTAGATTATAAAGATAAGCTCACAAAAAATAAATAGTGATTAACTCACAAAAGGTCCATAACATTATCTTATCAACTATTATCATTTCAATAATAACACTTTTTCATGATAAAATAACCTATAAAACAATTTAATCGCGCGATTCGGGTTTTAATGTTAATTTAATCAATAAACATAATGGGTCGATTCAATTTCACGGGTGACGTTCTAACAGTGACTAAATCACAGTTAGATTTCATAGAGAAATGTTTGGTAAAGCAAGGATTCAAGGGTTCAGATGTGGTGATAGAACGAGTAGGCGAGGTGGGCGATAACTACGCAGCCAGTGTTAAGAGAGTTACAATCACAGAGAATGATTCCACGCTTAAAATGATCGCTAAGCTCGGTTTGGAGAATCCGGCGGTGAGAGAGATGGCCAGCTTGGATATTTTGTTCCGCAACGAACATGTCATCTACTCCGAAGTGCTCCCAAAATTCAAAGAGTTGCAGATAAACGCCGGCGTACCAGAAACAGAACTATTCAGATCCCCAAAATGTTACGGATCCTCAGACGAAGAACCGAACGAAATAATCCTACTGGAGGACCTCAACGAAGATAGCTACATAATGTTGGATCGGTTCAAGGCGCTCACGGACGACTGCGTTAAATTAGTGTTGAAAAATCTGGCGATATATCACTCCTTGTCGTTTGTATTGAAACATCAGGAGCCCGAGACGTTCGTAGCGTTATCGTCAAAGCTAAGAGACATTTACTCTGGTCCCATGACGGAGCGGGAAGACATGAAAATGTTCGCACAGCAGGTCGAGCAAAGCGCTTTGACTCTGTTGGACAGCGAAAAACACAAAAAATATATCAGAGGAAATGTTAGCCAAATGATTCACTACGCCAAAAAAAATAAAACAGCCGACATCGGTTCTAAACATTCCGTTATTCTACAAGGAGATGGTTGGACCAATAATATATTGTTTAAAATCAAAGTAAGTTGCAAATTTTTTTTATTAAATTAAATAATCGTTAAGTGCCGTCCTGGTTAGATCCTAGTTCATATGCTGATAACCGCCTTGGTGCACCGCATTACTAAAACATGAACCTTTCGATACTAAGTAATTTAATTAACTTATAACATCGCCTAAAGATTCATCAATCTATTGCATGTCGCATTACACCGCACAGCATTACTGATGCTTTAGCTTGATTGGTGGATATGATGTATGACATTTAGATCTAGCTGTGATTGGCGCACGCTTCCGCAGCCATATTAGTATACACTAAGTTTGTATACATTGCTATGAGCCATCAACAGCTGTCATAGTAGCTAGCTACCATAGCTAAGCTACACATAAACAAAAAGTTTAACCTCCATCGTGGTTTCATAAAACAACACCACACTTCTTGTTATTAGTGTATATCGTACAAGACTTAAAAACATCGAATTTATATGTGAATGACTTTCTTTCCAGGCTGACATTCCAACCAGCTGCGTACTTATAGACTACCAGATGGCCTCCGAGAGCAGCCCAGTCTACGATTTAATGTATATGCTGTTCAACAGCACAAGCCACGAGCAAAGATTGAAGTGTTACCACGAATTCATAGATTATTACCACAGCGAGATGGATAAATCGCTCAACAACTTCGGACTAAAAGCTGCCTTCGTATACCCTAGGGACCAACTCGACGCCGATATGAAAAGATACGCAAAATGGATTCTGAGCATTTCTGTAGTACTTTCTTCCTTCATTACGAAGAGCAAGGAAGACGCTAGTAAGTTCCAGGAGTCTATGAAATCCGTAAACGTTGAAGATATAGAGTCACAACAAAGAACTATGCAGGCTATGATGGCACAGAGCGAGGTGTCGGCTGTTTTGTATGCAAGTCGAGTAGAAGGAGTTATCGATAGTCTTCTAGAGTTTGGACTGCTGCAGAATTTGTAAGAATAGGTAATATAGTTTAGTAAGTACCTAACAGATTGTATCAATTTAATTCCTTTGCCGATGATAAATTTATGGCTGCATTGAATACGATAACTTTAAGCAAGTCAATCCCGTTATGACTACGATAAAACGGTATACATCAACACCAATATTATAAATGCGAAAGTCAGTTTGTTTAATTGTTTGGGACATCTTCACGGTCAAATGAACGACCGATTTAGCTGAAATTTTGCACAGGTATGTTATGCATTATGCAGGCCAGTACTATGGATTATGCTATAGGATACTTTTTAACGCGGGGGAAGCCGCGGAACACAGCTAGTATGTACATGATAAAAATCAAATGCTGCTTTAGCACGCTCCCAACTTGCTGAACTGACAGCAGTATTCATGAAGATTTTAATAAACACATAAGACTTTCATATAGATAGATACACATAGATTTGACACAAATTATTTCAATAATGTATTGGATTAGCTGTATTGGTTGTAGCTACTCGACGATGATTAGCTGTGCAAAAATTAGCCTGGAACAAATGGTTGAGTTGCTTTTTTTTTAAATTAATGTATTCGCGTCAGTATGGCGGGCTGTAAGTCACACCGGAGAAGTATGGCATTACGCTACTGCCTACTTCTTTTTTTATCGACTATCGGAAAATACAAGCATTTTTGTGGAACAAATCGTTCGAAACTATTATTTATCCGACACATTCGATTAACGCACACGCGATTGAGCCGCCGGTACCAGCGCTATGACCATCATTTTCTTTTCTGTCATTCCGTAATTAGACCCCTGAAGAACCGCCATACTGGTACAAATGACCAAGTATTTTCTGTTACCATCTCCCGGTCTATAATGTTATACACTGGCTGTAATTCACATACCTTTAGTCGAATTTTCTAAATCTAGGTTTTGAGCGAATCTTTCGTTCTACCTCGGAAGTAAGGTCACGCGGTGAGATCGCGATGTTCACTGATGTTCGATGTTCAGTGAACATCCCGAGAAAGAGCGACGGACTCGCTCGAAACCTAGTTCGAGAAAATTCGACTAAACGAATTACAGCCGGATATAACATTAATTACCTTAGATTATGCCCGTTATCGCTGACTGATATCTACTCAAAGGTGACCTCTAGGTTTAGTATACGTCATATGTTAAGCGACACAAAAATAAGTAATCTAGCGCCTCGTCTCACCATTGCTCACATTAGACCACAAGAACAGATAGCAAATTATGTAATAATGGTTTTTAGGAACCCCGTTGGAGTAAAGAATAGATGCCTTGACTTAGAAGTCAAAGCACCGCTTAGAAGCGAGAGGACGCCGGTACAAATGGTAGCACTGATGTTCGTATGGCTTATAAAAGGGATTTATAGTAATACATCATAGCCATGCAACTATCGATTCATGGGAATAACCGATAATCGAATAGATTCATGAACGATTATACACTACCTCTACCTCATCCATACTGTGAGCTACAATTATAATCATAAATTAGATAGGTGGGATATTCCCACCCGTTGCGTTGAATTTCAAGATTTTATTTACCATTTAATTTATTTTACTCTATTATATAATTAAATCGGCGTAACAGATTTCTCTGAAACCGATGTGTAAAAATCCTGATGTTAAGTGACGATGCTTAGATATAAGCACTATTGACCACAACCGCGTAACACATCAAAAATACATACCCCGTTTCAACAAATGAAATATTTGCGTGTTTTAACGATATACAACGCCATCTAGTGAGTAAATGAGTTTTTATCACAGGCTCGATAAATTCGATAATTAATATACGTGCATTGAGGTATAATATAAATACGTGTAATTATTTAAAATGGCTTTACACTCATGGGTTAACATATCGAATTACTCCAACACGTTTCGGACATTTCTGATGTCCTTTCTTCAATTCCTTTCTTTAGGACATCAAAAATGTCCGAAACGTGTCGGAGTAATTTCGATATCAAAGCCGTATAAAATAATTATATGTGTTATTCTCACGACAATTTTTATAAACAAATTATTATACGATAATGATTAAGAGAACAAAAAAAAATAATTACCGGCAACGATCTAAGCGTCTGTTAAAAAACAATTTATTTTTATACAATGTTACAGAAGAAGAATTAATACGAGAGTTTTACCGTAACATTATCAATTTTTAATTCAAAGGTCAGACGTACAGATCGGTGCCAGGAGTTTTTTTTTTTTAATTTATCTTACAGGCTATCGTTGACCACTATCTCACCTGTTGGTAAGCAAGTTATACCCGCTAGTCTTAAGTCTAACAACACACTCCTGTTTTAATTTTTTATATCATATAGGCCAGTTTTTGACCATTATCTCACCTGAAGGTAAGTTATGAAGCGGTCGAGGATGGTAGCACGCTAGGCCTAGAATGGGAACTGGCACTCAAGGATAGCTGCCGAAACACATTAGATGTTAGGCGAAAGATATGTTTTAACTTGAGGGTGGTAGCTAGTCAGGCGGTCACTAAATAGTGTCCTACCACCATGCGAGGGTTGGGAGTTTCTTAACGATGTTATTCCTACACCGGAGGGCCACTGTGAAAAGCGCACATAATTTCTTTTCCGACCATTCTCCCACTTCACCACTGGGCTCTAAAACCTACCTTCATAAAGCCGTCCAGGTTGAGTGTAGCGAGCGGTCGACGCAGGTTATCCGCCGCGGAAGCCGCCGCGCTGGCGTTATTCCTCAACACTGACAGAGCGCGGAGCAACGTTCCGAGGGCGGTCTGATTGGCGACTGGCGCGTCTAGTGCATCTGCCAGTCTTGCTAGTGGCGCTCGAGCTCGAGATCCCATCGCTTCTTCTAGGATCTCAGACTGAAAAGAGAGGATATTATTAGGTTTTAACCACCGACTCAAAAAGGGTCTTATTAGTTTGACGTGTGTATCTATTATAGTATATAGTATGTCTACCTGTGGCATCATAACGCCTAACGGATGAACCGATTTTGATTTAGTTTTTTTTTTGTTTGTTAGGTCACAGAATAATCAATAGTACAACTATTAATTATTCTGTATTATTCGCATTTTTAGAGCAAAAATGCGAGATTAAGGGCCAGTTTCACCGGTTGCTGATAATGCGTTAGATAGTTATCTGACACATGTTGCCATACAAAAGCTGTCAAAAATCTGTCAGGTTTCTTCATATTAGCGCTATCAGGAACCGGTGAAACTGATCCTAAACCTAGTGACAAGGTTGGTATTGTTCAAAATACGCTACACGTCTTGGATGCTACCTTGAATTTGCGTCACAGAATAAACTAATAGTATCTAGGAACCGCGTGTTGCGCACCGTAAAATGCTCCGTGAATCCGCGCTGTGAGAGTTTGTATGACTAAAATATAGGACTAAATTATAGGTCAGCTCGCGGGCCGTCATGTGTCTCTTACTGTAAGGTTGGGTGTTGTGAGAAAACAGATTGAATAATAAAGTAAAGGCGCGCCGATCGAGAGCGTGCGTGACACTATTGACTGAATTTGTAGCCTGCGGGCTGCTGCGGAGGTACTAGCATTTTCATAGCTACCGCGCGGATTGCGACAGGCCTGGTTAGGTATTTTAATAGGGAGTTTTCTTAGCTTTGATTCATCATAATCCGTCTAGCGGTATTCAGACTATGAGCGTTTTTATTGATGATAACGCTATGAGATCAACTTTCATAGGTCTGATCAATTCGAAATTTGGTATACTCTTACTTCTAATGATATTGTAAGAACATGGTAGCATTGACCTGAAACTTCAAACTTCAAACTTCAAATTATTTATTGTTGCACTACAGGTAAAAATACAACTGGTGGAATATTAAAATTAAGAACACTGTAGCATGCCTTTTAGGCGTACAATATTGAACAGCATATATAATATCCTGTATCCGTGGTATTCTTTAAATTTTACAATATATGAAAAAATTGAATGAAATATTTAGATAAAGAATCTATGTCAAATCAACGCTAAAAACAATTGTATTAAATATCTGAAATAGCCATAATAAGTGGATTATAATAAAATTCATTCAAAATTAGTATCCTTTAAAAATTCGTCAACTTTGTAATAACATTTTTCTGTCAAGCGTTTACATAAGGTCTTCTTAAATATAGATAATTCATTATTCTTAATGCTGTCCGGTAACTTATTATACAATTTTGGTGCCATATTAAAGATACTTTTTCCGAAGAATGTCGTTTTTGGTATATAGTGGGATGAAACTTCTATTCTAGGGCGAGTCTTTCGAGGATGTCTGCATTCATGTAGTTAATCAATTGATGAGAATGTTGTTTAACAAACAAACACGCTTCTAGTATGTACAAAGAGCTAAGGGTTAAAACATTTAACTTTCTAAAAAGCGGTCTGCACGTCTGTCTTTGGCTGGCATCAAACATCGCTCGAATGCATCGTTTTTGCACTCTAAAAACAGATAAGGTATCAACTGAATTACCCTGATGCTGGGGCATATCCTGAAATCTGGAGAATACTTCTACTCCTCTACAACATACAGCAGAGGTGTTGGGTTTGGGTGGTATTAAATTTTGAATTTAAGTTGGTATTACAGTGCGACATTAAATAGTTGACAATACATGAGGGCGCCATTATTGCTTTTGTATCTTGTATGTAGCAACACAGTTAGTTAGAAATAAACGTTTTTGATACTTTTATTATTTTTGCAAATAATAATATAAGATTTGCAAAACATGCATTTTTATTTAAATGGAAACCTATAAGTATCTATATACATTTTATAGTGCCTATATAAATTTTATATGTATATTATTTCCATACAAATTCTTCTTTATTTATTTATATGCTTATTTCTTACTTGCATTATTCAATGAGTGACAACAAGCATCAAAATTCAGTAGTAGCGCAATAAATACTAATTTATATTTTATAATTACAAATTTTAGCGATGACGTCTACCTATAACAGATACATCGGCATGCACTGCACTGCGCCTTTTACCTTGAGACATAAAGATATTGAGTCTCACATGCCCTGTAATTTCACTGGACATCTTGCCATTTCAACTGAAAAACTTTCCTATTTCACAGCTGAAAATTAATTGGCAAGGTGGTGGTACCGCCCCAGGCGGACTAGCAGAAGTCCTACCACTACAACCGTCTATATCATCATCATCATAATCAGCCGGTATCAGTCCACAGCTGGACATAGGCCTCTCCCAAGTCATGCCACTAAGACCGGTCTTCGGCTCTTTGTTTCCAGTCACATGCAAACCGCTTTGCGAATGTCGTCGCTCAACCTAGTCACAGGGCGTCCTACGTTTACCGATTCGCGGTCTCCACTCTCGAACCAGTCTGCCCAAACGATTATCGGTCCTACGGCAGATATGACCAGCCCACTGCCACTTCAGTTTGCTAATCCGTTGAGCTATGTCGATCACTTTAGGCCGTCTGTATGTATCTGTTTAATCAAACCTAAATATTGGATACCAAGACTTGTATTTATTTACAGACTAGCTTCGCCCCGCGGCTTTATCCGCGTAGACATCGTTCCCGAGGGAATATCGGGATAAAAAGGAGCCTATCTATTATTTCAGGTTCCAGTCTATCTACATACCAATTTAAATCAATGAAAAATTTCAATCGGTTGAGTAGTTTTAGCGTGAAGAAGTACAACAAACAAACTAACACACTCACAAACTTTCGCCTTTATAATATTAGTAGGATTTCATTTCTTAACTTAGGTCTATATAACATAACGAGATTAATTAACTTATCGTCAAAGCATTATTCCCTAAGCAATCTCCACGTCATAACTGGTTAATATTCTTGGTTAATACAACATACATACATACACTCACGCCATTTCCCGTTAGGGTAGGGCGAGACAACTTCTGTCCAAATGCTACGATCCTGACATACCTCTTTCGCTTCTTCCACTTTCATGAGCTCCTTCAAACATGCTCGCCGGTTATAGGTACTTTTCAATTGGCCTTTCTTTAAAACGTCTCCGATCTGGTCGTGATACGTTCGCCTAGGTCGGCCTCTACCGGCTGGCCCATTCACACTCGTCTCATAAATCTGTATCGTCAATCTTCCTTCATCCATCCTCTCTAGATGTCCAAACCATTTAAGCATTCCTTTCTCTATCAGGTAATACATACAGGAGAAAATTTACAAACGAACCTGGTTCTTCACAGTATTGACGAGTAGAGCGAGCTGGTTTCCAGCTTGGATGCTCTGCAGCATGGCGTTGTGGAGGTCATCGTTACCGAACAGACCCACACCAATTGCGCCGCAGCACAGCACTGACAGGATCATCAGTGTTATCTGGAATTATAATTAGTAAGAGTTTAACCTCAGGGAACAAGTTAAATTTGTGTGTGGGAATAGTCGGCGATAACGTTAGGCTTCCCAATTAAAGAGGTAATGTCGCCAGCTTTTTGGGTACCAGCAGACACAGACTGTGAGCTTAATTCAGTTTTTTATTTTTAGATTTTAAGTAATCTGTATAAAAGTTTAAGAAGTAGTTGTAATTTTAAATTAATTTAAATTATGTTAATAAATAAATGACTTTCTGTAAGAGTTTGTTGTTTAGCTAATTTAAAATGTAGCTAATAGGTACATCTCCATATCATTATCAGCTTATATTAGTCTACTGCATATAACATAGGCCACTCCAATAGCACGGCACTGCACGCAGGACCGTTGTCGGCATTAATTTACTATTATTTATATATAATTTAACAAATGTACTGTTATACCTAAAACATGCATAATAATTATTTGATGAAATTTGTTTAAAATACAGAATTTAATGTTAATAATTATAGGAATATCATGTAATAAGCTTTAAAAAGTGTCTAGCTTGTAAAGCGTTTTATTTTGTTACATTATTTTGTGTGTGTGAAATGTGAAATGTACATTGTTACTTATGAATGAAAATAAAGAATTTTGAAAATTGAAAAAAATAGCACGCCACTGACCACGATCCTTAGCTACTCCCATCCAGCTCTTTCCAGCTGCCATGCGAAGATTTATGCTCAACCTTGTATGAGAGCATCTTACAGTAGTTTTGCCGATCCGCGATTTAACTTAAGAACTCGTTTACCCCCAACGGTTCATTACTAGGAGCATTACTTATATCGATGTCCGCCTGACTTGCTGCTAAAAAGTAGCTTACCAGTTTCAAGGAGAAATCAGCAGCTATAATAATAAAACGGTCTTTCGGCAACACAGCCATATTTTAGCCTTAGCGTGATCACCATCGTCGACCACATCATCGCTTACTACCAGGTATGAGATAGTAGAGACTATAAGATATAAAATGTCTTTCACTTCACCAAACATAAAGAGATGAAGCGGTTGAAGATAGTACGCTAGCTATCACTAGCTAACACACATCTTAATTTACCAACAGGTGACTAGTAGTCAACAGCTAGCCTAACGAGCCTATATGCTACAAAAAAAGCGCAAGAATATTTATAATTCTATTTTGGTGCAATAATTTGCTGCTCCTTTTACACTAACAATCATCAAAATTTAAACAAACGAACATCTCAAACGCAATTAATAAAAACCGCAAGCAAAAAGTGTCCTGACACTTTTATACTCATACCGTAATTTTATTCTTTATCTGACGCCATAAATATTAACCGAGCGAGAACATAAAGTGTGACCCAATTACAATTCCATTCTCAGAATCAGTCGTGCTGGTAAAGTCATTGACATAGACCCTGTTCTTTATCATATAAAACATCAAGTTAAAAACAGACATAAATAAAAGTTACTTTGATGGTTTTACATCGAACGTAACAGCTCCGACACGGAGACTGAGTTGTGAATGTGAATGTCATTAGAGCTTTTACTTTACTTTACGATAACCAAGGTTTACCATGGAGTTACATATACTTTGTCTAATTTAAGATAATGTATTTGAAAGCTCACCAATAAAGGTTAGTATTTTTTAAGTGAAAACTTCTTTAGCGGCGTTGTGACTTATTTTGGGAAGGGTAAACAATGTTAAGCTCGCGTCAGGACAAGTGTCCTGATCGAAAATTCATAAAACGAAGGGAGAGTAGACTTTTTATTGGGATGGGTAAATAATGTTAAACTCGCGTCAGGACACGTGAACTGATCGAGAATTCATAAAACGGAGGGAGAGTAGACTAAATGCACAACGTTTTCACTTCTGCCGGCACTCCCAGAGTGCAACCCGTTGTTTATTTCTAATTCGTATTGTCGATCTGTGTATATTGTCGTCACGGTATCGTCACTGGCCGTGTAATACGGATGGATCACACTTCAGACCCATCGGCATAACATGTGGCAATCATATTAAACTGTAACGCGCATTAATCCTATGAGAATCATTTTGATTATGTTTGCAGCGTCTATTTATAGAGCCAAACACCCCGTTGGGATAGTTTAACACATTGATGAATTAGTCCTTTGTTATTGAACGTGAGCGTAAATTGGTTTTGTGGTGCTATTATTTGGTAGTGCCCCGGGGCCATTTATTTAATGGGAGAAGTACGTTGCGTATCTTGGGAGAGGCCTATGTCCAGCAAAGGACTGACACCGGCTGATTATCATGATGATGGCATTCGTCCACCGCTGTGCACATTATGCATAGTTATGTAGTCCAATTTGTCAGGGGTTATTTGTGTAAGTCGCATCAGCCCAAAAATGTATCATTTTCGTGTCTTGCGAATTCTTCGTTCATAGTAAGCTTAAGTAGTTCTAGAATAGCTAGAATGTGTATCACAGTGAGTGTTGTATGTCGATTGCAAGTAAGCCGACCGTAAGGACCGATTGCGTTACTTATTACATTACGTTATTTAACAATAGTGCCTGGATAGGTAGACAGTGCAATAATATCGTTTAAAAACTAAAAAAGAACCGACTTCAATGCCGCGCTATTCATTTTCAGTACCAATTTTGAGGTGTTTATCTCAATACCTCTGGAGATACTTATCAGACCTCGATAAAATTACCTTGGTACCACACTTGGGATATCTCCTTTCCAACAAAAAAAAGAATAACCAAAATCGGTTCATTAACGACGAAATTATCCGCGAACAAACAAAAAAAATAAATATATATATATATATATATATATATATATATATATATATATATATGCGGTCGAATTGAGAAACCTCCTCCTTTTTTTGAAGTCGGTTAAAAATACTTAAGACTGTTTTTTTATAGTGATCATCTGACTTATAAGATTAAAGGCCAGTTTTGCCGGCTTTAGATATCCATATTAACAACTTATCTGACAGATTTTTGACAACTTTTATATGGTATCATATAATGTCAGATAGATAACTAACTTTCACTTTATCATGAACCGGTAAAACTGGGCCTATATGACACTTCTGAGTTTTAGACAAATCTTGAAGATAACCCTGTATCACTTTAAACTATGTTATCGTCATCATCATCATTATCAAAGATATCCCCATATATAGAAGGAATAATACAAAGGGTGGAATGAGCTGATTATGCTAAGATCGTAAGATCAAGAAAGGCTCTACAGCAGAGCCTCTTTCGCTCTAACGCTACTAATTCCTGTCCTAAGTTACTCTTCAATTGCCAAATAACTCAAGCTATTTTACAAACAGATATGTAGAAACAAGATGCTCGATGGCGAGGGATTCTCATCTAAAAAGGCCATACCTTGAGAGCGGTAATACTCTTGGGCGGCCTTTGCTTCCTGTCGCAGCATCTCGTAAGCAGGTATATGAGCAGAACCGTCAGTGTCAGAATCAGCCACGCGCCGGGAATGGAGCCGAGGATACCCAGACTCTGGAAATTTTACAAGTTTTGGGTTAGGTATTGCATTAACAAGTCAATCTTTTCCAGCCAACTGTAAAAAATACATTGTACTGATGTTTGCAGGTAGACCCTGATCAAGGAATATAGCTTGTTGTTGTGATACTCTTGAAATCCCGCTATCACACCCCAAAAAGAAATCAGACGACACAACATACACCAAAACTAGTTAAATGTTTTAAGTAATAGGAAGGAGGTCACAAATAATTTCATTAACATACATCTACACATATTTTGTTTTAAGGCAAAAAAAAACAAGAGCAACCGCTCAGTATTACTATTCTTGTGGGTCTAAGATCCTGACGGCCCTATTAGGATTCTCAAGTCTGTACTCTTCCAGTACTGGCCGAGCATTACAGCAGAAAAAGCTTGGGTATCAATAAGATTCGTGCCGGGTGAGTGTGGTCTCACCTCGAGGTATACAGGGGAGTTCGGAGCGAAGGTATCATTTAAGCGGTGCTGCGTTACGTAAATTTGCGGCAGAGAGAGCTACAGCCGCGAGAGTCATCTGTCGTCGCTCAGGAGCTTCGTGTCGGCTAAGTGTGGTCTTACCTCGAGGTATACAGGAGAGTCCGGTGCGAAGGTATCGTTGACGCGGTGCAGCGTCACGTTGATGTGCGGCAGGGAGTGCAGCAGCCGCGAGAGACGCGGCGGCGTGTACTCGTCCGAGACGCCGGACGCGCCCATCGCGACTGTCTCGCTGACGTCTGCAACAACATTATTGTTCAACGTTGGACTTACAAGCTACTTTTTGGAGCCTTCGACACGTCGTAGACTTTCATGAGTTGCAGCCATATAAAGACGGCCCCTTTTTACAGGTTACTAACCAGGCAGGGTAACGTTTATAATTTTTTCTCTTTTATGTTTTGCAAAACGGTGGATAGCTGCGTTATGTGGATTGGATTAAAGTTAGTTGTCTAGTCGTTCGTCTCATTGCGCTATATTCCATTTCCACATTCCAAACAAACAGTTTACTGACGAGACTATACACAACTTATACATAGCTTCTCCATCCTCCAAAATCAATAAACGTATATATAGCGTCATCAACAATACACGTCAGATTCCGTAGACTTTGTCAGAGGCAGACGGATTCGAAGACAGAGTTAATTACAAACTAAAATTAGCACCTCCCCGCGAATGCAAACATCTGGATGAGAGGAAAGCTCTCACGCAGACAAACTATTGATTTTACTTTTAGATGGGTTTATTACTTTGATCTGTTTAACTTGGCTTCAAACTTCTTAATGATTTCCATTCTTGTTGTAAATTTAAATAGTAGGTGAGTTTCAGTCAATGCCATCTAAACAATTTCGTTAGTTATTTTGATCCAATATTTATGAGACTAAGTTTGAGAGGTCAACGACGAATTACTTCACCATAAAATCGTAATACTAAAACACAATTTCAAACCCTTAACTTTTTATTGTTTGATATGTAGCTTAGAGAGTGTTTTTAGCTTTATTTCAAGAAGATCCGTTGAGCTGTTTGAAAATTATGAGCTCTTTTCTAGTTGATCAGGCAATAAGAGCAACTCTCCTATGAAGGAATTCATATTAGATCTATATCTTATCATTTCGAAATTCGGTATAATCATGTTAAATCTATAAGTATAATCATGTTACTTCAAGGACATGGTAACCTTGACCATATGCTAAGACATCTCCTGGAATCTGCAGAATACACTACTCCTCACTAACTAACAGCAGAGATGTCGTGTTTAGTCTCATTAGAATGGGAGCAGAGATGTTGTGTTTGGGTTTAATGAACAGATTGTACATAGATCAGTCTGGGTGGTTTTAAATGAAATGTTAGTGGTACACAAACAAGCGGCAAGCGTATAGCGTAGAACGCCCTCAGACTAGGTGGAGCTATGATGTTGCAAGGTGGCAGACAAAAGCTGGATGAGATTGCAAGGTGGCAGACAAAAGCTGGATGAGATTAGCTGAGGATCGTGTTCAGTGGTGTGCAATTGGAGAAGCCATGTCCAGCAGTGGATTAGTATAGGCTGATGAAGATGGTATGAAAACAAAAAAAATATGTCACAGATTAGGAACGCTATCAAAATAAGTGAAAAAAAATAGTGGGTCAATAGCTGACAGAATTGCGATCCAGTTTAGTAAACTCACCGCAACGACTATAGTAGGTTCAGCCTACGAGGCCATGGCGCGTCGGGGCGGGTTACACTTTCACCGGGACATCTGAAACAAGGGATATACATACATTAAAATTATGAAATTAATTTCAAAAAGCTCAACAAGTGTAATTAAGATAGTTTACAAACTAAGACAACCGACTTCCATAGGAGCATTATATCTACGTCCCGCCTGACTTGTTACCAAAAAGTAGCTTATCACCATCAAGGAGAAAGTCTGCCACTATATTCTTACTGTGTTCCGGCAGCGCGGAACTCTTGAGAGTCACCATTCTAGCGTGTTTACTATCTCCGACCACTTCATCGCTTACCACCAGTAAGCGAGATGGTGGTCAATCGCTAGCCTGTCAGATATTA
The DNA here is from genome assembly GCA_954871355.1 of Cabera pusaria. Lineage (NCBI taxonomy): Eukaryota > Metazoa > Arthropoda > Insecta > Lepidoptera > Geometridae > Cabera > Cabera pusaria. The sequence goes on from OX940890.1 coordinate 4,630,873, forward strand.
AAAAAATCTTTGCGTACGATAAAGTTTATTTGGGTCGCCAGAATATGGCATGTTACCTAAATTATTCAAAAATGTTTTTTTTTTTAATTAAAGATTACTCTCAATGTGGTTTGTACATTACTAGTATTCTTGTTAACCACTCCAACTAAGCTAAATATGCTTGTGTCTGGAGTGGGTTCACGTCAATAGTGCAATGGCTGGGGTGGGGATCGAACTCACGACGTCTCGATCGCCAAACCGACACCTTATCCATTTGACTATTGCCGCCTTGGTGTCAGGAAAGCCATAATAAACATATATCAAAACCTAAAGCAACAATAATCGAGTAACGTAATATAAATTTAAAATTAGAAACAATCTAAAAGCATGAAGACCATCCAAAGTATTAGCCGCCATAACCTTACGATGTTCCGGCAGCCCAGCCTAGCCAGAGTCAAAGTATTCTAGGCCTAGCATATTACTTTACAACATCTTCGACCACATAATCGCTCACCACCAAGTGAGATAGTGGTCAAACGCTAGCCTATAAGTAATTTTAAAAAACCATTACCTAATCGCATTACAATATTTACATGAGTCACTAATGACCGAGATGAGGGCGCCGTTAATGGCTAATTTATAAAGTAAATACAATTAAATTCATAGAACAGCAGATGTGGGTGTGACGCGGTATTTTAATGCATTTCTATGACGCGACAGCGGTGCAGTTGTTGACTATGGAAATTAAGATTATAGGCGCCGGACCACTTAGATGGCCTCCGGGAGAGATATATTTTACGCAATAATGGGTATTATGGATTTAATGGTTGTTACGGCTTTGTAAAGTATTAAAATATTCATAATTTTATTTATGAGCAAAGTAATGCTTGCAAGTAATCTATTCTAATATTATAAAGAGAGAACATTTGTATTTTTGAATTTTTGTATGTTTGTAATGAGTAAGCTCAAAAACTACTGAACCGATTTAAAAAATTCTTTCACTAATACATAGAATGGACTTTCGGAATGAAAATAGGCTATATATTATCCCATTTAAATCAAAGGTACATTCGTGGAGACCTAATTTGCAACCTAAGTCGGCAAATAAACGGTCGAAAAAACACGTTTCTTACGAACGCTGCTTAATTGAAAATAGATAGAAGAATATGTTCTATGCAAGAGTTGTACAACTTAATAAGACCTACAAAAAAATTCAGGACAGCATATGTCTATCTCTTAAGGTTGACTCACAGTAACCATTTTAATCTTAAAATTTTTGTTAAAAAATATTACATAACTTCCAAGGCTATTTTCAAGTATATAGTATTAATCCTTATCCAAATAATTATTGCTTTTAAACCACAGATTAGGTCATAGTTACTGGGAAAATATTATAAGCTTAGCTATGCTGTAGATCCCCACCGATCACAATCAATTTGAAGTCAATATAGTATAATAATATGATCTATTGTATAAAATAATATTCATCTACATATATAATAATATTATAATATTTTAAACCACCCCGACTGATCTATGTATAATAGCTTTTTCCAATGACTCTAAACACGACATTTAAAATCTGAGCTGTAAGTTGGTGAGGATTTGAGTATTCTGTAGAGTCCAGGAGGCTTCCATGTTCTTACAATATCGTTGAAGAAGAAGATTTTCGAATTGATCAGACCTATGAAAGTTGATTTCATAGCGCAATTAACTAGAAAAAAGCTCATAATTTTATAAAGATTGAACGAATTTTCATTAATCAAAGCTAAGAAAACTCTCTATGAAGACATCTATCAACCAAAAAAAAACTATCAATAATAAAAACAAAATCGGTTCATCCGGTTAGGTGCTAAGATGCTACAGACAGACACATAGATACACACGTTAAACGTATATTACCCCTACATTTTGCGTCGGGGAACGCCGTAAGGTTACGGCGGCAGATGTACTCCTTGGTGGTAAGCTAATTTTTGGGTAGATTTAATGATTCCACTACCACTCTCAGTTCGTCCTCAGTTCGTCTTCACTACCTCCCTTATCGGCTACAATAAGAGCTCATGTTTGCGACCGCTGTACTACACCTTGTCTCTGTCCCAATCTTCTTCGTACTAATACTATAACATATCTAGGAGTGACCATAGACCAAAATCTTACTTTTAAACCACACATAGATACTTTAGTTACTAGGCTGCGCAAGCTGATCTACATTTTTAAAAACTTGAGACATGTTGCTGATCTCAGAGTAACTAAGATGGTATACTTTGCGCTCAGTCAATCCCTCATTCAATATTGCATCACATCGTGGGGAGGTGCTGCAAAGATTCATGCTGAGAGGGCGCAACGTGCAATCTTGAAGGTAGGAGCGGGCCTCCCCTATAGGTACCCTACAATGGAGCTTTACGAGAAATGGGAAGTACTAACTGTCAGACAATGTTTCATCCTACGAACCGTCCTTAAATATCACTCACAGTTAAAGTACGACCCAAATCTCACTATAGAGCGGCGCAGAAAGGGTACCAAATGGCAAGCACAATCTCTTCATACGTCAAAATCCCAACATTTCTTTTGCTACCTTGGTCAGCTACTGTATAGTAAACTGAACAACTTACTCTCCATATATCCTCTCAACTCATACATGTGTAAGCAGCAGATCACAACATTCTTTAAAACCCTCGACTATGACAACACCGAAAAATTACTGCACATAGCTATCTAACTCACCCTCCTCGATGAAATTGCCTGTTGATACGACGACAGAGCACGTCAACATAAATGATTATACTCCATTTGAATAAATACCCTTTTGTATCCATACCAATAATAATATTATTATATATTTATTCTGTGCTAATTAATATATCTAATGAGCCATACGACACATTCATATCATCACAAGCACATACATCACCATCACACACATATCGACAAACAATAATTTATCTCTCCTACTGTCACACTAAAACACAAATACGCGTACACACACACTGAACAAGCACGCAAACTACTTACAAATAACATCCATCTTTATTCAAATACCACACTAAACCAAATCCCAACACAATAACATTAACATACGATACACCTACCCTCATTTACATTTTAAGGTTACACACAAGCTGCAATTTTTAAATGTAATTAGTATTTACTCCAATATCGAATGTAATTAGTATTTTCTCTAATATCGAATATAATTAGTAGATGCACAGGCGAATAAATCATTCGGTTTCTTGATATTACAGCTTGTCAGATACATAGTATGTCTATATCACTCATTGAGGCTCTCTTACTAGTAAATAGCATGTAACAATCCGCGGGAGGGCACTGGTGACCTGTACTACAGGTTTTTTCTAAACCTATTTCAGGCACCAGTCTTTCACTGAGGATAGGTTAACATTCGTTATTACCCAGCCACTAATATTGTGTAAATAGACCATAAGAACCTATTGTGAAAGAAAATAAATGATTTATTTATTTACTGTACGAAAACTCATGATTCATGAATTCACATAAAACTTTCTTTGGTAGGTATATAGCTAGGATTAGAACCAACGACCGTCGGGTCAGAATCAGGGTAACTATCCTTTACGCCAAAGGGCCGTCCAATATCAATACGTAAGTATTATAAAACAAAGTTCATCACTGCGTCTGTCTGTCTGTTCGCAATAATCTCAATAGCTACTGAACGGATTATCATGCGGTTTTCACCAATAGCCAGAGTGTTTATGAGGAAGGTTTAGGTGCAGAATTCGTTAAGGTTTTGTGTAAATTGGATGAAATATGACGATGGTTGTGAAATATGTTCATATTTTATATTCGATGCAACAAACTGATGCACATTTTGTAGGCATATATGTTCTACCCGTGCGAAGCCGGGGCGGGCTGCTAGTGTATGTATATGTCGCAGGCAGATAGCTTAATAAACCGTTCAATCAACAGCCTAGACTCTTTACTAAACAGCGCCGTTCAACTAGGTTCCTAAATGATATCCAGTCGTAGCGTTACAACATCTAATGAACTAGCTGGCTAATGCTTAAGCCATTCATATAATGTTTTAGTCTGACACTAAGGCAACACAGTAGGAACAGTGACCACCGCATGTACATGGGCTGACGACGTAGCGAGGAGGGGCGCCGCCTGTACGCACATACATTGTAAAAATGTCAAGTTTATAAACCCCTAAGAAACTAAAAATAGGTATGACAGAATTTCTAATCTGTATTGTTATAATGTTACGGGAGCGAATAAAACATTAACATGCTAGTCCGAATAGTACGAATAGAACGTACTCGTACACTAAGATTATTGAGCTTGTAAGGAGCGCTCTTCTGACTGTCCGAGCAGGTACAAGACTAACGCCAGCGGTAAAAATGTATGCAACGGGCGGTATCAGTAGCCGACGGGCACATTGGGCAACCCGGAGGGCGCCCGGCGCCACAACGGCGGTAAAGCCGGCGGAATGGTGCGTAGGAGCCTTAATGGACATAGACTCCAGAGGAATTACAGGGCATGTAAGACTGTACATTAGAAGTAGTGATTCTTTAACGCAAAGGGTTCAATCGTGGCAAAACCAACGAGTCTCAAACCAGCAGTCGAGTCGAGGGGTCAAAAGATCGAGGGAATGGAGTTCCTAGAGCTACAAATAATGAGGATATTAAACCCTTTGTACTATTATTTATTCTGTGGTTATACTAAGATAATATTTTGAGCAGCTGATGATTTATTAACGCAATGGCTTTGTTCTGGTTAGTCATTGTTACTTACATATTTATGCATATACCTGTAAAGACGGGCTCTTGATGATCGATAGAGTCATATCATGACGTTATATATTGACCCTGTGCAACACTATAATCCTTAATCTTAAAGTTTATTAAAATTCAACGTCGATACATGGTTGTGTATGCGCATTGCGTTGCTTATTAGCTTTACATCTTCATCTGGTTGACATTGTAGAAGGATGTTTGAATGTTACCCTAGTGCCCCAAAAAGAGTGTAATTTATTTCGAGTGTATCTGTATAACATTGTAGGTTAACGTCCGGTTTCTGGCTCGCTAATCAAATCTCGAATTAGCTGATAAGCTGGACAGATAAAGTATCTCATCTCACCGAATGTCGCCGAAGCTGAAATTATGCAGGTAAGTCACAGTCAGTATTACTAAAGTACTTAAGTTTAATTACTTTAGTAATACTTACTCTGAAGCAGGTAAGTTTCGTATAATGCAGCGTACAAACTTGGGCGAGTGTGGTCAAGCATGCAAGCGACCTGCGGGCAGTTGTAGTGCATAGAAAAAAATGGGTTCCATACATAAAAAATACCTATTATTTTCTCACAGCTTCACATGAAGATACATACATCAATTATAAATAGGTAGATTGAGTCAGAGAGTAACAAAATTAATTATTCTACTTACTAAACAAAACGCAATCATAGGTTGTCCAGCGAACGAACTAAGCAAAATCAGATGAACACATCGAATTAGGTTATAGTTCGATGGATGAACACAAACAACATAATAGATTTATTGAAAATGAACTTTATTGCGTAGGACAATAACAGACATAATTCATAATCATACACAAATTGAGTCACAAAGGATTTGCGCGGAAAACTTCTGAATAACCGAACACTAAAGGGTACGTTAATAACCGTTTATAAATGAGACGCATCGCGTCATTTGCGTGTCACAGTTAAAGATGAATGTCACTAACAAGAAATTAGCTATACCTACCTAATAAGTACATATTCTTCAGTACAAATATGCATCTATCTAGAGGGCAAGATGAGGTGTGAAAATTTGATAGAAATCAGTACAATCAAGTCAAATCAATCAATATTTTCTTAAAACAATAAGATAGTTTAAAAAACTAAAAAGAACCGACTTCAATGCCGCGCTATTAATTTTCAGTACCAATTTTGAGGTGTTTATCTCCATATCTCTGGAGATACTTATCAAACTTCGATAAAATTACCATGGTACCACACTTGGGATATCCTTTCTAACAAAAAAAGAATAATCAAAATCGGTTCATAAACGACGAAGTTATCCGCGAACAAACATAAAAAAAAATATAAAAAAAACATATATGCGGTCGAATTGAGAACCCTCCTCCCATTTTAGAAGTCGGTTAAAAACGGCCGCAAGCCATTCGAGTACCTGCCACATGCGAGTCACAGTATAACCAGCAGTTAAACTAAACTGCGGATTAAGTGAGTGGAGTCACGCAATTAATTAGTCCAATTGAGTGCCGCCCGCGGCTTCACTGTTGTATGAATAACTGCATTGTGATTTTGATTAGTTTTGATTATGCTGGGAAAGCTTGGCGTGGCCGTCTTCAGAAGGAAACGTTAGTAAAACTTTTTATCAAAAAATTAAACCGCCGAAAAAACTGAAAAGCAAAAATTTTTTTAATTTTTTTTATTTAGCCTTAATAACGAAATTCATAAACTACTCTTAGTATATAATACTCTTACCTAAGTATATATTTTTGTAATTGTTTTGAGTTTTTAACTAAACATAATATCTAAGTTCTTAAACTAATGTAAGTATGTATAAAGTGTTTTTGCTTTTCAGTTTTTTCGGCGGTTTAATTTTTTGTTAAAGTTTTATTTTATAATTTTTGTGGCCATAATCTACTATGTTAAAAGCAGGCGTCATTGCTTACCCCTGGCCTAGATAAACTTTATATAGAACATTTATGCTCTATAATAATAATAAAAATAATTTACGATCACATAAAAAATTTAAAAAACCGACTTCCAACGTCACGCTAGTCAATTTCAATACTAAGTTTGAGGTGTTTATCTTCATATCTCTGGAGATACTGAACATATCTCGATGAAATTTAAATTGTACCACCTGTAAAATACCATCATCATCATAATCAGCCGGTATCAGTCCACTGCTGGACATATGCCTCTCTCAATACACGCAACTGAGCCCGATTTTCGGCTCTTTGTTTTTACAGTGTTTGTTGACATACATTGATAATATGATAAAATCATCAAAAAAATGATACATTTATCCATTATTTTTGTTGATTTATTCAAAACGGCTCGACCGATTTCGTTAAAATTTAAAGTAAGTAAAGTGCCAGCCAAGTAGTAAGTCGTCGAGATAAGTAAATGCGTCGTAATACAAATGTTGATATATTAAAAACGGCTGGGCCGATTTCGTTAAAATTTAAATGGGACCACCTGGGAAGGGTACCCTTTGAAGTAAAAAAAGAATTTTCCAAATCGGTTCAGGCATCTTCGAGTAATCGGTGAACATACATAAAAAAAAACTGACGAATTGAGAACCTCCTCCTTATTGTGAAGTCGGTTAAAAAAAGAATCATTTGAATCGGTTCACAATTGACGAAGTAATCGCGTAACATACACACAGAAAAAAAGAAAAAAAAACATACAGACGAATTGAGAACCTCCTTCTTTTTGGAAGTCAGTTGAAAATAGAAACTCACTTAAGAGCTTTATTTAATCAATCTGCTACTCTGTCAATAGCAACACTGTCTCTTATTCTATAACATCGTGCTTGTACTGTTACGTTATACCATATACTACTTTTTAACCGACTTCACAAAAAAGGAGGAGGTTCTCAATTCGTCTGAATGTTTTTTTTTTGTGTGTATGTTACGCGATTACTCCGTCAATTGTGAACGGATTCAAATGATTCTTTTTTTTTAATAGGTAGGGTACGTTTCCGAGGTGGTCCCATTGTAATTTCATCGAGACCTGATTAGTATCTCCAGAGATATGGAGATAATACCCCAAACTTAGGAGAATGTAGTGGTTTTAGAAGAGTCCCAAGAAGATTATACACAATGGAGGTTGCTATTGCATATACTTTTGAAGACTAAGAAATATGCCTTGAATAATGTTTTTACATCTTTCTACTCGTTGATTTTGGTTTTTGACAGATATTCTTACGGTAACTGTGGGCGAGATAGAAACAAAGGTGGGGAGAATTAATTTGTCTTCGCAGGTATTTTCTACCGGGCAAAGTCTTTTTAGAGTGCAACGTTTTTGAGCATACCTAATAATTTTCGACATGACATGACGTTTGGCGAAGATGGCGGCCATATGGCGGCGATTAATGTTAATAATCGCAAATAATACTTTTTAATATTCATTTTGGAATACAATTAGTCCGTGTTATAAAAGTATTTGGAATTATTGTAATAAAATAGACAATTAATTATCGTGTGTGTCAGATGCTTTTATTGCACAGGGCCATTTTGGACATTGTCCTTTGATACCTTGATGACATAATTATTACTAGTGAATATTATCACTTTAGCAAGGCATTTAAAGTCAATTTTTTTAGGGTTCCGAACCCAAATGGTACCAAATGAACACTTTCTGAGACTTTGTTGTCCGTTCGTCCGTCCGTCCGTCCGTCCGTCCGTGTGTCTATACATATGTGCGCACTTTACAGATCTGTATCTTCTTAACCGTTATAGGTACATACTTGAAATTTTCAAAAAGTATATATCCGTCAGTTACATTCCACGTCACACACAAGACTAATGCTACGCACATGGCTACGAGGCTACGCGCTACGTCTTTTCATTTCGTTGCTAGTATAGTTATTTCCAGTTCACAGGTTTACTCTACAATGTAAAATGATATCGGTATACGGGTTTATGACGTAACAGTAAACTACGTACGTGGATACGACTACGCGTCTAATAATCACATCGTAAATTTATGTTTTCAAGCACAGGCGAAAACTGCTACACTACTTACTACTACTGACCAGTAGATGAACTTCTACCTTTTTTTTTTTCAAAACAAAGTCAAAATCACTATGAGTAGCTTTTCCGTCCATTCATTAGGACACATGAATAAATATTCTTGGTTACATATTTAGTCATAATAATTAAGATTTTCAAATAAAAAAATTAAAAAAATATCGGGAGAATGTAAGGGCACAAATACCACTTCAGTGCTACCAGCCATCCAATTTAACCTCACCTGCCCGTGGTGCATCCTGCTGACCAACAAACGAGACTCTGGAGACCGACAGATGGCGGTATAGCCATTTCAAATTATGGCGTAGCTAAATACTACAGGCCGGTGACAGGCAGCAGCGTCACCGGTGCGAGGAGCTACGTCCTGCGATCGCCAACCCGCCTGCCCAGCGGGGCGATTAGGGCATCCCTTCCAATGAGCCCAAGATCGGGCTCAGTGGCGTGTTTTAGGAGAGGCCTATGTCCAGCAGTGGACTGACATAGGCTGATTATGATGAATTAGGATTCCGGTAGACGTTCGACTTAGTATTCACGCAGCGATTTAAACTTTAATACAGGTAAGTACATTAAAAATAAGTAAGAAAGAATATATGTTTACGCACGACAATTTTTAGAAATAATGATGTGTTTATACATTTTTAATTAGTTGGTATTAAAGAATGATGTCCCTATACAGTTTAAGTAGGATCAAGACATTGAGCGTTGTATCAAGGACGCAAATCGCAACCGTTCAATTAACAGTTCAAGCACCCAATGCCCCCACTACGACAGAAGTTAACGTCCTACTAACTACCTACTTTGATCAATAACATTTTTTAATATTTTGTTTAGGCTAGCGTTTGACCACTATCTTACCTGTTAGTAAGTGATAATGCGGTCGAGGATGGTACGCCAGGTAGAATAGGAATTGGCTCTCAATGACAGCTACCGGAACAAATTAAATGTTTTGGCGACAGATTTTTCAATTTGAGGGTGGTAGCTAGCCGAGCGGACACTGGAGAGTGTCCTACTACCATGCGGGGTTGGAGATTTTGCTTCACCGGCGGGCCACTGTAAAAATGCTCTCATACATTTTTCGATAGATAAATCCATTGGTGCGCGGCGGGATTGAACTCGGTACCTCTGTCGTCAAAGCATATCATAAGCATTTACATACATAACAATAAACAATTTAGCACCCATTAATTTATAAACATTCATATTTTATAATATGCTAGGAACGCGAGTGGCACTGACCCCAAATCAAATATGATTGTCTTAAACAATATGATAAACGAAGCAAATAGCAATTGATTCACGTTACGAGATTCACGGTCACGCAAGTGTTGGCCACGGTAGAGACCGTGTCAAGAGTGACAACTAAAGTCTTTAATAAAGGGTCAAGGTATCTTTGCTTCATAAAGAAGCTTGGTTGGCTTAGTTAGTCCAGTTAAATAATAAACAACACTGTAAGCGGTACGTCACTGCAAGACCTTATAGCTCCCACCTCAAATTAGAATTAGGTCAAGGTATAAAAAAAAACTGGCCAAGTGCGAGTCAGCATCGCGTCTCTTATCGCACACTTAGGGAGGGTTCCGTACAATACGAAACATAACAGAGTTTCAACCTCATATATTTGATTAATTGATATTATCAAGAATATTTATTATCTAGAAAGACGGGGCTCGTTTATTAGCGCCATCTATGTCATTTTGCCAAAACTAATTAGATAGATGGCGTTTATAAACACGTTTTTTGTATGGGGACCCCTTTAATTTTTAACTTTATTTTGTTTTTAGTATTTGTTGTTCTAGCGGCCACAGAAATACACCTTCTGTGAAAATTTCAACTGTCTAACTATTACGGTTAATGAGCTATAGCCTGGTGACAGACGGACAGACAGACAGACAGACACACAGACAGACAGACAGACAGACAGACGGACAGCGGAGTCTTAGTAATAGGGTCCCGTTTTACCCTTTGGGTACTGAACCCTAAAAAGTAATCATTTTAGGGTTCTGCCACACTACAAGGATCGCTTATAAGTTCATCATGTTCGTCTGTCTGTCTGTCCGTCCAGTCCATCCTCGCCACGTGCATGTAATTTTGCAAGATCTGAAAGAAAATGGTCTTACCAAAACAATTTTTATGTTATATAGGTTTATGATAATGTTATGTTGGGACTAAACACCTCCTTAAATCGTCAAAACTCGAAACTAAACATGTTCCGCCATACTTTTTACCTATTATCAGAAACAGATGTATTCTATTACCTTAGGGCCAGTTTCACTGGTTCCTGATAGCCCTATTAGAAACTAATCTGGCAGATTTTTGACAGTTTTTATATGGCATCATCTGTCAGATTAGTCTTCGTATATGTATATATATACCAGAACCAGTATATGTACACCCAGAGACCAGAAACGAGATCGTTAGCACCTGCAGATTTGTCGAAAACTTTAAATTAGGTCCTACATAGTGCTTCATTGTGAATGGAAGGGGCTGCACTCGGATTACCTCCTAGAATTTTACTTTGTTTTAATATATAATTAGGCGACAAACAAGCCAATGGTTCGCCTGATGGTAGTCAAAGTCAAAGTCAAAGTCAAAGCATTTATTCAGTATATGGGCAAATTAAAAATTTGCACAATGTCAAATAACATTAAACAGATCATATTCAATAAAAAATATTATAGATATAACAGAAACATAACGTATTGCTTTGAATTTACAAAAAAAAACAAAGGTATTGAGCCATTCAGCTTTCATCTAGACGTCGAACGTCACACTTAAAACACATGTTTAATTCCCCTGATTAATGTAGGGTTGCCAACCGTACTATTACGTGCACCCGCAACCCAGTGCATGTTTCAGTACTTCAGACAATTTTTATACAAAAAATTGTGAAATAATGAAACATAATAAATAAATACAACGCAAACTAATTGCAGTACAAATCATATTCCGAATGGAAGGTAAGCGTTCACCGTCGCCTGTGAACACTTGCAATATTAGAGGCGTTACTAGTGCGTTGCCTGCATTTATCCCACAGGACTTAGAAGCATATTATACCGATGTTCCGCCTGAATTGCTACAAAAAAGTAGCTTACCACCATCAAGGAAAAAATCTGCCGCCATATTATTCATTACTCCACGGCAAATGCTCATGAACCTTACGGTGTTCCGGCAGCACACAGCTCTTGAGAGTCAGAGTATTTTAAGCCGAGCGTGTTCACCATATTTCACCACATTATCGTTTACCACCAGGCGACATAGTGTTCAAACGATGGCCTATAAGATATTAAAAAAACCACAGAGCACAGACTGTGAAAAAAACCTACTCCAATTTTGGTACTTATTAAATTAATTCTTATTTTTAACCGCACGCTTTATCACAAACGTTGCAAGTTAACCTCAACGGGTCATCAAAAATGCGTAGGTATAAACTTGATTGTTTACATAAAAGCGAGGTTCCGAGAAATAAAGGTACATACACACTAATTGCAGCGTAATGCAAGAACGCCTGTCACCACGCCTAACGCTAGTAGCAACAGCAAGGCTGTGATTTATAAAAACACATCACACTACAGGTAAAATAATGATAGATTTAATTTTAACAAGTCATCAGAAGTATGTCAAGTAATGTTCATCACAAGATAACTGCAAATATAAATGCACCCATCTAATAAAACTATTTACAATGCACAATGATATTCTATTCTACGATTTTGATATGTACTTTTTATTAGTTTCACCTGTATGTTTGTATGTTTGTAACCGACTTCTTTGGGCGCGATTTTGACCCATTTTAAACGGCCAGATTTCGTTCAAACTATGCAGATTTATCGAGGACCGATGACAATACACTAATTTGATAAAAAATTATTCCATTTTTCAACTAAAAAGTAGAAAATAAATAATAGTTTAAAAAAACTAAAAAACACGCTTTTTATAGAAAACTGAACTAAAAAATAGAAATAAATTTTAATAAATTTAAATTAAGAAAAGTGTTAAAAATTTCAATAAATATAAATTAATAATAGTGTGAATTAAAAAAAATATATTTTAAGAAAGCGTGGGGATAATCACTCTACTCATATCTGTCAATAAAATATTTATAACTATTGACACCATGCACCTCACGCTTTTTTTAAAATATTTTTTTTTTATTCACACTATTATTAATTTATATTTATTGAAATTTTTAACACTATTCTTAATTTAAATATATTAAAATTTATTACAAACTTTTATTTAGGTAACTTGCAGTGTAAGTATGTAATGTAGTATGTATGTATCATCATCATCATCAGAAGTCTGTTAGTCCACTGCTAGACATAGGCCTCTCCTAATGCTCGCCATGTATGTATGTTTGTGTTGGTCAAATCTTGAAAGCTAAATTAGAACCACTTCCTGATGTTCGGATATTGGACTCAAATTTGATTTTGCGTATTTTCGGTGACAATGCCTGCAAGGACTAAGGACTTGAACTCCGTAATGGCAAATGGTAGGGCAGTCGAATTTGGGCAAGTATGTATTAGCATATTGCTATCATTATTAGTACTTCTCATTACACATGATAATGTCGTTACAAACAGTGTGTGTTTAAAATGTTTTTAACGTTTATTTTTTTCCATGAGTTGGTTATACTTTACAGCAATGTACAATTTATTTAGCACTAAAAAGTGCTATCCTTGTGTCTCCTCTAAAGTAAAAAAGAGACGAAAAAAGTATGAGTGTTGCGGCTGTTTCTAGTTTGCTTTGGATTCGGTTACGGCAACTTCAAAATACGCGATGCTGAAACACGCCTAAATAAAGGCACTAACAACTTACTACAAACCCTGAAGTAATTCATAGGCTAAATAGTAAACCTCCTACACATATCAAATCTCGTCCTATATTGCACATTACTGCTCAGACACAATGAACCTGCTATTCGTTTTTAGGGTTCTTCGCCTAAAACGAAATCCTAGTAAGATAACTTTGTTGTCCGTCCTTCTGTCTGACTGTCAAGCTCTGTTCTCAGGAACACGAAGAGATTAACAGACGGAAATAAATCAACTCTGGTACTTCCTGTTGACCTAAAATCATCAAACCAAGAAGCAAACGGGTGGTAGGAACATATTATGTCGATGTTCCGCCTGACTTGCTACCAAATAGTAGCTTATCACCATCAAGAAAAAAAATCTGCCGCCATAACCTTACGGTGTTCCGGCAGCACACAGCCCGTGAAAGTCAGAGTATTCTAGGCCTAGCGTGTTCACTATCTTCGACCACATCATCGCTTACCACCAGACGAGATAGTGGTCAAACGTTAGACTATAAGATATTAAAAAAACACAAAATAGGGAAAAAAATATAATTCGTAGTTGCACCAATGTTTTTTTTTAGCTACAGCAATTACACTTTCAGATGGTAACGTATATTTCAACTACAAAGTCAAGTTTTATCACATTTTTTAAATGTTTTCCAAAATAAAAATATTTACTACGAAACCCTAGTACACGATTCGACACGCGCTTTACAGTTCATATCCTATATAGTTTACGTTCCATTCCACATAACCATTAAACCTAGGCCTAAGAATGAACACAAGGACTCGTACTAAAAGCACTCTAGAATGCAATAAAAATTGGGTGCACATCCTCCTTGCTACGCCGACTATAAATTGCCGCATCACTGCATTTATAACGAGTCAAGAATCTGCGTAGGGGGAGCCGAGAGGGGCAGAGCCACATTTAAACCTGGAATATTCGGCATCTGACTGCGAAACAGCCAGTATCTTTAGCGACTCTCACACGTAAAAAGAAACCCCAGCGCTACAAAATCGATTCACAATTGTTTTTTCAACAGTGTAACTGCAGCTTTAATTCTCCACAGCTAAATAATAATCGCAAAGTGTCACACGTATCTAAGCCAGTGGATTAAAAACATCGAATCATGAAGAACTCCTTTTTAGTGACAGTTGTGTGGACAACAGTGTTTGCGAGTGTTTTGTGTACGAACTATTTCTTCGGAGAGAAAACTGAACATGTCAAGTTGGCCTATAGAACAAAGGTAATCTACGAGGCGTGGCCGTTGCAGAAGAGAGTGAAATATTACTCGTATAATGCTTCACATCCTATTAAGGTAAGCAAGCGCCTGATTTTTTACGCTAAATTCGAGCAAGGTTATTTATCGATTTTTTCTTATCAGGAGTGTTTTTTATTTAATTTTGTTTTTATTTCAAAAGCGAAATACATATCAGTGGCGTACTCGTTTATCATACCTCCAATACTGGAAATCTTATGAAGCTTTTTGCAAGTAGATATCGTTATGGGGTGTGGGCATCCGCTGAGAAAGGATATGCTATGGGGATAAGTTTAGAGGTTGCAACGGGGGATAAAACTAAATTGTTGTTCACGCGGGTAAAACTTTTGCACCAATAGTAGAGGTTAATAGAGGTAAAGGAAAACAATTTGAGAAGTAATTTTGTTATTGATTTTTAGCCATTAGCTTATTCTCCGCTTCTCTTTTACTTTCAAGAATATAACATCACAATAAAAGTTAACAACTATTTTTTTATGAACCTTGTTGTTCCCCTGCTGAACAAGGGTCACCCAAATTTTCCACCTGCCTCCTCTATGAATGCCTGCTTCTCTTTCTGTCGCCCCGCACAGCTTTTTGGGCTGTCCTTCATAAAAGATCTAAGCTAAAATAACTACTAAATAGTTACAGTCTCAGTAGACTACAAACTGTACGTTTAAGAATTTAATTATTCAATATCTTTTTTAATTAATTAAATAAAACGAATCTCCAGAACGAGAAAACCTATTGCCGCGGAGGACTGTACAAACATACAAATCACGGACACAATTATACCCAAACACGGAATAATTGTTTGTGGACCACATAATTGTCCCGCATGGGAATCGAACCCACAACCTCCGGTATCGTGGATAGGCTCACTAACCACTACACCAACTGGTCGGTGAAATTTTTACTAGTTCGTCTATTTCTCAAGTAACCTGCAGTTATTAATTTGCATTCTCATTGCACAGTAATAAAATCCACCAAGTAACCTAACCCAACACTAATCCCTGAGGTTAACGTCTCGCTTCACAAATGCATAGAGTTCAATTCGATTACGCTACTTCCTCTATAGTTTTTGAATCCACTTAAAGAATTATCACACATTGGTTTAGATTAGAAGCCGTAGTACCGGGAATGGGGGAATGGTCAATGGGGCTAACTTAAGGGGGATTTCAACGGTTTTTTTTTCTACACCCATAGGTGGTAAGAGCATATTACATCGATATTCTGCCTGACTTGCTACCAAAAAGTAGCTTACCACCATCAAGGAGAAAATGTGCCGCCATAACCTTACGGTATTACGGCAGCACACAGCCCTCGAGAGTCGTAGTATTCTAGGCCTAGCGTGTTCACCATCTTCGACCACATCATCGATTACCACCAGGCGAGATGGTGGTCAAACGCTAGCCTATCTGATAGAATAAAAAAAAAAACGTGTGAGTACTTATGTACACGCGTTAGAAGCTATACTTCTGTGGCGTATGGAAAAAAAAAACTAAAATGCAGTAGTGATTAACGATAAATATTAAAATTAATCAAAAAGATTTTATTTAAATAAAATAGGTTATATTAACGTAAAAATATGACGTTAAATATGACGTTCTTACGAAATGACATATACAACTAACTTCACGGTGTAGAATTTAGGTGTCGGTGTGCGCGCGCATCGTACCACCTAGAACTAACTTCACGGTGTTAAATTTAGGTGTCGGTGTGCGCGCGCATCGTAAAAATTCACTCTAATCATTTTTCTCTATCGCGCCAAAAGAAGTATAACTTCAAAAACAACGGGTTGCATTCCGGGAGTGCCGGCAGAAGTGAAAACTTGAACACGTCATTTTTGAATATTTTGGAATGACACGCGCAGGCGCCCCGCGCTATGTTGGAATGACACCTCGCGCAAGCACCCTGCGCACCGTCTTACGAATTTTCGTCTTACGATTAGGATACGTGACCCTGACGCGAGTTTCAAATTTTTTACCAATCCAAAGAAAAGTGCACAAAGTTTTCACTACAAAAAGCTACGTCATACAGTCGTAGAAGCTTTTGGTGCAGTGGTAATATTGCAGTGGTCACAAATACCAAATTCTACATTACTGTGGATTTTTACTAGGAATCTGAAGTGTGTCATCTATAATGCATCATATTCCTCTAAAAGTCTAAATTCTACGAAGTACTTTACTCCCGGTAGTAACCAATTTGGTTAACCATTCTGTTTGCTCATAGTTTTAAACCCCAACTGGTAACAAAGCCTGGCTTCCCCCCTTCTTTATGGATCTATTTTTTCCTTCTCTAGTATGACTAGCTCGATCCTGTAATTATGGCTCTCAGCCTGATATATCTAGCTGAGGGATGACGTCAAAAGCGCGGCTTTTACGGAGCTATTACCTGCTCTAAGAAGCAGCATTTCCCGTTCTACGTCGTAGTGAAATTAAAGCTCATCACAGACATGGCTAATGAACATATATTATAGCAAGTCAATATTATTAGCCGAGTTGAGAACTTCATCCTTTTTTGAAGTCAGATAAAAATAACTATATCTATAAACTTACGTGGCGTAGGGCTCCTTTAGACTAGGTGACAATATTCGCGATAAAGGTAAAAAATAAAGCTTGAAGATGATTACCAGGGACTGTGCTCAGTAGCGTCGAATAGGGAATATGCATGTGGTATAAATTTACTTCAAATCATTTATTTTCGGATCATAATTATTCTGGTATTGTATGTTAACATTTTTTTTATAAATAAAATACTCTTAAATTGGTTAAATAATTATATGAATAAATTATTTTAAAAAAAGAACCGATTTCATAACCACAAACAGGCACTCAAAAGCGAAAAATAAATTACTTAATATAATTATTATAAGCGCTACCCACTTATCTATTTGAAGTTGGTGCCAGCCAAGTCTATTGGATAGTAGATCTCTCTGTCCTCAAGTAATTTAGTTTAACCTGCCGATGGTAAAAGTAGGATAGTTCATATTATATTACAGTGATAGTTCTGACATAATCCTTACTTACATCATAAACGCGAAAGTTTGTAAGGATGTATTGATGTTTGTTACTCTTTCACGCTAAAACGACTGAACCGATTGAGCTGAAATGTAGTATGTAGATAGCCTAGATCCTGGAATAGCACATAGGGTACTTTTTATCCCGATATTCCCACGGGAACGATGTCTACGCGGATAAAACCGCGGGGCACAGCTAATAATTAAATATTTACTAATTATTAATCTCTCTTTTTCAGGCAATCAACTGCTTCGACTACCAGAACAGCGAAGCCTCAATAAACATCACGGAAGGTGGTATCGGCCACAAGCACGTCACTCTGAGGATGAAAAGCCAGAGAAGTTATAGACTGGAATATGCTATAGACATTTACGTGTGATACTGTTTGTAGATTGGTGTAGGCCTGTATAATAAATAGAGTTAGGATTTGTTTTGATTGTTTGATTCTAATAAAGTTAATAATCATGAAAGTTATTGGCAGCAACAGGATGCGAGATGCTGACTGAAGTCCGTGCCTTGCCATATATGTTTTTTATACATGATAGGAAAGCATTTGACAACATCTCACCTGATGTTAAGTGACAATACGGTCCACGATGTAGCACGCTTGCCTACAAGATACAATATTATATGTATATGCCTACTTTACCTGAGCTTTGTGGCGTTGAAGACAGGCTTTAGGGAGCGATTCCAGTAGTCAACTGATGATAATGACGTCGACAATGACGATGCATTGTCCTATTCACGGTAACATATTACCATTTCCTAGTGTTCTATCAAGTCGTATACTAACACTAACAGTATCTTAAAAATTTAGAAGTATGTTCGGATTATAGTAGGAAATATATTTAACGTCAAAATTCCAAATTATATCTTTAAATATATAACGACTGTGGTACCGGTATACCGAATTTACATGGCTATTATATTGTCAACATATTTTTCACACAGTCTGACATGGATACAGCTAATTTCCGGTTTGCGATAACTTTAGGGCAGTGTCAGGGACATAACTGTTGACTATGGAGACGCGTGTGGTTAGATTGTATTGTATTTTAATGTTAGATACACAATGATTCATTATTTATTTAAAGTAAGTTAAAGCTGATGGGAGCGCTTGAGTAGAAACGCAAAAGTAGACGAGAAATGTAACGCGTATTGTCTTGTTTGGAATGTTTATTGCTTCGTGTATTTCAGAATTTAGTATCTTGGCTTAACTTAACGTGTCCTATCCTGCTAATATTATAAAGACGATAGTTTGTGAGTGTTTAAGCATGTATGTTGACTGTTTGTTACTTTTTACCGCTAAAACTACTCAACCAATTGAGCTGAAATGTGGTATGTAGAGAGTCAAGAGTCTAGGCTATCTACATATCCATCTATATCCAGTGGTTGTTTTAGGTCCTAGACCCTGGAATAAAACATAGTACTTTTTATTCTGATATTCCCACGAGAAGGATGTCTACGCGGGTAAAACAGTGGGGCACAGCTAGTAGTATTTAAATCAATACTTTTTAGGGTTCCGTACACAAAGGTTGAAACGGGACCCTATTACTAAGACTCCGCTGTCCGTCTGTCTGTCTGTCTGTCTGTCTGTCTGTTTGTCTTTCCGTCTGTCACCAGGCTGTATCTCATGAACCGTGATAGTTAGACAGTTGAAATTTTCACAGATGATGTATTTCTGTTGCCGCTATAACAACAAATACTAAAAACAGAATAAAGTTTAAAATAATAGAGGGTCCCCATACAAAAAACGTGTTTTTTTCGGCATTTCACGTCATCTATGAACGCTTAGTTAGGTAAACGTCCCATAGATGGCGTTATATTGAAATGTCGATTCCTAACACCTTTGTTAGACGTTAGATGGCGTTATAAGAAATAAAATGTTTGATCATTATTATTTTTTGCTGGCGAAAAATGATAGTGGTATTTTTTGCTCGATCTTATAAAATACTGTAGTGTGGTACGGAACCCTACGAGTGCGAGTCCGACTTGAACTTGGCCAGTTTTTTTTTAATTTTTGAGCTTTGCTGTGCAAGCAAAAAAAAAGTATTGATATATAAGCGCGAGAATACAAAATGTTCACACACTCCCTAAGGACAGACATCTGCCTGGCTGATTCTACCAAGGGCTGACCTACCTAGGGTTTTGAAACTGTAGCCAGAATGTGATTTAAAATCATATCTTTCTTAGACCCTACGATGACTGATAATTTATGCATAACTAGATGCGCCTCGCGGTATCGCCCGCGTTTAAAAGTCATGTGTTAATCCAGGTTAAAAAGCATCATTATTATGCCAAATTTCGCCCAAATCCGTTCAACAATTTTTGCGTGATAGAGTAAAAAACATCTATCCATCAATCTAATATTCACAAACTTAACTTAGTTTAAAAGCATCTAGATGACCCTGGAGTAAGTTCAACAGTCCTCGTTGTAAATATTGCCTAAATGTATGAGATCCCGCATCCCGCAAACGATATTTTCCGCAATTTTAGAACCAAATGCACTTGCTTCGTCATCAACATATTAAAATCTCTTGACATAAAATTTTAAGATGTTGATGACGAAATTTTAATTAGTTCTTGACATAAAAATTCGTATTCATAATGTAAAGTACCTATTTGTAGGATTTAGGATTACTGTCTCTATATGGAGGTGGACGGGACAGATGGCCAGACGAAGTGAAGGCAGAAAGAGAACAGCGCTCTCTGATTGCCAAGAAAGGCGAATGACTCGGTCGGATGTACGATGAGCCGACGATATTGTGAAATCGCGGGTCTTAATGAAGAGTGACTGGCTTCGTTATAACGTTATAAAGCCTACGCTTAGCACTAGGATGATACAGGCTGTGGGTGATGTTGATGACAATAACTGTGTCCAGTAGCAATTCCATTATTTTTTGTTTGTGTTCCCTTTTTTTCATTATTTACAATATGTACGACATAAATAAAAGTAATAGAAACAGAGCGTAAGCAAAACAACAAGGAAAACATATCTCGTTTAGCATAAAATATAGCTCTGTCCCAGATTTTTCTTCGAACGTCCATTGTTAAATGACGAATTACGAAACTTTAATATACCTACTTACTTTCATTCCACTAAATAGAGAGCAGTTCAAAGAAGGCCCTTAGAAAGGTATCAAAAAAGTCGCTCTCTCAATAAGCAGATGATCGTGACTCGTGAGTGACCATATCAGGTCGAACCTGTTCTTGATGTTAAGTGTTCTAATTCAAAGGTGTTAAACTACAAAGCTGGTTCGTTTTATTGATATTATTCAATACGAAATAAGACATTTGTATGTAAGTAATTAAATTAATTATATAAAGTAAAGTAATTAAATAAAGAATTACATATCTTCAGACTAATTTTAATGCAAACGTTTGAAACTCATTCGTTACTAAATCACACAAATTTATTCGGATAAATTTCGATGAAATTTTGCATAGAGATAGCTCATACCCTATAAAAGGACATTCGAGAGTTTTTACTACAATAACCATTCAGGCAAAACCGCGGCGATCAGTTTGTAGGTACAACACTTAAATCTAAACATTTTAAATAATAAAAAAATGCAGGCGAATTGAAATGAAAACCTCCTCCTTTTCTTTGAAGTTGGTTAAAAAGTCGTGGAGCTCAGTCGAATAGAAATAAGAATGTGATACATTCTTATTTCTAAAAGTACATCTCCGCAAAAAACAGATTTCTACTCAAGCAACTCGTTAGTACATGATGATACATATACTAAGTAGATAGTATATGTAGTCTAATCTAGATCAAGTTCACTATAGACGATGACTGCACGAGCTTTCCTCGTATGAACAGGTTATACAACTCTAATGAATCATAGCTTTCGTCTCGTCCAGGCTATCCGTGGATACTCTTGATTTATGGACTTTGATGATTGCCTTTGATTATTCTTGTTATCGGAAAACGTAGCGAATAATGCCCTGTGACCAGCCGGAGCGATGACAGCGGTGCATATAAGGTTGGAGTCTGAGCTCAGTGGCGTGTCTTGGGTGAGGCTTATGTCCAGAAGTGGACTGATACCGACTGATTATGATGACGATTCTAGTAATGGATTCCATTTGAATTTATGGAGCAACTAAAAAAATGTTTAAAGCATAAAGGATAAGCCAAGTGGCAGTAGTTACATTTGTAGCAGAACCGATAACCGCTGGAATAGATGTGTTTGGTAAACGTAGTGTTTGCCTTTCAGGCGGTAGAGTGACGACTGAAGCGGATGTAAAGAGAAGCTGAAAATCGAACGTAGACTAGTTAAGTAGCTTACCACCATCAAAGAGAAAATCTGCCGCCATAACCTAACAGTATTCCAGCAGCGCAGAGCCCTTGAGAGTCGGATCCTCCTAGGGCTAGCGTGTTCACCAGCTTCGATCATACTATCGCTTACAGCCAGGCGAGATAGTGGTCAAACGCTAGCCTATCAGAAATATACGACTTGACGTGTAAAATGAGAGTGGCCAGTTCTGATTTGTCTCAGAACCGATAACCACTTGATAAGACAGTAAATGCCAAGGTTTGGCAATCGAGCGTAGTGTAGGACGCCCTTCAGGAGCGGTGACGACAAACAAGGTAGCGTAGTTAGGTAGGTGGGAAAGAAATTTGGTTGGCTAATGAACTATATAAGTTCGATTAGCGAGCGTATTCCGAAGAGATGATGATTTAAAAGCGAACCAAATCCTGTGGTCAAACAGTGCAAGTGTTCATACCATTAGACTTGACGTAACTGTATAACCTTTATTACTTTCTTATCTCATTAGGGAGTACGACCTTCATTGAAGAACGTTGGCATCGATTTGACCCTATTCTGTTCTTTTGATTAGGTTACGTCTTGATAAAATGGTAAACTCTAATGAAAACAGTTATTTTTAATGAATAGCATAATTAAGATAATGAAATCGAACACAACTGCATTAATCTGCATAATAATAAGTGCGTCAAAGACCTCTCTGATTGTGCATGACCTTTTGTATTAATGATGATTATAAAAGCTTCTGATTATATGCTATAAATAATTCTGATATGCTTGCAACAGGTTAATTATTAATACGGAGAAAGTAATGACTATGCGAGTATTATGTACATCCAGAGAGCCTACTACAAAGTTCTACTGTGTCAGAGAAAGGGAGATGCTGCCATTCTACCTATACTGTCTCACTCCGGCGTAGTTAAATTGATAAACGAATGTTTTTAGACAAAATTTAGACTCTTTGGAACTTTAGTGACTCTTCACAAGTTTGCAACATAGCAGATAATGTATAAATACCGAATAGCCTAATATCGACAGATGCTATATTTCCTAGACGTTATTTTACAGTAAATGCTGGTATGGCATCGATATCATCCTACCCGATAAGTTAGCGTAATCGACAATAACTGGCTGTTATTTACACCGAAACGCTCGTTGTTTGCCTTTACTTGCAGGTTGTTTATAATCATACTCTAATTGACGAGGATCTTATATCCATCCAAGCAATCGGAAATGAGGCATCTTTTTAAAGGAGATTTTTAGTAGATTATATATGTAATAGGTTACTCAATTTTAGAACTGTGAGTTTTTAATGTAAGTTTCTAGTTACTTAGACACATAATAGGTACCAAATGTTCACTTATATTTGATAAGTTTACATCAATCGACGAGATCAACTCAAGTGTTACAAAACCTAAGTCAGCTGTACAGCCATAAAAGCAAAGATCTCGAATCCTCAATCACTAAATTTAGATCAAGCTGTCGAACATACGGAACCTTTTGACTATAACCCCAAAGTTGTTAAAGTTGCAGCCAAATAAGCAAGTACTATGACTGCTAAGCTAAACAAAGTTGAAAGAGATCGCTCTACTTGCACCGTTATAACATGAATGCAAGTCACTGTAAACATGGAGCAATGAACGGCAGATATTGATTTTATTATGGTTATTAGTTTCGGTTTCTATGCTTTTCTTGTAAAGGAAAAAAGTGGCTTGGCGACCGAGCCTGCGTGCATATTTGTAAAGTTGATGAAATTATTTTTAACCGACTTTACAAAAAAGGAGGAGGTTCTCATTTCGTCGGATTTTTTTATTTATTTATGTTCACCGATTACTCAAAGACGCGTGAACCTATTTGGAAAAATATTTTTTTGTTTAAAAGGGTGCAATAATAATACTTCACAGGTGGTCCAGTTCAATTTCATCAAGATATGTGCAGTAAGTATCTCCAGAGATATAGAGATCAACAACTCAAACTTGGTACTAAAAATTAATAGCGCGGCATTTCAAGTCGGTTCTTTTAGTTTTTAAACGATCTTGAATTAAAATGCACACATATCTGCAGATAGACAAACACATATAATATAATATAAGCAAGTATTGACCAAGGTTAAATATTTTGAATGAATGCAAAAAACACAACTTAAAATTAAGTCTTACACTGGTACAATGGGCGGTCTTATAAAAGGGTCTGTTCCAGACAACAAACAATATAACGAGATATTATAGTTTAATTGTATTCAAAAATAATATAAGGAAGATTATAGATCAATCATGTAAAATTAATATTATTTATCTAATAACAACATGACAGTACGAGAAATTTACATGAACACCAAATATAATATAACCAAAAATTCTTTATCTATGAATATGCAAAGCAGCGTTTTTCAAGCAAACTACAATTATAAAAGAGCCGACAAACGATAACCACATATTCATATCCAATAACAGAGAAAGTCCAGATCATTACGGTCATAATAAAACAATGGGCGGTAATTTGTTACAAGCCGCCATTGTGATACAAAGGAAACATGCGTTTGATGGAGCACAACACAATACACACTCTATTTGTTACACAATACCTTAACGGGTATGCTTGTTACAGACAATGGATATGAAAGTTTCAGGCTCTCTGGATTATCCTTTCTTCAGTTATAAAGGCTTAGTTAGTTCTATTCAAAGCGGTGGGCAGTGACTGGAAAAGAAGAGCCGAACATCGGGCTCAGTGGCGCATCTTGGGAGAGGCCTACGTCCAGCAGTGGACTGACACGTGCTGATGATAATGATAGTTCTATTCAACTTAAGAAAATCCTACCATCCTACTAATGTTATAAAGGCAAATGTATGTGTGTATGTATGTGTGTAACTTCTTCGCGCTAAAACTACTCAACCGATTGAGTAGATAGCCTAGAGTCTAGGCTATCCTATTATATATAAGAGTATCTAGGGCCAGCTAGGCTATTCTATAAGCTATCTCGACAGCGGAATCTACGGTGAGATTCGAATTTCGTACTACGAAATTCAATCGTATCGCGTTTGTAATACGGTTGAATTTTGTAGTATGAAATTCAAATCTCACCGCGGATTCCGCTGTCGAGATAGCTTACAGAATAGCCTAGCTAGACCCTGTAATAACACATAGGGTACTCATTTATCCCGATATTCCCACGGGAACGACGTCTACGCGGATAAAACTGCGGCGCACAGCTAGTAATATTACAGATCAAAATATGCTTACTTGTTTGTAGTATGACCTAAGAATAACTCTTCTCCCTGAGGCGTCATCTAAATGAACGAGTGTATATGTATAGCGCTGCGAGCGATATTTCTGATATGCCATCAAATAACAAAAGTTTTTGAATCAATCTCCATATATAACTTTTATTTTAATGAATTTATGCTTTTGGCATGAACCGGCCTTTGCAGCTTTGGAGTCGGGTGACCAACCCTTGAATGTCTTAAAACGGCGGCTCATCATCGCGCGGCAAAGATAATAGATGCGTTATCGATGACACCATAGTCGTCTGGGCCGGTAGTCTCTACATGAATAGCGATGAATTTCGAGCGATAATCGTCGATACGAAAAGAGATGCAGATATCAACTGTCTAGCTGCCTCTCATTCTACAAGACGTTTGCGATGACAAGACGCATCGCTATCAATCGTGGAGGGAATATCCATCTACGCTATCAATGTAGACTTCCACCCCTAGACGAAACCAAAATTCGTGAGTTGTCTAAGTGACTACAATTGACTACTACAAGTGACTACTGAAGTAATACTGGACCTCTTTCACGATATTCCAGTAATCAGATAATCGCCAAGTAACTCAATCTGCTTTTAACCGACTTCACAAAAAAGGAGTAGGTTCTCAATTCTCGATTCGTCGTTAAATGCATGTTCACCGTTTACTGGAAGATGCCTGAATCGATTAGAAAAAATCTTGTTTATTGTTTCAAAGGGTACCATTGCCAGGTGGTCCCATGTAAATTTTAACGAAATCGGTCGAGCCGTTTTTAATATATCAACATTTGTATTACGATGCATTTGTATACTTCGATGACATGATACTGGCTACTGGCTCCTTTGACTAGCGCGACGTTTAAACTCGGTACTTTCAGTTTTTTAAACGGTCTTAAATTATGACCAACTACATCATGGCAAATTTCCCAACGAATGAAATAACAATAACAAAAGGGACAGATACACTAGCCGGCAAAGTTATAACACTTGGCCGTAGTCCTAAGGGACCTTTAAATTCAATGGTGCGGGACAACCGTGGCAGATTGCCAATTAGATCCATTGATTTTATTAGAAGAAGTAGGTGCGTTAACATTCTCTCCAGTAGCTGTCTATATTATAGATGTGAATGACAACAATTCCAATACTTATGCGAAAAATCAGTTTTTTTTAATAAAGTTTATTACTTTATTATAAAAACTCACGTTCATTTTAAACTTATAGATTTAAGACGGGAATTTAACGTGACTTACGCGATGTCGATATAGCGATCGACATATGTTTCGGCCTCATCCGGAGGCCTTCAGGATCAGTGCGGGGCGCTCGCCGACGCGTTCAGCCTCGCACGATCGCTATATTGACATCGCGTAAGTCACGTTAAATTCCCGTCTTAAATCTATAAGTTTATTACTGGCAATTATACTGGCACCACGGTCGACGGCTTAGCCATTGGGCTACGACCGCTTGTCTTTGGTTATTTTTCTCTAATAAAAACCTTGTCTCAAATCTGTATTTAGAAGTATCATTGGCAAGAGTTGATACATTGATAAATATTGCTCTTTTAATATCACATTAAACCTAGGT
Organism: Cabera pusaria; assembly: GCA_954871355.1. Taxonomy (NCBI): domain Eukaryota; kingdom Metazoa; phylum Arthropoda; class Insecta; order Lepidoptera; family Geometridae; genus Cabera; species Cabera pusaria. Next base: position 4,657,764 of record OX940890.1, read on the forward strand.
CTTAAGAGGAAACGCGGGGTGCATTTTTCATTACAAATGTATTCCCATATTTCCTCCCTGGAAAATGTTACTAGAGCAAATTTTTTTCTACGAAAAATTAAGGTTTGCTATAGCTATGCAGTGCCCCTGTCATTTGCTTTCTTTGACCAACCAATTGCAAAAAGAAATATGACCATTCAAAAACCTGAAAAATTACCTATTTTACTGCCCTGGTCTAAACGGCTATCAAACAAATTTGGGTTTTAGGAAGGGTTTTAAGACAAAAAAAATATTGGATCACTTCTATCATTTTTTTTAATGCAAGCATCTGCAAAAATGTGCAACAAATAATCTGTTCGCATCAATTTTCGAGAAGAAAACAGGGGAATACGAAACCTTATTTTAGTTAACATTTTGTAGGTAAAATGGGCCTGAGTTGCTGTTGTCCCTATCGCATTCTTGTTGGTTCTTCGGGCACTGCGCGACGGCAATATTTTCTTTAAAATACCTAAATATCAAATTCCTCGCAACCGCGTTCCTTCCTAGGTTGAACAATAAAAACTGAGAAACTTCGTCCGCTATCCGTAACTAATCGCAATCCGATTGTTGTAGCTCTGTCAAATGTATTTGATACGAGTACATACAAAGCTATCTGGTTTGGCAAAGTTGAATCAGTTCCACTCGTATTGTTAACTCGCACATATGGCCGAGTATTCTGGGACTCTGCTCATATATGTATATTCAAGTTATTGTTATGTCATCAATATAGAATACTACTAGGTCATGACTACATTCTCACGTAGAGTAACGTATAAATTGTGTTTGTAGCCATTAATTGTGAATAATAAAAAGCTGATGAATATTGTAGTCAAAATATATTTTAGTACCTACTGAACTGTATGTAGAGAGAGTAAAAGCTTTTGTTTAGATCAAAACCTTTTTAAACTATGACGCAAAAAGAAGGGATTTTATAAGTTTGACGTGTGTCTGTGTATCTGTATATGTGTGTGTCTGTCTGTGGCATCGTAGCACCCAAACGAATGCATCGATTATGATTTAGTTTTTTTTGTTTGATAGGTGTCTTCATCGAGAGTGTTCTTAACTTTAATTCATAAAAATCCGTTTAGCCGTTTAAATATTATAAGCTCATTTTTGGTTGATGAGACTACGAAGCAACTTTCGTAGCCCTTTGACCGCGAACGTCAAAAAAATCAAAATACCGCTTGTGCGCAATACTTACCCGCCACTCTGCTGCCGCCTGTTTAGCGTCACTACGCTAAACAGTAGTCAAATCAAATGTATTAATTTGAAAATCAGTATCCTGTTACTTCAATGATATTGCAAGAATATGGTAAGCTTGACCTAATGCTAAGACATCTTAAATCTGCAGAATACACTCAACTCCTCGTCTCAGATGTCGTGTTTAGGCTCATTGGAATGGTCTCAATAAACAAATTATACATTTACAAATCAGTCGGGGGTGGTTGTAAGTTTTAAATTTAAGTATTATTATTAATGGCATCAGTCAATATTTAGAAACATAATCCAATAGGCTAAATATGTCATATTTGTGATATATACCTATTTTTTTAAAAGCAATCAATGCGCTTAAATCCCAGAGTCAACAAAGAGCCCAAAATCCGTAAATCCATACCCGATGCATAAAGGGTGAATAGTAGTCAATAACAAAATCTTTACCCAACAGATAAACATCTAAAGGATGTTGACCGGCGAAACGGTTCAAGTTAAAATTGGATCGGACGGATAGACGGACGGCGGACATTGTTTTCCGAAGAAATACGAGCGATGAATCATTTACAGGATTTCCCATAGGGATAGTAAAAGAAACAACTCCGGTGTTCCTTCCGATTTAGTTTGAGATCAATATTTCTGCTCAGATTATGGCTTTTATACAAATGGATTTGATTTTAAAATATTTTACAGTTGCTACGATACAAACTATAGTCATTACTTGATTATTCCTTCATATTGCCTGTTACTGTGCTACTAAGTCGGAGTAGTTATAATCTACCTTGTACTATATTTCATCTACATCTGTTCACCTAATTTTATATGATTGAGAAACAAACATCTAATCGTACAATCTAACCAAACATAAGTAGTTATTTAATAATGAACTATAAATATAAATTGTACATAAGTAAGTTGCTCTTTTCAAAAACAACAACTGAGGGCGAATAGTGTTAATTTTTTTTTCAATTCGTCAGATTTTTTTATGTCTGTTCACCGCTTACTCAAAGACGCCTGGACCGATTTGGAAAATACTTTTTCTGTTTGAAAGGGTAAACTTCCCAGGTGGTCCCATTTAAATTTAATCTCGATATTATGAGTATCTCCAGAGATATGGAGATAAACACCCCAAAATTGGTACTAAAAATTAAGATAGTTTAAAAACTAAAACAACCGACTTCCATGCCCCGCGAGTCAGTTTAAGTAAGTAGCAAGTTTGAGACGTTTATCGTCATGTCTCTGGATATACTTATCAGATCTCAATAAAATTACAATGGGAGTATACCGTTTCTAAATCGGTTCACAGTTAGCAATAAGTTATTTTTCAAAAAAAATAATACCGACTTCATAATCACAAACAGGCACTCAAAAGCGAAAAATAAATTACTGAAAATTATTATAAGCGCTACCCACTGCCAGCCAAGTCTAATAGTTAGTAGATAGATAATACCTACATGTATCTACCTACTTACTAACCTACATGTATCTACTTACTACTACTACATACATAGTATCTATCTACTATCCAATAGACTTGGCTGGCACCGACTTCAAATAGATAAGTGGGTAGCGCTTATAATAATTTTCAGTAATTTATTTTTCGCTTTTGAGTGCCTGTTTGTGATTATGAAGTCGGTTTTATTTTTTTTTTGAAAAATAACTTATTTTACCCTTTTTAGTGCATAACAAGTTTTAATTAAATTACATGCATCTATTACATTTGGTGTCTGGGCCGTTATACACTGACGGATATATACTTTTTGAAAATTTCAAGTATGTACCTATAACGGTTAAGAAGATACAGATCTGTAAAGTGCGCAAATATGTATAGACACACGGACGGACGGACGGACGGACGGACGAACGGACAACAAAGTCTCAGAAAGTGTTCATTTGGTCCCCTTTGGGTTCGGAACCTTAAAAAAATTGACTTTAAATGCCTTGCTAAAGTGATAATATTCACTAGTAATAATTATGTCATCAAGGTATCAAAGGACAATGTCCAAAATGGCCCTGTGCAATTAAAGCATCTGACACACACGATAATTAATTGTCTATTTTATTACAATAATTCAAAATACTTTTATAACACGGACTAGTTGTATTCCAAAATGAATATAAAAAAGTATTATTTGCGATTATTAACATTACTTGCCGCCATATGGCCAACAGAGTACTGAATCACTCTACTACGTTATAAGAGGCACTTCCCTATATTGTTGAAACCCGAATTATGAAAGCACTGTGTAGCCAACCTAACAACGGAAAGTATTATTTACGTAGTAACTATTATATAATCTGTGGTATTATGCTTATACATTTTTTTTTGCAGTGTTGGTTGGTACAAAGTACGTTCATAATTCTGAGTTATTTAATAATGTATGCAGTGTCGCGGGACTGAAATGGCCGCCATCTTCGGCAAACGTCATGTCATGTCAAAAAATCTTAGGTATGTTTAAAAAAGTTTGCACCCTAACAAGACTTTGCCCGGTAGAACATTCCTGTGAAGACAAATTATTTATATTTATTTATAATTATTTATTATAATTATTAATATATAATTATTTATTGAGGGCCCGGTGGCGTAATTGGGAGAACAGTCGGCTTTGATGCCGTGGTACCGAGTTCAAACCGCCGTGCACCAATGAATTTTTCGATCGAAAAATATATGTGCGCTTCTCACAGTTGCCCTCCGGTGAAGGAAAACATCGTTAAGAAACCAACAACCCCCGCATGGTGGTAGGACATATCTAGTGTCCGCCTGGCCAGCTACCACCCTCAAGTTAGAAAATCTGTCGTCAAACATCTTATGTGTTCAGGCAGCTATCCTTAAGAGCCAGTTCCCATTCTAGTCCACTTCTCTATCTTCGACCGCATCATCACTTAGCAACAGGTGAGATAGTGGTCAAACGCTAGCCTATAAGATATTTAAAAAAAAAAAATTATACCCACCTTTATTTCTATCTCGCTCACAGTTACCGTAAGAATATCTGTCAAAAACCAAAATCAACGAGAAGAAAGATGTAAAAACATTATTCAAGGTCATATTTTTTAGTCTTCAAAAGTATATCCAATAGCAACCTCCATTGTGTCCTCCATAATCTTCTTGGGACTCTTCTACTAAAATCAGTACATTCTCCTATGTTTGAGGTATTTATCTTCATATCTCTGGAGATACTTATCAGATCTCGATAAAATTAAAATGGGACCACCTCGAAAACGTATCCTACCTATTAAAAAAAGAATCATTTGGATCCGTTCACTATTGACGGAGAAATCGCGTAACATACACAAAAAAAAAAAAAAACATACAGACGAATTGAGAACCTCCTCCTTTTTTGTGAAGTCGGTTAAAAATATCAATGAACATACACTAAAAAATATACATACAGACGAACTTAGAACCTCCTCCTTTTTGGAAGTCAGTTAAAAATGACTAGCGTGGCATTTGAAGTCGGTTCTATTACTTTTTTTAACAATCTTAAATTATACTTTAATTAACCGACTTCCCAAAAAAAGAGGAGGTTCTTAATTCGTCGGAACATTTTTTTTTGTATGTTCACCGATTACTCAAAGATGCCTGAAACGATTTGGAAAATTCTTTTTTTTGTTTCAAAGGGTACCCTTTCCAGGTGGTTCCATTTAAATTTTAACGAAATCGGTCGAGCAGTTTTTAATATATCAACATTTGTATTACGATACATTTACATACTAATTACTGGCACAGATAATTTGTGAATAATAGTTACTTCGTCTACTGGCTACTTTGACTAGCGCGAGGTTTGAAGTCGGTTCTTTTAGTTTTTTAAACGATCCTAAATTATTTACAACATTATACATCTAATTCACAATTTACAAATCGAGCTTCAAGTGGTCGGACGAATGTTTCAATAACACCAAATTAATAAACACTTTCATCGTTTTCCGGATGGTGTTGACTGGCGTTAGTAGATAGGCGCTTTCGATATCCGGCCCGCTTCCTGCTATCCGGACGCTGACGGACAGGTATCCGGACACCGGATGCGAGACCGATAGCTGCCTAAACTGGGACACCAGTTGTTGATGCCAATTTAATAGACCAGGTACCTACAGTTCAAAGTTTACAGGTGTCGGTCATGCTTAGCGCAACATAATACCGAGTTGGGTCCTGTTTTGCAACAATTTTGTGTAAATTTTTCACTATGTTAAAATACATGTAGCAGTTAAGCTGCTGCTTGTTTTATTGTAAAATAAATGATTTCTCTTTCTTTCTTTCAAAGTTGTGTCGAACCGGCTATTTGTTTCCCTGGACAATATTTGGCTATCTATTCTTGTATAATAGAGCGTATAAAAGTATCAAAAGTGAAATATGAGAAATGTACATTCTATTGTGGATAATCCTGAGATTATATTTCAGAGCAAAAACATTTTTTTAAGCGTTGGACCGTCATGTCACCAGAAGGTAGAGAATTCAATTTATTGGCTGTTAACCAACTCACAATAGTCTTCCGTCACCTTAAAAAATAGTAACGTCAAGCAGAAGCTATGTATAGCAAAGAAGGACTCTAAAAATGTTACTGAAATGTCCAACGTTTTAGACTATGTAAAACAGACTAAACAATCTGAACATTCTAAACAACATAAACATTTAGAGATACTCTTTAACTAGCAATAACGTTAATAAAATGCAAAGCACTCACAAAAGCGCTAGCAGTAAACACCGCTCCGTGGTCGTGCAAAATTAAGCAACAAGGATACAAAGCCTGGCATGGGAATTTCCGCACAGGATCAAGAGAAAGTAAAAATTTAACATCACTTTACATACCTGAATGCATGCTTATTCGTTTACGTGCAAATTTAATCTGAGTGAGTAATTTTATTGTGTCGAGTACTGCTACGTCGTTTAGAGGGTTAATTTTAGTTGTGTGAGTGTTTAGTTATGCTCAATTAGTTTGTTTTATGGTTTGACTGAATTTAAGAAAAGCCGTCGCATTGTGCGGCGAGTTGCACGATGTAACACAGCATACCAAGCCTCTCCGTAAACGCACACTTATTTGCATATCTCTTAATTATAATTATTTTTACTAGCTTTACTACTCTTTATTTTTTAATCGCCAAACGTAGCGTGGAACGTCCTGTGAATATGTGGAGCGGTGACATACGCAAAGCGGTGGGCAGTGACTGGAAAGAAGAGCCGAAGATCGGGCTCAGTGGCGCATCTTGGGAGAGGCCTACATCCAGCAGTGGAGTGACACCAGCTAATGATGATGGTTATGATTTTTTAAGCATGTAATATGCTGGTAGACTGAATTAATCGGTTCTAGCAATTTATTTTCTTTTCTAATGTAACACTACTGTATTTATTTACCCAGAACACAAGCCAATAAATAATTTCATTTTGTTTACTTTTCTACTAGGTGTTTTTTTATACATTCGCTTATATTTTGATACTAATTTACATCATTGTTTGCTTTATTTAAAAGTCTAAATTAAATACATATTATAGATACATTCTAGCCACTAGCAGAGATATAGCTTATTGTATAAGTATCCAACTCTCGGAAAACACATTTTCAGACAACAGCTTTAAATAACAACTAACCATGAAAATGGAGTGTGACGAATTTTCTGAGTTATTCGTCCATTCCGACATTAATCCAGTCGACCTACTTGCAGAATAATTAATAACGAGCCTTTTATACCGGATTACTGTCCGCTGATGAATGTTAAGTCTCCGCTGTCTTCGCAGGCTTTTATGCGGCTTTTGTTTCAGAAAAAAAAAACCGAGAATAGCACGACTACTTGAGGAATAATAGTAGCTATGAGGAAGTGACAAATGGAACGGAGCGATCATAATGGAATGATGCTGTTCGCTTTTTTCATACACATTCATGTTTCCCTCGGCAACAAAGGCTTTGAAAGATGCTGGAATACAGTCATTACTCGTGAATGTAACGGAGCTAAAAAATAAACCATTGCACATTTTGTTAGTAGTGAGAAACTTGTTGAAGTTACTTTAGAGTAGCGCTTTCATATTTCTAATGAAACCAGATATGAAGAAAAATTCATTTTAGAGTGTTATAATCTTCATAGAAAAATAGATGTATACCGAGGTTTCGCGTTAAAAATAATGTCATTTTCTGCCATATCTGCTATCCCTGTGCGAAATTTAATCAAATCGTCCAACCCATTTAGCTTTGAAGCTGACTTTCGCATTTGCAATATTGGTGGCGGTATAACGAATATCAAATAAACTAACGAATATCTAACTAACCAAGACATAGCAGCACATTCTAGAACAGTCACGAACCGAGAACAGTTCTCAAAGGAAGTGGCAACCCGCAGAGCACCGAGATCTAATTATAAATCAATTGTCTTGTTAGCCAAGTCGCCGATCCGCGGGGCCCAAGCGAACAAACAATTTGTAGCTCCAATAAAACAGTTCTAGTCCTGAGGATGCTTCCAATCAAATTTCAACAGGCACTCAAGGTAAATTGAATAATTCTCATATTCCGTTTCGTGGCCAAAATAATGTGGTTTATTATAATACCAGACGGTGGCAGGGTCATGATCTTACATGCCCCAATTTCATAATGAGGTTGTTGACTCAACCCGACGCGACGGTTAGTCTAGCTCGTAGTTGTTCTAATTTAGTTCTAGGTAAGAAGAGATACAATCCATTCAATATTACACCATGATTTAGCTTTTCAATCTAATTAATGTAATTATGTATATCATAAACTTGTTTATATTTTTCTCAACTTCAAAGATGATACATTTCAGCGAAACCGAAAATTATGCCTCAGTGAAAAATCACATTAAAAGCCTACGCTTGACTGTGAAATAAATGCTTTTCCTGTTTATAACAATTTGATACCATTGAACTTGCTCCACTATTAGATCTCAACGTAAATGTTTAGAAGAATGTAAGAGTTCATTGTTCCTTCAGTATTTTTTCAACGAACGAGATAATGAACGTATTTGAGTGTAAATTTGTGAAACGAAATGTGTCTAATTAAGAAACACAGCTAAATAATTTATCAAGGGACGGGGAAATTAATGGTCTACTGGCTCACTATGCGAGAGAACGCGGTAGAGCAACAATAAAAAAATGTCAGCTTTTCCCGACTCCTGGGGAAAATGGTTGCGTTTTAATGAACGTTGCATAAGTTTTTTGCTAAATGTTATGGAACACTTTTCTCGCATGCAGAATAGCTCGTTAGAAAAAGCGCACATACTTTAAACATTATTCGTCGTTTTCAAGTTATACTACACATAATTGTGAGGATTTATGATGTGTTTTATGTAGCTTTAGCAAGCCCAAGTTGGGCGCCATTAAAGTATGATATCCTTTTTAGCTACAACTTTTATAGGGACTATGTAAATAAAAATTTTGGAAATATTCTCAACATCAAGATTTGTTCAGTCACATTTATCCCAGCAGAGGTTTAAATAGTCTTATTGAGTTGGTAGAAATTTTGAATGAGATACTCTCGCAGCGTCGGTTGAAAATTCATAGTACTAGAAGCTATTATTATACTTACTACTGTTCCATTTGCCGATACTATGGTCAAAGACACGTGGTGGGCCGATAGTTGCCGGTGAATGGAGCACGTGGTAGCGGGTGCGGCCGCTCGATACCGAGGAGGCTGCGCGCTGAGCGCTTGCCCGCGACTGCCTTCATGCCAACCAGTCTACCTTGATCTTCCCTGTCTCCCTCTTTCTACCAATACCAGTACGTAAAGGGGACGGATCTCACAAAACCAGAGCTCAATAATATACGAGTATGAAATTACTACCACCAGGGAACTCAGATCTGCATCTATTGCCAGACGATGCTTTACCACAGGTCAGACATCACTGGTTGAAAATGACTCGATAGTGTAGGTTTAATCAAAGATGCTTTAACGTGCCTTTAATTAACTGAGAATCTAAATGGTTCGATTGTCTGGAATGCTTTGGAAATTGCGATAAATTTAATTTCTGCGGTTTGTTATGTGTGACGTATTTCATTTCTTAGCAATTCATAAAATCTGAGGTGGATTCAATTAGCGTTACTATTATTGTCATATAGAAGAACAAAACAAAAAAAGAGATAGCAAATTCAAGACACACTAAGACATAGACAACTTTAAAGCTATAGCACAGAATAATGAATAGTACAAGGCTATTTATAGCAACTTTCTCTTATACGTAAGGACAATTTCACCAATCAAAATTTAACTGATACAATCTCATATTCGTTACAAACACTGCATCTGGCAACGCAACAATGTTCACAAAAACGAGAGTGCTCAAAAGCATGTAGTGTGGAGCCGACCAATAAAACCGACTGTTTACGACTTTGGTCGGAACATAAGCGTCTGAGAACTTGTAGAAGGCGAAAACTTCTGCCCACTAAATCTACAAAATGATGTAGATGATGCCATATTTTGTTTGACAAACACAATGCAAAGTTCAGCTAATAACTTAGTTTTAGCTAAAACGACTTCTTTTACTTGGAATGGTGGCTTGCGCTATGCTTCACGATGACGACATTTAAATTATGTTTCTATAGCCAATCATTAAGCAACCTCAAATGTCTCATTCAGATTTAATTCTACTAACAATTATCCAATAAAACTGATTCTAATCAAAAGTACTTATTACTTGAATACATTAAAAAAAGACATCTGTTAACATAGACAGATCATACACGAGGAGCGCGAGAACACTGGCTCGAAGGACCAACGTCCTATAAAACGAAGGAGATGAAGACATTTGACCCGACAGCCTTATTTACGACTGACCCGTAGAGATAGAACGTTACTGGGTGCGATCGCATATTGATAACGTAGGCAAAATTGACTCGACTCCTATATTTTCTCTCGAGTTTAATTTTAGACTAGCTTCTGTAACATATTCGATAAGTGGCATAGAGTATTTTAGTAGTTAGTATAGACACTATAGTAGACCCAGTAGGTCTAGGTACTCAACAAAGAATATATGAGCTGTACCTAATATGCTATCCATCGATCGGACATCTTTAGCAAAGTCAGTCAAGTCAGAACATAACAGATTATGTGCTTGACATCTATAAAAATTTACTGGTTTTATTTACGATATAATTTTATTTGATATCGAAACGAAGGCGTTGATGTCATATGACTGCTCCGCTTGTAAGGTCACAATTTATAAATAATCGTACTCTGGTGAATTGATAAATTAGTGTATTTATTCAAAATAAAATAAGTTATTTATAATGTGTTTGTTATTGGACCAAATAAGATAAATATTTAAGTTATATTTGAGAAGTAACATAAAAAATAAGAAGAATGAGTAAGAGTTAAAATAAGTCCAAATGTTGTAAGCTATGTATTCTACCCATCACAGCCGATCTAACATCAATCTACTTACAATATTAGCCAGTTATGTAAAAAAATATTCTATAAGAAACCGTACAACCACGGATAAAGAAAAGAGTAGAGTCTATTCTCCGTGCGTACAACCATGAAAAATGTCAAATGCAATTTATGGCACAATAATTTCTTACTCATTTTCCTTGTACACAATAGCAACACGATCGATTAGCTGACTCATCGAATACAGAAAAGGCAAATTGTAAAGCAAGTGGTCATATTGAGTATCTTATAAAAGTTCCGTAGCCGAAGACATGTTTCAAAAATTTTTTGTATTATTTAGGGCTTTTGTACACACGTTTTTTTTCATCGTGAGATATTGCGGTTTATTCGCCATATGTAGACATGGTTGTCAGTGTTGTATAAATGACGTTTGACGATGAAACTTTATTGACGGACACGGCATCACTACAGCACGGCACGTCGCCATATGCGCCGTGTTTGTCAATAAACTTCCAGTCATCCATCAATCCACACAAACAGACGAAGTTCAGATTACCACCAACATACGGCATAAAAAAGTATGTGGCCTAACAGTTACATAATGATGCCCCAATTTGTAAGAACATCTAAAATACCTTCAGGCAGTATGTAGACAACGGATACGCTAATTGTAAATAAGATGTTCAATGCTAATAGAGGGATCGTAAAACATATACATATTTTTGCTCGCTTCTTCAGGATTTGGAGATCTTATCTAAGCAACTTCCAAGGTTCTAGATAAATAAGTTTATAAAAGTTCTCAAAAATCTTGCAGACGTGTAAGTTCTTAATAGAAGAGGAATCAGAATCCGATGAAACTGGCCTTCAATCGGGTGTGTCTATAGCTTAATTATCGTTGCAAGGTACAGACAGTGATTTCAAATATAAAATTGAATGATTTAAAAGTAAGAAAAAAAGTTGTAAAAAAAAATGTATTACAGTGACTATCAATCAAAGCAACAAAACAATAAAAAATAGGTATTTCTGAAGACATGATAGTGTTACGTTAAAAAACCAACCCTTATTACTATGGAACCGTAAAACTGGATTACGAAAATCTCTCGGGGTCGCATAAGATCCTGAAGCTTTCAATGGCTGTCACTGCCACAATGGCAGACCGTTATCATAAACTGGGTATCAATGAAAGAGTTTTCTAAAACGCGAAACTGTACATTTCCGCGTCCGTCATTATTTTGGCGAGAATGCTATTGTTGATCGTTATAAAATGAAGCTAGATTTTTTAATAATGAAGCTAGATAAGCATTGTTGTCAGGAAATGGTAGGTGAATGAATAAAGCTTACAGTCAGTATCGTATCGGCCTATTTAGAGGATACTACAATATCTGATGCTGATGAGCAGACATAGAAATTATAGATATAAGACGGTAAAGAAATGAATATATATAAATCAGCTTGAGAGGAAACCAAGCAATAAGTACAATCTGCCAATATTCGACATCAGCCAGGTAATAGAAACCTACGGCACAGAAAGCCTGAACACAGATAGTATACTAGTTACTATATAACCTGTAACCAAGAAAACAAACAATCACTGCGTGGTCTACCGCCACACGCCGATAGCCATAATCGCAACGCCATTTATTTCATGTTGTTTAATACTCTCATACATTATGAATACCAAATCGAATGGACGACATAATTACCCTCAGATACGTGATGTGGTTCAACATTCGTATCGGAATACCAATTTTATTGCCAAGTTTGCTTTTTTATTTGCCGGCGCAACCGAAACAATGGAATGAAGTGCTCGCTATTGCAAGCCTCAGCCGCAGGCGAAAATGTTCATTATGACTACACATTAAGAACTAGTTTCGAGGCTATGAGTTTGCGTCCAGGCATTAAGTTCAAGTGTTTTCGGCACTTACTCTTTCGCTGGGTTGTCAACTTGTCACCTGACATTTTAAACAGTTCTGTGAGAGATCTAGATATGTTTAGGTTGAAATCTTACTGAAGCTGTACCTTGTAGTGTGTGTAATTCATTATTCTGTTCTGAAACTCAATTAAAAGTGAATGTCAATGTATATTTTTAAATTCAAGATAGACAAGCACATGACCACTAAGTCACCTGAAGTTAAATGAAATGATGAAATCGTGGTAGCAAACAAAAAACAAAAGTTCTATAAAAAAAACATAATTAAAGTAACAAAAACTTAAATAACATCAAAATGAAAAGGACAAATAAAATCCATTTGCATAAATCAAATACAAATGCCATAAAAAAGCAAACAATTTCCAAGCAGACCTATAAAATGTTTCATTTGCTAACACAATAAGCTTTTAAGTTTAATGCACGAATAAAACAGCAAGGCCCGGTTTTTTTTTTATCGTAGCTCTTACAATCCCATAAATTGACGGCAAAGAACTGGACTTGGCTGATTCATACATAAATATGAATCACAGAGAAGTTATTGGTTTACAAAAAATGTTTTATTTTTCTTCGAATACGACGTTGGACAAGTTCTAGGTACTGGTTCTATATTACCCTTTGATGTTACTTTCGATCGATTTCTTACTTTCATTGACAGTAAATAATTGTAAATTTTCAACAGATTTAATTGCTTAATGTAACCAAATGTAGCTCTAAATCCAATTAAATTAGTCTAAATCGTATCACCAAGCCGAATTAATCTTTAGGTTTAAATTCTTCTGATCCATTTATTAAGATGATGGTTCCCGTAAAATATAGGTAAAAGAGTTTTTCCCTAGACGCAGTTCTTCACGGTAAGGACTGACTCAAGCTTTAGAGGGTCTCTTATATTAGAGAGTTATGTAATAAGATTTGTTAATGATGACATGCTGACGATGACATCAGTATTGCTTTCTATTATTGCTAAAGATGTTAAATAAGTTTAGCTTTCTTTGATTTTAATTCGAATATCACAGTGCAATCAATTTTAGGATCATCATCATTATCAGTCCACGTCAGTTTACTGCTGGACATAGGCCTCTCCCAATGCACGGCACTGAGCTCTGTGTTCAGCTCTTCTCCTCCAGTCACTGACAGACACTCCAGATTTATCAATTTTAAGATAAAAGATTATTAAACTGTTGAAATAGCGTAACTGAAATCAAATAAAATTTCTAAACACGTTAGATTATCTGGAACATGCCACAGTATTGGGTAAAACATACAAAATGCTTGCACAAACACTGTAAACTATACCGAAATGGGGAATCTCTCACAGGTTTGTTGCCCTCTATATTGTCTTTTGCCAGGCAAGCCTAACGAACCTCTACAGATAACGAACACCTTCTGAACCTCAATGGTGAAGAAGGCTTTATGTTTTACACGACGAACCGAGATAAAAGTGATGACGATACTATAGAGCCATGGAGTGATGCTGAGGTGAATGTTAATGTTACGAACAATAGTCGAGCCAAGGCTGAACATTGTATTGAAATCGTTTAGAATGTTTTTTTGAACAGTTCGGATAATTATACTCATGCAGAGTTTGCGAAAGGTCCAACTCTGTATCTAAATATTTAAGTCAAATCCAGTCCCCTACTTTATCTTGAATTTAAAGATAAAGTTGAGTAATTTTGACTGACAACGGAATAATTTAATCAAAGACACATATATGACATGTAAAATTAATATCATCACCATTATCAGCCTATACTAGTCTACAGCTGGACATATGCCACTCCAATTGCACGCTACTGAGCACGATCCTCGGCTAATCTCATCCAGCTTTTTAAAATGAATATAACAATGGTAAATTGAAAAATCAAAAATGTTATACGCGACAGTTTATTAATGGATAAATACCTTAAGCATTCGTTCGTAAGCAAATAAAATTACCTTTAATAATAGTAGAATACGTAATGGGAAAACGGCCCTTCATAAAACAGAAAGCTCTCTTAGAAGGTTCCACCCACAGAGGCTGTCGCTCCAGCCGTAAACATAAAAGATAGGTCCATTACTAGTCCGATTAAAATACATTAGCCCTCTGACAGCGGCTCGGCACGCCATGTCAACGTAAACGTGAACTGCGCTAATGTTGGGAAACATTAATTGATTAGCAGATAACTCGATATTTACCGAAGAGGATGGATGAAGCGTAAACACATCACCAGATTTATGAGCTAAATGTGTTATGAAGTGATGAAACTAGTTAGTTAATATACCAGAAAGAATTATTATATGATACTGGGATTTCAACTCAACACTTGCTTGGAGTTGAAGAATAATGACCATGGAAAACAAACAATATAAAAGTCACCTACCAATTTTTAATGCATCAACAAAATGTGAATATTCATGTACTTTTTATAAACTGTAGATGGCAATGCTTTCACAATAATGTCTTTCCAAAGCAGACAAATTAGTATCAACACAACACTGTACATGAGAACACTTTCAAATAAATTTGCTTTAGAACTGGCTTTCGATTTCAACTCAAAAGACGTGGGTGCATTCTGAAACGGATTGACTGAAATATCCGAGGTATCTTTAGCTGATTTACTCTGGACTTTCACCATCACACCTAGACAACCTGATGGCTATGTGGGCGGGAATTTATGCTTCAAATGCTTTACCTGTTTACATGACATGCAGTAATTGGAATACGCTATAATGCACTCTACCATTTATATTGTCTATGGATATACCAGATGATTAAACCGACACTAATGTAGAAAATATAACGAAGACGATACTTTTACTTGTAAAAACTTAAAGGAACAAATTATGTGCAGGATGAGAAGTGAGACTATTATAATTACTATTTCTGAGAACGGTGATGGCAAAACTGTATAAGCAATTATGTTCAAAGAATGTATGTTGGACTATTGACCTTTAGCTTTTAATAGACAATTTAATTAACGTATTAGAGAAGGGATCAAATCGCGTATACTTCTTATATCTGGATAAGTTTAGGATGTAGTTAATTGTAAATTATAACAAACACTTTTGAATTCATTGGGATGACTAAAACACCTTGTACCTACGGCTTAATCTGACTACATAATGTTATATCCAGTGACCTACTATTAATTAAAAAAATATGAACAACAATTTGCTTACCACTAAATTTCCAGCCCCGATCGGCGAACGCCTGAAACCAATAGATACACGACACGTTAATTAAAATTAACTAGCAATAAAATATTATTAATTAGGTCACTGTGCTTGAGCCTGGTTAGAAGCGTTTAGTTATTAACGATTTATATAGAAATGACGTAGAGTCGATAAATCGTTAGCTGATGCTCTATTATGACAATTTTTGGTATAAATATCGGTAAGTATTAGATATGAGACATAATATGAACAGAAGAGAAAATAATTTAAGGAACGCTATGGCGATACAGATACAGGCAGAAAACGAACCACGTGTCTAAAACATTTTGCATGGTCATAATAGACCCTTTCGAAATGCGCGCGGCGTAACTGATCATATGACAGAGAAGAAAAAAGTTCAACCTTCAGTGACTCATAAGCACACATGGCAGTTCACCCACACTCAAACAAATGCATCAAAGCGAAAGCGAACATCTGTTTCCAAGGTTGTCGTAAGTAAACTCAGAATGGCACTGCAGCGGTCACGGCTCCGTATCGATTCCGTCCGCGGTTCTGTGGTCTCCGATACTAAACAGGAAGGAACTAACTGACACTGATATGCTAACTTGTCACCCTAAGCTTTTTAATTTCGCTGAAATGGATATCGATACTAGGAAAGGCAATTGAAAGGATATCCGGACAACGGCTAAATAGCTTTTATTTGGAGTATGTCAACAAAGCAGGTAAATCGTTATACACTTTAGTAAGTAGCTTGAACTTTGTCACAAATAATTATAATGTTACAAAGGCATCGTTCCGAGGTCTGATTATACTATACGAGTACGTCTCTGTCGCCATTATTCCAAAAGGTTTCCCTCGAACTGGCACAAACCACTTTCCGGCGGTTCATTTCCACTATTATCCACCGGCGACCGTTACTTCCACTTAACTTTTTACAGCATATCCGACTGAAAGCCATTGCTGGGGACAATATCCAGCGACGAGGCGGAACGGTGCGCGACAATCCGTGAAATCTGTTCGCGACCTCCATTGATCCATTCAGGTTATGCAGGTGCCGATCTGTCACTTCTTTGTGTCTATTGAAGCGTGCTAGTGGTAGGTTGACTACGCCGATAATATGGACACGTTGAGTACTCCAATTTGTTATAGACACTATTATTACGACCACATTACTCTATATGATAGGTGATGATTCTGTGTCGGAGGTAAGTCGAATTCATCTTGGTCGATTTCTAATTGTCTAAATATCAATAAATCGGTCTCCTGGCTAGGTTCTTGTTGCGAGACCCTACCAGGGTATAATGTGATATATATGAAATCAATAAATAAATGAATTTTACAAAATTTTATAGCGATTTTGGCAATATCATAAATATTATTTATTTATTTGATGACTGAATGGCTACTATGATAAATCACATTCAGCTTTCAAAAGACTCTAGTAGTAAAAATAAAATAAATAAATTAGTCTTCATGCCTGATTAACGCGTGACGGCAAACTGACCTAAGTCTTTCAAATAATCTAAAACGAACAAACAAAGTTACACTAAATCCACTAAAGCTTACGATCCCCATAAAGCCGGCAGACCTTTTCGATCGAATACCCAGCTCGCGTGTTAAACAAACAGTAGCCATCATAACAGTTAGAACACACCATAAAGTTGTGGAGTGTCGCGAGCCACAGATGCAGTCGCGTGACGCCCGGGCACGGTAACCGCTCGTAATCAATTACCAACCCCTGTACGAATGGTACGCTCGTAAAGAGACCCTTGACGTGCCCTTGAAGCGACGAACATTCTAAACAGAGGGGTCTCAAGTTTGGAAAGGATTGATGAGATTACAGATAAGCAAATTGTTAATGGAATGCATAATGAATGTTATGTGAAACATAAAAGCAAGGAATAAAATATTATGCATAACCAAATATATCGATTGCGTGTGTTACATATTAAAACATAAACATGACCGATTGGTATACTCTGACACTGGCTAAATACACTAATTGTGCGAACTCATTATAAAACAAAAAATACGATACTTTATAAATATTAATTTTACTTCCATGGAGGATATCGGCAATTTGCAAAAATTTTCAAGTTTATGTCAAATTTAGTTCAAAGACCGTAAGCAGGGGATGTTTCAAAGCGAAACATGCATCCAGGGCTATACCTCATTTACAGTAATTATGCGTTACAGTGACTATGCAGTTATCTATGATTGCACTGCACATTGTACCATAATGAAGAAACTAGCAGTAATCTGAAACTTTGAAAGCTGGGAAGTTACACATATTAAATGTCAACTCAATTCTATTTGTAATTTCGTGGGTTGCAGTGGAACTTTCTAATTAAGACCTCGAAATACACACAACGTAGACATTTTAATTAAAACTTAGACCACCGTTAGTCACAGACCGATCACAATGCATTTATTTTGAGCCCTACAAACCAGGGCATAGATAGGTCGTCCATTGTTATACATAACAATAACATTCGGCAACCATTGTCGCCGTCAGTATAACATTTATGTAGGTACTAACATGAGACAATAAACGTAGGTGCATAAATAATATGCAAAATACATAAAACATTTATTACATTATATACCAGTTACACAGATGTGGCAACAGCAAAATGCAGATGTTATCCAGATTTATACTTGTTAAAGTAATAACATCTCAACTGTAACCTAAGGCAGTCGTCGGAAACCTTAACATATCTTCTTATTAATGGGGTTTCGTTGAATTACACCTAAAACAGCCATTATTCATACAATGTCAAGTAATGTCGCCGAGGATGTTTTCGAGACCCGTACGAACTCTTAACAAAAGGAAAAACGCACGTGAGCATTTTGCCGACTTCTAGCAAGATTTTTATACAAAAAACGCCAGAGAAGCCAATTTCGACGTTAAAAACATAGCAGGTGAGCCGAATTTGAATTGGAATAAGGTTAAGTCTTCACCGAAAAAAGGAGCATGCCATTCGGAGTCAAAGTTCAAGCCTCAATGCAACGTGTGGTGACGGCGGCTCGTCGACTTTCAACCCTAAACTTCGAAAGTTAAAGTTCAAATTGTTACGTTCTATGTTTTGGGGTGGTTTTTTACGCGGTCGTGTGTCATACACCGACGGCTGGGAAGGCTCTGAAGGAAAGGGGCGTTGTTTATAGGTGACGAGGTTTTGCTCTGGGTCGGTCTTTGTTTCCAACTCCTATTGTATGCAAGTTACAATCAGGATCTCAAGTTGCTATGCATCCTTGAACCTTATTGCTGGGAGAAAAGACTGAAAGATTTCTGTTACGTAATGGAGATATCCTCCCTATACCTCCTTATTTTCTCAACTTTTCTAACTCATATTCCGCTGGTAAGTTTTCCATAAATAAATCACAGCAGGTTAGGTCATCAGATACAATAGTCAGCATGATTGGTAAATTCCTTGAGCTAAATACCAATAAATTAGTGCTGCGTTCGATAAATTGGCTCGTAAAGTGGCTGTGTAATGTGTAAGGAACTAGGTTTTCTGAGACGTTGATAATATGATATTGTATCGCGACCTCCATTAATAAACTTATTAATTTAAACAAGTATTAAGTACTTTCAAAAATTGATAACTTATTTTTGTTTACATTTTTAGGGTTCCGTACCCAAAACTAACGGAACACTATAACTGAGACTACGTTGTCCGTCCGTCCGTTTGGCCGTCTGTCACAGGGCTGTATTCATAAACTATAATAGTTAGACACTTCAAATTACGATTAGACAACATATTAAGTTTAGCAGCCATATTGCTATGGCCACTATAAAAGCAAATAATAAAAACAAAATAAAGTTATAAAGGAGTTCCAATTCAAATAACGCGTATTTTACGCCATCTTATGAACGGTAATAGATAGTCACCTGAGATTTTTACAGAGTGTGTCATGGCCACCATAACAACAAATAATAAAAAATAAAAGAACTTTACTTTTTGCTCTAACTGATCTAACATATTGTAGTCCGACTAGCACTTGGTAGGTTTATTTTAAATTGATGGCAATGTGATCTTTATCATTTTGTCAATTATAATTCTACTTTATGTCGAGTAAGAAATTCGACAAAATTATAAGCAATCATAATATTTGAGTTATGAAATTCTTAATCTACTGACTGACTGACTGACAGACAACGCACAGCCTGAACCGCTGGTCGTAGAGACTTGAAATTTGGAGGGTATATTTGTATTAAATGTGTACTATGAAAGGATTTTTCAAAATTCACCCCTTTAGGGGATGAAATGGGGGTTCAAAGTTTGTATGGAGATAAGATTAGATAGTATTTTCTATTTGAAACTTTACACAAGTGCTTCAGTAAAAAAATAAGCAAATACGTGTTTCAGGCTTTTCTGAAATTCCACCCCTAAGAGGGTGAAATGGGGTAACAAAGTCTGAAAATCAATATTGTTTTGGATGTACTGAAATTTGGCATGCTGATAGTTATTACGACGTTAGTACCCTCTTAGAAATAATTTTATAAAATTTACCCCTGAAGGGGATGAAACGGGGGTTAAAAGTTTGTATGGAGAAACAAGATTTGATAGTTTTTTCTATTCGAAACTTCACACTAGCTTGTACTATTCATTATCTGTGACACAAGTGCTTCAGTAATTAAATAAGAAAATACGTGGTTCAGGCTTTTTCGAAATGACACCCCTAAAAGGGTGAAGTGGGGTAACAAAGTCAGAAATAAATATTTAAATATTGCGCTGAAATTTGGCATGCAGATAGTTGTTTTAACGTAAGTATCCGTTAAGAAAAGATTTTTCAAAATTCACTCTTTAAGTTAAGGGGATGATACAGGGGTTCAAAGTTTGAACCGACTTGGCTTTAACTTCTTTGATGTCTTTTATAATAGAAAGGTTTTTTCAAAATAAATGTTTTAAGTAAATAAAAGAGGTCTTTAACGCGGGCAAAGCCGCGGGGCACTTCTAGTATAATATAAAAAATCATTATATTTCTCAACTTTCGTACTGTATTCTATTCCAAGCTATTTATCCCATGCAATCTTCGGATCAATTATTATGTACCTACGTTTTTATTTATTTATTTAAACCATATAGTATATTCAAGGTTGGTTGCTGTGAAAATTCACTAAAAAGATTTAATCTCTATTTCCATCTTTAATGTTTTGGGCCTTATATGTCTCTATCTACTCTCGAAATAATTTCCCAGAGTAATTAAAATTGTTATCTACGTCTAACGATAAACAAAATTCAATCTTACAAATATTTATTATGCAACACAGTTCGTAAACAGAATTTATTATGGATATAGGACGACCTCCGACCGTTTAACATCTGCGTTAGAGGATCTCTTTTATATTTAAATATGGTACTGTGCAACCTCCTTTCGTTTACAAACTAGGCATTGATGTGAATTTAAATAGCACTCGAGTTTTAGATATGGGCTGCCATTAGTGCATTAGGGCGCTCGAAAATGTTTTGATGAGTTTTAGAAATGAGAGGATTTTTACTCATTGAATTTTTTTTTTGTTTAGAAGGGTATAAGTACTTCACAGGTGGTTCCATTTAAATTTAAACGAGATCTGATGAGTATCTCCAGAGATATTGAGATAAACACCTCAAACTTGGAGACTTTTCGTTTTTAAACGATCTTAAATCTTATACATAATAAGTTATTTTTCAAAAAAAATAAAACCGACTTCATAATCACAAACAGGCACTCAAAAGCGAAAAATAAATTTCTTAAAATTATTATAAGCGCTACCCACTTATCTATTTGAAGTCGGTGCCAGCCAAGTCTAATAGGTAGTAGATAGATAATACCTACATGTATCTACCTACTTACTAACCTACATGTACCTACTTACTACTACTACATACATAGTATCTATCTACTATCCAATTATTATAAATATTATCCAATATTTCGGGTAGCGCTTATAATAATTTTAAGAAATTTTTTTTTCGCTTTTGAGTGCCTGTTTGTGATTATGAAGTCGGTTTTATTTTTTTTGAAAAATAACTTATTTTGCCCTTTTTAGTGCATAACAAGTTTTAATTAAATTACATGCATCTATTACATTTGGTATCTGGGCCGTTATACACTGACGGATATATACTTTTTGAAAATTTCAAGTATGTACCTATAACGGTTAAGAAGATACAGATCTGTAAAGTGCGCACATATGTATAGACACACGGACGGACGGACGGACGGACGGACAACAAAGTCTCAGAAAGTGTTCATTTGGTACCCTTTGGGCTCGGAACCCTAAAAAAATTGACTTTAAATGCCTTGCTAAAGTGATAATATTCACTAGTAATAATTATGTCATCAAGGTATCAAAGGACAATGTCCAAAATGGCCCTGTGCAATTAAAGCATCTGACACACACGATAATTGATTGTCTATTTTATTACAATAATACCAAATACTTTTATAACACGGACTAGTTGTATTCCAAAATGAATATAAAAAAGTATTATTTGCGATTAATAACATTACTTGCCGCCATATGGCCAACATAGTACTGAATCACTCTACTACGTTATAAGAGGCACTTCCCTATATTGTTGAAACCCGAATTATGAAAGCACTGTGTAGCCAACCTAACAACGGAATGTATTATTTACGCAGTAACTATTATATAATCTGTGGTATTATGCTTATAATTTTTTTTTGCAGTGTTGGTTGGTACAAAGTACGTTCATAATTCTGAGTTATTTAATAATGTATGCAGTGTCGCGGGACTGAAATGGCCGCCATCTTCGGCAAACGTCATGTCATGTCAAAAAATCTTGGGTATGTTTAAAAAGTTTGCACCCTAACTAGACTTTGCCCGGTAGAACATTCCTGTGAAGACAAATTATTTATATTTATATATAATTATTTATTATAATTATTAATATATAATTATTTATTGAGAGCCCGGTGGCGTAATTGGGAGAACAGTCGGCTTTGCACTAATGAATTTTTCGATCGAAAAATATATGTGCGCTTCTCACAGTTGCCCTCCGGTGAAGGAAAACATCGCTAAGAAACCAACAACCCCCGCATGGTGGTAGGACATATCTAGTGTCCGCCTGGCCAGCTACCACCCTCAAGTTAGAAAAGCTGTCGCCAAACATCTTATGTGTTCAAGCATCTATCCTTGAGAGCCAGTTCCCATTCTAGTCCACTTCTCTATCTTCGACCGCATCATCACTTAGCAACAGGTGAGATAGTGGTCAAACGCTAGCCTATAAGAAATTAAAAAATATATATATTTATTATCCCCACCTTTACTTCTATCTCGCTAACAGTTACCGTAAGAATATCTGTCAAAAACCAAAATTAACGAGAAGAAAGATGTAAAAACATTATTCAAGGTCATATTTTTTAGTCTTCAAAAGTATATCCAATAGCAACCTCCATTGTGTATAATCTTCTTGGGACTCTTTTACTAAAACCAGTACATTCTCCTATGTTTGAGGTATTTATCTCCATATCTCTGGAGATACTTATCAGATCTCGATAAAATTAAAATGGGACCACCTCGGAAACGTATCCTACCTATTAAAAAAAGAATCATCTGGATCCGTTCACTATTGGCGGAGAAATCGCGTAACATACAAAAAAAAAAAAAAAAAAACATACAGACGAATTGAGAACCTCCTCCTTTTTTGGCCTTTGACCTTGGTCACGGCATCACGTGTGAACGGCTGGACCGATTTCGCTAATACTTTTTTTGTTGTGTTTTTTATCGTCAGGAGATGGTTCTTATGAAAAAAATGTTAAAATAATGAAATTTGTTTTTAACGCAGGCGAAGCCGCGGGGCACAGCTATTCTATATATTTGTAATTTTCATGGGAATGCCATGAATAAAACCAAATTGGTAATCCCGTTTATATTATTAGAGACAGTATGGATTGGCAGGATTAACAAGAGGTGACACTAGATTTTTTGTCTATACCATACATTTCTATTGAAACCGAAAGTATTCATAAAAGGTTAAACTAGAAACCCAATTAAGTACATTCATCACTCCACAGTAACCTTTACACTGTTACCTATTCTGTGACTCCGAGGGCACATTCCTAGGGCAAACAGGTTCCATAGAAGCACTGTACTTAAGTAGTCTGTTACGTAAATTGGTTGCTGGAACACCATGGTAACCCAGTTGTTAACCCAGTACAATTAATAAATATACTAAATTACTCAAATTGTGCTATTTAACCGACTTCCAAAAAGAAAGAGGTCCTGAATTCGTCTGTATGTTTGTGCGATTACTTCGCCAATTATTAACCTATTTGAATGATTATTTTTTCATTGGTACGGTTCATTTCCAAGGTGACAAGTATCTCCAGAGATATGGCGATAAACATCTTTCTACTGAAACTGACTCGGGCGGCATGTGAAGTCGGCCGGCGGTTTTTAGGGTTCCGTACCTCAAAAAAAGGTAAAAAAAGGCACCCTTATAAGATCACTTTCTTGTCCATCTGTCTATCTGTCTGTCTGTCCGTGTGTCACCACCGATTTTCTCAGGAACTAGCAAGTTGAAATTTTTACCAGATACTGAGGTCTATAGTTTCTATTAGGTGTATAAAAATCAAGGTCCTGAGTCAACACGATAAAAAGATATGGGCAACTTTAAATTTTTGCGAAAACTTGTAAGTACCAACCTTAATTTTCAACTTTTTTTATTTTTCGGGATTTTCCCTTTACTTGTGCTGTTAGACCTTGCTTCTAATCAAAATTGACAATTCTAGGTCAACCGGAAGTACCCTATAGGTTTTGGGTCGAAAACCTATAGGGTACTTCCCGTTGACCTAGAATCATGAAATTTGGCATGAAGCAGTCTTCCAGCACAAATAAAGGAAAAAATTCAAAAAATAAAAAAATAGAAAATAAACGGTGTACCCACATACATAGTTAATGTCAATTAAGATAGGCCTCTGAGTTTTATAAGCGCTCATACAATTCAGAGGTCTAGCTTAATTGGTACCAACCAATGTTGGTACGGAAGCCTGGGTGGGCGAGTCCAACTCGACTTGGCCGGTTTTTTTTTAGTTTTTAAACTATCTTAATTATATTTATATAACTGGCATGTTCTACAGAACACGTGTAGTTTTACGGTTAAGTATTTACAACGTTTTTTCTCATGAATGTTAAGTACCTTGAGCACCTTTAAACAATTCCGAAACTAAAGTAACTTACATTATCGTAGATTCTGATATTAACATAAATCTCTTCAATAATTCATGCTAAGCCTCCGCAAGGTTCCGCTTGAATTTAGGCTAGAAATTTAATTTAACAAAAAGGAAGAACTCCATTAAATCAATGTTAAAATGCCACTGCTTAAAATGTTCATTTCATCAACCTTCCTTTATCCCTCTCACCTTAAAAACTTAATTCGCCCCAAAAGAAATCACCAAAGGCGTTCCAAGTTACGAACCGTAAGTTCAACGACCCGTCTTATCTTGGACACAGGCTTTATCTATCTACAATCCGCATCTTTGCCTCACGCCTTGGCGCCTAATCGATTCCTTTCATGTTCAAATGCAACCTTATCATCATTAGAATAGGGGACATTTCATCCCCTAGCATCAGAATCGGGAGCAAAGAAATGTATAGCTTATACTCAAGCTGTTAGGACGTCAATTATGAGAGCATGTTCGTGCACAATATTAAAGAGCAGAATTTGCGATGTGCCAAGTCGATGCCAATATTTGTCTAGATTAGATAAAAGATTTAGGGTTCGGTCCGTTTCGACCGGCATTGTGCAGCTGCTTTCCGGTCCACTGTGCAAACGGAAATTGATTTCAATGTAAAGGAAACAGGAGCACATTCAAGTGCAAATATTACGGTACCGCGAGAAGCAGCAAGGAAATACAACCGTACCATCTATATAACTGCTACACTCTGACGTCCCAAACGAAATTTCATGAATATCCCTGACATCGCGAAGCGACTTAATCTTAAGCCAAGACGGCAAACCAACTGATATAATGAAACCCAACAAAAAGGTTCAAGAATATTTCAGAGACGGCCTTGCCCCGGGCAGTTAGCGCTAACAGAGAGGCATAACGACTCCCCTCTAGACCACTTCCCTTTTGCGATGTCGACCTAAAAATAAGCGAGACGACCGGGACACCCGGCAGAAAACTATTGTGTTAGACAACATTAACTATGTACAGTTTGCCCGTGTTTTAGTGGCCAATTGAATATTTGAAAACTAGGGTTATCAGCTCTGCGGACTTTTCACTCAATCCGCTTTAGATTTAGTATCAGATAGATTTTTCTCAGGCATGACGTGCATATTTTAACAGCAGCCGAGCTTCTGTACTAATTTATTTAGTTTGGCCTTACTTGACTCGGGGTTAATGTTTTGGAAAGCTGCAAAAGCATGAAACGTGACGCTGTTTACTTAATACTTTGCACTGCATTTGAGTACTACCTTGTACTATCATGTATTCTGTGGTACTACTAATATGCATGTTGCCGTAATTATGGAGAATTTTGTGTAATCACTGGCAGAATCAGTCAAAGAGTACTAACATTATTTTAATAACAATTCCGACTCCTATTGAAATTGATTTACAGATTACACACGTCGTATTTTATAATAATTATATCGACATAAATCACAGGGGAAGGTTAAACACAGGCTTTGAGTTTAAAAGGCCATTAATATTACTATCAGAAATATCATCGGCTAGTACTATAATACTTCCATAGAATAATTTAATATTCTATGCGTACAATAACTTCACAGAAAGCTTATCATAAATCAAAGCACCGTCATTAGGCACGTCGGTTGTACGAGTACGATACGATACGTACCGGTAAAAGCCGAATCTTTAATATTCACATGTCCAACCTATTTGGATCTCTGTCGATGCGGTCGTCGGAGTATATTTGTGAGTACATGGCAGTTCTTGCGTTACTGGTGTCGGCTCAAGCGGCCGGATAGAGTAGAGCTCCGGGAGCGAAGAGGTTTCCCCCATAGAGGTGGTCAGTGAACTGTGAGCGGGCGGGAGGGTAGGTCAAGGTACGATGGCCGGGTTGAAGGCAGTTCCGGGCGCGAGCTCAGCGCGCAGCCTCCGCTGTATCGAGCGGCCGCGCCCGCTCCCACGTGCTCCATTCACCGGTACACAACCACGTGTACACCATCAACCATTTGAAAAATCACTGCATTTATTTACTATTTCTCTGCAATAAACTCCACTTGGATGAATGCCAAGTTTCAGATATTATAATGGAGTAAATTTCAAAGAAATTCCCGCGTAGACTTATTGGCGCCCAACGTGGGACTCGTCGGTATTTTGTATTTCTTTATTTCACGAATCCACTCTTATAACGTCGACTACGTAGCGTAGGTATAAACAGTTGACATTTAGCAATATTGGACAGCTCGTGGAAAAGCGATACTCGATAATTTACTCGAACGTTCCCGGCGACAGTGAAGCATCGCAATTGGCACATGATATCGGAAACCAACTGACAGCAAATATCCGATCGACAGCTATCCTGCAGTTCTTGGAACTGGGGCACTCATTTAATCAACCAGTAGTAAGGGTCACTGCCTGTCGTTGGGATTAGACTGCGTCCCCGATGTCGGATGCCAACACGCGGCTTTCCATTCCAGCACAAAAACGAAGCACGATTGCGATATCTTCAACTAATACGAGACGTGCTACGGTCCAGTATATTATCACTGTATGAATCATGTTTTATTCAGCGGAATATGTTACACAATCAACATCGCCAACATACAAATCAGGCGGATGGTTCTCTTTGAAGGCACCAAACAAATAATGTTCGTTGCATAAAATCGCGCCGAATGAAACATGAGTGCATTACGGATGTATCAGATACGCCTATATTGATTGCTATGCGATTTAAACGCGGATAAATTGATAGTGCGTTATAAAGTGCTGGTGGCATATTGAATTGTAGGAACAAATTGATAGGCCTTGTGGTAGTTGCATTGTATGAGTTTGATAGAAATTAGAATCAATTAAGGCGGAAGTTTTTGTGATTGATGCTATTAGCGTAATTATCCATCCCATTTAATTTACTCATAGGCATATACAGAAAATATATAGGATATGATTTAGTTACCGGAAAGTTTTACGTACATCATCACATCATTTCATTCTTTTTTCTTCGCGTAATTTGTATTGTGTTGAATGAACGCGGGTCGAAAGGTTGGAACTCGTGTTTTAGATGGAGCAATCTATATGGAAAGCTTGATATCGTGTTTAGACACATAAACACGATATCAGGCAAATTGATGGATGATTTCTTCCTATCTATATTATGGGTAATCGACACGATGTTCAATATGTCTGTCTATATTGATCGAGGACATAAATAGAATGAGGAATTGATAAGTCATTAGTTTGAAAACTTAAGGATCAACTTCATAAGCCGCGCAAGAGATATTGTCAGTTGGATGAGTTCTGCGGTTGTTACACTTTATATCTCTGGAGATTTCCATAGGATCGTAACACAATTTATCTGGAATCACCCAGCAACTACGGCGACGTGACGGATTTAACGGCCCATTGGCGTTAAGAATGGCTTGATTTCTAATCGGGAGGTTGCCGGTTCAAATTTCTTGCGCAGTCGGGTAATAAATGCATAAAGTCTAACTAGCATCACATTGGAAGGAAGAATGATTATTTGCTGTAGCTTTCATTGAATTATTTATATTTTATATATTACTTTATTTCTGATGAAGATGGACAATCTCGCTTGAAACTTAGGTCGTAAACACTTTAGCACCCACATGAATCACAGTCTACATAACGTTTTTGAATACTACCGATAACTTATGTCCTGTCTGCCTAAGCCTTAAGAGACCACGTGGGTAAGGACTGA
This sequence comes from Cabera pusaria, assembly GCA_954871355.1. Lineage (NCBI taxonomy): Eukaryota > Metazoa > Arthropoda > Insecta > Lepidoptera > Geometridae > Cabera > Cabera pusaria. Next base: position 4,686,253 of record OX940890.1, read on the forward strand.
GAAATGGTAGAGGATTGCTTAGCAGGCCAGACAGTATTTGTACATTATATCACTGAAGGCTAAGACTTTTGTTCCACAGCATATTCACACTTAGTCATAAACCACATTAAAAAGAAATAATTCAATCAAAAGGAACAATCCCTAATTGCAATTATTCTCATCCTCATTCAGTCCTCAACTTAAAAACTTCATTCACAGAACACTGTTAAAGAGAAACTTGGAATTGAAAGACAAAAGTACAAGAAACAAGCGCTTCATACAAATCATCCGTTTCTTAGTCAATATTCAACAAAGTTTTGTGTTTCCGCGACTAATAAACCTTGGAACTGCATACTGCAATGATCTTACTGTCGGAAAACTTAGAGAAGCACAAGTGGAAAAGTTCCGGTACTGAACGAGTTGCGAAACAACGCTTTTAGCGTGACGCTACAGCTTCAGCATGTAATGCAGCGTTGTAAAACGGGAATGTGTGTGTAGGGTTTATGGAAATGGTACAGTGTGACCGTTCTCGGAAGAGAATTTACTTGAGTTTTAGTGACCAGAAACTTTAAGCCCATACTTAAATAGACTGAGGCATAAACCATGTAACTTATACATTCATTTTCATCGTCATCATAAGCCTAGTCCACAGCTGGACATAGGCCTCTCCACAGAAATAATAATAATACGAATTATTCCATTTCCACCTAATCACAGGTGACATCTCACCAGACTAGGTGGAGAGACGCCATTAGCAAAGCGGAGGGCAGTGACTGGAAACAAAGAGCCGAAGATCAAGCTCAGTGGTGTGTCTTGGAGGAGGCCTACGTCCAGCAGTGGACTGATAACGGCTGATAATGATGATGATTCATATTTCTGTGAGCCTTTTGCCAGCCACCTTGTGAAGATAATCGCTCCACCTGGCCTGAAGGCATTCTAGGTTACGTTTGCCGATCCGCGGTCTTTATTCAAAAACTCTTTTACCGCAACGGTAATCAGTTTTTCAAGAGATGTGGTCGACCTACTAAGCTACTTGAATTTATTCTTATTTTTATATCTCATAGGCTAGCGTTTGACCACTATCTCACCTGGTGGTAAGCGATGATGTCGAAGATAGTGAAAACTAGGCCTAGAATACTATGACTCTCGACGCGACGGCTATGTGTTGCCGGAGCACCCTAAGGTTATGGCGATAGATTTTCTCTTTATTGGTGGTAAGCTACTTTTTGGTAGCAAGTCAGACGGAACGTCGATATAATATTCTCCTACCACCTGTGGGCTAACCTAGTGCTTGTCGCTAGAGTCAACGTCGATAACTTTGGTTTTCTGTCGAATGACCTCATTCCGTGTTCGATATTTCAGAGACACACCGAGACTCATAAATTTATATTACTCATTGTCAACTCTAAAAATCATTGCAACCTTTTTCACTGTTCTCACGAAGATCTTTAAACGAGAGACTTATAGATTACGAGAACACATAAACCTCTTGAAAATTAATATCTCTTCGAATCCCTACTCGAGCTCGGCCGCTCGAGAGATTCGCTCAATCGAACTAATTTAATTAATTGATTCGTGTCGTCTTCACAAAACGGCGCTCTGAACATTTTTCGATCAACCTAAATATTTTAAAATAAACCTAGACAGTATAACATAAAGTCGAGAATTCAAAACCAACAACGAGATAGAAGAATACGGCTGGGAAATACACTTGAAACGATATTTAAGCAATTGATTTGAGTATTGAAATGGTTTTTGTATGGAGATAGATGGACGAACTGAAGTTTGAGAATCCGGTGATTACGTCATGACAAATAGCTTTGTTTCATCTTGGAAGGTCAGGAGGTCTACAAAGCTCTCTGCTTGAATATAAGAAAGTAATGTAATTTAACAGTGCTATAATATTTAAAAGTACTTTCGAATATATTTTTAAAGTAAGCAAATTTATTTATTTGTCGTATGTTTTAATATAATAGCTTTATTCAGCGATTAGAAGATAATATGACATGAGTATCTAAATAACTTCAAGTAAGTAAGCACTGCCTTGACAATTCACATTGAAACAAACAAGAATCATTTTATAAAAGTGAGGACAATTTTAAACCGACTTCACAAAAAAGGGGGAGGTTCTCAATTCGTCTATATGTTTTTTTTGTGTATGTTACGCGATTACTCCGTCTATTGTGAACGGATTTGAAAGATTCTTTTTTTAATGAGTAGGGTACGTTTCTGGTCCCATTGTAATTTTAACGAAATCGGCCGAGCCGTTTTTAATATATCAACATTTGTATTGCGATGCATTTACTTATCTCGACGATTTACTACTTACTACTGGCACAGATTATATAATAGTTTCTACGTCTACTGGCTACTTTGACTAGCGCGACGTTTGAAGTAGGCTCTTTTAGTTTTTTAAACGATCTTAAATTAATATCTTAAATACATTTTCTACAGTAAACTTGATAAATACATCAGCCATTTCCAAGAAAAACAACTGTTCTCGTAAGTAAAGTTACACAAAGAGCTCTGTTTCACTGGAACACAACACTAAAATAATCCCAGAACTTATATGAAAATCCAAGAAATGCTTTTACTTTATTCATAAATCTTTACAAAGTTGATCCTGTCAGTTCTGCCACTGTATATTATTCAGCGGACCTACCACAAGGTATGAAACACTTTGAAACAACCTAGCTTCAGAATTTTCATACTTCAGTTCAGGATGATGTTGCACTATACGGCTTTGTATAGCAGCGACTCGCTCACTCTTTGGCGGAAATAGATACGCTTTATTACGTCTTAATATTATTAATTTAAAACTTTAGAGGGGACCAAAAATTAAAAAGAGACTGACGTATTGCCACTGCCATTATATACCACTTGCAGCGCGAGTTTTTCAGTGGGAGTTTAAAATTGAGGAGTTCTCCTTATCTTTAAAAATAGGTATCTATCACAGGACCTTACGAACGTTATATAATTGTTGAAATCGCTTAACAAGAGCCAATGTTTTGAGGTAACACACACGTACATACAATAACTACCACCAGCTGCAGGGCTAGCATGGCCTTATGCCCGGGGGAAAGACTAAATTATTTCCCTGTTTTTCGACACTGACAGGAGATCAACACAATAATTTAAACGCTTGGTGAAGTTTAACCCCGAGTTTAGATTTTGTTTCGTATTAAAAAGTTAATAAATAATAGTTTAAAAAAAACTAAAAAAATACGCTTTTATAGAAAATCCAACTAAAAAATAGAAAATAAATTTTAATAAATTTGAATTAAAAATAGTGTAAGAAAAAATGATTTTATTGTAAAAAAAAAAAGCGTGGGGTGCATGGTATCAATAGTTCCAAATATTTTACGAACAGATATGACTAGAAGGGTTATTTTGATAATATCCTGAAAAGCACCCCACGCTTTTTTTACAATAAAATCATTTTAATCAAAAAAATCAATAAAATTTCAATTCATCAATAAAATCATAACATACAAACACACATACGTCTGAAGCTAATAAAAGTGTATTAAAAAAAAGAATTGAGTAAAAGTCAGCGGGCGTGTATAATTATCGAAAAACTTTACTTATAATTTGCCTTCTCCACCAAACAAAACACGGATAGGTGGAAAGACAAAATAGACCCCTTGCCATGCTAGCCCTAGGCTAGCCCTGCTGGGGGTCTTTAAGTCGCGAGTGAATAGGTATCTTCTGGACAAGCGTGATACATCATTGACCACATCGTCACCTTACATCATGATGAGATAGATGTTGGTTAATAGTTGGGCATGAGAAGCAACATTTTAGTAATAAGAATGTTTTAGAACTCGTGGTAGGCCGCCAGGAGATGCAGTACAAAACTAAACTTACTTATACTTATACTTGATCATCATATATAGTTGGGATTGTGAATCTTGGTTACTTACTTACTACTTTTCTTAGTTTCCACGTGTTACTGAATATTTGATAATTTTGTTGTGCTCATTAGTTCTTTCGAAAATAAATTATTTGCTTTCTTTGTTTATGCTTAGTTCAATAATTCTTCAAGTACTTGATTTTGTCCTTACTTTGAACATTTCAGTTTCAGCTTAGTAGTCACAACCTAGCAATATCATGTTTTCTGGATATATTTTAATGCTTTATGTTATTTTTCTTTACTTCTTGAATTTATTACCTCCTATTTATACCCACGACGGAACGGAGACGGTAATGCGTTTGGGGTGAGAGGAGTTTTGTGTGTGCAAATCTATGTTGCCATTTTTCTCCAAAACTACTAGTCCAATTTTGATATAATTTTCAGTTATAGGTTTGGGTTTAATTGGTGCATGTTTTTAGGTAGGTGTTACGGTGACAACTCACCAGGGGGCGCTGCAGTAAACATTTGTTTGTGCAAATCAATGTTGCCATTTTTCTCCTAAATGACTGCTTTGATTTTGATGCAATTTTCAGTGATGGGTTCAGGTTTGATTGGTGTATGTTCTTAGATAGGTGTTACGGTGATAACTCACCACGGGGCGCTGCAGCAAACATTGTTTGTGCAAATTCATGTTGCCATTTTTCTCCAAAACTACTTGTTCGCAATGAAAACTAACAACGAAAATTGGTTTGAACGAGATACAGTCAGCAGTTTTTGAGATATAGCGACCGCAAAGATAACTTTGTTTTTCATACAAACACTATGAAAAACAAAGTTAATTTGTTAGTTGCGAAAAATCATAGTTAAGAATACTTTACTGTGTTACGGAACCCTAAGAGTGCGAGTCCGACTTGCACTTGGCCAGTTTATTATTTTCTCGTTCTATGTGAATTCGCTTTATGCTACAATCCTTGGTTTAATAATAAATAATGAATGTAGGCGTCTGTTGAGTCATTGAAACCATTCATCCTGTCCTAATTGATAATGCATTAATGCGTTTCAGGGACTTTTATTACAAATAAAATACATTTTCCTCCATTTCTTTAAACGGATTGATGTCTCATTCAAATGCGTCACTATAGCCATTCATTAAATTACTTAATTTGATTCTTTCCTAGCTTTCACTACTTAAAAAATAAAATTTTGTTTTAAAACATTCACAATTACAAGTAAAACAAAAACTCACTAAACTGATATATTTAAATAAATCTAAATAAAGAAAAAAAACTACAATGTTTTTGTTGTATAGAACTTCCCAACAATACTGTAACTAAAAGCACTAATTACTAAAGTTACCAAAATACTATTATCGATTAATAAATAATAGTTTTAAAAAACTAAAAAACACGCTTTTTATAGAAAACCTAAAAAACCTAAAAAAACCTAAAAAAACTAAAAATAGAAAATAAATTTTAATAAATTTAAATTAAGAATACAGCACGGCCTTGATAATCCGTACCCCAGCTCGTCCGAACGCCTCTATAATCCGAACGACCCCCCCTTAACCCTGCGCAACCGCCATTTCTCACAGTTTCTGTCCCGCAGTGCCACGCAGTCTACTGAAGCTGCAGTACAAAAAAAAGATGAAAGGGAATGATATGAAAAGGGGGGCGCGTCCGATGGAAGTCTATATTCGTCTCACTCACTATTTCTTACTATCTCTTTCGTTTGGTTGTCATAATAAATGCCATCGAGTAGCATGATCTGAAGAAAAAGAAGTTACATCTCTACTTAGTCTGTAGCTAGCATGTATTTCTACTTAGCCTGTGGTAGCGTGTTAATCGGCTTTTTCAAAATAATTATTTTATTGTTTTATTTTGTGTTTTACAATAAATAACATAGTGTGGACTATAGAAAGCATGCATTTAGCGTGAATTTAAGGTGTTTGATTATTATCACCTTGCTTGTAAGTGATAATAAAACATAAATAGTGAAATATGCGGACTGCAAAGACTTACTCTACTTAACGTTATTTTATGGTAAGATTTCCACTTTATGAAGCTCAGTTAGTAGAATATCTTAAAATAATAGCCGATTGCTGCTTCTTTAGGCCAAATATCTCAATATTTCATCAATTAACAATCTTTATAAACTCTTTGTGAAAAATAGTGCGGGGCGCATTGCGGTGCTTGTCGATATCGATAGTGTATATTATTATATATTTATGATATGATCAGTGATCGGAATAGAAGTGTAATTTCGCGAGATGTCATGACGATATTTTAATAGGGATAAACCATCAAAGTGATATTGAGTAATTTTAACCAATAATGTCCGCAAGCTCATACTCAACATCGGGCAATGATTTCGTCCTTCTGGTGATGAATACATCAAGACGAACTTCAAGCTAGCTGCGCAACTGGCACTATACCTAGTCCCTTTCAGGCGTCCACTCATAACAATTTTGCTTCTGCACAGACAACACTTATTATTCTGTTTTCATTAGGTCAATGACGCTGAATAGCTGATTTATGGTTGAAATTGGCTAAGTTTACGTAAAAGTTTAACATGTGATAATATGATAACTTGCGATCCCAGTTATATACTGAGGAAAGGAAGACTTTGCTGGTAGACTATACATCAGGCTAGGTATGGCATGCACAGTTTAAGTATTAGTACACCCTTTTGTTTGAAGATACTGAAGATATTGAGGTCTATAGTCCCTAGTAGGTGTATAAAAATCAAGGTCCTGAGGCAACACGATAAAAAGATATGGTATGATATATATTTAGATTTTCCCAAAACTTGTAAAAACCAAAATTTACCTGAATTTTCAACTTCTTTTAATCTTCGGAAATTTTCCTTTACTTGTGCTGTAAGACCTTGCTTTTAACTAAAATGTACAATTCTAGGTCAACGGGAAGTACCCTATGGGTTTTCGACCCAAAACCTATAGGGTACTTCCCGTTGACCTAGAATCACAAATTTTGGCAAGAAGCAAGGTCTTATAGCACAAATAAAGGAAACATTAAAAAAAATAAAAATGTAAGTTAAAGGGTGCTCCACATACATAGATTCGCCAATTAAGATAGGTCTCTGAGTTATATGAGCGCTCATACAATTTAGAGGTCTAGCTTAATTGGTACGCTTCAGAAGCCTCGATGAGTGAGTCCAACTCGACTTGGCCGGTTTTTTTAACCGAAATATTGATGTTGATGATTTAGATGTTTGAATTTTTTTATTGTAGGGTGTGTGTAGGCCCCAAGGCTGCCACCCCGGTTGCCCTCCCCTAAATCCGGCCCTGTATACAGCATGCCCCAGAAATTAGTGTTAAGCGATAAACTAATAAGTCAATATTACATTACAGGTATATCGTTATCTTAAGCTGCTGATGCCGATGCCGAATGAGCGAACCCTACAGAGCATCATACTCCAAAAATAAAAAACTTGATATAATTTAATATTTTGTTTTACTGCCTATCATTTTCTCAAACTGGTTTTGTCTTAGTGGTGGAGTTGTTAAACCAAAATAGGAAAAATATAAATTTCACAATCTAATCACTAAAACAAAATTAGTTAAGTACAAAATATAACCTTCTAAAGTATTGACCAAGCAACGGTAGTTCGATCGTTATCGATGTTTTTGCCGACACGGTACATCACTAGGTTTTTTTTTGTTATGTTGGTCAATTAGCAGAAGATTTTTTCGCTGGTATTTTGGCTACTATAAAAGCCCTGTGTTTTGACATTTCGCTATTTGGCCAATTTGCTCTATGGGAGTCCCGACTCTTCTTAACGTAGTGGTTATATTCTCTTTGGTGCCACGCAGTGCGTTTTAGATAACACACGTATCGCTTTTTCGTCCGCCCGCGCGCCTTTCCGCCATTTTATTGTGTTGGCGTCTCAAATTTGCATCATGGCCTCAACATCGAAGAAAAGAAAACACGTGACGCTAACAATTGGACAAAAGTGCGAGATTTTGGACAAGATTAAAGAAGGCATCTCGTCATCAATTCTCGCTCAATCAATTATTTCGAAAAATCCCCTTCAAAATTTTAACATACTATAATCCGAACGCTTCGTGCATCCGAACAGGGTATACATTTTCGGTGTTCGGATCTCGATGATCCGAATGCTGGCGATGGCCCTGCTGTAGTGATAAAAATTTCAATAAATATAAATTAATAATAGAGTGAATAAAAAAAAATATTTTAAAAAAAGCGTGAGGTGCATGGTGTCAAGTAGAGGATTATCATTTTGATAATATCTTAAAAGCACCCCACGCTTTTTTACAAATATATATATTTTTTATTCACACTATTATTAATTTATATATATTTTCTATAAAAAGCGTATTTTTTAGTTTTTTTTTTACTTTTATTTCTTTTCTACTTTTTAGTTGAAAATTGGAATAATTTTTTATCAAATTAGTGTATTGTCATCGGTCCTCGATAAATCTACAAAGTTTGAACGAAATCTGGCCGTTTAAAGTGGGTCAAAATCGCGCCCAAAGAAGTCGGTTACAAACATACAGGTGAAGCTAATAAAAAGCTAATAAAAATAGCTGTATTCACCTACTAATTGAAGTTCCAAGCTCCCATGCCAACAAAGTTAAATCAGCTTTTTAAATTCCAAAAACGTCTCAAAGTTCATTTAAACAAACATCCGAACATAAATGTGTAGCCGACATAGAAATATAAATATTAAGACAGACGGTGCCTCAAGTATAGCTCAAATGAAGCAGAAAAATAGAGCCACTATAAAAATGTCATCAAAAATATTCGACTACAATTACTACTGATTGCTAAATAACCAAAAACCGCAACAAAATATGTTTTACAAATTGCTTACAAATAATTCACATTGAAACTACTCGACGGAGTTGGAAGAAATATCAAGGTTGGCGATTCTTAAACCATGAATAAACTCATTAAGGACTTTGTTTTAACATAGAAACCCACGGATAACACCACGGGACACAGGTATTGATATAAAATGTGAGATACATTATTGTTACCGACTTCACTTAACCTGCACGCGAGGCCCTCCCTATCCTTCCCTTCCTCATTGACAGCCAGCGACATATTTGGGCAGGCTACTTCCAATACGGATACGCTAGCATTCAATGCACTCAGACATCCGCTATGACTTGTATCATCTATGATACTTTGATGTGATTTCCTGCTTTAAAATGTTACTTATATATTGTTGTATGGCCGGTCACGTTGGGTTTACTGTTCTATGGATAAGTTTGGATTATTGCAGGAATATAAACGCTTTCTTTAATGGTCGACATTATCTTTCTGCGTCACTAGTGGGGTTGATGCAACGTGTCATTCTCTTCCATTTAACTCAATCCGCGCGATTGACCGTAAAACGCAGTGATTATATTCGAGCGAAGCGTCTTCGTTTCAGATCTATGGCAAAAAATGTTTTTGTATGTCTAACTGTTCTCCTCTGCAAGTAGCATTTCTCAACTGATTCTCGTGAAATTTTGTGCGCAGGTGCGATAATTGTATGGAATGTTTTGTCGATTCTGTTTTTAGAAATTTTCCGAAATGGCGGAGCTATGGGGGTTTAAACGAAAAAAAAAAATTTCACCCATTTCGAAAAATATTGAAATATGTCATAAAATTTTTTGTTACCCTGATTAGACGCATCATCTCATAGACGTCTTAATAGACGCAATATTTTTTTATCTAAACAACTTTTTCATCCCATAACTTCAGGGTGTCGGGGGTGTGTTATTCAGTTTAAAGCTGCAAAGACAGACTCGACAAGTCTACTGCTACAGCATAAACCCATTAGTTAAATATCAAGTGCCATAACAAAATCACAACCACCAACCGACTTCATAAATACCAAAGTTGCAAAACTAACTTTCCAATATTATTAACGAGAACAGTTCAAGCACTTTTGCAATACTGATTAATATCCATCGTTCACGGGTCGGCTCCGCGCCGCATAATCCTATACAACGGTGAAACGACTACGCAACGTAATACGGCAATGAGATAATGCGATTAGAGCAATACAGCAATTACTCGGTCAATGACCGGCAAAGCGAATTCATCTGGATCAGGTGTCCTAACTTTTTTATATCTGATAGGCTAGTATTAGACCACTATCTCGCCTGGTGGTAAGTGACGATGCGGTCGAAAATGGAAGGCACGCTAGACCTAGAAAGGAAGCTGGTAGCTCTTAAGTACAGCTGCCGAACAACAAAGTCAAAGTCAAAGCATTTATTCAGTATATGGGCAAATTAAAAATTTGCACTTACACACGTCAAATAACATTAAACAGATCATATTCAATAAAAAATATTATAGATATAACAGAAACATAACTTATTGCTTTGAATTTACAAAAAAAAACAAAGGTATTGAGCCATTCAGCTTTCATCTAGACGTCGAACGTCACACTTAAAACACATGTTTAATTAAAAAGTCTTAACATTAGAGATGTTTGGCGATATTTTCCAACGTGAGGGTGGTAGCTGGCCAGGCGGCCACTTCACAGTGTCCTACCACTATGCAGGGCCCTATACTAGATTGTTACAGGCTCGCCCAACACTGTAACATGCCAGCCTATTAAGGCGGGGGTTTCTTAACAATGTTTTCCTTCACCGGAGGGGCAATGTGAAATGCGCGTTGGGATTTGAACTCTATACCTCAGACGTCAACAAAGCCGACGATTCTCCCAATTTACCACCACCTGGCCTCAAATTAAGTTCGAGCAAGTAAAACCGCGTCTCTCTGCTAGCTGTAATATATAAAATTGGAATATAAAATTGATGTGGCAGTAATAAGCTGCAATCAACCTAAGCTGCAAAAGGAGACGAAATATCACGAAGATTTTACGAGGGTACAAAACAATTAGTGCATTTGCTTGAGTGGAATAAACTCTCAAATTAAATCAAATCAAATCAAATTTCTTAATAAACAAGACATTACTTCTAATAATATCTTACAATCTTTTCTAAAAGCATGTTTGGGTAAATATAAAGACCTCAGGAGGGATGTTATAAGTTTGACGTGTATCTGTGCATGAGTGTGTCTGTCTATGTCAACGTAGCGCACAATAGGATGGACAGATTTTGATTTAGTTTGTTTTATTTGATAGGTGTCTTAATCGTGAGTGTTCTCAGCTTTAATTCAATACTCAACTTTTCAACTTACAGCAGATATGTCGTGTTTGGGCTGAATAGAATGGTTTCAATTAAAAGGTTAAAAACATAGATTAGTCGTGGGTGATTTTAAATGTTTAATTCAACTATTACAGCTACAGACGATCACGATCACATAGAAACATACATACATATTATAAATTATAAGTCGTAAATTAAATAACCCTCCTTCAGGCAGTCGAGTAAATACCTGACAACGATAAAAGATCGGCACAATGTTTAACAACTTACAATAACTGTCGCAGTCCAATCAACATAAATCTGCGAGGGAATCGAATCGCTGCGTAGAAAAGTTCTAATGGTAACATGGAAGGAATACAACATAAATTGTATCACGGAGGCATGAACTAACAAGAAATGATCTTTGATTAATTACTACGAGAGAAATGAATTAGTGAGGAACCGGTCCAAAATAAAACGTACTACTATGAAAGCTATAGGTATATTTAGACGAGACGAGGCATTTGATCCTCGATTTATAAATATCATAAAGTAGATGCCTTCTGAAACTTACTAATTAGTTAAATTTAAATGAACGAAGAACACTAATCGGGAAATATTATTTAGTTCATCAAAGTGAATGATAGTACGATAGATGATAGTAAACACCAATTATTATAAATGCATAAGTAAGTTTTGTTTGTTCTCTCTTCACAATCCAACGGTTCGTGGGATTTGCCTAGAGTTTTGATCAGGGATAGCCAGTATGGAGGAATAGGCTAAGCCGCGTGAAGCGCAGCTACTGGGGCTGTGCGCACTGCGATTTCCATTCGTTACGATTATCAATCTGTCAACAACACCAATGAATTGAGTCCGCGCACTGTGAAAAAAAAACGTTTATATATTTTGTACGTATAATTGAGATTTACTTTAGCAATTTTAAAAATCGTAACGATTAAAATCGGGTTAGCTTATTAATGATTTGCTACCACTCAATAATGGCATGGGATATAGTAGTTCATATATTATGTTTCTTTGAAGTGTTTCACTCTTTATATTTTTGTAAATTGTTAAATACAATCCAAAATTTCATCGTACCGACGGGACTTGAACTTGACTTGGCAAAGCACCGGAACATGTTATTCCGGAAGATGCGGGTTCAAGTCCCGTCGGTACGATGAAATTTTAGATTGTATTTAAAAATAGTAATTCATATTAAAAGCAACTAAACTAAGGTCTCATAAAAGAAACTTTCGACGTGTACGTAACTAAATACCTAAAATAAAACACAAAACAAATAGGACACAAAAGCAGCAGCATCAAAATGAGTCACAGTAACTTACTTATAGCTTCTGAATAAATATATCCACTAGGTAGATGCAAGTTGCCTTCAACAATAACATCTCACAAAGGCACTATGACATAACACGAACTAGTGAATCTATAAACACGTACTACATAGTACGTTACTCACTGAACCAATGCGAACAAGTCCATTCAACTGGAAGACCCAGGTTGTACAAAGACAAAGTGGCAGAAACACTCGGACCCTTTGAACTCTGCCCTTCTCTGCCAAATTAGGTGCCTCTTCCGAGAATGTGCACCATTACAACAATTAGAGCTCCGGTCGAAGTTGGAGCCACTGTCAAATACGCTTTTGATTGCCGTTTGCTCTCGGACCAGTTAGTTTGTCTTTGGACATCGATTTAATTACTAGTTATGAGTAAAACGCTTTGGGTTGGTGACATATTACCATTGGATGTATGTATCTTTCCATAGCACGCTAAGCGACTTTAAATTTGTGGACCAGACCAACCGTGGGAGTAGACGTGAGTGTCCACGTTTCGGTTCCGTATGTCATAACGGGTAGAACGCACTGATTGAAGACTTTCGTCTTTAGACTATGAGAGTTCTTTATTGGAGACCGCGAAACGGTAAACGTAGCATAGGACGCCCTCAGACTAGATGGAGCGATGATGTTCGCAAGGTGCAAGGCAAAAGCTAGATGACATTAGCTGAGGATCGGGCTCAGTGGCGTGCAATTGGAGAGGCCTGCCCATGTCCAGCAGTGGACTAGTATATAGGCTGATGATGATGATGGATGAAGATTTTTGTTACTCTTTCACGCAAAAACGGCTGAACGGATTTGGATGAAATTTGGCATGGAGATAGTATACTCGATCAACACATAGTACTTTTTGACTGCGAGCAAAGGAGCGGGGCGCCGCTAGAATTCGCCGAGTCAAAATAATGTTCGGCATCACTATATATTCAGACGGTTGAGGACAGTATCGCCATGTAGGTAGATCGATTTTAATTTCGATTATCATTGTCCAGCACCTTATATTATCTTACTGTCGTCTTCTACCTCCAAAAAAGCACAACACCAACTTAGATCGGATAGCCATTATCATTAATGTTGTCAACAGTTACAGTTAAAATATAATCCTCTATAATTGTATATGCCTCAAAGTACCGACAAGCTTTATTCCATCATAATGACAGTCTTGTTTCTATCGTTTGTTTATATATCTATATCCTCTTCCTGTGGTTCAAAGGCAACATGATGACAATGTTTAATAAATTAGTCATCAAATGTATACCGAACAACAAAGGGTTCTATGAATTGTAATATGACTACGAATAAATAATTAATATATATTCGTAGCAACGTGATGTTCGATTTAACCATTCTGGATGAGTGGGTGCGATCTGAATGCGTCTTCTAAACTTCTGGACAAGGAGCTGATACACTTGACCATGTTTTACTTGTGACGATACCAATACCAATATCATTGCCTAATAATTAAGATAGTTTAAAAACTAAAACAACCGACTTCAATGCCCTGCGAGTCAATTTCAGTAGCAAGTTTGAGACGTTTATCGTCATATCTCTGGAGATACTCATCAGATCTCGATGAAATTACATAGGGACTACCTCGGAAACGGCTTCGTTTCCGAGGTAGTCCCTATGTAATTTCATTACCGATTAAAAAAAGAATAATTCAAATCAGTTCACAATTGACGGAGTAATCGCGTAACATACACACAAAAAAAAACATACAGACGAATTGAGAACCTCCTTCTTTTTGGAAGTCGGTTGAAAATAGGGTGCCTTCACGTGAATCTATAAACTTGGTAAAATTCCACATCAGTGCGGTAATTTTGTTACCATCTACAAATATTACGAAAGAGGTCTATTATGTTCCTATTAAGCTAGTAATAAAAATTCAATTCTACTGTGACGACACCTATAGGACATTGCTGAATGAAAATAAGGAGGCTTCTCTCAAACCTACAAGGCTGCTAAAAACGAACAATGCATAAGTAATCAGTACAAAAGAGATCTTGGATGGGAATTAAATCCATATAATTTCACTTAAGCAAGGAAGGATCAGAAATCCCATCCAATGTATAGATAGACCAATAGACAATTTAACGCATCGTTATCGCCGGACGACCGACCCACACTAGCTACTGATAACGCAGAATTAGATAGCAACATTTGCACTTTGTAGTGCAAATTGTTCCGCGAATTGGATTGAGGTCGGTTCATTTAATTGGTTTTGTGATTGCTGCTGCAAATCGAGATTCGGCACTCATTGATGCGGTGCAATCCTTCATTGCTACTCAGTCTGAGAGGATTTTCAATAAAAATATAAAATTATTTATTGTCACTTCCAATATTACATTAACAACAACCTACGTCCATGCCGCGCCGCGAGTCAGTTTCAGTTGCAGTTTTGTTCGTCTATTTATGTCTATATCGTTATTTATCGACATGTCTCTGGAGATACTTATCAGATCACGATAAAATTACCATGGTACCACCCTTGAGATATCTCCTGTCCAACAAAAAGAATAATCGAAATCGGTTCATAAACGACGAAGTTATCCGCGTATACATTAAAAAAAATATATACGGTCGAATTGAGAAACATCCTTTTTTTAAGTCGGTTAAAAACGTAAGAGTTGTGACAACAGAATCAGAAAATAAAAAAATAAATATAAATTTAGCATGTGCTACGTGCGCAATTAATTGCACACGCTGCGCTGATTTTCAAATTGATCCTCGGGCTAAGATCTTCGCCGATAATTAAATTTACAGTAAGGAGCGGGCTACTTAATGAATACAAAAAAAATCTGATGAAACAGTAAAAAGGAAGTAAAAATGAAATGATTACATTAGACTACTAGTAAAAATTGCTGTAGAGATAATCTGTAATAGTAAGGGCTGGTTGATCACGAGTCTTTGAGTCAAAAAAGCCCTTGAGCGACAAATTCCTATCATAAAAATTTAATTATGATAGGAGGTGTTGATAATGTTCCTCCAGACCGATTTCGGTGCATTGATTCATTTAGAGCTTTGACGTCACTCGTCAGTTCTTCATGCGCTCTTGCGTGGCTGATATATCAAGCATTTGGAGAATGTTTGAACTCATTTTGGATACATTTTTGGTGACCCGAGAAAAAAAAAACGATTTATTGTTTGCAGTACTGATACGGAAACACGTATGTGGCGTTGAGAACACGATTTATAGCGACCACGCGAGCAGCTTTATGCCGTTTCATTCGTTTCAAAGGTCTCTAAGGACTCTCACTCTCGACATAGAGAGAGATTAGCCTCAGTGTACACATAGCTCTGAAACCCTTCATACCAAGGTAATATTCTCCAGACATACAGTATGGTTTCACTATTACAGACGTTATTTCCTGTACAAAATTACATGAAATCGGTGATCATAAATCTGCATTTCACATGGCGGATGCCGCCCGTCCGAGATTCGAACCCGGAACCTGTCGTTTAGCATACTCTGCTATGGAAGCGATGCTAATGTTTGGGTAGGTCTTGAGTTATATCTGTGTTGGTCTAGAGGTGACAATGTATGTTCTTTTATAGGGTTCCGGACCCATAGGGTGCCAACGGGACCCTATTACTGAGTCTTCGCTCCGCTGTTCATCATAGGGTGTGTATTCATTATAAATATAAGGTCCCCATACAAGAAACGTGTTTTTCGGATGTTTTTGCTCTATCTTATGATACTTATTATCTAAATGTATGGGTACACTGACAGAATACTTCATGTGCGAGTCCGACTCGCAATATGGTATTTTACTCTATATGAGAAAAAATCTAAACATATATTATTGAGATAGTTTAGGTAAAAAGTAGTTGGAAAACGTTAGTTTTATTAGGTCACAAAATAGCAAACTAAATTTTAAAATTCAATTCAAAGGTTTAAGATTTTTCAGTCTGTTTCATAACACCATTAAATAGTAGTCGCCATGATATTACGTCATACGGCTAAGTAAACTTAGAAGTGTCAACTGTCAACTATCATATTACTGCATTTGTTTACTAGCATACTGACGTCATGACCAAAAAGCAATTTGGCGTCCACAGCGTCCAGCGTTTTCGTGAAATTACGCGCGAAATTTGAAAATGCATTTTCATGGCACTTACCGATTGCATAAAAATTTTGTTAGTAATTTTTTTGTGTTATTATTTTATTCATTCAATTATTCATTAGCACTATAGAATCTAATTGAGAAACTTTTCGAAAATGGGTGTAATACCCGATTGTCAGATTTATTTATTTTACCTATAACTGATAGGCTAGCGTTTGAACATTATCTCGCCTGGTGATAAGCGATGATGTTGTCCAGGACAGTGAACACTTTGTTCTAATCACGATTCCAAAACTGTACGGATAAGTTTAACGTTTTTGCTGTTCATAATTTCTTATTATTTTAAGTACTTTTAAGTAGGTATCTAGTGTGTTTCTTTAAAGTACGAACTTTATTAAATAGTGAAGGAAGTGTATTTAATTTAGCTACTATACTAGATAGACGTAGGGGGTAGACGTAGGTTTTTATTTATGATAGATAGATAAACACGATATTATATATAACACCAATCATTGTAGACAAAAATTACATAATAGGCTGTTTGTAAGAAGTTTTAACCTCTGTGGTAGGCCTCCAACGTTACAGCGTCAAACTAGTGCTAACTAGTCATCGTGTGGCCCTTACTCCTATGCAAAATTCTGGCTAATACACAAAGTGAACGGTAATATCACCTCTACTAGCTTGTATAGCGCATTGCCTAGTCATAAACCAATTGATACAACTTGGGGGTCCGGGGACCAGTTATTATTGGTATAGAATGGCACAGATGGCAGTGTTGTACTTTGTAGTACTGAAACTAGAGTAGCCAAAATATATACGAGTAATCTCTATATTTCAATATTAACAAGTACCTACTTATAAATATTAATAATAATAATAGATTTAGACTTGTTTAAACAAAATATAGTAATCATTATTTAATTTGAGGATGCCGTCTTACGATTAACCACATTTTTTTTTACCTATTGTGGAGGTGTGGCCGATGAACCGATTTTGATGTAGTTTTTTCGTTTATGATAGGTGTCTGTCTTAATCGAGAGTGCCGTTTTAAGACTATGAGCTGTTTTTAGTCAATGACGCTATGAAATCAACTTGAATTGGTCTGATCAATTTGAAATGTGGTATTCTCTTACTTCAACCACATGAGTAAAGAAAAGCTTTACTCATGTCCTTCAACGATATTGTAAGAACATGGTCTATGGTATATCACATTTATCTTGGTCTGTAACTTACCTATAAGTACTATTATTATTATCACATTACTAGTAATCAGGCAATGTTCTGCCTTGTGTGGTATTATTCTGTATCGAATCGGTCGAACCTTTGTTATTCACACTGGATAGCTTGGGAACATATGGCGCATTGTTCGACATGTCACAGATTAGAGCAATAACAACTATGTAAGTACACGGTGAAGTGGTTTTACAGGATACATCGTTTTTGGACGCATTCACTGAGATTGCTCGTAACTTAATTTTATACGTTTAGATCTCGATCCATAGGGATTGATATAGGAGGAATGTTTATAATTTACTCATTACCGTCTATGTTTTTAACTTCCCACAGGTGTAATTAGCGTTATATTATAGTTTCGCCTGATTTGTTGCCAAAAAGTAGCTTACCACCCATCAACCCCTATATATATATATATATATATATTGTATTGTATACTTTTATTGTGTGTATGGTATTGTTATGTATGTGTTTTAAAATGTATAAAATATGTACGTAATTTTGTTATAATGTACTTATTACCTATTCTGACTTATTTATTTACTATTTTATTCATTTTTAACACCGAATACCGCCATGTATGTTAAGTTTTTCTTCCTCCGCCCTAAGGTTGTCTGGAAGAGATCGCTTTAAGCGATAAGACCGCCTGTTGTTACACCTTTTGTTAAATGTTTATTTTTTAAGTTTTATTTGTTTGGTGTTCAATAAAGAATTTCTATCTATCTATCTATCAAGGAAAAAAATCTGCCTTTAAAACCTTACGGTGGTCCGGCAATACAGCCCTTGAGAATAAAACAATTTTATGCCTAGCGTGTTCACCATCATCGCCCACATCTTCGCTTACCACCAGGCGAGATAGTAGTCAAACGTTAGAGTATCAGAAAAAAAATCTTTGTCCATCGAAATGTTGCCTAGGAGTAGTCTCCTTTTGTAAGTTACAAAAGTTTTGTTCATGTTGTTTGCAGATATTTCGGGTCAATTAGTAGTATCGTATCGTAGGATTGTTAAATTTTGATAAACTAGCAATTTACCTCAATCTCACCTGATTAAAAGTGACGACGAAAATTTGAATTGGTACACACATCGATAAAGGCGACTTGGTATGAGCTTTGATTTAAACTTAATTAAAACTTAGCCAATCACAGGTCAGTATTGCTCCGAGCCTCTGACCTATATAGCTGACCATATACATAAGTTAGGTATGATTTGAAAAGTTACGATTGAAGACTCAAGCACGGTACATTAATGTAGGTACTCTGACGCTAGTCACGGTGTTACTTTGCTTACACAAAAACTGTTTGTTGATTACCATAATGCATTAATATTGATAATAAAGAAGTATTGTACTGTAAGTAGAATGTAGATAATATTAGTAAGGCTCAACACTAACGGCACCGCGGCGATTTCAGCGTTAAATAACCGGCCAAGTGCGTGTCGGGCCACGCAGTGTAGGGTTCCGTAGTAGCCTGTTATTCAATGCAAGTCCTTACCCGTTATACACAAGCAACTAGGTACTCCGTCTTTGTCACTTTAAAGCATTTATTCTAAGGATTTTGTATTTGGTACAAAATTATCCAACACCCAAGTTCAACGACTATTACTGCTAAACTAATAAAGTTATCTCAACCGCTATAATTTTCATTTAAAGTTCATGAAATGAGCTATTATCACGAATTTTCCCAGATTTTTCAAGCTAGCAGTTTAGCTTTTAGAGGGGGGGGGGGACGCCCTACTGGAACAAAAATTTGCACTTTAAAGTTTAATATTTCGATTTCGATTTATAAATGGAGCATTCAATCGAAAAATGGTATTAGCAACCCTTAAGTCATTTTAAAAGACCTATTCAACGATACCCCACGCGATGGGGTTGACGATGAAAAAAAAAATCATCCCCATTTCTCATGTAGGGGAGCTACCCTAAAAAAAATATTTTCCACAATTGTATTTCACCACTTTGTCGGCGTAATATATAAACATACTCCCACAAAATTACAGCTTTCTAGTATTAACGGTCTCTTAGTAAAACCTCGGACAGACAGACAGACGGACATGACGAAACTATAAGGGTTCCTTGTCAGGACTACGGAACTCTAAAAAGCAATTATTGGCTAGCGTTTGACCACTATCTCGCCTGGTGGTAAGCGATTATGTAGTCAAATATAAAGAGCACGTTAGGCATAGAATACTCTGCTGACTCTCAAGGAGTTTCTTCTACACCACCAGCTTTACCCATTAACTCAACTTAAAAGGCGTAATATAATTATAAACTGCTGTAAATAACTAAACTCTATTTTAACCGCTTCATGCAAAATTCAGAGGGTAGATAAATCAAACTTTTGGCGAGGAAAATTAAAACTTTAAGGAGCAGCCTTTTTCCAACCATTACTCTGGAATTTCGTAACGATGTTGGTGTTTAGTTTTTATGACGAGGTACCCTGTTCTGTCAACTGTAGATACTGACTGAGATAAGTATATATATAATACTAAATTTAAAAGCACCCCCGACTACATACTCGTACATATATATATAATACAATCACGCCTTTTTCCGTTAGGGTAGGCAGGCTACTTCTTTCCACATGCTACGATCCTGACATACCTCTTTTGCTTCTTCCACTTTCATAAGCGCCTTCATACATGCTCGCCGGTTATAGGTACAAGCTTTTGACTTGGCCTTTCCTTAAAACGTCTCCGATCTGGTCGTGATACGTTCGCCTAGGTCGGCCTCTACCAGTTGGCCCATTCAGATCCGACTAATCTATTTATAATCTGTTCATTGAGACCAGTCCAATGAGCCTAAATTCGACATCTCTGCTGTATGTTGGTGAGAAGTTGAGTATTCTGCAGATTCCAGGAGATGTACCAGCATCAAGTCAATGTTTCCATGCTCTTACAATATCGTTGAAATAAGAGGATACCGAATTTTGAATTGATCAAAACTATAAAAGTTGATCTCATAGCGCCATCAACTAGAAAAATGCTCATAGTTTTAAAACGGCTGAACGGATTTTCATGAATCAAAGCTAAGAACACTCTCGATGAAGACACCTATCAAGCAAAAAAAACTAAATCAAAATCGGTTCATCCGTTAGGGCGCCACGATGCCACAGACAGACACAACACACACATACACATTTTTTGCGTCGTGGGTTAAAAACAAGTAAGTACCTAAGTGAAAGTTATTTAATTACAGCATTCTACGAAATATCGAAGTGAAATGGTTATTTGAATATTTTAATGAATTAAGTGTTTTGATATTAATCCCAGATTGGTGTAAATCCATAAACATAATGTCAGATTATTGCCATGCTTCAAATTAGTACCTACCAGTTTAATTAATCTGTGTTTAGGACAACGTGACCGAACTTTAATGGTACAACCGGTTTTAAAAAGATACCTACTGTTTTCGTAAACGACACCACTATTATTCATTCTGTGACAAAACCAATTCCGACATTATTATGCATGTATTAGTATGTATAACCTTTTATTTAACCGTCTTCAAAAAAAGGAGGAGGTTTCTCAATTCGACCGTATATATGTTTTTTTTTTTATGTTTGTTCGCGGATAACTTCGTCGTTTATGAACCGATTTTGATTATTCTTTTTTTGTTGGAAATGAGATATCTCAAGTGTGGTACCATGGTAATTTTATCGAGGTCTGATAAGTATCTCCAGAGATATGGATATAAACACCTCAAAATTGGTACTGAAAATTAATAGTGCGGCATTGAAGTCGGTTCTTTTTAGTTTTTAAACGATATTATTGAGATAAACATCGTTAAAATAGTTGCCAAGAACATCTCACAATCCTCATTGATATTATATTCAAATACGAAGTCAATATGTTCGTTACATTTTTCTGGTAGTCTCTACTTGATAGAGTAGGTTGCGACCGCTGTTGTTAATATGGGTATATGGGGCGTATAATCCATTTGATTACTATCTGGTGGAAAGCGATAATGTGGTCGAAGATGGTGAACAACCTAGGCCTAGAATTATCTCTAGGGATGCGTGCTGCCGGAACACCGTAAAGTTATGGCGGCAGATTGTCTCCTTGGTGGCTTCAAGCATTTACCAATGGAGATGTTAACGTTGTAATTCGCAAACATTTTTTTCTGCTGATACTTACGAAGGACGAGGTAAAGACGCATTGCACACACACAAATCACTCACTTTAACGATCCCGCACACTAGCTTGAAACACGCACACAGTATTAAAAATACAGCGTAGTTACGCACGCTCATATGGCCAATAATGGCTATATGGCCAGCAGAGGGGTACGCCTTGCGTTAACATCTCCATTGGTAAATGCTCGAAGCCTTGGTGGTGGTAAGCTACTTTGTGGTAGCAAGTTAAACGGAACATCGATATAATATGATTCTACCATCTGTGGACGAAGATCCGTGCTAGGGTTTGAATTAGCGACCTCTCGAGTATGGTGATACGGCACTCAAGTACTATAAAGTATTCTGTGATACGGCTAAGCATGAGTCCTGGGAAAGTGTATGAGTAAGTTTTAGCATCAACGGCACTTCTCATCATTGTTCACGCAGATAAAACCACGGGACGTACTATACTAGTCCATTAACAAATCACCTAGTATCAAACAGGTTTGCATTGTAGGCATTTATAGACGACCTTAATACTTTAAGAACTTGCTTTTTATGATGCAATTTGTCTGAATTATGCATTTTATATTATACTCGGGTAAAAAACGTACAAAAAGTTGGAAGGTAAGGTGAGCAGTGAGCACAAAACTGCTGTCTAAATAATACTCTAAATATTCGAGGGAAAATAGAAACCGACAAGTTGGAATTGTTAAAGCCAGTTACCGTTTCGTCGATTTGGTGCCTAGACGATATCGTAACTTTCATCTAGTAGGAACTTTGAGTACTAGGTGAATACTCAAAGAGTAGTAGGAATCATCGTGAACATCGTGATCATAATAATTAAGCTTGTCCTAACTAAGTAACTAATATTATAAATGCGAAAGTAACTCAGTTTGTCTGTCTCAATTTCACGCCAAAACCACTGAACCGATTTAAATGAGATTTGGTACACAGATAGTCTAGAGCCTGAGAAAGGACATCTAGGCTACTTTTTAATGCGAAAAGAGGTTTGTGGGGTTAATTAATTAAGGGGGGAGGGGGAAGTGGGGGGAAAGAGAGAGGGGAGGGGAAAGTGGGGGGAAAGAGAGTGGGGAGGGGAGGGGGTAAGTGGGGGAAAGAGAGAGGGGGGAGGGGAGCGGAAGTGGCGGGAAAGGGGAGGGGAGAGGGAAGTGAGGGGAAAGGGTGTGGAGGGAAGAGAGGGAGAGGGGAGCGGAGGGGTGAGGGGGTGGGAGAGGGAGAGGGATTTGCGCGGCGTGGTACGGAGCGGTGTAGGTGGGATATGCATGTGTCTTATTTGTAAAATAATTAGCCTAAGTATTTTAAAAATGCTACCCATAGACACTATTCCACGGGGACGAAGTCGCGGGCACAGCTAGTCGATTAATACACGTGAAATTATACTGTTTTAATTATACTACTATCCTTAGAGCAACTAGTACTAGTTCGGCGATGCAGCAGACGGATGTCAATAGCTGCATTTTTTTCTCTTTTTGCTTTTTAGGGTTCCGTAGCCGTGTATACCTTGAATCGCCTCATTCATTTTTCATCGCCCATACTTTTTTATATATAAAACGATCTTTTTATTGTTCGACTGGCGAACGTTTTCAAAATTTAAAGGCGAATAACAGGAAAAATATGAAAAAAGTCAGTCTAGAGAGAGCAACCAAAAAGAAGAAATTACTTTTTATTCGAGATTTTTAGATTGCTGGTTCCATTTATTTGCGTAGGTGTTAATTATTTGATTTGTCATAAAAATGATCAAAACCCAGCCATGAAGGCACTGATGAAGAATACGAGACCCAGCATTTTGGTTTTGGGCCATAGCGGCTCAAAATAGCGGTGCGTCAAATCAAAAAATAATCAAGTCAAATCAAAGAATATTACCAACGTATCTAATGGCTTTTACAACAAAAGATGTAGTCCTCGAAGGGGAGAGGCCTAGGACACTTCTTCTACAAAAGCACTCGGACTATTTAGCAGACTATGGATTGAATAAATATGACTACGATTATTTTCTTTCCGTTGACGTTAAATCATGAAATTTGGCAGCACTTACAAGGGAAACATCTAAAAACGATGAATATGTAGTTTCATGACAAAAAACACTAATTTACGATTACAATCTTATTTTAGTTTGAAAGTTTTCGCAAAAATTATTCATTTTAATGTAAACGTACCGGCTGTTGTTCGCGTGTATTTACTTGGGATATGCTCCGACCAGGTTTCAACCTAATACGTGGGTCATCTTCTGGGACGCGCAACTCAGAGTTGCGCTGGGAAGCGCGGGCGATACGACTTGCGTTGCCGCCATCCTAGCCGCTCCCAGAAGATGACCTACGTATTACGTTAAAACCTGGTCTGAGCATATCCGAAGTAAATACACGCGAACAACAGCCGGTACGTTCACATTACAATCTAATTATTTGCGGTTGGTGCATTAATCGTGTCTAGGAATCAGCCTAGGGCTCGAACAGCAAAGTTAAGTTTGTCCTTTAACCCAAAGACCTACTCTATGCTTTAACCTAGTTTGACAAGTATGTACGGAAGCCTCAGTGGGCGAGTCCATCTTGCACTTGGCCGGTTTTTTATGCGAAAGAACTGTAGCAGCAGGTATGGTTCAAGAAGTACCTACTTAGATAATGTGCAGCCAGGTGCAAAAGCTATTTCAGCTCTTCGACAAACAAATGAGACGCGGTAAACTTAATAAGCCTACATTTCTCACCGTAAAGTCGAGGGTAGAAACTCATAACCATATCGCATCAATCCCGAACTTAACACCGCGCCGGATCTAATAAAACCATCTCATTCATCATGCAGTATGCAACCCACCTTAAGTCATGAGATGACTCACTAAGGGGTGACCAGAAGCAATAACTCCCCCAACAAAATACATTTTGGGGTACGAAACGGCCTTGGGGTCCCTTAATTAACGCGTTAGGTAGACGTCGTATTTTTATTTTTACCAATACCATCACATATTTTAAAGCGAGTGACGCGGGTCGGTTTATTTTCGGATGATTTTTGTCGTTTACCGTTTTATTTTTGTGTTTTGGTTGGGAAACCGTCTGTCTAGTTACGTAGTTTTCTTGGATTTTACCGCAAACTATTGTTTAATAATTTGGTAAAAGTTAGATCTTATAACCTGAGATGAGGCTTTGGTGATTTTTACCCAGCTGCGCCTAAAGAAGGGTAATGTTTTTCGGATTTGGTGTAAGAGGTTGAAGTTTAGTTAGTATAGACAGATAAGACTTGTTTTGTGTTTTATTTGTCCATTATCGTCTCTTGATCTCCTGAATTTTAGAAATATTGGTAGAAAATTTTCAGAATATGTTAAATTGTTAAGTTAGAGTTAGTTAGAGGCGTAAGTAATAATATGATGCCATCGCTAAGTACATATTATTTTCAGATAGATTTAGAAATTTTCTTTTCTTTCAAAGGTTAGGTATATGTAGGATATATTCATCCCAAGTGGTCCCATTTCAATTGCATTGAGATCTGATGATCTCCGGAGATATAAAGATAAACATCTCTAACTTGGTACTGAAAATGACTAGAGCGGAATTTAAAGTAAGCTCTTTTAGTTTTTTAAACATCTTAAATTATTGACTGACCGTAGTCGGTAAAAACGAATTTAGGTAAATGTCTGCAGGTCGGCAGGCCCCTACTGATATGAGCTAAACAAAGACAAG
Organism: Cabera pusaria; assembly: GCA_954871355.1. Taxonomy (NCBI): domain Eukaryota; kingdom Metazoa; phylum Arthropoda; class Insecta; order Lepidoptera; family Geometridae; genus Cabera; species Cabera pusaria. Next base: position 4,711,654 of record OX940890.1, read on the forward strand.
CCAAGGAGCATCGCCTACCTTTTCCGGATTGCAAATTTTGCATGGTGGTAGGGCACTATCCAGTTTCCGCCTGGCCAGCTACCACCCTCAAGTTAGAAAATCTGTCACCAAACATCTTATATGTTCCGGGAGCTATCCTTGAGAGCCAGTTCCCATTCTAAGCCGTAGTATTATTATCTGTTCTGTGTCTAAGCCTAGCGTGCTTACCATCTTCGACCGCATCATCACTTACCAACTTACAGATATTGGTCAAACGCTAGCCTATAAGATATATAAATATAAAAAAATAATAATAGATGTGCTAATAAAATGATGCCACATCTTACGTCAATAGGAACTAGGTAATGCGGTAATCGTTAACTTGACCTTTACTAACATAGCTACCACATTGAATACATATGGATTCTTTTATAAGCAATTCGTGTTTCCAACAAGGTTAAAAATTGTGTAAATAAATTATTGTTTAAAGACTCAATCCGTCGATTCTAAATTTTCACTTTTCATTAGATTTGAATAAAGTTTATAATGAAAAGTAAGATTCTGATGTTCATGAAAAGTAAGTCAGATAGCTGGTGGTGCACAGAGGAATAGGTAACTAAGCGCATTCAGCACCCTTTACCTCCAAAAGATAAAATCATTTATCATTTTAAAGTATTATTTTAGCGTCAATAGCCCAATAGCTTAAACGTCGGCCTGGCCATCGAGAGGTCGTTAATTCGATCCCAACCCAACCCATTGCACTATTGAATACACTCCAGACAGCATATTTAGCTTAGTTGGAGGGGATACAAAAACTACTAGTCTTGTGCAGCCCTCAATGCTAGTAAGCTTTATTATTAAAAAAATAAATCCTCGGTAAGTAAAGGGTGCTGAATGATTAGATTAGAGAGCATACCAGACTCAAAAAAATCGATTGAAAACATGTCTTTGTCACCAACGAAATGGACGTTATGGATATTATTGATTACAAGGGGCAAAGTATCAAGAAATTGGCACTGGATTTTATTGGGTGGGTGGTGCAACTCATTGTCAGCGTATCTGAAGGATGACATGATATTAGATGAGCTGGAGACGTTGCAAGATGTAGAAATGACATGTGGAGTATGTCCATCACAGAACGGTGACCTCGTGTAGGAAAACAAAGCCATGGACGACCATTACAGAGGTGGGTCGACGACATCGAAAAGTACGCAGATAGGACGTTGTCAAGAGTAGCTCTGAATAGGGATAAGTGACGTAAGAGGGAGGAGGCTTAGGCTCTGCAGTGCGAGGAAATAAGCAGATGATGATGATGAGATTTGTAATTCAGAATAGAGTCCGTGAATAGTAGTGAATAGAGCCCTTGATGTCTCCTTGGGTATGGCACAGAATAATTAATAGTACAAGTGTTGAGGTAAAGTCGTAAAGGTACAGATTATATAATAGTTACTACAACATCAAGAAGAAAGTCTACCACCATAACCTTACGGTGTTCCGGCAGCACACAGTCATTGAAAATTTGAGTATTCTAGGCCTAGTGTGTTTACCATCTTCAGCTACATCATCCATACCATCAGGCGAGATAGTGGTCAAACGCTTGCCTATCCAGTATATAAAAAAAAATACAAAAGCTAGAGTATGAACATAACGAATGTTAGACCTATTTTAAGTTTATGTCTGAGATACACAAAAACTACACATCTCAAAGATATATGTATATACAATTAGTATTCACCAAACGTAATATGCAAAGCATACAAACAGAATACAAAGTGACACTTCTGGGTGCTTCACAGTATGTACATATTCACATACTCCCAATACAAGTGAATATGGAACACTATTGTTTTAGTAAACAATGTACAGTCCGACACAGAATAATGCAATAACTGTTGGGGAAGATGTGTTCTGAAAATTCTGAAATGGAGATGTCCTCTTATTAAAATAGTTTGGGGCAACAATATTTCTATAAGCTATTGATATTGCTTTATGGAGGACTAGTTGATACCCGTGATTCGTTCACGTACACTAAGAATTTAGTAGCCTATGTTCATCCTCACGGTATAAAGTATCTCCTTGTTAAATTTCAGTTATATTGAATCGTCAGACGTAACTAACCGACAAAGTGACAGAGTTACAAATGTTTTTAGGGTTCCGAATGGCAACAAACTGGCAAAGTGCAATTCGGACTCGCACTCATAGGGTTCGGTAACACAGTTGATTTTTTTTTACTATAATTTTTCATCACCAAAAAATAAATTTCTTTTTCATAGTGTTTGTATGAAAAACAAAGTTATATTTGCAGTTGCTATACCTCTAAAACTGCTGACTATATCTCGTTCAAATCAATTTTCGTTGAAAGTGTTTATTAAGATCTACAGCACAATTTTTTTTAGAATTTTCACACCCTTACTTTAAAAGATAGAAGTGTCTATCTTTCAAATGATTGACTTTAAGAAAATATGGTTTTAGGAACCTCAATATCATTTTTAAAGACCTATATATAAACACCCTGCACATATAGGTTTGATCAAATTATTATTTATAGATTTCAGTTCTATGTAAGAGGAGAGCCACCCTTAATCTTTTTTTTTTTGTATAAAAATCATAAAGCGGTTCACAGAATACACCTACCTACCAAGTTTAAACTGTGTAGTCTTCATAGTTTCGGAATAAAGTGGCTGTGACATATATACGGATTACGGACGCACGTAAAAACATAGTTAATTTTTTGGTGGTGAGAAATTAGAATTATTAAATACTCTACTGTATTACGGAACTCTATGAGTACAAGTACGACTTGCACTTGGCCAGTTTTTATAATATAATTTATAATAATAAATTAGGTCCTTTTATAGTATTTTTATAAGATCAGTTTCTTTTATACAATAAAGCAGGAGCAATATGCTTGTATGATGGTAACCAAACCTGCCAAAATATACAGAATTCTGCTTATATATACAAATTTCATAATAAGTTATAGTTATGACCAATGCATAATTGGGTTAAAAATGCAATCCACTAATTTCGACGTATCAATAGTATCGAACTCTGGCTTAATTGGCAGAGCTCATTCTATCTGGGTGGTGCGGGTTCGAGTTCCATCGGTACGATGAAATTTTGGATTGTGTGTTGCAATTTACAAAAATATAAAGTGTGTAACACTTCAAGAAACATAATATCTTAATTGTTAAAGGCTTTTTTCCTAGTATATACCTACTATAGCTGGCCTATTCCTGGACAAATAGTACTTCAGCTTTTTCCACCTCAGACCTCTTAAAAAATGTATTTTTGTCATGTGTCTGTCAATCTAACTAAACAATAGTAAAATGTGTAAGTGTATTAATAATATGTGTTCTAATATAAGCAATGTTATTGTTTTACCTTAGCAGGCATTTCTAAATATAGGTATTTCAAATTACATTTCTACTTTTTCCTACTAACAAATCTACATATGTAGATATATCACACACAGGGTTGCTAATAGTGCAAGATTATGTTCAAGAACCGAAAATCCCTTCAAATTATGAAATTACAATGTGTATATGTACACACAGATGTAAAAGTTCCCCTACAAATCGATTAACTATTAGAGTTATAGAGAACCGTTGCCCCTTCGATAGATTAAGATATTTCGCACGCAGCCCATTACCCGAGCAATACCCCGCGACCTGCCTGGGGTGGGTCGCTGATAAACGCCCGCATGCCCGCTATATAATACTCCCGCTACTCGCACACTGTTTATTCAACGAATTATAAATTAAAACAGAACTTAGATTAAGTCATATTAAATATTCAAACATCTTTACCTCACAGAACTTCTTCAAACGCCGAACGACGCAGCAAATCAAAAGCCGATGAGACAAATCCTTGCGCCTTGCACAACCACCACTGAAAACGAAAATAATCGCACCACCACTAACAGTTCACGAGGTTCATTAATTAAAACAAACACAAATAACTTTACAAAAAAATGCTTATGTCATAAATCGTCAGTTAACCCGGTTAAACGCTTGGAAATGTTGAAAATATTGCATTTCTTATTTTAGCCAAAGCAGAGAACGGCCAACGCGCCCACCTCAACGAAAAAATAATCAAAACTGAAAAATTAATTGGATTGGTGGCGCCACCGTAGGAAGATCGCGCAAGCGCTGTCAAAATTTGGGTCCGGTTTCCCAACTGAAATTGTGTGATTAGATCGATTAAATTTCAAATGGAATGTTCGCCGTTTACTTTGATTGACATAATCTATTCACAGCTTCAATTTTTTCGTACACATATTAAAGCAGTGCTTTTATTTTTAATTTTAATACAATGTATTTATTCTTCCGCTTTATTACCGCTTTATTAATTAATTACTGTTACAACACTATTCGTTTTGTATTCATTGCAGTCAAGTGTCAATTCTCATATTTTGACATTTCCTGTATGTCTGTCTGTCAATTTACGTAGTATTTATATTCTCTTTGCTGTCATTTCGATTATTAAATTAGTAATCTATGGTACAGATTTTTTTTTTTTTTAATAATTTTGTGTATTTTCCGGTCTGATTATTAATTTATCTTCCGATTTTTATTGTGAATTGTGATTCGTTTTACATAAATATGTTGGACCAAGTAAAACGTGTAATATTAGTGTTATCGGGAAAGGGTGGCGTTGGCAAATCTACAGTTAGCACTCAACTAGCACTGACTCTGAAAGAAAAAGGTTATAAAGTAAGTTTGTAAAAGTTAATGTGAGGAGCAGGGTATACAAATTAGTCTTTGGCCACAGAACAGACGCTACTATAATAATAGCTATACTACTAATACTACATACTTCGGCTGCAGGGCCAAACTACAAACTATTTGTTAGTGATGACCTTCCAACTAGTCTTGGAATATTTGCATCCCTGGTCCAAGCCAGGATTTTGTTAAATAAATACCAATAAACTCTGTTATTACAAAAAACCAACAATTAACTTATACTGTTTTCGAAAGACTAAAAAAACTGTTATGGTTTCAGGTGGGTTTACTAGACATAGACTTATGCGGTCCAAGCGTGCCATATATCCTAAACCTGGAGAATCAAAATGTGCACCAAGGGCCCGATGGCTGGATTCCAGTTTATATGGACAAGGAACAAAGGCTTGGAGTGATGTCTATTGGCTTTCTGTTAAGCTCTCGCAATGATGCTGTGGTCTGGAGAGGACCTAAGAAGACATCTATGATAAAACAGTTCTTGGAAGATGTTTGTTGGCAGGAGTTAGATTTCTTGATTATTGATACACCACCAGGTAAATTTTGCCAGTAGTTAGTAGTAAGTTGTCGCGATAAGTAAATGCGTCATAATACAAATGTTGATATATTATAAACGGCTCAGCCAATTTTGTTAAAATTTAAATGGGACCACCTAGGAAGGGTATCTTTTGAAACGAAAAAAGAATTTTCCACAACGATTCAGGCATCTTTGAGTAATCGGTGAACATACATCTTCCGACGAATTGAGAACCTCCTCCTTTTTTGTGAAGTTGGTTAAAAAATACATGCTAAAGTAATTCTTTCTGTCAAATGACTAGAGATAATATTGTGATCAGTAGGAAAAGCTATACTTACTTATGATAAAGTATGTAGTATTGATGGGATCGTACAGTAGCTGAGTTAGTTACAGCACTTGAGCTTATTTCCTGGAGGTGCGGGTTAAGTCCCATCAGTATGATAAAATTTTGTATTGTGTGTAACAAAGCACAAAATTTTAACGAAACATAACATTTGATTTAAGCAGTGCCATATCTCTCATTGGATCTCAAAATCTGTAATGATTTAATTCGAAGTGATTTACTTTTTAAGATAGTGTTTTGCAACCACAGCGAGTTTGGGCCACTACCCCAATATTGTATGCTATAAGACTATATGGGTTTTATATCATTCAACTTTTAGCTACAATGGAAGAAGTACTTGCCTTTTACAGTCCCATTCTATGAAGAAAATCTTATATTTTCTCCCATTTCAAAAATCCACCCTATATACCGGCTGCATTCCTAGTATTTTAAGATTTTTAATCAAAAACTCCTAATCCTTTCAGGAACCTCAGACGAGCACATCACAGTAATGGAGAACCTTCGGCAAGTGCCGCAGTGCTCAGCAATACTGGTGACCACTCCGCAGCAGGTTGCCATTGAAGATGTCAGGAAGGAGATCACGTTCTGTAGGAAAACTGGCATTCCTATCATGGGGATCATTGAAAACATGAGTGGGTTAGTATGAGTAATAATTTATCACCATACATGCAAGACTATTTCAACTGATGTTAATATGTTGCCTGTTGAAAACGCACTCCTTGTGTTTTTCGTAACATTACACAAGTGTGCTAACACATGGTGTGAGAGCGAAATTTACGTTACGCCAATGTGGCGCCACACAGACGGTGTGTGCGACGTGGCGCTAATATAGTGCGGCTCACACACCACCTGTGTTTTTCTCAGCAGTCATAAAATTAGTAAATGCCTGGCGTGTAATCCGCACAGCTGTACTGGCAATTTTCTCACAACTGGTGTGTGCGCTCGCACTGCTGTTGATTTTTAGTTACGATCCGACACCAGTGCTACGAAAGAGACGTGTGTAGTTTTGCATAGCTAGAAAGTTGCGAAAATGGCAGGCAAAGTGTTAAGTGATGATGCAGCCTAAGATGAACTGGACCTAAAAATAGAAGACAGCATAATTCACAAAGTGCAACTGATTTCTGTAATCCTTCAAACTGGCTGGCACTAAACATGTAAACTCTTTGTTCTGTAGATGGTTTGAGCTATGGCTGAAGCTTACACTAGTGGTCACCAATTTAGCAGCATCTAGAGTTCACATGTAGGTAGGGTTAATGGTCTATGGACATCCGAGGATATCATAACATTTATTATATTAAGAGGTGATGCAGTAAAGAACTTTATCTTATTGAATGACAATGAAGAAGGAACAAACAACTTTTGCATTTGCCAATAATGCATAATTGGGTAAAAAAAAATTCAATGCACTAATTTCGTCGTATCGATGGATCGAACCATGGCTTAATTGGTAGAGCACCTGGACGTGTTATCCGGGGGGTGCGGGGTCAAGTCCCGTTGGTACAATGAAACTTTTAGATTGTGTTTAACAATTTACAAAAATATAAAGTGTGTAAGGCCAGCCGTACACAGACTGCTTCAAGCAGTTGAGACCGACTACTTGAAGCCGCGTCCGCATGGTGAACTATAGTCATTCATTCACTACCATACATACACGACTGCTCGAGCAGTTGCGACCTCTTCAAGCTGTCAACTGCATGACGAAATTCCATCGTGCCTTCGCCGCTCGCAAGCCAAACAAGCACAACCGAACTCACGAGCAGTCGACGCCGACCGCGACGTCGACGTCTGTGTACATCGCTCAGCCGTTAACTGCTTGGGCAGTCCATGTACCTAACACTTGAAGAAACATAATACTTTTGCATTTATTGTATTCTTTAAATAGCCCGTTCTTACTGTAATTTAGCCTGAGTTAAGGGTCAATTTAAAAATCAGCACAAATAAATCACAATCGCGCAAATGCTGTAAAAGATCCTATTGTCATAACTCTTAGGATTATTTTATTTTTTATTATTAAATGTATTACTAGAAGTGACAATAAAATATTTTTGTTCTTATTCTTATTTATGATATTATTGAATATGAAACACAATAACCATTTTCTCTACCAGATACGAATGCCCTAACTGCAGTGAATGCACCAATATCTTCTCAAGCGGTGGTGGAAAATCCCTCGCAGAATTTGCTAAGACATCATTCCTTGGCGCTGTACCCATAGACCCTAGGGTAGGTAAACTGGCAGGACAAGGGCTCGCAGCTGTGAAAGAGTTACCAGATTCCAACACGAGTAAAGTATTTGAAGAACTGGTGAAGTTATTATCACAGGATGATAGTAATGCTTCATAGGAGAATCTAGAAACCAGTAAGGACTACTAGTTAGAGAGTAAGTTCCATAACAAACTATATAATACAGTAGAACCATTGTAAATCAAACTAACCTCCCGGTTAGGGTCAATTCTTGGAATTTTTATATTATTTGTTTAGTAAATATCTAAAAGAACATAATTTAACTAGAATATTAAACTATGGGAGAAGCCATTGGCTCCCGAAACACAGTGTTACTAGTTCGAGAGTCTATGGATTCATCGATAAACTTGTACTTACCATAAATTATGTCAATGTCAATTCATGCTAGAGCAGTACCCTTAGTACGAGTTTTCATACCAAACTCGATATCGTATATCGAGCAAATTTTGTATGAAAAACAGTACAGCGCCTCTAGTGGTTACTACACTTAACTAAATTTAGACCAATCAGGGAGCCAGAATAAGTCGAAAACTATGTGAGATCTGTCAAAAGCGTTTACGATGAAAACTCGTACTAAGGGTACAGAGTCGAAACGCATCGAAGCGTCAATCTGATACTTAATATAGTATCTCCACAACATAATACACATATTTCTTCTATGATAATAAATAGACGCGAATTCGAATAGACAGAATTCGCGCGTCGGAGCGCAACAAACGCCGATTGGTGCTGCCTTTACTTGTGAAGAATTTGACGCTTTGATGTGCTTTGAATCTGCGCTTGTATAAATTGAAACTAAATCGGTATTGCCTTGTAATCCCACAAATCAAAACTCTTCTAGATGCAATTCTTTAAAATGGGAATAATAAAAACATTGCATTTCCCTTATTTTACAATTTTTTTATCATGATTTATGCTAAATACTGTATATCAAAAAGTTTCTGTAAGCTGCTTATGATCATTTCATTTGGGAAATGTTTGTTGCAATACCTACTGTAGGTACTGTGCTAGGTCTACTTTACTTTTGAGATGCTGTTCACGAAATATGTCATTTGAGATAATGAGGCCTGCCACAAGGTCCAAATGATACTTATTTTAAGTTTACTATGATAGGGTGAGATACTGTTGTACAGACTATGATATATGCAGACAGACGCTATGCCTCATTCTCCTTGGTAGAGTAAGATTAAAATAAATCTTGTGTTGTAAGCTTGTTGCTGCAATGAAAAAACTTTTTCATATGTAACACACCAAAATCAAAATTTTAATATTATCTTTTTGTAATATAGTAGTTGTAAGCAAATTATTTTTGTTATAATCATTCCTAATAATTAAGTGTTAAATAAAAGACTATTGCATAAATTGTTATTTATTTGTTCCACAGTCATAAAATTTATAAGCACTTACAAATCGGTATATATTTATTATATAAATATAATTCGTCAAAAATACATAACTTCAAATAGGCATATACTATTATACTTATTTATATTTAATATATTTCATAAGATTATATTAACTTTTGTTTTGGTCCGATAGTTCGTCTGAAAATTGTGATTGCCTTTGACGACATAGAATTAATGATTTTTTCTATTACTGTTAAATGCATACATAAAACAGAAAGATTTAAATGCTCTTATTTTTTTAGGTTTTGGTAACGGCACAAATATGACACAAATTTATATTACATGCTAATCTGCCTTATATTATAATTTCTAAATTTAAACACATAACCATTTTCACCGTTTCATGATAAAGTGATAGATAGAAGACCGTATATTTAGTCTATACTGCAATTTTGCAAGTAAATACCGAAGCGTTTTGAGCAATTTTGCCAAAAACTCTCAACTCGCCACACCACCATTTTGGTGAACTGGCTGAGCGAGCTGATGGCACTGAAAGTGTTACTGACAGAAAACGCCACACAAAAGTTGTCAAAACTCTGTCAGATAAGTTCCCAATATGGCTAGCAGGAAACGGTGAAAGTGGCCCTTACAGTGGCAAGTAATACTCTGAATTTTATAGATGTTTCTATTCTGCATCTATCCAGCGACATTTAGGGCAGGGCTCCATCGAAGTTAACTGAGCGGAGGATTTGTATCAACTATCAACAACCGATAGGATTTCATCTGTCAAATGACAGAAGCGCGACGCAATTGTATCTTGAGTTTTGGCGGGAGAAGTGCGTTTGTCTTTGCCATTTAATGTGGACTAATTACTATTGAGTGACGGTGAATTTGTTCGAGTGAAGGGAAATACACTGGCCAAGTGCGAGTCGGTCTCGCACTCGTAGGGTTCCGTAACACAGTTAAGTATTCCATAACTATGATTTTTCGCAACTACAAAATTAACTTTGTTTTTCATAGTGTTTTTTATGAAAAATAAAGTAATCTTTGCGGTCGCCATATCTCTAAAACTACTGACTATCTCGTTCAAACCGTTGTTAGTTTTTATTGAGATCTACAGCATATATTTTTTTTAGATTTTTCACTCCCATACTTTAAAAGTTAGACACACATTTTACCACTTTAGACGCGCCTATCTTTCAAATGATTGACTTTGAGAAAAAATGATTTTAGGAACCTCAATGTCATTTTTGAAGACCTATCCATAGACACCCATAGTCAACACGTATAGGTTTGAAGAAAAACATTTTTTTTATTTTTGTATAAAAATCGAAAAGCGCATCACATAATACATCTATCTACCAAGTTTCAATTCTGTAGTCCTAACAGTTTCGGAATCAAAAGGGCTGTGACATACGGACGGACAGACAGACATGACGAATCTATAAGGGTTCCGTTTTTTGCCATTCGGCTACGGAACCCTAAAAAGCAGAACAATATTGAAAAACAAGGCATTTTACGAAAATTCCACTGAAAGTCTGAAAGCCTTTATTAAAGTTATCTTTACGGGTACATCTTATGACGTGGACTGGACTTGTATGACTTAAATTTGACATGGCCTCGAAATGATGGCTTGATTGAACCAGACTTTTACTCTTTCAATAACTACCTAATCTTAAATTTAAACATACAAGTAAATACCAGAATGTTCTTATTATATCTTAATTAATCTAATTATTTTAACATAATATAACATTTGAGACAGAAAAAAACAATAAAAATACAATTTATATTTAAAAAAATCTTCAATAGAAAAAATATTTGGCACTTCTCTTTGAATGAAATACTAGATTCATTGCACTCTGGATATTTTATTATTTATTTAATGAATATTATAAAAGTTTAGACTATTATACTCCACACTGATTGCAGTTGCGAGACTATCTCGACCTAGGTTTCGTGCACTTCTGCAATGTCCGATGTACTTCTGTAATTTGCATAAATAAAATATATAGTATGCAGATTGTGTTGGGCACTGCAAATGTAAGTTTAAGGGAACTAGGTATTTAGTTTCGCTTTGCATTCGTTGTGGTGTGCTTAGAGGCTTTAATCAAAGGAAAATCCAAAAAGGTGGCATGTTTTCATAGACACTAAAATGCAGATTATTCTATAGGTTAAACTTACTAGCTTAGATTTATTTTATCTTGTAACAGCCATTCATTGTAATTAAAATATAACATCCTACAAAAATCGATTGATTTTGCGAAAAACGCGTGAATCAATATGAATAGTAATTCGATCAAACGAAGACATTTATATAGGTACATATTTTAAAAAACTATCACATTACACTAGGTGCATACCAACTTAGGTATTCTTAAATTCTTTACTTATCATATTCTAAAATTATAGTATAAAATAAAACTAAATAAAGGGGGGAATGGAAACGTGTTTTTTGGCATCTTATAACTTACTAGCTACGCTCCGCGGCTTTAGAGAATATCGGGATAGAAAGTACCCTATGTGTTATTCCAGGGTCAAGGCTATCTACATACTAAATTTCAATTCCATCGGGTGAGTAGTTTTAGCGTGAAGAAGTAACAAACATACACATTAACCAACTTTCCATTACTTATTAATATTAGTAGGATTGTACGGTGATACGAAACCATTCGTGTCGAGGCCGACTCGCACTTGACAGGTTTGTGTTTAATTAGTGTACATAAATAAACTATCACCCGCTGACTGAGATTCTTCTCATGCTTTTCTGCTCGTCACTTGCGTACATTAACTCAGATTATAAGGGAGGCGCGCCCGGATTTTCGGGAGTGGGGCCAAATGCCCGCCCCATCAAACGCGGAGGGCTGCACCCCCTCCAACTTCACTACCTGGTAAAAGTTTCTTTGTGTTAGACCACCCCTCCCCTCGGCATAGAGTACTTCAGCGGTCCCTGATTTTCGGATAGGTTTTTAGACACAGCGGCTCTTGAAATTACGGTGGGACGCGGATTCTGTTTTTTTTTTGTTAGCTGAGTTTTACGCATTGATTAGTTACACATAAGTAGTAGTAGATCATTTGTCGTATCGTAGTCTAACGCATTTACACAATTTATGTTGCCATTTATATCTGTCTTCCGTAAGTCGTTCTTCTTCCTAGATCAGTAGACTCCGCTGAGGGTTAAGGCTCGTCGTGAAGCCACATGAACTGCCTGACCTCTTCGTCAGAAGACGGACAACAGTGAGGAGGTGCCTCCTGCAAGATGTGGCGTAATTCCTGCGAAAGAGATGGAAGTTGTAAACATTTCATGAATGTATGGACTTTGATTTTAATGGCTCTGCTAGAGTAGAACTTTAAAAGCTAAAGGTACGCTTACCATCTAGTACATTAAAAAAAATGCTTAATTTTGTCGTCGATCCAATCCAATTGTCGCGCAGTGGTGCCTTTCCATCAGGGACGTGCTAGGAAAATGAGCGCAGAGAGGCTGTGAAAATGTGTTGGTTTTTCCACCAGAGATGTGCTATGGAAAATGACCGAAGCGAGATTCAACAACCTAAATTGTTGTTGAACTTGTTGACATAAATTCTACGATAATAAATGTTCTATCCTCTCCGCTTCATACCGCCGGTATCTGCCAAAGCCAAGCTGGACAGTGTTGAGTCAATATATATGACATCAACATAATATGCTATAAAAACGCAACGCGAAGATTTTCTATTGTTTGTTGGGACATGTCCGATCCGCCCCTTTATCAGTAACTGTGACAGTTGATTATTGAATGAACGAAATGAATTAATTTACGGGGATGCAAATAGGTATATAAGATGTATAGCTCCTTCTGTATCATTCTAAACTTCGTGATAAAGCTCCAGGATGGGGCCTTATCATGACTCAAATTAAGCTGGGGCCCGCAGCTTTGTTTCGGAGGATACCTGAGGAGAGAAGATTAATAGGAGCCCAAAATTCTCAATTCTGATATGGATTTACCTATTTTTGCCACCAACCCTTAGAGGATTTGAGTTTTGAGAGTGAGAAACTGTTGCAAATGTTGGTTCTAAAAATGGAAATATAGATGAAAGCGATGTAGTGATAATTATATTAAAAAATATATGTTTCATGTTGGACTGTGATGCATCAACTTTAGTTTTTTTTTTACTTTTTAACGATCGAAGTACCTATGTTTTGAAATGGACGTCGATCAAATCAATTTCAAGACGTTAATTTGCGACAAGAAATGTTTAGGTAAATTCTTTAATATAGCTTCCAGTACCGACTTCTTAAGTAGGTGGTAAGTAAATAAATCCTCAGGTCACAGTTTTTAGTTCCAGAAGACCAACAATAAAGGTAAGTATCAAACGTCTTTAGCCTATGAACCCTGATAAAAAAGCTAGCCACTCAGCATAATAACGAATATTGCTGTCGCCGCCGCTGCGAAAGATCAGCTACTTACGTTTATAGCCGAATCTGTAATACATACCATATTTGTGAAACTGCATGATCTGTCAGTTTATTGTCAGCCATCAAGGCTGGTTCTACATTAACAGAAAATACTCAAAAATAAATATCTCATGTGCAAAGTACCACAGTCTCTCAAGGCGAATAAGTTTGAAGATATAGAACTGAGTTGAATAATTTCATAGTTTAGAGACGGTTTGACTTAGGACAAAGCTTAGGATTTGGTGGTAATGTGCAGTTAGGTACAATTAAATACAGTTTTGACATTAGTAGTCAGTGCAATAAACATTCAAAAGTAGGTTTCTATAAATATCAGACTGCCTATACATCCGACCATTTATCATGTCTGCAATGAGGCAATAGCCCAATGGATAGGGTGTCGGACTGGCGATCGAGAGGTCGTGAGTTCGATCCCCACCCCACCCATTGCACTATTGACGTGAACCCACTCCAGACAAGCATATTTAACACTTAGTTGGAGGGGTTAACAAGAATACTAGTAATGTGCAACCCACATTGCGACTAATCTTTAAAAAAAAAGTATAATTTTGTCTTATTAAATTATTCAGCAATATAAAACAAATAATGCCTTTGCATGACATTCCTCGCTTGTATGACTATTTCAGACACATGCAAAGTTAAAAAATCCTTTAATCTACTCGCAAAGTACCTAAACTTTGAGCAGTGATTTGAATGTGCAAAGTGGGCGAAAAATATTAGGTATATAAAAGTAAAAGTATAAAAAGTAATACCTAATTAAGCAAATGATAAAAATGTTTACATTTTCTATAAATAGAGGGGCTATAGGGTATGGTAGTTGTGAACCGTGGACCGCGAAATTATTGGTAAGTGCGTGTGCCCAAAGCTCTAAATAGAAATAATGAGAGAAAAACAATGTAACGCGGAGTACACACATAGTCGAACTTAGCTTTATACAAATCTGAAATTCGTGATCACAAATATATAAATTTGGTTTAGTTAGTTTAGTTTTTTCCAGTTACTTTAGTGATATTTTCAAGTGAAAAAAGTGTAGTGATAGTGAACCTATACAAAGAACATAAGAACAAATGTGTTTTCACCTTAATAGAGACATTAAGAAAAGTGTTAATGGACACATTCTTAGTAATGTTCTAATACGGTAAGGACTCTCACTATCACATCGTCTAGGTACATAACGTCAATGATAACAACAAACGTTTTAATCAACAGCATTTTTTCCCTAGTCCAGAATAGAAAATAGACCTCGTAGTATATTTATTTTAGTTGAGTTTCTATGTTTTACTCTATTATTTTAGTTGAGTTTCTATGTTTTACTCTATTATTTTAGTCGAGTTTCTATGTTTTACTCTAATATTTTAGTTGAGTTTCTATGTTTTACTCTATTATTTTAGTTGAGTTTATATTTTTTACTCTACTATTTTACTTGAGTTTCTATGTTTTACTCTATTATTTTAGTTGAGTTTCTATGTTTTACTCTATTATTTTAGTTGTGTTGTATGTTTTGCTCTATAGGATGTGCAGGGATCCCAAAAGTGATATTAGTTGGGTATTGTTAGTTTATCATAGGCAAAGTAGGATACTACTACCTTCTGTGCCTATGATGATTGAATTGAACTGAATGAGACGCCCACACATTTACCATTCAAAAATAAGGTAAGTAAGGGCTAAAAGAGCTAAAGATCGAGCTCAGTAGCATGCCATAGGTAAGGCCTATTTCCAGCAGTGGACAGAGATAAACTAATGATGAAGCAAGGGAGATATGCTGCGATATGTCGATAAGAGATACAAATAGGTATGCTGCTAAGTAAGCTCGCTTTCCAGTGTAGTAAAACATAGTTGGTAGGGTCATACTATGTATTACTGACTTGTTACCAAAAAGTAGATTACCACCATCAAAGAGAAAATCTGCCGCCGTAACCTTATGGTGTTCCGGCTGCTCAGAGCCCCTGAGAGTCAGAATATTCTAGGCTTAACGTATTCACTATCTTCGACCTCATCACTTTCTACCAAGCTAGAAAGTGGTCAAACGCTAGCCTGTGTGATATTAATAAAACTGTAATATTAACGACCTTTTCGACTGTAGTAGGTTTCATTGACCGAAACGAATAGAACCAATTGGAGGGCTATTACCCCGGAGCAGTGGTTTGCTACCCAGGTTCACCATTGGAAGCGTTATGCCAGTAACCATGAGGAGCTGCGATGGCTTGGGTAGAAGCTAGCAGGGGAGAAATACACAATACACCCTAAGCGGGACGTCAGTACAGGTCATTATCAAATAGAATTAGTGGTTTGAAAACGGGCTAACAGATGGATTATAATATATTAGTATCTAAAGCAGGTGTATCTAGTTTGTTGATGTATTTCTCGGTCCACGGCATGAATATATATAAAAATCTACAAACCCCAACGACACTCAACCATTTGTCCTTCTGTATGCGTCCGCCGAGTGAACGCTTTAATTTCTGGGGAAAGATATATCTACAGTTAGAACATGTCTGGATTCACGAATTTATTATAATTTTATGTGTAAATGGGCCAGCCGATAGAGGCCGACCTAGGCGAACGTATCACGATCAGATCGAAGACGTTCGAAATAAGGAGACGGACGAAAGGCCAAGTCAAAAGTACCTATAACCGGCAAGCATGTATGAAGGCGCTCATGAAAGTGGAAGAAGCGAAAGAGGTATGTCGGGATCGTAGCATGTGGTAAGAAGTAGTCTCTGCCTATCCCAACGGGAAAAAGGCGTTATTCTGTGAATGTATTTTTTTATCAACCGACTTACAAAAAGAAGGAGGTTCTCAATTCGTCTGTATGTTTTTTTTTTGTGTATGTTACGCAATTACTCTGTCAATTGTGAACCATTCGAATGATTCTTTTTGTAATCGGTAGGGTACGTTTACGAGGTGTTCCCATTGTAATTTCATCGAGATCTGATACGTATCTCCAGAGATATGACGATAAACGTCTCAAACTTGCTACTGAAGTTACTCGCGGGGCATTGAAGTCGGTTGTTTTAGTTTTTCAACTATCTTAATTATGTATAACCCGGCTTTTTTAATGCCAATACGCGATTGGCCACTTTTAGCAGATGGTGGTTAATGTAGATAATGCTGAGTACACACCGAGAGAACGAAGCTAAACGAAAATTTAATGGAAATGACGTACCGTCACGGTCCCAGGGCAGAGGAAGTGACGTAAGCGTCGTGTTATATTTTATACTTATAAACGCCCTCTGTTGCATAACGGCGTAACTACGAAGACGTATTCGCTAATGTTCAACAGATGGAGTTGAACAAAATAAATAAATGATGATGTTGAGAAATAAATTGAAAGAACTTAGAAATTTCACTTCTAACGCGTAGCTTTCTACGCACCCTTTTTTTTTATTAAAAATCATGTGCATTTTGAAATGTATTTTTGAAAACAGGAATTTCACCTGACTTACCCGATATCGATATATTGATCGACATCGGGAGTTTCACGTGTCTTAATATATTATAAGTATCACGTTAAATTTCTGTTTTGAAACACAATAAAAAACCTTAAAAGAAATAATATCGTTTAAAAACTAAAAAACAACCGACTTCAATGCCGCGCTATTCATTTTCAGTACCAATTTTGAGATGTTTATCTCAATATCTCTGGAGATACTTATCATACCTCGATAAAATTACCATGGTACCACACTTGGGATATCTCCTTTCGAACAAAAAAAGAATAATCGAAATCGGTTCATAAACGACGAAGTTATCTGCGAACAAACATAAAAAAAAAAAAAAAAAAAAAAAAAAAAAAAAAACGGTCGAATTGAGAAACCTCCTCCTTTTTTTGAAGTCGGTTAAAAACCTCCTCCTTTTTTTGAAGTCGGTTAAAAAAGGAACCCTTACAGGATTACTTTGTTATCCGTCTGACTGTCTGTCTGTCTGTCAAGACCCTTTATCTCCGGAAAGTTGCAACTTGTACTAAATACTTGGGTCTGCGGTATCTTTCGGCTGTGAACAAATCAAACCTGTAAGTCAATGCGATCAAAAGATATGACCGTTCATGTCGCATATTTTCGCATTTATTACGATTTCGCAAGGAAATCAAAACCTATAGCGTACTTCCGGTTAACCTAGAACCACGAAATTTGGCATGAAATAAGCAAGGTCTTGAAGCACACCGTAAATATGTATTTTAATAACAAAAAAAGTTAATTTACTATTTACAAACTTATTATTTTCGGTTAGTGGCGTACAATTTGTATGGATCGAACTGCAAAGTTAAATTTGTCTATTAACCTAGTTTGAGAAGTTGGTACGGAAGCCTCGGTGGGCGAGTCCAACTCGACTTGGCCGGTTTTATTACATGCATGGACATCATTAGTTTAGTGGCACGTTTGTACCAGTTGGCACACAGATTGGCTTCTCAATAAATGTTTTTATAGTATTAAGGAATTTAATGAATGTTGTTTAATAGTGTATTTTTAGAGATTCATTAGTATTATTAACAAAATATTTGCACGTCAGCTTGCAGATGGAATACTGTCTCAGCAAATAGAATTTAAGATCTTGTATATATGTATTCTTGCAAATAAATGATTAGATTGATTGATATAATAAAATAGGGCTGTAAGTAAAACACTATCTTTGTACCACTAACATAAATAAAAAACTACTAAAAAATAATAAATAAGTTGTTATTTTATAATGATTTTATGAATAAATTTGAACATATTCGTTAATTCAGACATATTCTAACAAGAAACGTGTGTTTTGAAGACGAAGATCTTAACGGGAGGAGTAATAATCTATAAAAATAATAACTTATATATAGGTTTATATTATTACACTCACACAATACAACTGATGTGAAGACCTTAGATAATGGAATAAAAATCACATATTGGGTGTTCAGACTATGCTATAAGCTGGGGATACACATGCCAGTAAATCGGGAAAGTAGGTGGCATGAAAGTTACTGGCATGTACAAGTAACTGGCACACTGCGGATACATTTGCAAGTAATACTGGCATGCATACTGTGCCCTGGCATGCCCGTAGCTGTCGCGTCTGTTCACACGTGCCAGGTTAGCAGCCCCCCGCGTCCCCTCCCCCAACGGGCATGCAAGAAAATTAAATGTTGTGCTAGCTACTTGCAACTAGCTAGCTTCCAGTTACAGGCATGCCAGTAAGAGAATACACATGACTGTAGCTGGCACTTGCATGGAGCTGGTATGCTAGTGTGCAAGCTACGGGCATGTGTATCCCCAGCTATAGACACAACGAATGTATAGTAGTTTTGCTTGCTTTTGAAACCATTAGCATTTCGCACAGTGTAGTTTTATACACAACGTATACCGGATTTGGGTACCATACAGAGAACATGCAGAGTTCAATTCCACTGGTGGTAGACGCATTATATTAATGTTCTGACTGACTTGCTACCAAAAACTAGCTTACCACCATCAAGGAAAAAATCTGCCGCCATAATCTTACATTGTTCCGGGAATACATAGCCCTAGAGCCGGAGCTTTCTAGACCTAGCGTGTTCACCATCTTCGACTACCAGGCGAGATAGTGGTCAAACGCCTATGAGACATAAAAAAGCTTACCTGAACCGTTTATTTTATGCCGTCATTGTATAGTGTAAGTATCTATAAAATACGAGCTTTAATCCATATTTAAATTGCTCATTTGCTGTTTTAGCGGTACAGTAAAGTTGATCACGATCATTGGCGTAGCTATAGCTTTGCTATGGCGGGTTCAAGAGTTCAAAAATGTACAAAGATTGACTAGCTTCTCCCCGAACTTAACGCAGAAGGATGTAAAATTCTGAAAACCTCAATACTAGCCAACAATCATGGAAACATACGCAAGGCAGTCAGTGACAAATGATTTTTTTATTACTAACGACATTTTCAATTTTATGACCTTTAAGGTAATGGCCGATGACCCCTAAGGTCAACGTCTAAATTACCTGTGGTTAAGGCCAATGATACTGATGGTTATGTTAGGTTAGTACTGTGCAATGTTGGTTCTATCAATAGAACAAAGCGGAAAATTCCATTTAGTTTTACGATAGAACTAAACGGAATAGGCTCTGTTTAAAAGTAAGACTTGTTTCGAAAACCTTTGTGTTAAGCAAACATATACATCAATGTGTTTGCTTAAACACAAGAGTTTCCGAAATATATAAGGTAAGTAAATAGTAAAGTAAACAAAACGAGTGGTACGCAAGCGAAACAAGCGCGATATTTTTTTACATTTATGGCCTTGTCAGTGTTGGGACCCTTAGGATCATGTCAATGACCCATTAGGTCGACGTTTCTATTCTCGGTTGTAAAATGTCAATGATCTTAATGGTTATGCTATATTAGTACGGTACTATTCTAAAATATGACTTATGCTATTGTAAAAATGTGCTTTAAACGAAATTTTCTGAAATATTCCCGCTTAAGAAGATAAATTAGGGGGGCGAGCGAAGCGAGCGTAAACATTTTCCATCACTTTATGATGTTGACAGTTTTATGACATCTAACGTCAATCGTCTATGGCTCCTTAGGTCAACGTCTATACCGTCAGTTGTTAAGGGAATTATATTACTTAAGAGGGGTTAACAAGACTGCTAGTAATGTGCAACCCATATTACTAGTAAGACTTTTTTTTAAAAAAGTCGTAAGAATGATTTTGAATGAGTAGCCTGAAAAATAAGTTCTTACCGCTATAAAAAAACAAACTTTAAATAACAAGGCTCAAAACCCACTACATCCATACCTTCATAGCATTTCTATTGCGCTGCGTAGCGACCAGATGGTTCACCACCGGTCCAGGGTAATGTTTGCCAATTATACATTTAGCTCGCTCTTGCACGTGAATTGGCGCCTTCCATGGTTCATAGCTGAAAATTATTAATATTTACTCTAATACGATAGTTGTACGATATCGTCGCGATGGATAAGGTGGAGAACAGCATGATAAGGGAACGTTGTGGTGTGGTAGAAGATGTAGTGACAAATATAGAGAAAGGAATGCTTAGATAGTTTGGGCATCTAGAGAGAGATTAATATCGGGTCGCCAATCGTACTATTACGCACCCCGGCCCCAATGCATGTTTCAGTAATAGGGAATAACCATGTAGCTCAGATTTAATGGAAATAATTTTTTTTCGAATCTTTGTTGTCCTGGAGTAATATGTAAAACCTTTTTTTTATATTTAATACCATTTTATTTGCTTAAAATAATAAATGAAAAATGCAATTTAAGCGAGGGAAATTTAAGTTTGTAAAACAGATCACCATTGGTCAATCGAAAGTTGACGTCATAATTCACTACTCCACGTGATAGAAACATTGAGCGCGGGAACATAAAAATGAATGTATGGTGTGGTCTTATTGTATTTATTTCCAAATATTGTGTTTGCCGCGTATTATTGTGCAAAAATGTATATCACTAACCATTTAATATGGGTAAAAATGAGTACGAGATTAGAAAAACTGCATAATTTAATAAAAACATGCCATTGGCTAAATACAATAATCGCTCGGAGTCTTAGTTAAAGAAAAAAAAGTTAGTTTGCTTCAAGCGGCGTGTGTCTGACGTAAGTGCGTGACGTCACAATACACTACCAAAGAGCCCGGGAAATGATGGCGTTTAAACTGCTTAAATTTATTTGTATATTTAAATATTTATTTAAAAAATAATTAGACCAATTCCAGCAGTATTTTAATTTTTTATTATGTTATATGAATGTAATGAGTGAAATAAAAATATTTAAAAACACATGCATATTCCCTAATCAAACTATTATTTAAAATAAAAAAATGATGTGCGTTTGACGATTGTTTATGAACGTTTTATCATTACCTTAACCTTGCATACCAAATCAGTTAAAACAACACCAACAAACCACAAATAAAAACGCTAAAAACACTTACATATACTCAACTGGCATCCGCGACAGTTCCGGCACGTATCTCTTCACATACTCGCCGCTGGGGTCGAGTCGCTGGCCCAAGCGCACTGGACACGCGCACTCGCCTGAATCAAGCAAAGTCTCGAACGCACTAGATGACACCCACATCCAGTTTCCCGCACAAACTGACCTGAAAATATAAATAAAACGTTGAATGATACTAACGGCCAGAGTCTGTGCAAAAAGAGAACCGCCGTGGCTTTACGATGAACTAATATTCAAAGGTAAGGAAGAACATATATACCTGCATTACCTACCTAGAACCACCCGATAACGATAAGTGTGTGTTTTCTTTCTTTCTATAAGAGTAGGAACCTACCAAGTACTCAGCATTTTTAGTCGTACTAGTAATGACAGTTACATTTATGTTTTGAATTGTTATTTTTAGGCGGCAATAGCCCAATGGATAAGGTGTCGGACTGGCGATCGAGAGATCGTGAGTTCGATCCCCACCCTACCCATTGCACTATTGACGTGACCCACTCCGGACACAAGCATATTTAGCTTAGTTGGAGGGGTTAACAAGAATACTAGTAATGTGCAACCCACATTGCGAGTAATCTTTAAAAAAAAAAATTTCTCAGTCATCAACCCTATGATCGATGTTTCATAATGGCTCCACACAATTAGTGTATTTTGCTTGTTTCCTCCCCCCAAGAACCCCGTGACATGACACGAGTCTCACCAGTCGGCATCGAGCAGGTACTTCAAGAAGTGGTTGAGTCCATGTTCCCAGGAGAGCCACAAGGTGCCGCGAGTGAGGAACGAGGCCACGGTGTTCCTCACCACGTGGTGCAGCCACCCCTCAGTGCGGAGCTGACGCATCGCTGCGTCCACGAATGGGAAACCTGTGCGCCCTTCTATCCATCTGGAAACATGATAAGATTGTTTAAAAAACTAATACAACCGACTTCAAATGCCGCGCTATTAATTTTCAGTACCAAGTTTGAAGTGTTCATCTCCATATCTCTGGAGATATTTAAAAGACTTTGATGAAATTACTATGGTACCAGACGTGGGATATCTCCTTTCCAACATAATAGAATAATCAAAATCGGTTCATAAACCACAAAGTTATCCGAGAACAAACATATAAAAAATATATACGGTCGAATTGAGAAATCTCCTCTTTTTTTTTGAATACGGTAAAAAATTGAAATATTTGATTTTACCAATAAAGTATTGAGACACTAAAGGGCGCCACCGATTTATGGTAGATATACCGTCTACCCGAACGAAGCGATTTGCATCTTCGTTCATCATACGAACCGCCAGGGAATTGAATATCCTGCCTGAGTCTGTGTTTCCGGTTAAGTACAATATGGGGGTCTTCAAATCGCGAGTGAATAGGTATCTTCGGAGTAAGCACGCTCCATCAACGACCGCATCATCACTTAACATCATGTGAGATTGCGGCCAAGTGCTATCCAGTTCGGTGTAAAAAAAATATCTCCAGTTTTATGCCCATATCACAGAATTTTACAGAGAGACCAGAAAGTGAGTTATACAGCGAATACCAAACTAGGCGATGAAACAGGATAGATATTAGGGGATTCTTGTTGAATCGTAGTTGCCAATTTTTTTAATGCTATCCCGATACTCTAGAATCTAGAGTATCCTAGACAAAATCCAATTTCCTGTTTTCATTCACGCTAACGCAAGTTCAAAATGTATGGAATGACTTTTGTGTTTCCGCAACAAAGATGACATTCCCATACATTTTGAACTTGCGTTAGCGTGAATGTAAAAGGAAATTGGATTTTGACTAAAGGCCCAGGATAGCATAAAATCTATCTTTCACCGAGCTATCTACAGTCTAGACAACAAACTCGGTGAAACCAGTTAGGGAGACAGAAATATTGCTGTCTCTTTCGACGAGCTTATCTTATTATTGATTCGTAATGTTTGTGAATTTTTGGAATTGGGTCAAATTTTGCATGTAAGTGGAATAGGATATCACTAACCGTTGAAGCTCGTCTCCTTCAGGATTCTTCCAGGGTATGTCCAAGCAGATAGGATTGCCTGCTATCTGTCCGAAGTTAGGGTTGTTCACGCTCATCGTGTAGAAGTACTCACGCCAAATTAGCTGCCCTGAAATACGAAAGACATTTCTACTTGTAACAAACTGTAATGCAGAGGACGACATATAATTTGAATTCATGTTTCTATCTCCTACCAAAAGCATGTGACATTGATACTAGTTTACTTTAATATAAAAAACCACGACATTTACAAAAGAAGGTATGGTATACAAGGGGATCCATTATCCCCTTGTCTATTTAATGTGCTCGATGAAGATCATATAGAGGATCGAGATTTCACCCATTAAATACCGCTAACATATTAGTTGTAGTATTCGAAGTTATAATAAACTGTAAATTTATTGCATGGAACTATGGAATTAAGTGTCAATTATAAAAGTCGATTGGTTAACCCAACCAATCAAAGTTATAGTTTAATTATGGTAAGTTTTAACACAATTATGACAAAGTTCTCTTAATTCTTACCTGTAATGGAATGCGTAGAGTTCAAACGCCCCTGGTGCACTTGACGAAACAGATCTTGCAATGACCAATAGAATCTGAAAATTTAATACCGTTTTTAACCAGTCAATACTATGAGATCTTACCGTTAATAAGCTCAGTGTTGGAAAAGTAACCGATCACCAAAGTTGAGTCAGTATTTGGATGATGGGGTGCGTGTCGGATCACCTCCTCGTGGTGCACCCTGGGTGTCAGTCGAAAACTTTTCCTTTTTGGGTTAAATTGTCGACCGATGGCGAAGTTCCGACGAGTGTCCCTCTGGAAAGGTAGAAGAGGGCACAGTGTGACGGGGCAGGGAGTCGCCCGGTGATGGGTCCGGGCTGCTGCTCGGACGCGTCGGGGATCGGAGTGGTTCGGTCGTAGATAAATTGCGACCGAAACGCTTCTACCCCCAAGACGCAGGAGGGGGGCTCATGCTCGTGTTGGCGCTTGTCCGCAAAATGGTGGGTACAGCGCCAACGCGACCTAAG
The DNA here is from genome assembly GCA_954871355.1 of Cabera pusaria. Lineage (NCBI taxonomy): Eukaryota > Metazoa > Arthropoda > Insecta > Lepidoptera > Geometridae > Cabera > Cabera pusaria. The sequence goes on from OX940890.1 coordinate 4,736,241, forward strand.
AGTTGGTGGTGGGGGACTGATGAGTCACAAGTGGTGGGCCTGATGGGCCGAGGGGTGGGGCCGGTGACGGCCTTAGGGGAGGTGCCTCGGGCGCCATTCTAGATCTGTATGCAATAAGCGTGCGAGTCGGAGAGCGGTTCTCAGACGCAGGGTAGGGGAGGAGTATCTCCAACTTCGCCCATTACGAGGAGGGGTCCGCACGGACCAACGCCGTCGGGGTCGTCTATGTCGTCGCTGTCTATGGGAGTAGAGAAACTTATTAATAACCATTAGGCAACGTTTGGTTCAATATATTTGTTAATTTTGTTTACCTCCTGACTGAAAGACATCCGAATCGAAGCGCCGGACTCAAAGAAATGGGCGGGCCTAACAAATCTGGACTGCCGTGCGTTGGCAAAAATGATCCCCTGTGAAAATTAACACGTATTACAAAACATAACCTCAAAATATAAATAATCCACACACATATACAATATATTCATACATTGAACCAGACACAAGTGCACCTATAATTCTGTGACAATTGTAATTTGTTTATCAGTACATATCGCACATCTAGATAAAGAGTAACACAACTCAAAATACCAGTTTTTCAGGAACCGTTTTTTTATATACTAGATAGGCAAGCGTTTGACCACTATCTCACCTGATGTTAAGTGAAGATGCGATCGACGATGTAGGACGCTTACCTAGAAGATGCCTGTTCACTCGCGATTTGAAGACCCCCAGGATGTTATTACTGGAAAACAACAACCGGCAATGATGTTGCGAATATCTTCATTCACCAGGTGATGCCCAGCTGTTCTGAAAAGTACTCTAACTTACTTGAGAAAGGTGTGATATTCGACCAGCAGACGTTGCTCCATCTGTTTAAGAGCGGTCGACTCGCCCCCCACCCATCTGATCATACGAATCTGTTCGTTTTCTAAGTGGACGCCAAGATCTTCTGGCTGCGGGACCTGGACAAATTCAATATTAATAGCTCACTTTTAACATCTAGCACGTACTACGCTACGAGTACCTAGTACTCCGTGCATCTAGAGTGGATGGATGAAGGAAGATTGACGAAAATTATTTAAGAGACGAGTGTGAATGGGCCAGCTGGTAGAGGCCGACCTAGGCGGACGTACCACGACCAGATCGGAGACGTTTTAAGGAAAGGCTAAGTCAACAGTGCCTATAACCTGCGAGCATGTATGAATGCGCTCATGAAAGTGGAAGAAGCCAAAGAGGTAGGCCAAAGAGGTGTCTGTATCGTAGCATGTGGAAAGAAGTAGTCTCTGCCTACCCCAACGGGTTAAATGCATGATTTTGTGTGTGCGCGTGCGTGCGTGCGTGTGTGCATGCGTGCGTGTGTGTGTATGTTACTCTCAACAATGACTTGAAGAAATCGGAATACTGGATTCAATGTTGTAGCGGAAAGGTTTGCATTATTAATTAAGTGTGATCGAGAGATAACTTAAAACTGAAAATATAAATTTCTGTTAAATACATAGGTGCTTTAAGTCCGATTGCGTAAGAAATAATTTATAATTTACAATTTAATACAATACCCAATAACTAAAATACCGTCGAGTTGAGAACCTCCTCCTTTTTTGAAAAAGAAACAAACTGAAACTAAGCTACAGTCTAATTTTTAATTAGACGGAGTAAACTTACAGGTCAAAATGTCACTTGGCAAAATAATGTTGCCAACATTCAAATCGTAGTGATGATCTAGTTCAGTTTTATCGTTCAAGAGAACTGATGATAAATGTATTTGATATGTGTATTAGGCATATGATAAAATATGTAATAAAAATTGTGTTAATATAGAGGTATTTCTATATTAGTTAATATAGAGGTATTGTAAAAAAATGTATACTGACAATGGCAAAATTGGTTTAAGTAAATTGCAATCTTTTATATACTCCTTGAACGAATATTTTGAAAAAAGTTAGCTTGTATTGTAGAATATTACCTAATTAAGTTGTAAATTTTATTGAAAATAAATGTTACAAAGTCAGTATTCTAAAATGATAGAGTACATAAGAACATAATTACTTACCTATTTTATACTATGTTGGTTTAATTCGTAAATTAGCCTTACAATACTATTGTATTTTCGAAAAGAACAAACTGTTGTAACTATTTTACTTTAAGATCTTTGTAAACACAGTTTTGAACAATAAATACTATTCTATTCTAGATGGTATAAAAATAAATAACTCAGATATTACAACTTTTAGGAAGACTTATAAGACTGAATGAAATACTCGTAGTTCACTGAAATGATATGACTCGATGAACTAAATCTCTTATACCACATGCCTAATTTTATTTCATAATATTACTCATACATCTTCTAGTATGGTAAAGAGCACGAACCTTATCATAAACGGTAAACTCGTGGTAGAAGCTCTCTGGCAGCGTTCCGAACGTAACTCCACGTAAATCCACGTCAACGGCCGGCCTTGGTGGGTCACCAATAGTTGCCACTGTATGCTGAAATATATGTTTCATTTCTACAATCTACTGCCTGTGCCCAGCAGTTTTGCCCGCGTAGACATCGTTCCCATGGGAATTATGATATTAAAAAAAAATATTTTTTTTACACCGTTCTGGGTAGCTCTTGACCACTACCTCACCTGATGTTAAATGACGATGCGATACAGAAGATACCTATTCCCAATTCACTCGCGATTTGAAGACCCCCATATTGTACTTAACCGGAAACATAGACTCAGGCAGGATATTCAATTCCCTGGCGGTTCGTATGATGAACGAAGATGCAAATCGCTTCGTTCGGGTAGACGGTATATCTGTCGTAGCGAACGTGTCATAGCCTACTAGCTTAATTAACCGTTCAATCAACAGCCTAGCCTCTTTATTTTCAACTAGCGGTTAATGATATTCAGCCGTAGCGTTTACTACAACATTTAATAAACTGGCTTATTCTGCATAGTGGTAGGACGCTGTCTAGTATCCGCCTGGCCAGCTACCACCCTAAAGTTAGAAAATCTGTCGCCAAACATCTAATCAATCACTTACCAACAGGTGAGATTGTGGTCAAACGCTAGCCTATAACTTATAAAATTTAAAAAAAAAGCTTCTTTTCGGTACAAAGTCAGGCGGATCAGAAGATCTATAAGATATTAAAAAAAAACAAAACACTAGAGAACAGTGAACACCGCGTGACATATAGACCATAAATCGGTGGTATAAATTGATTGATCTTACCAAAAACATCTGGTAAGTGAGCGGCGGGATGCCCCCGTTGGCCTTGATGACGGTGTCAGGCTCCCACAGGGTGTGTGACACGTGCTCGTGACATGTCACTCCTACCTCACGACACGCCAACTTCACAGAGTCGTCACGGGCGCGCCACACCGGCTCGCAGTCCTGCTCGAAGCAAACTCGACGGATACCTAAAATAATGGTCAGGTTTTACAGTTTCTTATTATGATAGGAAATTATGATCGTACAAAACGAAAAAACTTCACATGCCTTCACGTCACATGACTTCACATGCCGCGATAGCCTAAGTAGTCAGTAACATGTCATCAAGGTTAACAAATTTGTTTGTATTGTTTATCTCCAGACTCCATACCTCCGGAGATGATTATCAGATCTCGATAATATTTAAATAGGACCAAAATGGGAAACATAATATCTCAAACAAAAAAAAATCTTAAATCGGTTAAGCTTTGATGGAGTTCTCAGGTAACAAACATTAAAAAAAACCGTTGAATTGAGAACCTCCTCCTATTTGTGAAGTCGCTTAAAAATTACTTGAAATGAACGAAACGACAGATGACCGCTATACAACCTGCATCCCCTCCCCGTCATTTAGTTAATTCAATAATCAACTGTCAAACTTCGTGCTATATGAGCTGCTCTTGGTACTTGCTGGAGTAATTTTTTTTTTTCATCGGTGATAGGAGCTTATTATTAATCAATGTTCCGCCAAAAAGTTGCTTCTACCGCCATTCTTTGGCTCTCTGCCATCCATAACCTTACGCACTTCCGGCAGCGCACAGCTCTTGAGAGTCAGAGTATTCTAGGCCAAGCATGTTCACCATCTTCGACAAAATCATCGCTTACCACCAGGCGAGATAATGTTCAAACAGCCTTTAAGATCTAAAAGATAATATCAGAATACTAGCCAAACTCCTCCCAAAGCCTCCTGATGACGACAGTGGGGTTCCCTTTGATGAGGATGAGTCTTCCTCCATACTTCTTGAACTGGTTGTCAAGATCTTCTAATGCTTCGAGAAGGTACCTCATGCGGTTGTAGCCCACTACCTTGGTACCTGTAGTAGATGGAATAGTGGAAGATGTTTAAAGAAGAGGCAATACATCTTCGTGAAAATTTAAAAAAAGTTGTTTTAAAAAAATATATATTAGTTCCTGAAGACTCAACAGATGGCTTCCAAAATGAATGCAAATATCCTCATCCCTCCCCTCCACTCCAGCTCCTCTCCCCCCTCCACTCCCCTACCTCCCCCTCCCCTCCCCCTGCTCCCCCCCCTCACAAACTTTGTCAGTCATATTTATTTATATCGTATAAGTTTCAAGCTTCTAGCTTTAAAAATGACAACTTTTTATCCCCCCTTTTATCTCTTACAATCCTCTTTTCGCATTAAAAAGTAGCCTCTGTCCTTTTTCTGGCTCTTGACTATCTGTGTTCGTTTAAATCGGTTCAGTAGTTTTGGCGTGAAAGCCAGACAGACAGAGTTACTTTCGCATTTATAATATTAGTAAGGAAGTAAGGATTGTAGGTAAATCTGACAACCGTCATGTTTTTTATTTTTTATTGATTTCCACATCGCTTTCATTCCTTAAATTTCTAACATTTCAACAACCCATTTTTACAAAAAATACAGAAGCTAAGACTGAACTTCTACAGGCAGTTATTTGGTATAAGTAAGTACATCAATACCAAGTTCCAATCTTCCAAAAATGGGTGCCGTGAAGACGAAGACCACGAGCTTTTTCTTCTGAATGATGCTATAGTTACATTTATCTTACCAGCAGCATTATACTGGTGGTTCTTCTGCTAGTCCACCACTTTGCCAATTAATTCAGCCGGGAAATAGGAATTTTTTTTCGGTATGAATAGAAAAGTGTCCAGTGAAATTACAGGGCATGTGAGACTTAACATCTTTATGTCCCCACATAACAGGCGTAGTGCAGTGACATGCAACATTCTGGCTATCCAGAACTTTGGTTGCCGCAATCCAGAACTTTGTATCTGCAATAAGTAGACGTCATCTTATATTCATAATCGGGCTCAGTGGCGAGCATTGGGTTAGGCCTATGTACAGCAATCGACTAACAAAGGCTGCTGATGATGATGATGATGAGACGTCATCGCTTACTATCAAGCGAGCGCCGTGCTTATTTTGTTATCTTATATCATAAAAAACATACCAGCAGTTTCTCCATCGAAGATGAACAATGGAAAGAAGGGCGTCCGCCTGTCTTCCACGGCCGAGTGCAGAGCAGGGTTGTCATGGAGACGTAGACCATGTCTGAACCAGAGCACTGATCCGCCCAGCATCTTGAGCTGATGGCCACTTCAGTGCTGTACTGGAAAATGAAACGATACCTTACATTATATTACTTTCTGTTGTCTTCGTAGACAACAGTCATTGTAAGATTTTATTTTGACAATTGTCATTATAAGCGGCAATAGCCCAATGGCTAAGGCATCGGCCTAGTGATCGACAAGTCGTGAGTTAGATATAATCTCTAAAGACAATCATCATCAGCCTATCTCTGTCCACTGTTGGCCATAGGCCTCACCTGATACACGCCACTGAGCTCGGCCTTCAGCTCTTTGTTTCTAGCCGCTGCCAGCTAGGTTGCGTATATCATCGCTCCATCTAGCTGGAGGGCGCCCTACACTACGTTTGCCGATCCGTGGTCTCTACTGTAGAACACGTTTACCCCAACGGTTATCGGTTCTACGACAGATGTGACCAGCCCACTGCCACTACAGCTTGCTAATCCTTTGAGCTATGTCGAACTTTGGTTCCCGGACGGATGACTTCATTTTGAATTTGATCCTTCAGAGAGTCTCCGAGCATATCCCTCTCCAATAGCTCGCTGAGCGAATTTGAATTGGTGAACCAATCGCACCGTGAGTGTCCACGTCTCGGCTTTGTAAGTAATAACAGGTAGTACGCACTCGTTAAAGACTTTAGTCTTCAGGCTTTGGGGTATGAGCGATGAAATGACTCGACGAAGTTTTTCAAATGCTGCCCATCCTTCTGCGGGCTTTCTTCTCTTAATTGTTCCTACCCAATTGCAAGGTTTGCCCAAGGAAGACGTATTTGTGTTGTGAATAACCTCGAAAGGAGCTCCATTTAGGGCTAATGACAATAAATGTTTTGTGTAATAAATAATACTTAAATTCAAAATTTAGAAACACCCCCGACTAATCTATGTATAGATAACCTGTTTATTGAGACCATTCCAACGAGCCCAAATTTCGACATCTCTGCTGTAAGTTGGTGAGGAATTGAGCATCCTGCAGATTCCAGGAGATGTCGCAGCATCAGGTCAATGCTACCATGTTCTTACAATATCGTCAAAGTAAGAGGATACCGAATTTTGAATTAATCAGTCCTATGAAAGTTGATTTCATAGCACATCAACGAGAAAAAAGCTGATAGTCTCAAATTACGGCTGAACGGATTTCATGAATCAAAGCTAAGACACACGTAAACAAACAAGATAACACCTATCAAACAAAAAAAAAATCAGTCCATCCGTTTGGGCGCTACGAAGCCACAGACAAACACACAACTGATACACACGTAAAACGTATAACAGTAGTTAGCGTGGCCCTTAGGCGCTCTAACTCCTAACATGTTATTACACTGCATATAGGCGGACCGGGTCCTCTCATTCTCCCTAATTAGGGACCTTACTGCCTTACTTTTATTACACCTCCATAATTAAGGAGTTAGAGACCCTGATTTAGTGTGGTGTAATACCCCTTTAACAGAACATTGTACTTGCTATCTAATAAATACTGATTATTAAAAAGAATAGCTCAAACACTTAAACTTGCTTCATGCTTCATACTAGTAAAATAGGTACTAACTACTTACCTACCTACTACTATTGGCGTTGTATTTAAAAACAAACTGAAATATGTTTACATAATTAATTTGCTTCAAACGGCCTCTGTAAAAAATTGGGCATTTCTTCGGAAGAAACCTTAAAAAAAAATTGAACAATAAAAACTCTACAACAAACAAGTATGAAGTTAAACAATAAAAACTCTACAACAAACAAGTATAACCTTTACTGTGAATATTTTAGAAAAGTACTTCCTTTTCCTTTCTAAAAAAAGGCTTAGACAATTGACTTATCTCCGAGAATTTTCCTTAGGTACCAGGCGCACATAAAAGAGAGCTACTAACAATGTACCTTTAGTTACAAGTATCTATCACGAGCGAGTCGCGACACAACTGAAGGCTGTCGCTGGTAGCCTCGACCCTGGAGCGATGAGCAAAGCGGATAGATACTCGTATCTATGTATACCTACTACTTATGTGTTTGTTAGAGCTACAGTGTATCTAGTATAACGGTAATTATTGAACTAGATGTGACATGAAGGCTAGAAGGCTTATTTAAGTGTAGTAAATATGGGTTTTATTAGATAACATAATAAGCAAGACGTTTGCCTGATGTTAAGAGATAACCTTAACATTATATTGGCAGAATTGTGGCAACAATGGCTTGTTGTCAGAAGCCATAAACTAAGTAACTAACTAATCTTCACATTTATTTTTTCATAAACCTATACCTTTTATCTAACCTACCTATAATCTGTGCTGCCGGAACATCGTAAGGTTCTGACGGCAATTTTCTTCTTGATGGTGTGGTAAGCTATATTTTGGTACCAAGTCAGGCGGAACATCTATTAATATTCTCCTACCACCTGTAGAAGAAAACCCTGCTTATAAAATAATTTTATATACATATATAAATATAATAGAATACTACAATTTGACCAATGTATACAACATTGAGGTAAATAATATAAAAAAATGTGCACTCGCAGTTTTCATAATTGCGTAATATTCAGTTTTCACAATATGTATTTAGAATCGAATTGACTTAAATTTCATGTTGCATTGCATAAAGTTTAAATAATACGTTTACATTGGCTCGGATTTAATATTTATAGTCAGTGTACAAAATGTAATGGGAGCAGGTACACTCAACTTTGTTTTACTTGCGTATCTTCGGTGACAATACAATTGCTTAGTTGGAGGTAGACGTGTGTAACTCAGGAGTGATTAATTAAAAAGAGTTATATCTCTTTAAACCAAAGACTATATCAGTACATATATCTTACACTTCTCAACTGCGTCTTTGTCTTTAACTCTTTTAAAATATCTTTCAACGCAACGGCTCATTTCGCGGAGTTAACGGGATGTAACCGTATAATATACTTAGGCGGAGTTGCATCATCTTACTTTAACCGTAATTATAACTATAACCGGTGTTTTTGTATGGACTTTGACTGATTTTTGACGTTTGTTACAGTTAAAGTAAGATTAGTATTATTATCTTTTCTATGACTCAGTCTAAGCGTTAAATAGTTATCACGGAGTTAGAGTAAGCGAGATGTAAACATATAGCTACCTAACAATCTATATGATAGAAAGGGAGCGTAGAGTCACGAAATTATTAGGGACTAGCAGCCCGCCCGGCTTCGCACGGGTAGAACATATATGCCTATAAAATTTGCATCAGTTTGTTGCATCGAATATAAAATTGGTGAAAATCTCATCATAATCAGTAACTTTCATAGGTCTGATCAATTCGAAAATCTTCTTCTTCAACGATATTATAAGAACATGGAAGCATTGACCTGATGCTGGGACATCTCCTGGACTGTACAGAATACTCAAATCCTCACCAACTTACAGCTCAGATTTTAAATGTCGTGTTTAGAGTCATTGGAATGCTTTTAATGAAAAGATTATACATAGATCAGTCGGGGTGGTATGATCTATATATAAAATAATATAATATTTTAATATTATATTATTTTATATATAGATCATTATTATTTTATACAATAGATCATATTATATTATATTATATTATATTGACTTCAAATTGATTGTGATCGGTGGGGATCTACAGAATAGCTAAGCTTATAATATTTTCCTAGTAACTATGACCTCATCTGTGGTTTCACTGCAAATATTTTATTAATTTTGTGATGCGTGTATGTGAAATCCGTGATATCTTCTAGAGTTTTCATTTGAATTATATACTGTGAAGGACTATTTTAATCTATAATGGGTGGCCAAGTAATTAACGTAATTATTTTGATAAGGATTATTACCTACTATATACTTGAAAATAGCCTTGGAAGTTATGTGATATTTTTTAACAAAAAATAAAGTATAAAACAGTAACCTACTGTGAGTCAACCTTAAGAGCTAGACATATGCTGTCGGGACATTTTTGTAGGTCTTATTAAGTTGTACAACTCTTCCATAGACACTATTCTTCCATCTATTTTCAATTGAGCATCGTTCGTAAGAAACGTGTTTTTTCGACCGTTTTTTGTCGACTTAGGTTGCAAATTAGGTCTCCACGAATGTACCTTTCATTTAAACGGGATAATATATAGCCTATTTTCATTTCGAAAGTCCATTCTAAATATTAGTGAAAGAATTTTTTAAATCGGTCCAATAGTTTTTGAGCCAAATCATTACAAACATACAAAAATACAAAAATACAAATGTTCTCTCTTTATAATATTAGTATAGATATAAAGATATAAAAGAGTTACCTTTTGTTCAATAAGATACGTATCTATCTTTTGCGCTGGCTAGTTGGAGGGGTTAACAAGACTACTAGTAATGTACTATTCATTATTCCGTGGTAATGTGCAACCTAGCCCATATTGCTAGTAAGCTTTTAAGAAAAAGTAATTCTATGGATCCATCTCGAGCTGACATTCATCATCATGATGGATGATGAATGTCAGCTCAGATGGATGGAGCTGGGCTGTAGCCAGAGTTTATAAAAGTAACTCCGTAACTGTAGGGACTAAATCTCCGTAATGGCAAATGGTAGGAGAGTTGAATTTGTGCTAGTATGTATGTAGTAGCGAATGGCAGGGGCACCGAACGACCGAAACGAGTACGAAAGCGGGTAGCTCGCTTCGTTTGCTCGTGATACCCTCTTCATCCGCAATTCGGCCGTGAACACGGTGCTCTAACAGGACCGAAATATCAAAAAACGAAAATCATGGTAAATATCTCGTAAATAATAGATCTATAGGTACTAATAAGTTATTTTTCAAAAAAAAATAAAACCGACTTCATAACCACAAAAAGGCACTCAAAAGCGAAAAATAATTTACTTAAAATTATTATAAGCGTTACCCACTTCTCTATTTGAAGTCGGTGCCAGCCAAGTCTAATAGGTAGTAGATAGATAATACCTAGATGTATCTACCTACTTACTAACCTACATGTACCTACTCTACTGCATACATAGTATCTATCTAATATTCAATAGACTTGGCTGGCACCGACTTCAAATAGAGAAGTGGGTAACGCTTATAATATTTTAAGTAAATTATATTTCGCTTTTGAGTGCCTTTTTGTGGTTATGAATTCGTTTTTTTTTTTTTAAATAACTTATTTTACCCTTTTTTGTGCAAAAAAAGTTTTAATGAAATTACATGCATCTATTAAATTTCGTGTCTGGGCATATACTGGATATATACTTTTTGAAAATTTCAAGTATGTACCTATAACGGTTAAGAAGATACAGATCTGTAAAGTGCGCACATATAGACACACGGACGGACGGACGGACGAAATGTCCAAAATGGCCCTGTGCAATTAAAGCATCTGACATACACGATAATTAATTGTCTATTATATTACAATAATTCCAAATACTTTTATAACACGAGTCCGTGTTATAAAAGTATTTGGAATTATTGTTGTTAGTTGTATTCCAAAATGAATATTAAAAAGTATTATTTGCGATTATTAACATTAATTGCCGCCATATGGCCAACAGAGTACTGAATCACTCTACTACGTTATAAGAGGCACTTCCCTATATTGTGGATACCCGAATTATGAAAGCACTGTGTAGCCAACCTAACAACGGAAAGTATTATTTACGTAGTAACTATTATATAATATGTGGTTTTATGCTTATAATTTTTTTTTGCTGTGTTGATCGGTACAAAGTACGTTCATAATTCTGAGTTATTTAATTATGTATGCAGTGTCGCGGGACTGAAATGGCCGCCATCTTCGCCAAATGTCATGTCATGTCAAAAAATATTAGGTATGTTTAAAAAAGTTTGCACCCTAACAAGACTTTGCCCGGTAGAACATTCATGTGAAGACAAATTATTTATATTTATATATAATTATTTATTATAATTATTAATATATAATTATTTATTGAGGGCCCGGTGGCGAAATTGGGAGAACGGTCGGCTTTGATGCCGTGGTACCGAGTTCAAACCGCCGTGCACCAATGAATTTTTCTATCGAAAAATATATGTGCGCTTCTCACAGTGGCCCTCCGGTGAAGGAAAACATCGTTAAGAAACCAATAACCCCCGCATGGTGGTAGAACATATCTAGTGTCCGCCTGGCCAGCTACCACCCTCAAGTCAGAAAATCTGTCGCCAAACATCTAATGTGTTCCGGCAGCTATCCTTGAGAGCCAGTTCCCATTCTAGTCCACTTCTCTATCTTCGACCGCATCATCACTTAGCAACAGGTGAGATAGTGGTCAAACGCTTGCCTATAAGATATTAAAAAAAAATATCCCCACCTTTATTTCTATCTCGCTCCAGTTACCGTAAGAATATCTTATATGCAATAGCAACCTCCATTGTGTATAATCTTCTTGGGACTCTTCTACTAAAACTAGTACATTCTCCTATGTTTGAGGTATTTATCTCCATATCTCTGGTGATACTAATCAGATCTCGATAAAATTAAAATGGGACCACCTCGGAAACGTATCCTACTTATTAAAAAAAGAATCATTTGAATCCGTTCACAATTGATGGAGAAATCGCGTAACATACACACAAAAAAAAAAAAACATACAGACGAATTGAGAACCTCCTCCTTTTTTGCGAAGTCGGTTAAAAATAGCATGTATTGTTATAATTTATCTGGTACTTTTCATCACACATATTAACGTCTCTACAAAAAGCTTGTGTTCAAAAAAGTTTTTAACGTTTTATTTATTTTGTGTCAAAATATTAAGATAGTTTAAAAACTAAAACAACCGACTTCCATGCCCCGCGAGTCAATTTCAGTAGCAAGTTTGAGACGTTTATCGTCATATCTCTGGAGATACTTATCAGATCTCAATCAAATTACAATGGGACCACCTAGAAAACGTACCCTACCGATTAAAAAAGAATCATACAAATCAGTTCACAATTGACAGAGTAATCGCGTAATACATACATACATACAATCACGCCTTTTTCCCGTTGGGGTAGGCAGAGACTACTTTTTTTGTGATCGCGTAAAATATTACGCGTAGTACATACATACATACATAAAAAAAGAAATAAAACTGGCCAAGTGCGAGTCAGACTTTTGTCCCGCACACGGAGGGTTCCGAATTTCCGAAGTCCGAACGCCAGAACGCCACGAACTTCAAACACCAACTAAGTAAGTATTTATATTTAATATGTAATTATTAACACAAACAAAGGTAATTAATATATTTAAATATGTAATGAAGCTCTGTAAGTACTAAAATTGTGGATATATTATTTAATACTGTACACTACATGTGTGCAAATAATCCTTAACTGAGGAAACAAATCGACTGAGGCCCACAAATTTAACTAATGAAACGCTTGCGCGTGCTAATTTTTCCTGTGCTGCCATCTAGCTGCGTCGAGGTGAATTAATTTCGTATCGTATCGTATCGTAATAAACACGTTTTTGTTTTAAACCCTTTAATTTTTAACTTTGTTCTGTTCTTAGTATTTGTTGTTATAGCGGCAACAGAAATACATCATCTGAGAAAATTTCAACCGTCTAACTATCACGGTTCATGAGATACAGCCTGGTGACAGACGGACAGACAGACAGACAGACAGACAAACAGACAGACAGACGGACAGCGGAGTCTTAGTAATAGGGTTCCGTTGGTACCCTTTGGGTTCGGAACCCTAAAAAACATACAGACGAATTGAGAACCTCCTTCATGGAAGTCGATTGATAAAAATACATAAAATACTAGATATATATATATATATATTTAAATAAATTTTACTAGCAATGAGGGTTGCACATTACTAGTTAGTATTCTTGTTAACTCCTCCAACTAAGCTAAATATGCTTGTGTCTGGAGTGGCTTCACATCAATAGTGCAATGGGTGCGGATCGAACTCACGACCTCTCGTTCGCACGTCCGACACCTTATCCATTGAGCTATTGCCGCTTATAAAAAAAAACTAAAAGAACTGACTTCAAATGCCACGCTATTAGTTTTTAGTACCAAGCTTGAGGTGTTTATTCCATATCTCTGGAGATAATTAATGCATAATTGGGTTAAAGAATGCAATTCACTAATTTCGTCGTAACGATGGATCGAACCGTGGCTTAATTGGCAGAGCACCTGCACGTGTAATCCGGGGGGTGCGGGTTCGAGTCCCGTTGAAGTTTTGGATTGTGTTTAACAATCTCTGGAGATACTGAACAAACATTAAAACATCAAAATTAAATGGGACCACCTATGAAGTACGAGGTGCATTCAATAAGTACCTAGCCTCATCGCCAGAGGGCGCTGTAGTTTCAAAAGAGTTTTACCACAGTGTAGCACATTCTTTTTTAATTCTTTTTTCAAATTTTCATTCCAATCCCTTCATTTGTTTTATTTTGACAACTTATGGAAGCGAACGTATCGATCGGTTTTACAAAAATGAAAAAAGAGCAATATCGTTCGGTGATTCGATTCCTTTTTTTGGAAGGGAAAACGCGCATCGAAAGCAAAGAGCGCTTGGATGCTGTGTACGGTGACTCTTCTCCACCGATGGCCACCGTCAAGAATTGGTTCAACGAGTTTGCACGTGGCCGTACGTCGGTTTTTGATGAACCACGTCCAGGTGCACCGAAAACAGCTGCTACGGAGGAAAAAAATAAAAAAATCCATGATCTCGTATTGGCAGATCGCCGATTGAAGGTTCGGGAGCTAGCTGAGACTGTAGGCATTTCAGAAGGAATAGTGCATCATATTCTTCACTGGAACTCGGCATGAGAAAGCTGTCGGCGCGATGGGTGCCGCGTTTACTCACACCGGAAATCAAGTGCAACCGTGAGACCACATCGGAGACGTGTTTGGCGCTGTTTAAGCGGAATCCAGCGGAGTTTTTGCGTCGTTTTGTGACCGTCGATGAAACCTGGATCCACTGGTACACACCAGAGACCAAGGAGCAATCAAAACAATGGATCCAGACCGGGGAACGTGCTCCAAAGAAGGCGAAAACTGTAAAATCGGCCGGAAAATTTATGGCCACCGTTTGTTGGGATTCACAAGGTGTGATCTACATCGATTACCTCGAGAAGGGTAAAACAATTACAGGGCTTTACCATGCCGATTTATTGGGCCGATTCGACGCCGAATTAAAGAAAAAACGACCCCATCTGACTAAGAAAAAAGTGCTGTTTCACCACGACAACGCACCGGTTCACACGTCTGCCGTTGCCATGGCCAAATTGGTCGAATTACGCTACGAATTGCTGCCCCATCCACCGTATTCTCCAGATTTGGCCCCTTGTGACTTCTTTCTGTTTCCGAATCTGAAAATTCTCTCGCCGGGAATAGATATGGATCAAATGAGGAGGTCATCGCCGCCACGGAGGCCTATTATGCAGAGTTTGACAAAAACTATTTTTCGGACGGGTTAAAAAAGTTAGAGCATCGCTGGGCTAAGTGTATCGAACTAAAAGGAGACTATGTTGAAAAATAAATTGCCACTTTTCCAAACAAAACAAGAATTTTACAAATCGGTTCACGCGTCTTCGAGTAATCGGTAAACATACATTAAAAAAGATTCCGACGAATTGAGAACCTCCTCCTTTTTTGTGGTCGGTTAAAAATAACAATAATTTAGTACTTCTCAAATTAATCGAGTTGAATTAAATTATCATCATCAGCCGGTGTCAGTCCACAGTTGGACGTAGGCCTCTCCCAAGATGCGCCACTGAGCCCGATCTTCGGCTCTTCTTTTCCAGTCACTGCCCACCGCTTTGAACGATGATCCATGCAAAATCATATCCTGTCGCATAGTTATGAATATTATGAAGTGTCGTTTACACCCATGTAATATTCAATGAACCTGTTAGTCGAGATGGCACCCGCATTTACAATTGCAACATCGAGAATAATTGCATCTCAATTACCGTGAGTACATCTTGAACAGAGAGGTGAAGCCGCGTGCATCTAGTGTTACCTACAAACTATGCGAATGTTTGTGAATATGTGAGTGTGTGGGTGGGTTAGTAGTAAGTACCGTTATTCTTCATCTACTCCTATGTTAGTACCCATACCCATGTTTGTTTACTCATTCACTCTGAAACTGCTAAACGGATTTGACTGAATATTATATTCCAGAGTATTTATGTATGTACATAATACTAATGATATGATATTATATGCATGAATGTTGATACTTACATTATTTTTATTTAATAAAATACAACTACTAAAACAAAGAACCCTGTCGAGGGGGACACTACAAACATACTAAATTACGGACGCATTACACCCAGACTCGAAACATCACAGAATAATTGTCTTGTGTGGGAATCGAATCCACGACCTTTGATTCGTGGACAATCTCAATATGACTAGTCCCTGTGCTTGTTCTATTATTAACCGACGAAAAAAAAACGGAGGAGGTAAAAAGGTCAAGTAGACGCGTATATATATATTTTTTTTTTTATGTATGACCACGTATAACTTTTTACAGAGTAGTCTGATTTCGATAAATGTTTTTATTGGAAAGGGTATACCCCCAAGGGGGGTCCCATTTAAATTTGAGTTTTTAACTAAGCATAATAACTAAGTTCTTAAACTAATGTAAGTATAAAGTAATGTAAGTATAATATATCTAAGTAATTTTGAGTCGGCGCCAAATAATCAATAAGCATAGATCACTAAATAACCTCTTAAATTTAAAGAATTAATTAAATCAAATTAACAATGCAACGAGAAATCTCCAGCGATGAACATAAACATTCCAAAAAATGCGCTTCTACACGACCCACAGACTAAATAGAGATGCACGACCACTCGCAACGACGTGTGCCCGTCACGGGCCGTCACAGATACACAGACACACTATATGTGGTGCCCGTTCGGGTTGCAGTCTCGCTGACATTATGTTCGTCAACACTCGGCATTTTCCGGCGAACTGGCGTGTCGCGCCATGCCTCCGCCGCGCATTACGCTTTACGTAATTAATTAATCTGCTTGTTTGGCGCCGACTCAAAATTACTTAGGTATACATACTTACATTAATTTAGGAACTTAGTTATTATGTTTAGTTAAAAACTCAAAACAATTACAAAAATATAAACTTAGGATACTAAAGTATTTTAAGAACTTCGTTATTAAGTTGAAATAAAAACGTTTAATTCTTTTTTGCTTTTCAGTTTTTCCGGCGGTTAAATTTTTTTTAAAAAAGTTTTATTAAGCCTGTGTTAATCTGACTGACCAGTTGGCTTATATTTCTTTTTGCAATTGGTTGGTCAAAAAAAGCAAATGATAGGAGCATAGCTACAGCAGACCTTAATTTTATGTGGAAACAAATTTTGCTCTAGACTCTAGAAGCATTTTCCAGGGAGGAAACTGGGGAATACATTTGTATGGAAAGTGCACCCCGCGTTCGCTCTTAAGCACATGAAATTTGGAGAGTGTGTGTGTTCTTTGTGAAGTGTAGGTATCCACTAAGAAATAGTTTTTCGAAATTTCACCCTTAAGAGGGTAAAACGGAGGGTTGAACTTTCTATGAAACTTTTTATTCTCTAGGTCAATAACATTGGTACACATACTCTTTAATTACAACTATGAGACACTTATATCACAGTTTTTCCAAAATCATCCCTTACGCGTTTTCGGACCAATATATCAACGCATTGCCTAAACCGCTGGTCCTAGACAGATGAAATTTGGAGGGTGTGTTCTTTGTAATATGTAGGCATCCACTAAGAAAGGGTTTTTCGAAATTACACCCTCTTGAGGGTGAAATGAGGGATTGAAATTTGTGCTTTGTGCAAAACTTTTTATTCTCTGGGTTGCTTGATTTACTCGAAAATTGGTACACATACTCTTCAATTATAATTATAGGAAATGTGTATCACAGTTTTTCCAAAATCATCACTTAGGCGTTTATCTGACTAATATATCAACGCATTGCCTAAACTAGAGGTCTTAGACACATGAAATTTGGAGAGTGGGTTGTTTGTGAAGTGTAGGCATCCGCTAAGAAAGGATTTTTCGAAATTACTCCCTAAGAGGGTGAAACGGAGCTGGCTTGAGCTTTCCATTAAACTTTTTATTCTCTGGGACAATTGTCTTAAAAATTGTTACGCAATCGGATTAACAGAAGTTCCACCAAGTCATAATTCATGAGCTAGTTAATGAACCAGCTCATTAATTTTAAACATTGAATTGTTAATCCCATTGGGGCAGTAAATTAATTACTAAGTTCTGTTTGAAATGTATTTACATTTCAAACAGAACTTAGTACAGTTTTTGTCGGCATAAGCTAATGAGATTATCAGATACTAGTAGCGCCCCGCGGTTTCACACGCTAGTTCCCGTACCCGTTAGAATACAGGGATAAAATATAATATAGCCTATGTTACTCGCTGATAATGTAGCTTTCTATTAGTGAAAGAATTGTTGAAATCGGTCCAGTAGTTTCTGAGTTTAATCGTAAACATACAAGAAATCAAATATTTCCTTTTCAGAGCGACTGACTCGCTCGAAACCTAGGTCGAGAAAATTCGACTAAAGGTACGTGAATTACAGCCGGTATATAACAATAATAATGTTACAAATTCACGATAATTTTAAAATAAAAAAAATACGGACATCCCGCACTGATAAGATACTCTCAAAGAAGAACAAATAAGAGTCCCACCTACATACAACAGATTCTTTTTAAATTCAAACGTTAAAAGAATCCACACTAAAATAGAAATTAGTTCGATTCACTGCATCTTACATATTGCAAGAACATCTACGAGTATGGTTCGAAAAGCGTATTTCTACAGCTACAGAACTTGTAGGCTATCGTTAACTATACAGCAAATGAATCACTAACTAACGATCTTGTTTTCTTAGTTAATCAGGTGACCTTATTATGAAAACATTATCGCCACTGCATTTCTAATCTCCAATCGAATACGAAACATTTACGACTTTATAAACTTGAGAAAATTTACAACGATGCCAACTGTAAATTACACAAAACATTCATACAAGTTTAAAACGACATTGACCTGGGAACTCCCAGTGTAATATCTCCTAGATGTCCATTGTAAGAGTATACATCAAATCAAATAAATCGAACATTTTCTACTTACTGAAAACTCCTGAAGTACCCGTGTACTGTGTCCGTACAAGTCACCCCTGAACGAATATTCACGGCAGACTGAGAGCCAGTCGTGTCGTATCGCAGCGGTTGGCAATCTAGAACTTTCCGTTTCGAATATCGCACAAAGAGCAACCTTCCAAGCTTCAAGTTACATAGCCAGGGCTATAGGAAGCCCTCGAGTTTTACCCCCTGCTCTCCAGAAACGAATAATGGAAAAGGGGGAGAGGTCAACGTTAATTGGACGGTTTTCTCAACGGCTATGAGGCTGGAGGTGCGTTTGTTTTAATGGGCAGATGGAGCCAGTAGCTGGATAGGATACTGAAATATTTCTGGTATGTATTATGCAAAATAAATATAAAATAGATAAATATCTAGCTCAGTTGCGTGACATAGGACACATCCATCTACATAGATGCTATTCTATAACATTATTTTCTAGATGATGCGGTTACAATACAATATAAAAAAATAAGTTCAAGAACTAAAACCAGACTACTGAAAAGTCACACTCTAAAAAGTATGAAACAAGAAAATATTCTCATCTGAGATCGCTATGTACAAACTAATCAATATGTATCGTGCATTATACAAACAACTTACTTGTAATAAATATTTTATTGTATTTCATAAATATTCTTAGTGGTGTTCAGTGGATACCCGTGGTCGTATGCTACTTTGCAGAGTGTATTGTTTTGTTACGGTAGGTGACATACGACCACGGCTATCCTCTGAGCACCGCTAAGAATATTTATGAAATACAATAAAATATTTATTACAAGTAAGTGTTTTATATAATGTATGTATATAATCAAATGTCATCTCCTTGCGACAGACGTATCTAATGCGTATAGATTTTTTCTTTGTTCATTATATACCCATTAATATAACTTTTTTATTCCACAAAGTGATTTTCGTACATAAAAAAAAAATTCTTTCACCAAATAAGCGAGAACTGGATCAGTCTAAACACATTTAAAAAAAAAACCGCTTTTATAGTATTTTAATGTTCGTCGTTGGTACTCGCATAACAGAACCAATTAAAAACCATTTTATTGTAGCTCTTTATAAAAAGTTTTTATTTATTTTTGCCAAGGTTAGTTCGACAATACAATACTTGGTACAAACATTTTTTAACCCCTTGACGCAAAAAGAAGGGGTGTGTGTATCTGTGTATGCCTGTCTGCCTGTTGCATCGTAGCGCCCAAACGGCTGAACCAATTTTGATTTAGTTTTTTTTAGTTTGAATTTGTCTTAATCGACAGTGTTGTTAGCTTTGATTCATGAAAATCCGTTCAGCCGTAGGGTAAGACTATGAGCTTTTTTCCGGTTGATGACGCTATGAAATCAACTTTCATTGGTGTAATCAATTTGAAATTCCGTATCCTCTTATTTCAACGATATTGTAAGAACATGGTAGGTAGCATTAACCTGATGCTGGGATATCTCCTGGAACCTGCAGAATGCTCAACTCCTCACTAACTTACAGCAAAGATGTCGAGTTTGGGCTCATTGGAAT
This sequence comes from Cabera pusaria, assembly GCA_954871355.1. Lineage (NCBI taxonomy): Eukaryota > Metazoa > Arthropoda > Insecta > Lepidoptera > Geometridae > Cabera > Cabera pusaria. The sequence continues at coordinate 4,756,394 of OX940890.1, forward strand.
GGTCTCAATGATTCTACATCGATCAGTCGGGGGTCTGCCAAAAAATCCATAATCACCCACGCTGGGCAGGCGGGTTGGGTGATCGCAGGACCGTAACTCATGCACCGGTGGCGCTGCTGCCCGTCCCGGCCTGTGGTATTTAGTAACGCCGCTTGGAATGGTGGTTTTAAATTTCGCACCGGTTGAGTATTATAATATATCTTGCATCTATCTGCGCCAGTTTGTTGCGTCGAGGATGAATTAACGTCTTCAACAATCATCGTCATTTTCAACCAATTTACACAAACCTTAACGAATTATACACATAAACCTTGGTAATGAATCACCCTGTCTTTTGGTGAAAACCGCATGAAAATCCGTTAAGTAGTTTTTGAGTTTATCGCGAAAGGATAGACGCAGCGGGGGACTTTGTTTTTAACATGTAGTGATCCCGTCTGTGTATACAGGGACTACTTCTTTCCCATTGGTACGATACTGACATACGTCTTTCGCTTCTTCCACTTACATGAGCGCCTCATAGATGCTCGCCGGTTATAGGTATACTTTTGACTTGGCCTTTCTTTAAAACGTTTTCGATCTGGTACCGCCTAGTATCGCGGCGATACGTTTGCATTTTTTTTAGTCGGGAAAATCCTCATGGACACCACTCCGGCAAAGGGGTGCCAGAGTGATCCTGCCCCGGCGGTAGGCCCGGATGAAACATCTAGGCCCCGGCACAAAAAGGGATGACCTCGCTCACTAAGGCCACCCCTCAGATTTGTGGGGTCATGCAAGCCGGCCGAAAGTCCCCCGACCTTCAGCCAGTGACCCCACTATGAGGGATAAGGCAGGCAAACCGTCTCCTCTTCCCCCCGTACGTCTGCGCCGCAGTGGGTCAGAAGAGGTGTCGTCCTCGCTGGCCCGCGCTTCGGGCTCCTTCTGCGTCATCACCTCTTCCCAGAAGCTGACCGCCACCCGCCACGATCTCTCGCTGTCGAGCATGGCGTTTACCTAGCTCGGCAGATAGAGATCCCGGCCTATGACCACCAAAAGCGTGCGCCGCGACGGGCCCCACGCGGCACACACCTCCAGCGTGCGATACGTTAGCCTAGGTCAGCATCTACCGGCTGGCCCATTCACACTCGTCTTATAAATCTGTTTCGTCAATCTTCCTTCTTCCATCCTAAATGTCCAAACAATCTAAGCATCCCTTTATCTATCTTTGTCACTACATCTTCTACCGCACCACATAGTTTCCTTATCACGCTGTTCTCCACCTTAAGTATCTATCAGTCATTCAATCATAGTTCTCAAACTACTACATTTTAGAGAAACCTATTATCTAGACTAGGTTTTATATTGAAATTACTTACGTTAATGATGTCTGCTGGCAGAATTGATGTGTTGTGCTCATCTAGTCACCATATTCTGTAACAAAAAAATTTAAAAAATATACCTAAGTAATTAATTATTACGGTAACAGTACCTAAAGCGAAACGCATGCCTGAAGTCTAATGTGTTTTGGCAGCTGTCCTTCAGAGCCAGTTCCCATTCAAGACCTAGCCACAGAAAAATAATAATACAAGTAACCTAGCGTGCTACCATTCACGACCGCATCATCACTTACTAACAATAAGATAGTGCTCAAACGCCAGCGTATAAGATATAAAATACATTACATCTCAATAGGTATAACATCGAATGTCAGTTTATTTGTTTCCACTGCACAAAACGGTTCAACCGATTTAGCTGAAATTTTCGGAGACGTTACTAGGAGTAACAGATAAGGAACAATGCAGAATAGAAATAGATAATGAACTCTTCAACAGACTTACAAAATCGATCGACACAGAGATCTGATAAGTATCTCCAGAGATATGACGATAAACATCTCAAACTTGCTACTTAAACTGACTCGAGGGGCATGCAAGTCGGTTGTTTTAGTTTTTAAACTATCTTAATTATATAGCGTAGTTTTTGTCCACGACTATTATAGATAGATAGGTTTTGGTGAAAACCGTATGAAAAGCCGTTCAGTAGTTTTTGAGTTTGTCGCGAACAGACAGACAGACGCGGCGGGGTACTTTGTTTTATAATATGTATGCACTTAGTGATAATATTTGGAAAGTCAGCCTAAGAAGTATACCCTTTCAAACAAAAAAGAATTTTCAAAATCGATTCAGGTACTTGTACTGTTCATTATTCTGTGGTTCGGGTGACATCGAGTAATCGGTGAACATACATAAAAAAATTCGGCGAATGGAGAACTTCCTTCTTTTCTCAAAGTAGGTTAATAGAAACACAATAACACGGCACAGTATTTCACAACAGGTACAGTAATAACGACCCCTGCTGTCTAGCTCAACGCTATCGGATATCTGTCAGTATCAGGTTCTAGCCTGGATAGAAAACAATCAACCTAACTAGAGGTTATTTTGAAGGCAGTCCCAGTTGTATAAACCTATTTGTTGAAATTAATTGACGTTGTGAAATCCTTCGGCAATGCATATCTAATATTTACTACAACCGTGGCATGGTTTGGTAAGTTTGGTTGATTGGACTTTACATAGATGTTGGTTGCTTCGATTTTACGCAAAACACTTCTTGATGGCTTGGCACAGTGGGCAAAATTGGTACTGAAAATAAATAGCGCGGCATTGAAGTCAGTTATTTTTAGTTTTTTAAACGATCTTATAACACATCTTACTGTTATGGTAAAATACAATTTACATCTATGTTTATCGCAAATTGAGGCATTGAGAAATGTAAGAAACATTTAGGTACCCCTTGTTACCTAAAATAAAAATAAAAAGCAAGCGAAATAATAAAGCGTGTGACTGTGAAACCCGCAATCTAATTAACAAATTAAATTGCTATTAATTAGTCTAAATATGTAGATTTTTGTGTTTCTCGGAATATGTTATAGGTAAGTAGGCGTTATCAAAATGACTTGCATAAGTTGCAGAAGCCTATGAAATACGTAATGTCGCTAAACATATAAAATAATTCCGCAGAGTCGGTGTAACCGATACTGAAGACACCCTCTTATACACTTCTCTCCATCCTACCAACGTAACATATTCTATCTTGAACCGTATCGTCACTTGCCATCAAGCGGTACCCTTAGTACGAGTTTTCATACCAAACTCGATAACGTATATCGAACACATTTTGTATGAAAAACAGTACAGCGCCTCTAGTGGTTACTACACTTCACTAAATTTAAACCAATCAGGGAGCCAGAATATGTCGAAAACTATGTAAGATCTGTCAAAAGAGGTTACGATGAAAACTCGTACTACAAGGGGTACGGGAGTGTGGTCAAGTTTGCTTGTCACCAATAAAAGAACAAAGCTTCACATTGGCGTCACAAGAAGTGTTTGAACTCGAATTAGTGCACGGCATCGGGGTCACAAGATGACTGCGCATGGCACGGAATAATGTTTCCTAAACAACACGGAACTTGTACTATTCATTATTCTGTGACAGAACTCTTGAGCGAAAGATTGTAAAGATTATTAATACTGAATAGGTAATTAAATATCTATTTTTGAATCCCCGACGCAAAAAGAAGGGGTGTTATAAGTTTGACGTGTGTATCTGATCTATACATGTGTGTGTCTGTCTGTGGCATCGTAGCGCCCAACCTAAACGGATGAACCGATTTTGATTAAGTTTTTTTTTGTTTGATATGTGTCTTCATCGAGAGTGTTCTTAACTTTGATTCGTGAAAATTCGTTCAGTCGTTTTAAAACGATAAGCTTTTTCTAGTTGATGACGCTATGAAATGAACTTTCATTTTCATAGGTCTGATCAATTCGAAATTGGGCGTTTTCACACTGGACGATAACTGTAACTACAATACTACTACATATACTACAATCTGTCGACGATCAGGACGACATAGTGTGAAAGCATGTAGTAGGTAGTGATTGTATCAAACTACCAGTCCGCCGATATCGGACCGATATCGTGTAGTTACAGTTATCGTCGAGTGTGAAAACACCCATTCGGTATCCTCTTACTTCAACGATATTTTAGCTAGAGATCCTTGCCTTAACAGATTCATGCCAGAGCCCTGATTCAAATTTCAATAACTTTAGTCAATTCATAGAAACCGCAGGCAATGGCATATTACGCAATTCACGTGACCCCGAGAGCTTACAGTTTGCTGAAATCGACAAACGTATCACATATACCTACAAATCTAGTTATATTTCTAATGACCTATATTGATGCAAATTTACCTATACCTGTACTGAGACCCTTATTACTAAGCGTTAGAATTCAATTTGCAATAGCAGACGAGTGGATATAATTTAACCAGCTAAGCTAAGGTGACAAAACAACATGAGTAATTGCTTAGGCTAGTAGATAATAACTCTTATTGCATTGACAATTGAGTTGTTATTGCAGTTAGTAGTTGTATTCATTTTACAGTTGCTTAGGTTCCTAATTTGTGGTCTAGGCACAGATTATAATAGGAGTGAGGAACTGATTTTAGTTTATAGTTTACTAACTGTACTCCGCGGTTTTACCCGCGTAGACATCGTTCCCTGTGTGTTATTCCAGGGTCTAGGCTATCTACATACCAAATTTCAGCTCAATCGGTTGAAGTTTTAGCGTGAAGAAGAAACAAACATTTCGCCTTTAATATCTTAGTAGGACTAGTAGGAAGTATGAATAGAATAGAATAGTATTTATTTATTGCTTAAACTGTGTATACATAATATCGTTTAAAAACTAAAAAACAACCGACTTCAATGCCGCGCTATTCATTTTCAGTACCAATTTTGAGATGTTTATCTCAATATCTCTGGAGATACTTATCATACCTCGATAAAATTACCATGGTACCACACTTGGAATATCTCCTTTCGAACAAAAAAAGAATAATCGAAATCGGTTCATAAACGAAGAAGTTATCCGCGAACAAACATAAAAAATATATATATATATATATATATATATATATACGGTCGAATTGAGAAACGTCCTCCTTTTTTTGAAGTCGGTTAAAAAGATCTTACAACGTATTATAGTTCAAACAGTTTGTTCTTTTCGAACATGCAATATGTACACTCGTGTTAGTGGTGTACGAGTAGGTTACCTACTATAAGTAGGTATCTATTTTAAATTATAAATTTACATTTACAAACTTAATAACTACATTTTGGTATATCAAAAATATATGGCTACACATAACATCTAACTTAATTATTGACTAGCAGCCCGCCCCGGCTTCGCACGGGTAGAACATATATGCCTACAAAATTTGCATCAGTTTGTTGCATCGAATATAAAATATGAACATATTTAACAACCATCGTCATATTTCATCCAATTTACACAAAACCTTAACGAATTATGCACCTAAACCTTCCTCATAAACACTCTGGCTATTGGTGAAAACCGCATGATAATCCGTTCAGTAGCTATTGAGATTATTGCGAACAGACAGACAGACGCAGTGATGAACTTTGTTTTATAATACTTACGTATTGATATTGGACGGCCCTTTGGCGTAAAGGATAGTTACCCTGATTCTGACCCGACGGTCGTTGGTTCTAATCTTAGCTATATACCTACCAATGAAAGTTTTATGTGCATTCATGAATCATGAGTTTTCGTACAGTGGTAGTGGAATCATTAAATCTACCAAAAAGTAGCTTACCACCAAGGAGTACATCTGCCGCCGTAACTTACGGCGTTCCCCGACGCAAAATGTAGGGGTAATATACGTTTAAGGTGTGTATCTGTGTGTTTGTCTGTAGCATCTTAGCACCTAACCGGATGAACCAATTTTGTTTTTATTATTGATAGTTTTTTTTTTGTTTGATAGATGTCTTCATCGAGAGTTTTCTTAACTTTGATTCATGAAAATTCGTTCAATCGTTATAAAATTATGAGCTTTTTTCTAGTTAATTGCGCTATGAAATCAACTTTCATAGGTCTGATCAATTCGAAAATCTTCTTCTTCAACGATATTGTAAGAACATGGAAGCCTCCTGGACTCTACAGAATACTCAAATCCTCACCAACTTAGAGCTCAGATTTTAAATGTCGTGTTTAGAGTCATTGGATAAAGCTATTATACATAGATCAGTCGGGGTGGTTTAAAATATTATATTATATTATTATATATATAGATGAATATTATTTTATACAATAGATCATATTATTATACTATATTGACTTCAAATTGATTGTGATCGGTGGGGATCTACAGCATAGCTAAGCTTATAATAATATTTTCGTAGTAACTATGACCTAATCTGTGGTTTCACTGCAAATATTTTATTAATTTTGCGTTGCGTGTTTGTGAAATTCGTGATATCTTCTAGAGTTTTCATTTGAATTATATACTGTAAAGGACAATTTTAATCTATAATATGTGGCCAAGCTAATTAACGTAATTATTTGGATAAGGATTAATACTATATACTTGAAAATAGCCTTGGAAGTTATGTAATATTTTTTAACAAAAATTTTAAGATTAAAATGGTTACTGTGAGTCAACCTTAAGAGATAGACATATGCTGTCGCGGACTTTTTTGTAGGTCTTATTAAGTTGTACAACTCTGGCATAGAAAATATTCTTCTATCTATTTTCAATTAAGCAGCGTTTGTAAGAAACGTGTTTTTTCTACCGTTTATTTGCCGACTTAGGTTGCAAATTAGGTCTCCACGAATGTACCTTTGATTTAAACGGGATAATATATAGCCTATTTTCATTCCGAAAGTCCATTCTATGTATTAGTGAAAGAATTTTTTAAATCGGATCAGTAGTTTTTGAGCTTACTCATTACAAACATAGAAAAATACAAAAATACAAATGTTCTCTCTTTATCATATTAGTATAGATAAAAGTACCTATACGCCTAATTGACATCACCCGTGACCAAAGAGCTGGCGCTTACCTCGGCCAACGTATTAGCCTAGCTATACAACGAGGTAACGTCGCTAGCTTTTTGGGAACATTACCGGCAGGTAGCGACCTAGGTTCTGTCTTTTATTTATAGTATAGATATTATTATTGTAGTTTATATAATCTTGATATTGTCATTAGGTAATTATTTTTAAGTTGTTAAAATAAAGTTTATTAAAATAAATATATAAAAAAGTACCTTTTATTTTATTTGAATTGTGTAGGTATCTATATAATGCCAAAATATTCATTTAGACTATAGAATGCTTTGGTAAGTAACCATTGTTTCAGTCTACGTCTAAATAAATAACAATTTAAAGCTTTTATTTCTACTGGTAAATTATTAAATATTTTTATCCCAGATATAGTAGGAAGTAGGATAGTAGTAAGTAGGATAGTAGGAAGTATGATAGTAGGATAGTTTATTTGTTATGCCACTCCATTATTGCTAGATTTAAATATTAAATTCCTTGGAAAATAAAACTTTACAAAAATATATGAGATTCATAGAATCTGGTACCCAGTTCATTTATGAGACTTGATAGATTGAATAGGAACAGTTTTTCATTCCCCATTTCAGGAAAATAAAACTTTAAAAATATGAAATCCATGGAATCCGGTACCCATTTCATTTATGACTTATTACGAGACTTGATAGGTAGAATATTTAAGTATATTGTATAGAACACTTTTTTCAAACTTTATAATATCACAATGTGATTGTTTAATTTGAAATGGGTTTGCTCTAATTAAATATCTAAGCTATACATATAAATTATTCTATAAAAATGCAAAATAAGCAAGGGAAAATTGAAATAACATAACGTATTACCATTTGTCAATTAATAATTAAGATGTGAGTCAATTTCAGTAGCACGTTTGAGACGTTTATAGTCATATCTCTGGAGGTACTTATTGGATCTCAATGAAATTACAATGGGATCACTTCGGAAACGTACCCTACCGATTGCAAAAAGAATCATTCGAATCGGTTCAGAATTGATGCAGTAATCGCGTAACATACACACAAAAAAAACATACAGACAAATTGAGAACCTCCTCCTTTTTGTGAAGTCCGGTTAAAAAGTGATGTCACAACATTTTTACAGTGCATACACTGCTGCACTGTTATCACCACAGAATTAATTCTTTGCAATTTTTTTAATTAAAAAAAAATTATGTGATTTGTTAATAATTGTAAAAAAAAAAATGTTTGCACTTATCATACAACAGCACTTATTTTTTCTATGACAAAAATGTTATCTATGGTGACAGCAGTGTAAGTTATGACATCACCAATGCACATAGATATATTATGGGGATGTTTGAAAAAGCTCATAATTATTCTATGCTTGAACTATTCTTTTTGCATAATTGAAAGATTTCTTTATTCATGGATTTAATCGGTAAATAGTACATACAAGCATGTGAATATTGCATAAACATGCATATGAATAAAAAGAATTCCAATATGTCCCAACCAAATATACTTTGTAAACGTGCCGGATAATAAATGGACTAATAAAAAAGTAAAATAGACCTTTTTTTATTACTACTATTTAATAAGTATGTTATTAAATGATATCGTCGCTGTATTGGTTTGGTTTTTGACATAAACCGCCTTCGCCGCGGTTGGTGTTTTTGAGAAAGTAAACAAAAAGAATTAAAGCAACCTTCTAATTCTAATTGGTAATGGGGCCGATAAGACCTGCACTGACGTCCCTCTGAGGATGTATTGTGCATTTCCCCCTGCCAGCGTCTACCCTAGCCATCCTAGCTCCTTGACGAAGCGGAGCACGGATTTAGGTTGCTGGCATAACGCTTCCAATGGTGAAGGTGGTGGTGGTGAATTGTTTAGTAACGATGATGCTGGTAAATGTATGTGTGTGTGCCTGCTTATCTGTGAACTAGGATGTAATGATAAAGCTAAAGCAGATGGTGATGATGATGATTGTAAATGTTGTTGCAGCTGCTGCGACTGGTACTCTGCATCCAGGTCACGCTCATGCAACCCAGCTGTGGTTCTTATTTCGTTTAAGACGGGACAGTGTAAGATCACATGTTCCACGGTCTCATCTTCTGACATGCATCCTCGACAAAGAGGACTGTCTGTGGCTCCAATTTTATGAAGATGATAGTTGAGATTACAATGTCCCGTGATGAGGCCTACTATTAGGCGAAGGTCCTGCCTTTGCAATTTTAGCATATTGTTGGTAATTTTCTTGTCTAAGGTTGGCAGAGCGGCAAGTTGGCTTTTGTGTGTTTTCAACTTGTCGTGTTGTTCCATAACCTTTGTTGTTCGCTTTCGTGTGACGGCGTAACAGGTCTCTGACTTCCATCGATGACGGTCTGCATAGGCCCATTACGTCGTTGTAAAGCAACCCTATTACTCAATGCAAAAAGTATATTTTTAAAGACTGCCGCGTATAAGATGTTCCGTTCTTTGGTAAAAGCTGCTTTGCGTGTTTTTTTGTTTCATCTTTCCATTCGTTACAAAAATTGTGATCGAGGAATCGTCACCTAGGGACATATCCCCCATAATCTCATATCAAATACCATTCCATATTCACGGTTTCTGTATTCGCGTCATATTTACGGAACATATACCCCGCAATTAAGGATAATAAGGCTTTTACTGTAGCTCAAAAAAACAATAAGTGAAACTGAAGTAATAATATTTTAAAAATTATGCATGTTGCCTTAAATATTATTATTTTGCAATTTACTATTTGAGTGATATTAGATTATTTAAATAGCCCCAATAAGGAGTAGTATTTAAGAAAAATACCTATTCTATCCTGTAGGCTACATGAATGAGTAACCACTGGAAAATAAAATATGGTCAATATGTGTTAACCCACAACCACCAGATTGAGACATTAGGGCCAGTTTCAGTGGTGCCTGATAGCACTAAAATGAAGAAATCTGACAGATTTTTGACAGCTTTTATATGGCGTATGTGTCAGATATCTATCTGAAACTTTATCACGAACTGGTGAAACTGGGCCTAAGTACCCTTGCCCTTTGTACCACAATGTTAATATGTAGTTAAAAATGAAGGTCTGGCAAACTGGCCTGAAAATTGATGAAGAATACGTAATTTATTAAGTAGTATGATGTATGAACTCACCTGATTTAAAAGCACAGTGTCGAGTGGACCACAATAAATACTGGCACTCCTGTACCATATGCTTTCTTTGTGTCTTCTTTAGTTAAATATATATAATATAATATGCAGCCAGAAATATTTTTTCTACGTACTAAAAACATAATCATATTTACTTACTTTCACAAAATAAATAAATAATTACTGGATGGATTTACAGAGAACTTGACCACAGATTACTTTATGTGTCAGAACTTGACAATTGGCATAACAATGACAGACAAGACATGGTTGTTTTGACACTGGCGTAATATTAATTTATGACATTGACAATGAGTAATTATTTTATTTGCGGAAAAGTAACATGTACGGAGGAGTTTTGGCGGGAACGTAAAAAGTGTGTTTGATATCAATTATTTTTTTCCTAAAACTTGTGTTTTAACGCGAGTAAATGTGTAATAAACGTGGATTATAACCATTAAGTGCCGGTAAATGTGTGCGAGTGTTGGGAAACAGCACAATGTTGAAAAACATGCTATTTGCGTTCTCACCAAAATTGCACTGCAAATCTACAGTAAAGTCCACGTCTTTGCTAAGGGTATGACTTGGACTAGACAATGACGACTTTGACCCGTCTTTATAACTTGAATTCTCAAAAGCTTGAATAATTTTAATACATGACACTGACTAAATAAATTAATCGTGTGGAGCCATAATAAAACTAAAAAAAAAACATGTACGGTTTTTGCCGGGAATCTGAAATAGTGTGTGTGCCTCATTATATATTTTTTCCTAAAACTTGTATTCTTGCGCAAGTCAATGTGTAATAAGCGTGAATTATTAACCATTTAGTGTCATTTAATGTGTGCGAGTGTAGGGGAACAGCACAATGTTGAAAAACATGACATTTGCGCTCACACCAAAATGTCACTGAAAATCTTCAGACATCTTTACTGACGGTATGACTTGGACGAGACTATGACTTCAACTTGACAGTGAACATGACTTTGACCTATCTTTATTGACTTGAATTCACAAAAATTTGAAGAATTTTAATACTTGACAGTTTTCTAAGCAATTATAAGTTTTAAGTTCATATTTAATTTATAAATTTTTCTTCTGTCGGTATTTTTTTCTTGTAAATATACTGTACACTGGCCATACTTTTGACACTGGCAGAAAAACGCCAAGCAGCGTTTAAAAGCCATAAGAAGAAGAAGAAGAATACTTGATAGTTGACACGGGCTAAATATACAAATAGTGTGGAGCCATAATGAAACAAACAAATATACAAACAAAGTGATCCGTGGCATAGAAAAGATAATCATACTACGTATCCGTGGTTTTATTGAGCAATAGCATCTTATTCTTAATTCTATATTTGCCAATATAGGTATTATCTGTGCTGTGACTACAGCTATCTGTGGCTGTGATCCAATCTACAGTCCGGCAAGTATAACTTGGCGTGCCTGTGCGCCACTGTGCTTTTACTTTGTACTTTGATAACAGTTTCTCTTAAACCACTTTTAATTACTTTTGGCATTATTGAACTATTTTAATGTAGCAAATTTATCAACAATAATGTCGCGGTAATCTCTCAAACTTCAAACTCACAGTTTCAATTAAAAGAATTAGTTCCAAAAACCACCACCGCCAAGTTATACTTGTGGCACTGTACATATTGTATATCTCTGACACATATAGTTAGCGTAGTATTATATTCTCTTTGCATATAGTAATCTGTGAATCTATATCTAATTCTGACACATATAGTATTAGTAATCTGTGATCTAATATAACCTAAAAATAAGGTGTATTTTGCTTATTTATAAAATTAATCAAATTGTTACTTCTTTTAGAAAAAACAATAATCAGTTATGAACGGCATCCGCATAATTAAAAGCCTGCCTGTGAAGCAGTGGCGCTCATTTTCACGATGGTAAAGTATCAAATTTTTCTAACATAGGTACGTACTGTAGGGTTATGATAGCATCAGCACTCAGCAGGCCATTATTACATAAAATATATCATTAGAACCTTGCCTATGATCGTTATGATTCCTACCTATGTATATATTTATACCTATTAGTTTCATAAATGCAAACCTCGATACCGCATCCTATGGCACAGAAAATTTAATATGCGATTTGACATTTCCAGTGCAATCCTCCGCCAAGATGTTGCCCAAGCGGCGTCCACACTTTCGATCCCCATTCCCGAAGGCGTCGACAAGCCGGTGTCCCCTAAAATCGAGAAGATCGTGTCTGAGATCACGAACCTCAACTTGTTAGAAGTGTCAGAGCTGAGCCAAGTCCTGAAGAAAAGGTTGAACCTTCCCGACGCCCCGGTAATGCCATTGGGAGGTTTCGCCATGGCTGCCCCTGCCGCTGATGAAGAAGAAGCGGCTCCTAAGGCTGTGAAGACTAGCTTCACTGTAAGTATTTTCGATTTGATTCGAGATTGATATATGTAAGCAAATATTTAAAGTTTGAGTTGAGTTTTGGCAGGAATGTGAAAAAGTGTATGAAGCTGTTCAGTCTTTCTTAGTGAATTCAGAAGATAAACTGAACTAATTATTTTACGATGTCAAGCCCCTTTGACATCCTGGTAATCCAATCCTCTATATTAAAAACAAATAATTCAAATAAATTGACCACCAGAAAGAAACAATGTCAAAGGAGATTGGTCAACATACCAAACAGGTGGAATAAGATCGCCACATGTTGTTTTGTGTAAATGTGTAATAAGACATTTATTCACTCATACACCAGCACGTTATGATTATTAAACCACATGAATAATCCTAACTAATATTATAAATGCGAAAGTTTGTATGGATGTTGTTACTCTTTCATCCTAAAACTACTAAACTGATTGAGCTTATATTTGGTATGTAGATAGCCAGACCCTGGAATAAAACATAGGGTACTTTTTATCCTGATATTCCCGTGATCTATGCAGGTAAAACCGTGGTGTACAGCTAGTTAACGATTTAGTGCTGGTTAATGTATGTGAGTGTAGAGAAACAGCATATTGTTGATACACATGCTATTTTACATTCACACCAAAATTCACTGAAACCTTTCAGTAAAGTCCACATCTTTACTGAGGGTATCACTTGGACTGGGCTTTGATTTAGACTTGAATGTGACTTTGAATTTACTGAAAGACTTGAATCTTTGAACAATTGAATCTTTGTTACTTCATCAAATTTTCAAATTATTTAATTGTTGTCCCTCTCAATCCTACAATATAGCATCACTCAATGAATACACTCTCTGTAAGTTACCTCCATAAGCTTCTTAGATTAAAATAATAATTTCGTCTACAACTCATTAATGTAAGTTAAAAATGTTTTAAGACTTTAGATGAGTTTTGTAACATTTCCTTTAATAGATCCTAGTGCTCGACATCAGCCATTCTATAATCCTTATAGTTCCGTTCGTTTAATTTATCACATAAGCCAAGATGAGTGAATATGAAACAAACATCTAAAAAAAAAACAATACGAGCCTTTGCTTTAGAACTATTGTAATTAGAAACAAATGAAATACATTTAATAATTTCAGGTTAAAATGACCAAATTTGACGATAAACAAAAGGTGGCACTAATCAAGGAAGTCAAGAGTCTCCTGGAAGGCTTCAACCTGGTTCAAGCCAAGAAGTTTGTTGAAAGTGTCCCCACAGTCGTCAAAGCTGACATTGCGAAAGATGAGGCAGAAAAACTGAAAGAAGCTTTAACTAAAGTTGGAGCAATTATAGAAATAGAATAAATTTTGTTAGTTTTAAGGCTGTTTAGTATTAATTTAGTTGCAATAAAATTGTTATTATAATCATTATGGTAATTTTGGGTTAACTTCATCATAGTAGTAATATGGTCATTTTTTTTTATTTTTAACTATCTTCATTTTTATTATTGTGGGTGAGACCACAGAATAACACCTCCGGATGACCTTGTCCACTTCCAAAGTTGTCCACTTCCTAGTTTGACCACTTCCAAAGTTGTCAAGTTAGCTTGTTCATTACTGACACTAATAAGGCAACACACTAGAGAACAGTGACCACTGTGTGACGTGCGCCGACGAGCGTAGCGAGGAAATCCGCGGCAGCGACCGCGCGTCACCAGAAATAACTTGAAAACTTTGGAAGTGGTCAAGTTAGGAAGTGGACAAGGTTGTTGTCCGGAAGGGAAATAACTTCCCAGTTGTCGCTGCTGAGGTCAAAGCAAGCTAGGAATATGGGTAAATGCCCCAGTTGTCATTTTCAAACTGGGTATTTTTCCACTTGGCACATGTAGTAACCTGACAACTTGGAATATGGCAATATGACGGCTGGACTTTCTGCCAATGATACATAAATAACTAGTCGCCCAAAATCAGATATAAAAAAGGTACTTAGAAAAAGTCACCTTCGTAAATCTTAAGTTTTGAAATATTGTAATTTAGACACGCGGCAGTGTGTCAAGCCAAGTTCAAGCAAAGGAACTGGCTAGCCAGCGCCGAGTGTAATATTACACGAACCACTTGGTGACACTTTTGACCCTTCTATAACTCAAAACCTCTTTAACGTAAACTCATAAAACTACGTGTGTTTAATTATATCCATGAGGATATGTAGAAGCCCAAATTTCATGAATCTAGCTCAAACGGTTATAATGATATGAAGGTCAAAAAGTCGTAAATTTTAGCACTGACTGACTGACTGACATATAGTACCTAAATATAATTCAAGATGACCTAGAAGGATGAAATTTGGAATCCAGCTCGGTAATTGTGTGTAAGTGTAGAAAAAAAAAAAAAAGATGTCCCCATACAAAAAGCTTGTAATACGCGCTGAACAACCGCGCTGCACCACATAATTAATTATACACACGCGTTTAGTGTTGTCTCACTCACTCAGTTCTAGTTCCAGTGAGAAAACGCTATACTGACGTCATTTGACAGCAGCTAACTTATGTTGTAGCGACGCGGTCGGTCCACCGTCGCCCCAGCCAATCAGCGTCACGCTCTGACGAATGGTACAAAATTATAAGCGGTAGCGATTTGGTTAAAATTCGGGTCGGTTGGTTTATACCTGCATGGAAGTGATTTTATAGTCCACGGCTCACTATAATATCGTTTAAAAACTAAAAAAGAACCCACTTCAATGCCGCGCTATTTATTTTCAGTACCAATTTTGAGATGTTTATCTCAATATCTCTGGAGATACTTATAAGACCTCGATAAAATTACCATGGTACCACACTTGGGATATCTCCTTTCGAACCAAAAAAAGAATTATCAAAATCGGTTCATAAACGACGAAGTTATCCGCGAACAAACATTAAAATATATATTTTAATTTATAAATATATTTTATAAATATATATATATATATAATTCGGTCGAATTGAGAAACGTCCTTTTTTGAAGTTGGTTAAAAAGAAAGCCCAATGTGCATGTATACCAAGGTCAAGGCAATAGCGATGTCTTATTGTTAACGATATATATATGTATTGACTAATTTAAGAATGCTGGTTGAACTCGCTCGCGCCTTGCACTTGTACATCTCAATACCTGCCTAGTTTTCTTTACAAAAAGTAATGATATCCCACCAAAAACATATAAATGTAAAAAAGGAGAGCCAAGTTCAATACAAAAATTATGCTTGGCTGTGGACTTCGCCGCAAAATTATTGGAGATCTAAATGAGTGCCAAGTTCTATGCAAAATCGAAAAATGTATTTATAGGAACCAAATAACATTATGAACAAGTATTAAATTCTATTTCTTTGCTTTATACTTAAACCTCAGACTACCATAAAAAAGGCAGACGGAGTCGTGCCTAACACCCGAGTGAAAGCAAGTTCAGTAATACTAAATGCTTAAATAATGTTTCCGCGCTCAATACGGCATGATCACTACGTAAGCAACGCTGCGAAGTAATACTGCACGGACGCGTCCGTCCCTGCTGCCGCTTGCTCCCCGTGAGTAATAGAGTTCTGTGCGCTTGGTAGCAAACTGAGCGCGGAAGCGTATTACTCAAGCATTTCATATTACTGAACTTGCGTTCACTTGGGTGTTAGGCACGGCTCCTTCTGCCTTTTTTTGGTAGTTTGAGACTTAAACGTTTTAAAGTTTATTTTTTTAAATGACCCGACCAAATTCGACTGAATTTGGTCGTAATCTACCAAAAATATTTTAAATGGTTTTTTATCATTATTGTCTGAAGTAATGGATATAAAATAAATATAAATATATAAATACTTGTATGTATACTTGTATAAATATTGCTGTTATTTAAAAATGTGAGATGTTAAAGTAGGTTAGATTTGACTTAGCCAGTTTTCATTACATCAGTAATTTTATAAAATTATTCAACATTTTAATTTTGAATATTATGTTTCTTTGAAGTGTTTCACACTTTATATTTTTGTAAATTGTTAAACACAATCCAAAATTTCATCGTACCGACGGGACTTGAACCCGCAACCTCCGGAATAACATGTTCCGGTGCTTTGCCAATTAAGCCACGGTGCGAAGTATCGTTACGACGAAATTAGTGGATTGCATTTTGTTAACCCAATTATGCATTGGTGGCGCCATCTATGACTACTTATTACGTAAGTTAATCATTCGGAAGAATACATTACAGTTTTCAAATCCGACGAGAGATGTTGCACTGCGTAAATCAAATATTATGTTTCTTTGAAGTGTTTCACACTTTATATTTTTGTAAATTGTTAAACACAATCCAAAATTTCATCGTACCGACGGGACTTGAACCCGCAACCTCCGGAATAACATGTTCCGGTGCTTTGCCAATTAAGCCACGGTGCGAAGTATCGTTACGACGAAATTAGTGGATTGCATTTTGTTAACCCAATTATGCATTGGTGGCGCCATCTATGACTACTTATTACGTAAGTTAATCATTCGGAAGAATACATTACAGTTTTCAAATCCGACGAGAGATGTTGCACTGCGTAAATCAAATATTATGTTTCTTTGAAGTGTTTCACACTTTATATTTTTGTAAATTGTTAAACACAATCCAAAATTTCATCGTACCGACGGGACTTGAACCCGCAACCTCCGGAATAACATGTTCCGGTGCTTTGCCAATTAAGCCACGGTGCGAAGTATCGTTACGACGAAATTAGTGGATTGCATTTTGTTAACCCAATTATGCATTGGTGGCGCCATCTATGACTACTTATTACGTAAGTTAATCATTCGGAAGAATACATTACAGTTTTCAAATCCGACGAGAGATGTTGCACTGCGTAAATCAAATATTATGTTTCTTTGAAGTGAACCCGCAACCTCCGGGTTCAAGTCCCGTCGGTACGATGAAATTTTGGATTGTGTTTAACAATTTACAAAAATATAAAGTGTGAAACACTTCAAAGAAACATAATATTTGATTTACGCAGTGCAACATCTCTCGTCGGATTTGAAAACTGTAATGTATTCTTCCGAATGATTAACTTACGTAATAAGTAGTCATAGATGGCGCCACCAATGCATAATTGGGTTAACAAAATGCAATCCACTAATTTCGTCGTAACGATACTTCGCACCGTGGCTTAATTGGCAAAGCACCGGAACATGTTATTCCGGAGGTTGCGGGTTCAAGTCCCGTCGGTACGATGAAATTTTGGATTGTGTTTAACAATTTTAATTTTGATAAAAACTGGCCAATCATAATTTTTGTATCGAACTTGGCTCTCCTTTTTACATTTATGTTTTTGGTGGGACAGTAACTATACCTCAGTCCTTGGAAGTTTACTTTTAATAAATATTTGTTTTATCCCTCAGGAACAAGATCTAAGCTTGTAAAACCGGGGTACAGCTAGTAGTACATAAATAGATAAATGAACAAAACCCAATAATAACAAAAAATGTGTATTAAGGAATCTCAAAAAATACTCTTACAAGTTGTAAGGAAAATCTCTATAGAATATCAATAACAATCTAAGGCGTTAACTTCTTCATTATCTTCGTAGAGGCCAAGGACGTCATCTAGGAGGGACGAGATGTTTCTAATACCATCGTTCCACTTCCTTTTATCTTCCACTATCGCTTTGAAGTCCTTGCTTTTCACGTAACTGACGAAAAGATGTGGTGATGCCATTTTGCTTATTTTTATTTTTGGTTTAAGCGATTCCTCCGGCTTGTTGGTTTGTAGCGACATATGTCTTTCATATATGCTAGCGAGGAGGTTGATATCATCGGAATTCAGAATTCCTTCGATGATATTATCAGCTGAAGTTTCAATTGGGACGCTATCGTCGACCATTGCATTGTCTTCTGGATCCTCTTTTATGTGGCACATGATTTCGTCGATAGTTTCATCTGGCACTGGCTTAAGGGATTCCAGTACATTGTATTTGTTAAGGATGTCTATTAGTGCAGAAGCAACGCACACAGAGCAATCGAGGACTGCCACTTCTGTGTCTTCGTGGAGCAGTTTTATGAGAACTGTTAAAAGTCCTATGGTTGATAGCTCATCGAGTATTTTGATCAGTCTTTTTTGTATTTCAGTTTCATTTAACGTTACTATTTTCCGCGATTCACGGGAAAATGTCACAGGAGGGAATGTACCGTCTAGCATTCCTTGGTCAGTGAGGAGGGATTGTATCACGATCTTCCAGAATTTTAAGGCGCATATTTGGACCTCCCAGTGGAAGTCAGAAAGGGTGGATGAGACCATGTGCTCGTAGAGTTTCAGTTTGAACTGTGCTGTGAGCTTTTTGTTTTGGTAAATGTCACAGAGGACGTTGCAAGCCTCCTTTCTGACAATGCCTTCTTGGTTGTTTCTAAGTGTCGCTATCAGCTGGTCCTGTGGAAATAAAGTATTTTGTTGAAATATGGCGGCATTGCATTACAGTATTTAAAGATATTGTTTATGTTTTCTGACGGATTGAAATGTTGCGGTCTAAGGCCGGCTGCATATTATAAGATGTTTCTATCAGAAACTTCACTCCGGCGAGTCTGAGTAGTTAGCGGCTGACCTTTAGGATAATTTTTGGAGTTTACTCCTTAAGAATCGATTTTCATATAAAAGCCCGGGGTATGAAAATTTAGGGCGAGTAAAATCAAACTTAGAGTGACGTTATATTCAGTTCAGTACTTTTTAAGGTTCCGTACCTCAAAAGGTAGAAAAAAGAGCCCTTATAAGATTACTTTCTTGTATGTTTGTCCCTAGCAAATGATGTGGACCTAGCAAGTTGAAATGTATACCAGATACTGAGGTCTATAGTCCCTATTAGTTGTCTGTCTGTGGTATCTTAGCGACCAAACGGATAAACCGAATTTATTTAGTTTTTTTGTTTCCTAAGTGTCTTAATCGAGAGAGCTTTGATTCATGAAAATCCTTTAAGACTGAGCTTTCTATTATCTAGTTGATGAAGCTATGACATCAACTTTCATAGGTCTGATCAATTTAAAATTCGGTATCATCTTACTTCAACGATATTGTAAGAACATGGTAGGTATTGGACATCTCCTGTAATCTGCAAAATACTCAACTCCTCAACAACTTACAGCAGAGATACCGAGTTTGGGCTCATTGGAATGGTCTCAATGAACAGATTATACATAGATCAGTCAGGGATGATGAGGGGTAGTTTTAAATTTTGAAATGGGTAGGTAATAAGTAGGTATTATTTCGTTTTTTAAAAGACCCCAATGTTTCTATAACTTCTAACCTGTATATTAGGATACTGTATAGTAAGATTTTCCCACAGATTGCAGATCTTGCTCGCAGCACCGATACATTTGAGCGCAGACACTTGAACGTAAGATTCGTAATCATTGAATGCCAACGAAGCAGCCACGTTGATCAAATTGTCGTCTAGTATCTGCTTCTGGAACGGCGGGAATTCTGGAATTGGATAAAAATCATAATTAAGATTTAAAAACTAAAACAACCGACTTCCATGCCGCGCGAATTATTTTCAGTTGCAAGTTTGAGACGTTTATCGACATATCTCTGGAGATATTTATCAAATCTCGATTAATTTACAATGGGGCCACCGGTAATGTACCTTACCGATTGAAAAAAGAATAATTCAAATCCGTTCACAATTGACGAATTTATCGCGTAACATACGAGTATAGTATGTATGTTAAGTTAAATGAATTTTTATAAAACATACAGATGAATTGAGAACCTTCTCCTTTATGGAAGTCGGTTGAAAAACATATTTCATCTTTACATAGTATAAAACGGGATCGAATTCGGAACGAAGTAATTCTCCAGAGAACTTAAGTTATCGACATAGCTCAACGGATTAGCAAGCTGAAGATGCAGTGGGCTGGTCATATCTGCCGAAGGACTGATAACCGTTGGGGTAGACTTGTCCTAGACTGGAGACCGCGAATCGGCAAACGTAGCGTAGGACGTCCTGTGACCAGGTGGAGTGACGACATACGCAAAGCGGTGGGCAGTGACTGGAAGAGAAGAGCCGAAGATCGGGCTCAGTGGCGCATCTTGGGAGAGGCATACGTCCAGCAGTGGACTGATACAGGCTAATGATGATGATGATAGTATAAAACTAAGTAGCTTCCCGCATCTGTCTGTACGCTTACATCTTTTAAACTTTAATGTGGTTTTCATCAATAGATAGAGTGATTCGAGAAAAAGGTATATAATCAAAAATAAACGTGGGCTAAGCCGCGATGCTACGCGTTTACTCGATTAGAATGATTCTTTTTTTAATTAGTAGGGAACATTCCCATTTCCAAGAGTGTAATTCATCGATAAGTAACTCCAGAGATGCGGAGATAAACATCTCAAACTTAGTAGATGTAAATGACAAGCGCAGCATTTCATGTCGGTTTTTTAGGGTTCCGTACCCAAAGGGTAAAACGGGACCCTATTACTAAGACTCCGCTGTCCGTCTGTCTGTCTGTCTGTCCGTCTGTCACCAGGCTGTATCTCATGAACCGTGATAGTTAGACAAATGAAAATTTCACAGATGATGTATTTCTGTTGCCGCTATAACAACAAATACTAAAAACAGAATGAAGTTAAAAATAATAGAGGGTCCCCATACAAGAAACGTGTTTTTTTCGGCATTTCACGCCATCTATGAACGCTTAGATAGGTAAACGTCCCATAGATGGCGTTATATTGAAATGTCGATCCCTAACACCTTTGTTAGATGGCGTTATAAGAAATAAGATGTTTATTATTTATTATTTTTTGCTGGCGAAAAATGATAGTGGTATTTTTTGCTCGATCTTATAAAATACTTTAGTGTGGTACGGAACCCCTACTAGTGCGAGTCCGACTTGCGGCCAGTTTATTGCGTTTTGTAAACAATCTGTAATTATTCTGTACAAAATTGCGTATTTACAAAAATACAACTAAGTAATTAGACTTACAGATTAAAGCATATAGGTATGTATATAAAATAAAAACTTATCTAAATACAAAATTTCATCCAAATCGTTAGAGCCTTTTGGTAAAAAGGCTAGGCTTTTAATTAAACGGCTACGCAATTTGTTGCGACATATTATACTTGAAGAATTGCTCGTTAAATATAATAATAACGTAGATTAGATATATTCATAGTTTCATTACAAATATTATTTGTAATTTGATTGATTCAGAATTTAAGTCATGAATGTTATAAAAATAGTCCACAATATCAGTGTCAGATATTACTGGAACTCGTAAAGTAATACTGTTACAATACCACAGAATAAATAACAATACAAAAAATACTGATACGACAAGCCAAAGCACACACCTATGACACACATTAAATTTTATATTTTTTTTTTGTATAAAAATTGGAAAGCGGTTTACAGAATACATCTACTTACCAAGTTTCAATTCTGTAGTCCTATTAGTTTCGGAATAAAATGGCTGTGACATACGGACGGACAGACAGACAGACATGGCGAATCTATAAGGGTTCCGTTTTTTGCCATTCGGCTACGGAACCCTAAAAAGCTGTTCCAGCGGCTTCGCCTGCGTTTAAAAGTATCCTATAGCGGCTATAGTGACAGAGTACTACCGATTAGGTTATACTATAGCCTATAGCTACACATACTATATCCTAATCTGTAGCACCCTGTCACAAAACAGATAATAATACCTGTGCAAAGTTTCAGGTACATCGGTCCAGCCGTTTGACCGTGAAGAAGTCCCAAGCAAATATACAAGCTGATTTTTTAACGACACTTATTCATCAATTTACGGAAAATATACTATTATATACATTAATATATTTTTAAAATTACCTAACTACAAACAAACAAATAAACCTAATAAAAAACAGTGAAAACTAAAATTTAGTCAACCAAACCACTACCAGTACCAGTTTTTAGGGTTCCGTACCCAAAGGGTAAATCGGGACCCTATTACTAAGACTCCGCTGTCCGTCTGTCTGTCTGTCCGTCTGTCACCAGGCTATAGCTTATTAACCGTGATAGTTGGACAAACGTAGTTAGTAAACGAGCGCCCCGTGTTTCTAGATAGCGACCAAACCAAATATTCTTGGTAATATCAATTCATCAAATATATAAGGTTGAAACTCTGTTATGTTTCGTATTGTACGGAACCCTCCCTAAGTGTGCGATAAGAGACGCGATGCTGACTCGTACTTGACCAGTTTTATTTTAAATGAGAATACTTTTTGAAGTGTGGATGTTATATTATTTAATATGTTTCACAGTGGATTGCGTATTTTACAGTAGTGACCCTCCTTCCGGTGATGGAAACACATCGTTAAGAAACCCATGAACACCGGCATTTTTGTAAGACTCTGTCTAATATAGATGTTCCGCCTGACTGGCTACCAAAAAGTAGCTTACCACTACCTTACGGCCATAACCTTACGGTGTTTCGGCAGCATACAGCCCTTTTAATCAGAGTATTCTAGGGCTAGCGTGTAAGTAAAAATATTAAAAAAGAGGGTACGTAGAAAGCTAAGCGTGAGAAGTGAAACCACAGATTATATAATAGTTACTTGTAGGTGATCTAAGTTCATTCAATTTTATTTGGGAATTAAATTCATTCGTCTTTTTTTTTGTACAACTCCATCTGTTGAACTTTAGCGAAAACGTCTCCGTAGTTACACCGTTCTACAATAGAGGGCGTTTATAAATATAACATGACACCTACGTCACTTCCGCTGCCCTCGGACCGTGACGCTACGTTTCTTCCGTCAAATTTTACCCTTGTAAGCAGTTTTACTTCAAAAAAGTTGATTAAAAAATCTATATAGGTACTTACTGACATAAGAAATCTCAGTGCAAACAAGCAGGAGTTCCAGCGCAGAATCCCTTACTTCCCAGGTACGATCGTGCAGCTTCTTGTATATGAGTTTACCGATGTGGTCGATGGTGGAGCCCGGCTTTGTGTCCAACAGGAGGGACAGATTCGGAGGCAGGAACTTGGTCACCGTCATTGTGATCACGTTGAGAGATGCCACTACAAACTGGAAGGATAAGGAGAGTTTTTTTGAATGTCTAATGACTAGCAACCCGCCCTTGCTTTGCACGAGTAGAGCATAAATTATATGCATACATTTTCTTGATTTTCGTTGTGTCGAATATGTGAATTAACATCTTCAACAATAATTGTCATATGTCAACCAATTTATATAATAGTAACAAATTATAGTTTTCGGTCGTAACAAATTTAGTCGGTTTGGAACTTTTAACGCCAGTGGTAGCGTGTTCAAATGTACCTATACCAATATTTTTTTCCATCGAAATATGTTTGTGCGCATTTCATAGTGGCCCTACAGTGAAGCAAAAACCTCGTTTGAGAAACCCCCGGCATGGTGGTAGGACACTATCTATTGTCCGCCTGGCCGGCTACCACCCTCAAGTTGGAAAATCTGTCGCCAAAACATCTAACGTGTTCCAGCAGTTATCCTTGAGAGCCAGTTTTAATTCTAGGCCTAGCGTGCTACCATCCTCGACAGAAATCATCACTTACAAACAGGTGAAATAGAGGTCAAACATTAGCCTATACGATATTAAAAAAAAATAATTAAAAAAAACTTCTGACAGAATAAGCAAGATTTCAGTAATAATTTTATCGTCACATCAATTGTGAGATTGTGGTGATCGTCTTGTCTCTAAAAACCTGAAGTCAGAATTGTTTCTTAGAGTCTGCAAAAAACAAACGTCGTGGATTTACGATGAACTAACTATAAGGAAGGAAGGTACCTTCCTAGGACCACCCGATAATGATAAGAGTAGGTACCTACCAAGGTATCAAACATTTTTAGACGTATTGACAATGACAGAGCAATGTTATCATCGCAACAAAAACAGTAAATTAGAACCATATTACAATAATCAACAATTTCTACGACGCCCTCAATTTCTACGACGGTTCACTTTTTGCACAGTCTTCTATGAAAGAACCCTCATGACATGACTAACCCAATTAGAATCAAATGAATTTCCTTTTAAAAAATTAGGCTTACCTTGGTCGTCAAGTTCGGCCTCTGCAGTATATTATACACAACGGTATAAAGACACAACACTTCCAAGCTCTCGTGCCAGTTGATATTATGTTGGCGCAACAAGCACAACACCGTGTCCATAACATATGTCATCACCAGCACTTTGTCCTGAGTGTCTTCGTACTGTAGACCTTCCTCTTGCTTCGCTACGCCGAAGTCATCGATAGGATCGTACTCTCTGAGGACGTAGAACAACGCTTGGAATACTAGATTCGCCTGCTCGTAATTCAAAAGTCTCTTGAGGCAGGCGATCTTCTTAACGCTGTGAATAACTATCTGCATAGTATCTAACTCTAGGAGGAGAGATCGTAACGCGTAAGCAGCTTTTGCTGTGTGCTCGCAGGTAGACTTCCACAATCTCATCATATAGTCTTCCAATCTTTCGTCAGAGTTATTCTCAGGTTTCCCTAACCTAACGAACACCAGAAGCGGCACGGTGACCATGAAAAGCATCTCATTTCGCAGCACTATTTGTTTGCCATCAATCACCCGTACCAAATTCTCCTTGCCTTTACAAACCGTCCAGCAGATCAAGTTACATTCTGTACAAAAATCTACAGCCAGTATCGCGTTTCGACGCTGCACCAAAAACTGTATAGTATTGAAATAGGTAACGTTTAACTCCATAAAATCCTCCGCGTTGAACTTGGCACCCGACTCGAGGACTTTATTCAGAAACATCTTTGCAAATACGAACCAGAACGTGACTTTAGCGAGCAGGAGACACGTCTCAGGGCGACGCATCCTGTCGAAAATGATGCGCAGGTGATGGTTGATTTTTATGTCTTCGATGAGCGTCTCTAGAAGAATACTGGGTTTTTCGATGCGGTTCTCCGTCGACACTATAGCTATAAGTATATGCAGCGTGGGATCTAACGTTTTCGACAGCTCCTCCTCTTGCTCGCTCGAGAGGCTCTCGATGGTTATGAAGTCGTACTGCTCGTAAGCTTTCAATATGAATGAGAGGATGTGCTTGATGTTCGCGAGGTCATAGAGATCGTTCAACCTCCACAGAAACCTCGCGATGAACGTGTAAGCCTGGCGGATCACGAATACTGTTTGTTTCTCATTACATAAACTAAGTATCTCCTTCCACACGCCCGTCTCCAGTAGCCAAGAGACTCCCGAATTGTGTTGGACTATACCTAGAGCCACTTCCATGGCCGCGACCTTTAAGCTAGGGTTTGTGGTTGGCGAGTTTATTTCTCTGTAAATCTTTACTATTTGGTTGCCTTGCTTGTGGAATATTTTGGTGAAATGCAGCTCTTTGGTTGAGACAATCGCAAGGAACCTGGTAAGAAATACATGAACCGATCCGTGTACGTCATCTATGTGATCCAGCGCATCAGATATCAAGTCTGATATTATAGGCATCGTACACATCGCTTGCATGTCTGGAACAACAGGATATTAATCAGACATAACTCTAATATAGCTATATAGGTTTCTTTATGCAGAAATAGGTTAACCACCTGATGTTAAGTGATAATGCGGTCGCGGATCGATAGTGTAGCGCGCTAACCCAAAAGATAGCTGTTCATTCGCGAACTTTAATCTAAAAATAGTATCTAAGTAATCGGAAACACAGACTCAGGCAGGAAATACCATTCCCTGGCGGGACGTAATATAATAATGAAAGAAGAAGCAAATCGGTTGGTACGGTAGATGGTTTATCAATCATAAAGCGGTTTAAGTGCTCAAAAATCGTGTATATACACGGCATTTTATACAAAGCGCAGACAGCGCTGTCTGCTCTTTATGTTGTCAATGTAAAGTCTGTCTACAGGGAACGTCATAAGGCTTACATTTTAGTGAACCTTTTTTGCCGGGTGGGAGCGGTGTTGGCGATAACCTTAATTCTTGTCATCGTAGCCAAGAAGTAGTAATATACTGGAGAGTCGTAGCTTCGTCACAACTTTTTATCAATGTCAATAAACTCTGATACGAAATAATTGATTAGACAAATATTGATATACAATTTTCAACCGTGAAGTAGAAATGTTTCCGATTTGAAGGGCAAGTGTCCAATGCATTTACGAAGTAACGAGCGCAGTATCACGAGTTTTTTCTCAGTTTATGGTATGGGCAGACGTCAGCGCTTGTCCTAAGACGAGCTATTTGCTGGTCCTGTTACTTCATGACATAAAACTATGGATATCTAACAAAATAACAAATCTAAAATTGATAATATAGGACCTTATAGGTGTTGAGGATTCGTTCTACTACATATTTAAATCAAAATTAAATTAGTTATGTTGCATGATTTTTCATCTCTTCCACAAAAAATAATGCGTGGATGCCTGCGTGGATCCTCGACAAAGACACCAGTGACTATACGTGTTCATAAAAAAATCCTTCCATTTTCAACCGACTTCCAAAAAGGAGGTTCTCAATTCGGCTGATGTTTTTTTTATTATTATTATTTTTGTATGTATGTTACGCGATTATTCCGTCAATTGGGAATCGATTTGAATAATTATTTTTAACCGACTTTACAAAAAAGGCAGAGGTTATCAATTTGTCGCATTTTTTATGAATGTTTACCTTTTTATATTGTTTTGTTTCAAAGGGTAACTTTCGTAGGTGGTCCCATTTAAATTTTAATGAAAACGGTCGAGTGGTTTTTAATATATCAACATTTGTAGTTCGATGCATGATGCACATGATACTGGCTACTGGCTACATTGACAAGCGCGACTTTTGAACTAGGTTCTTTTAGTTTTTTAAACGATCTTAAGGGGGTACGATTTCCATACAAAAGTATAATGCACAAATATGAATCAATGGAGCAATAACTTGCAATGAAAATAAATCTAGTGGTCTTGTATCAGTATTTACATGCCGGGAATTATATTTACCTACATGATTTAAATGACTAACATAAACATATTATTCAATTAATATTTTTTTTGTTAGTACTTGAATTTTAGTATTATTCAAAATAATTTCCTCTTAATCAATCAAATTATGTAGGTAAATACATTTCCCGACATGTTAATACTTATAACAGACCAATAGATATGATTTCAGTGCAATTTTTTGCTCCATTTACTCATATTTGTACATTATACTTTTGTATGGAAATCGTATGTCGGTTGTTTTGGTTTTTTTTTATCTTAATTTATACAAGCTATTATTTAACTTGCACAACTACTTTGACTACTTGGCATTTGCTGGCGTCTGATTGAGCTGAAATTTTGCATAGTACTACCTACTTACATTCGGTACTAAACTAACACAATTCAATTCAATTCTAAATGAATTTCAGACTTTTACATCCCTAAGTATGTCATAGTTATACTATAATTAATTAATTATTACATAAGCACGAAAGACACAATAAATCACAAGTTTAAAATTACAAACAAATTAATAATCAATAGTCCATAACAACAATGATCTGATCATGGTGGCTATTTAGATTCTTAAACTCTACCTTTCCTACGTTTTCTCCTTGACGTAACCAATGCCAGAACTATCGTAAAGTGGTTGCTTGAAGACAAAAGCAAATGCAGAGGTAGACCCAAAATATGGGACATATTATATAAACATTTCCGACTATAAGCTACATGCAAAGAGATAAAAAAGTAGAAAATTAAAAAAAGCAGAAAAATGAGGTAGACCCATGTTCACCCACCAATGCGATTGATATACATACAACAAAAAAAAGTTATTTTAACTAAAAACCGGTATGACTCACGTAAATAGGTCGAAAGTCGATGGCGACGTGCGACCGGTTTCGAAGCGGTTAGCGCTTCTTCATCAGCGGCGAATATGACGAGTGCACTCGGCGGGCGGCTCGTTCATACTGGCGTCGGGTGTCATTCGCGCCGCGCGCCTCTGCGCACGTAATGCTCGTGCGGTTAGCGGCGGTGCCGCCGGCTCAGGTGACGGTGAGTCATCGTAGGAAGTTTCTTCATCTTCGTCGCTCGATGTCATGATATTAAGGCCCGTGCACACTACGCTGACTGTATCTCGGGGCACATAAGGGTGTTCTTCAGTGTGTTTGAATGCGAGAACCGGTTTCCATGCAGGAGCCACGGTCCAACCTCGATCGCGACTACCTTCGAGGCCACTACCTTCAATACAACAAGAAGGCATGACAAAAAGTTCCAAAACTTACTTAACGGTACTGGGAACTACCTACAAAAAGTAAATGATGTTAAGGTGAGTTCACACTCCATTACGAATGTGGTCAATTTATCCTCTCAAGAACTTTGCGAAAATACTCTGAGTGTATTATCTCGTGGCCTGAATTTTGCTCCTGCGCCAAAAATAATACCGAAAGAAAACATAATAACCAGCATTGAAGAAGGAGTGATCCGCAATCACATACCCCATCATGATGCGGAGTGTCTAAGGCAAGATGTGGCTACCATATTACGAAAATCTAGACCGCCTAAGTCCAACTTGAGCATGGGTGAATTTACTGCTTTGTCAGCATTACGCAACAATTCATCCGTTTTAGTTTTACCGGCTGATAAGGGTAACGCCACGGTGGTCGTCGATGCCGAAGATTATGATACAAAACTCACGGAAATGGTCAGTGACGAAATCATATATAAAAGAGTCAACTACAATCCGACTCTGCGCATCACTAACAGAGTTTTGAAGCTGCTGCGGGCTGAAGATGACATGGAACTGATATCACGATTGCGTCCATATAATCCGACATCTCCTAAATTATATGGTCTACCTAAAGTGCACAAACCCGATTGGCCATTGCGTCCGATAGTTAGTCAAATCGATGCCCCAACATACAAGATGTCAAAGCATATGGCGTCTATTCTTCAGCGTTTCACGGGAAAAACGGACCGTCATATAAAGGACTCACAGCATTTTGTACGACTACTAACTGACCTACATATTCTACCCGAGGAAGTAATGGTCAGTTTTGATGTAACATCTTTGTTCACCAACGTGCCGGTGGGAGACACGATGACCATCATTAGTAGCCTGATTCAGAGCACAGACCTTCCTACGTATTATGTAGACTGGGCCGACTGCTGTCTCAATAGTGGTTACTTTTTGTGGCGGGGTGACCATTACCTACAAATGGACGGAGTCGCTATGGGTTCCCCAATTGCTCCGGTGGCTGCTAACATTTTTATGGAGTGGTTTGAGGACCAAGCTTTAAACACACCTGACAAACCACGCCTTTGGTGGCGATATGTGGATGATGTCTTCGCCATCATTAAGAAAGATATACTGCGGCCTTTCTTGACTCATCTGAATTCTGTGCACTCAAAGATTAATTTCACAGTGGAGGAAGAGCACGAGGGACTACTGCCATTCTTGGATGTGAAAGTTATGCGGATGCCTAATGGAACGGTGACACGTACTGTGTACAGGAAACCCACACATACCGATAGATATCTGAGAGCAGACTCCCACCACCATCACTCACAACTGGCCTCAGTTCCAAAGTCTCTAATAGACCGAGCCCTCCGCTTATGCGATCCTCAATACATAAACACTGAGCTGGATCACCTTAAACGAGTTTTACAGGAAAATGGTTACAATTGGAGACAATGCTGGCGATGGGTGAAGGGGGCTGAACGCGAAAGACCTACTGCTGTAGACAGGGTTCCGATCTACCTACCGTTCGTAAGAGGGGTAACAGATAAAATCGGTGCCCTCTTACGACGAAAATACAGCATAAAAACATTTTACCGCCCACCGGGACGAATACAGCAACTCTTGCGGTCACCCAAAGACAAGCAGCCGATGCAAACTCCGGGCGTGTACCAGATTCCTTGTGATTGCGGTAAGAGTTACATCGGCGAAACCCGTCGCAACATAAGTACAAGACTGACCGAGCACATTAGAAGTGTGAAGAATGTGGACACGGGAAATTCCGCTGTGGCGGAACACGCGCGGGAGACGGGTCATTTTCTCAGATTCGATAAGGCCTCCGTACTGGCGAAGGAAAAGTTTTTGATTCCGCGAAAAGTACGCGAGGCCATAGAAATTACTCGTCATCCTAATTTCAACCGCGATCGAGGTTGGACCGTGGCTCCTGCATGGAAACCGGTTCTCGCATTCAAACACACTGAAGAACACCCTTATGTGCCCCGAGATACAGTCAGCGTAGTGTGCACGGGCCTTAATATCATGACATCGAGCGACGAAGATGAAGAAACTTCCTACGATGACTCACCGTCACCTGAGCCGGCGGCACCGCCGCTAACCGCACGAGCATTACGTGCGCAGAGGCGCGCGGCGCGAATGACACCCGACGCCAGTATGAACGAGCCGCCCGCCGAGTGCACTCGTCATATTCGCCGCTGATGAAGAAGCGCTAACCGCTTCGAAACCGGTCGCACGTCGCCATCGACTTTCGACCTATTTACGTGAGTCATACCGGTTTTTAGTTAAAATGAATTATGCTCACGATACGTTTAATCAAGTAATAGCTAACCGCTACGGTGCGGTGTGGCTTGAAAAAAAAGTGAAGGTGTTCACGCGTTTGAGAGTCAAGTGTAAAAAACTCGAGTGCGGTTTACGTTATGTTGTGATGTGTCGTGACAATGGTCTCGTACCTAAATTTGCGCGCATTAAACCTGTTAAATGCATTCGGGGATACAGTGATTTCTTCCGTGTCGCTAATGAAAAGTTTCTTCGTCGCGTCATTTCGGATTACCGCCGCAATCTAATGAATACCAACAAAAGTGTGTTTGTTTTACATTTGGAAATAGCAAACATGTTGCCACAGGATCTATGGGAAACATTGGATGCCATGTCTTTTAGCAGAGCTGAGGCCACTACCTTCAATACAACAAGAAGGCATGACAAAAAGTTCCAAAACTTACTTAACGGTACTGGGAACTACCTACAAAAAGTAAATGATGTTAAGGTGAGTTCACACTCCATTACGAATGTGGTCAATTTATCCTCTCAAGAACTTTGCGAAAATACTCTGAGTGTATTATCTCGTGGCCTGAATTTTGCTCCTGCGCCAAAAATAATACCGAAAGAAAACATAATAACCAGCATTGAAGAAGGAGTGATCCGCAATCACATACCCCATCATGATGCGGAGTGTCTAAGGCAAGATGTGGCTACCATATTACGAAAATCTAGACCGCCTAAGTCCAACTTGAGCATGGGTGAATTTACTGCTTTGTCAGCATTACGCAACAATTCATCCGTTTTAGTTTTACCGGCTGATAAGGGTAACGCCACGGTGGTCGTCGATGCCGAAGATTATGATACAAAACTCACGGAAATGGTCAGTGACGAAATCATATATAAAAGAGTCAACTACAATCCGACTCTGCGCATCACTAACAGAGTTTTGAAGCTGCTGCGGGCTGAAGATGACATGGAACTGATATCACGATTGCGTCCATATAATCCGACATCTCCTAAATTATATGGTCTACCTAAAGTGCACAAACCCGATTGGCCATTGCGTCCGATAGTTAGTCAAATCGATGCCCCAACATACAAGATGTCAAAGCATATGGCGTCTATTCTTCAGCGTTTCACGGGAAAAACGGACCGTCATATAAAGGACTCACAGCATTTTGTACGACTACTAACTGACCTACATATTCTACCCGAGGAAGTAATGGTCAGTTTTGATGTAACATCTTTGTTCACCAACGTGCCGGTGGGAGACACGATGACCATCATTAGTAGCCTGATTCAGAGCACAGACCTTCCTACGTATTATGTAGACTGGGCCGACTGCTGTCTCAATAGTGGTTACTTTTTGTGGCGGGGTGACCATTACCTACAAATGGACGGAGTCGCTATGGGTTCCCCAATTGCTCCGGTGGCTGCTAACATTTTTATGGAGTGGTTTGAGGACCAAGCTTTAAACACACCTGACAAACCACGCCTTTGGTGGCGATATGTGGATGATGTCTTCGCCATCATTAAGAAAGATATACTGCGGCCTTTCTTGACTCATCTGAATTCTGTGCACTCAAAGATTAATTTCACAGTGGAGGAAGAGCACGAGGGACTACTGCCATTCTTGGATGTGAAAGTTATGCGGATGCCTAATGGAACGGTGACACGTACTGTGTACAGGAAACCCACACATACCGATAGATATCTGAGAGCAGACTCCCACCACCATCACTCACAACTGGCCTCAGTTCCAAAGTCTCTAATAGACCGAGCCCTCCGCTTATGCGATCCTCAATACATAAACACTGAGCTGGATCACCTTAAACGAGTTTTACAGGAAAATGGTTACAATTGGAGACAATGCTGGCGATGGGTGAAGGGGGCTGAACGCGAAAGACCTACTGCTGTAGACAGGGTTCCGATCTACCTACCGTTCGTAAGAGGGGTAACAGATAAAATCGGTGCCCTCTTACGACGAAAATACAGCATAAAAACATTTTACCGCCCACCGGGACGAATACAGCAACTCTTGCGGTCACCCAAAGACAAGCAGCCGATGCAAACTCCGGGCGTGTACCAGATTCCTTGTGATTGCGGTAAGAGTTACATCGGCGAAACCCGTCGCAACATAAGTACAAGACTGACCGAGCACATTAGAAGTGTGAAGAATGTGGACACGGGAAATTCCGCTGTGGCGGAACACGCGCGGGAGACGGGTCATTTTCTCAGATTCGATAAGGCCTCCGTACTGGCGAAGGAAAAGTTTTTGATTCCGCGAAAAGTACGCGAGGCCATAGAAATTACTCGTCATCCTAATTTCAACCGCGATCGAGGTTGGACCGTGGCTCCTGCATGGAAACCGGTTCTCGCATTCAAACACACTGAAGAACACCCTTATGTGCCCCGAGATACAGTCAGCGTAGTGTGCACGGGCCTTAATATCATGACATCGAGCGACGAAGATGAAGAAACTTCCTACGATGACTCACCGTCACCTGAGCCGGCGGCACCGCCGCTAACCGCACGAGCATTACGTGCGCAGAGGCGCGCGGCGCGAATGACACCCGACGCCAGTATGAACGAGCCGCCCGCCGAGTGCACTCGTCATATTCGCCGCTGATGAAGAAGCGCTAACCGCTTCGAAACCGGTCGCACGTCGCCATCGACTTTCGACCTATTTACGTGAGTCATACCGGTTTTTAGTTAAAATGAATTATGCTCACGATACGTTTAATCAAGTAAAAAAAAGTTACTTCACCGAACTGCAGCTACGTCTTACAAAAGGATTTATAATGTTTTTAAATCAAGGATAGTTGCCCTTTGTAAAGAGCAACTAAGGCAACAGTTGCCCTTTGTAAAGGCTGTTATATATTTCACTTATTTTTATAAATAGATTATCGATTTTGTTATTTTGCTTAATTGCAGGACGTTGAATTTAACCAAAATGTTAATCACATAACCATTACAAAAAACAGTGATAAAATCCAGTCCTACCAATTTTTGAGCAGTCATGCTGTGCAGAAAAGTTGTAATTTTTTGTGGCAGAAACGACATGAGGCATGACTCTTCATTTCTTATCAAGAAAAACTTTTGGTACTGTTGAAAATAACTAGACACTCTCTGAGACGTTAATGTTAATGTCTTCTGGGCGGTTATCTATCTGCAACACACTTTGCTTGTGTGATTATAGATAAGTCTTAGGGTCAGCTCAGACCGCGACGCGACGCGGCGCGCAATTATTAAGAGAGAGACACAAAAAAGAAGAGGGCCCGGTGGCGTAATCGAGAGTTAGAAAATCTGTCACCAAACATCTAATGTGTTCCGGCAGCCATCCTTGAGAGCCAGTTCCCATTCTAGGCCTAGCGTGCTTACCATCTTCGACCGCATCATCACTTACCAACAGGTGAGATAGTGGTCAAACGCTAGCCTATAAAGTATTAAAAAAAAAAAAGATTTATTACATATGTTTAATAATTCCGTACTATGAATGTCTCTCTTGGCTTTAGTTAAAGAAGCAATGAATTTAATGTTGTCTTGTATGTCTATATGATGAACCCAGATATCGAAGGAAAACATCTCTAACATTGAAGTCGAATGAATAGGTATATCTTTAATGAGATCATGTAAAGTGACTAACAAAGGTAGTTTTTTATTTCTCCAGTATCTATTGTCTTTTAGTTCGGACAAACCTTTTATGGCAGATGTTACAGGGCCTCTGTCCCAAGAACTAGTCTTTAAAAAGAACTTGCCAGCTAGGTAATGTCTACGAACTTCCAAGGGTGGCAGATGGAGATCAACTTCCATCACGTGGATCGGGGTCGTTCTAATGAACCCGCCGATGACGCGCATCGCCTGGTTCTGGACCTTGTCTAGTTTACTCAGATGGGATTTACAGCTGTTGCCATAAAGAAAGCTCGCATAGTCAAGTCTGCTCCGGATATGTGCAATATATAAACGTCGCAAGTGTTTCGGGTGCACCCCCCAGCCCGGACCTGCTAATACCTTGAACAGATTGATATGCTTCACTATCTTCTGACAAATTTCGTTCACATGTTTACCCCATCGTAAAGAGCGATCTAGCCAAAGCCCAAGGTATTTAACCGCGTCGACAACTTCTAAGTAGGTATTATCAATATTTAAGTTAACTAAATGGTCAAAACGTTTTCTTCGTCTGCTGAACAAGCAGACCTTACTTTTGGCGGGTGAAATCTTCAGGCCCAGGTCCTGTAAGTGACTTGACATAATTTTTAAGGCGTCTTGTAAACTATTTACCGCACTCCCAAGGTCATCGTGAACAGACAGTAAAACGAAGTCGTCTGCATACTGCGATATAAATATATTGTTTATTTGTTTACAAATATTCATCGTTGCGATGTTAAATAAAATGGGACTTAACACATCGCCCTGTGCCAACCCTTGCCCAGTATTCCTATGTAATAATAATTCATCATTATTTTTTTATTTTTAAACATCTTTCGGTCAAAAAATTCCATAAATAATTACAAACTTTCGTTCCGACATCCAAACCGTCCAAGGTTATTATTAATTTCTTTATATCAACAGTATTGTAGGCGTTATTTATATCAACGAAACATCCAACACAGAATTGATTTTTGGTAAATCAAGCTCGTTAAGTGACTTAAATTATCTAAACAACATCTAGATTTCCTAAAACCAACTGTATTCAACATGCGATTACTCTCCACATACCATTCTAGTCGCTTGGCTATAATCGAATGCAATACCTTGCATAAACAAGACATCAGTGATATCGGCCGCAGTGATGACAGACAACTCGGATCCCGGCCGGGCTTAGGTATAGCTATAACTTGTATGTCACGCCATTGATCCGGAACGAAACCGCTCGCAAAAAACATTGTAAATATGTTGTAATATTTGTGTACCTATAACCGGTAGGTTTTTAATCATAGAAAAGGATTATGCTGTCATCACCGGGCGCAGTGTCTGATGGCTTAAAGCATTTTTTCTATTTCTGGTAAAGAGATCGGGAGTTCGAGAATGCTGTTTGTTGACAGGAGAACCGGTTTATTGCATAACACGTAGTCTGGAGTGAGACTTTGTAACAATGATCAACTGCGGTTATTATCTACATATGAACAGTTACTTTTATAGCTCTTTAGCCACTTCATTCGTTTCCAGACGACGCTCGCGGATGTCTCATTATCTACGGAGGAGCAGAATGTATGAAACGACTCGCCTTTAGCTTGCCGTGTTAGTCGTTGTGCCGAACTAATTTTTTCTTTCAGCTTTGAAAGATTATTAGAAATTGGATTATCTCTGAATGCTGTAAGAGCCAATCGACGCTCGGCCACGGCCGCAGATAATGCTACATTCCAATACGGTTTTGGGACAAAGTTATTACTGGGGTTTTGGTTTATTTTAATTAGTGGAATGTGGGCTTCGGCTGATTTATTAATATTACTTACGAATAGGTCATATGCACTTTGACAGTCGTCTGGAATGGACAAGTCAAAAAATGAACATTCAAGGGTGGTTCTGTATGCTGACCAGCTTTTTTGAAGTTTCTTTTTTTAATCGGTCTAATATTACAATTGTTTTCTGTTGAAATTTTATGATAAGATGATCACTGCCCAAGGACTCATTCGTAACGTTCCATTTAAAATCTACTGCGATGTCGGTTGAAATCAAAGATAAATCAGGCGAAGATTCTTGTAGCCTACCGTCTACGGATTTGACTCTGGTTGGAGATGTTTTATTTAATGTGATATAGATAGTTAACATTTAATAGCGAGTCAAATAATTGTATGCCGCGGGTATCCGTTTTACACGACCAACTACTATGATGTCCGTTGAAGTCTCCGAGTATTAATGTATTACTGTCACATAATGAAAACCATTCTTCCCAGTCTCGTTGTGGCGTTTGTATAGAGGGAGGGTAGTAAACAGATAATACGTTTTTGAGAGCAAAACAATTATAAAGTTTAACATGCAAAATTTCGATACCAGTATTAGGAATAGTAGAATTAACTAGTTGAGATTTTACTGAATAGTGGGTAAAAATAGCTACTCCTCCATAGCCATCTGCCCTGTCCTTGCGATATACATTATAACCACTCACCCTTAAGTCCGACTGTGTGTCGTACCATGTCTCGCTAAGTGCCGCGATTGCGATAATAATTGTTCAACGAAATTAGATTAAACTTAGCAAGATCAATAAAACAACATCTGAAAAGCTGTGCCCGCGACTTCGTCCGCGTGGAATAGTGTCTTTGGGTAGCTTTTTTAATTATTTAGGCTAATTATTTTACAAATAGGACACATGCGTATCCCACCTACACCGCACCGTACCACGCCGCGTAATTCCTGCTCCCCCCTCTCCCTCCCCCTCACCTCCCCTTTCCCTCTCTCTTCCCCCGACCCCCCTTTCCTCTCACTTCCCTCTCCCCTCCCCTCCCCTCTCTCTTCCCCTCACTTCCCTCTTCCCTCCCCTTTCCCCCCACTGCCCCCCTCCCTTTTCCCCCCACTGCCCCCCTTCCCTTCACCTCCCATCCCCCTCCATCTTTCCCCTTCCCCTTCCCCTCACTTCCACCTCCCCTCCCCTCTCTCCCCCTTCCCCCTTATTTTCATACAAACTTTCATCCCCTTTTCCCTATTGTTATTTTTACACCCTAGAGGGTAAAACTTTTACAAACTTTGAATGTCATATTTATTTATATCGAATCAAGTTGATGTTGATTCAATCAACAGCCTAAAAAATAAGTTTCAAGCTTCTAGCTCCTAAAATGATTCTTCCATACATACAACTTTTCATCCCCCCTTTCAACCCCTTACAACCCTTTATTCGCATTAAAAAGTAGCCTATGTCCTTTCTCAGGCTCTAGACTATCTGTGTCCCAAATTTCATTCAAATCGGTTCAGTGGTTTTGGCGTGTAAGTGACACAGACAGACAGACAGTTACTTTCGCATTTATAATATTAAGTTAGGATGATTGTTATGATATGATTTCTCGAGTTCTCAACTTTTGTCGAGCTTAATTTCCCTGGAACAAAGCCCAACGATTTCCCGGGAATTTTCGCCTCGTGAATTCTCGGGAAATAGTGAACCCTAGTCATAAGGCTTACATTTTAGAAACATTTTTTGCCAGGTGGGAGCTGATTTGGACAAGATAACAACAACCTTTAGTGTTCTCAGTGATATACATTTGGAGATGAGATGTATTATTATAAAAACTCACGTTCATTTTAAGCTTATAGATTTAAAAACGGGAATTTAACGTGACTTACGCGATGTCGATATAGTGATCGACATATGTTTCGGCCTCATCCGGAGGCCTTCTTCAGGATCTTTAGTGTGGGGCGCTCGCCGACGTGTGTGATCGACAGTGTGAGGCTGGATGCGAAGTCACGTTAAATTCCCGTTTTTAAATATATAAGATGCTATCCTAACTACTATTATAAATGCGAAAGTAACTCTGTCTGTCTGTGTCACTTTCACGCCAAAACCACTGGACCGATTTAAATGAAATTTGGTACACAGATAGTCTAGAGCCTGAGAACGGACATAGGCTACTTTTTAATGCGAAAAGAGGGTTGTAAGGGGATGAAAAGTTGTATGGAAGTATTTTTAAAGCTAGAAGCTTGTAACTTATTGTTTAGGCTGTTGATTCGATAGTATAAATTAATATGTCATTCAAAGTTTGTGAGGGGGAAGGGGGAGGGAGAAGGCGAAGGGGGAATGAGGGGAGAGGAGGGAGGGTGGAAGTGAGGGGAAGGGGAAGGGGGAGAGGGATTGGAGGTGCGGGAAAGGGGAGGGGAGGGCAGGGGTAAAGGGAGAGTGGAGGGAAGGGGGGAGGGAAAATAGGGGGGAGAGTGGAGGGAAGGGGGGAGGGAAAATGGGGGGGGGGAGAGATAGGGAGGGGAGGAAAGGGGGAGAGGGAGGGAGAGGGGGATTTGCACGGCGTGGTACGGTGCGGTGTAGGTGGAATACGCATGTGTCTTATTTGTAAAATAGTTAGCCTAAATATTTAAAAATGCTACCCAAAGACACTATTCCACGCAGACGAAGTCGCGGGTACAGCTAGTAGTATATAAAGACATAATATAGTATCACATAATCATCAATATTTATTGAACAGAATATGTAAGATAAGTATATGAATTTGTTCAACAACTAAACATAGTTTTGGGTTTTATTTGTTTCGTGTACACTATGCATGCGCTAGAGATCATACATTTATAGAAGCGATAATAAAAAGTTTTAATTTTCATGTTCAACATTTTTCGACATGTATAAGTATTTTAAATAAGTTATTTACTTATCAGTATATAATGTTAAATGTATAATTTTATATACTGTTGATTTTAGGAACGTGTATCACTCAACAGTAAAATTTAATAATAATAATAAATAAATAGAAAAATAAAAATAATAATAATAAATAGTTCAGGCTAATAATAGTTCAGTCGAGACGGGATAGATAGAATTTCAATAGCCGTTCTTTGAAAACGTGTGGAGATGGAGTCTTTATTTTTATCAAAATGAAAAAGGTGCTGAATATTATGTTGGTCATATTTAAATCTGTGTATCTGTTCGGGGAGGAACATAGATAGTAATACGTACTGGCAAGGAAAGGAATTCCCTGTTTGAGTCTGTGTTTCCGATTCGACACAATTTAGGGGTCTTCAAGTCACAAGTGAATAGGTATCTTTTGGGTAAGCTCGCAACATCATCACTCAACATCAGGGCCCCTAGACAAAATCCATTTTCCTGTTTGCCTTCACGCTAACGCAAGTTCAAAATGTATGGGATTGACATTTTTGTTGCGGAAACATAAATGTCATTCCATACATTTTGAACTTGCGTTAGCGTGAAGGCAAACAGGAAATTGGATTTTGTCTAGGGGCCCAGGTGCGATAGTGGTGAAGAGCTACCCCATTTTCGCATAAATAAAAATAAAATAACACAAAATTTACCTGGATCTGAGCAGTTGGAAAGCTTATTGATTAGTCCATCAGCATAGTAACTGTTCATAACATACTTTGGGTCCACAATATTCTGGAATAACAACTTCAGCTTGTTTTGAATGCGTACTCCTTCCATTATCACGTTGGATGATTACAGGCGGTTAAAATTGTAAATGTTCTATCCACAAATCAAGGTTTTATTCACGAGTGTGATCATAAACCTTCTTCCTTCAGGTAGGCTGGGGATCCGGAATATAAAGTTCATTCGATGCATGAGATTAATATTTTAGTGAATCAATTTTCCTGAAAAAGTTTTGCTGCACTGGTACGATCACTTGGAAAAATTAAATCTGAACTGAACGGAAGTTGTCAATTGCCAAATCACTATGAGCTTAAACGAATTTAATTATTCATAGAGTACAATACAAATATCACAACGATATCTATTTCTCAAGAAATCAAAGGGAAAAGCAAATACAAACGTTTGCCATCATATCTCTCCCTATATATTCAATGTACTCTGTGGTCATATCATGGGACATCGAGCACACAGAGTACATTGAATATATAGATCGAGCACCACAGACTACTATGATACTACCAAAGAGAATATAACCACTACGTGATACTACATACTACGTACAAGTCCCACAAGTATAACTTGGCGGTGGTGGTTTTAGGAACTAATTCCGCTCTTGAAACTGTGAGTTTGACGTTTGAGAGATTACCGCGACATTATTATTGATAAATCTGCTACATTAAAATAGTTCAATAATGCCAAAAATAATTCAAAGTGGTTTAAGAGAAACTGTTATCAAAGTACAAAGTAAAAGCACAGTGGCGCACAGCCGCGCCAAGTTATACTTGCCGGACTTTTGTAGCTGCACAATGCACTAGGATGATCACAGATTACTATGTGTCGGGGTCCGGGGATGAATGGGATGATTTATCCTTGTGTAGTTCATGTACTATGTACTAATATGAATGAATTCTTGACACTGAACTAGAATGAACTATTATGTAAGTTTACTAGTACATAGTACATTTATTACTTCGTTCGCGATTATTGTCTGTGATTCAATTGCTCATGCTCACGGAATGAAAAGGACGATGAACGAACGAGTGAGATGCACTCTATGCTATTTTCAACAGCAATTTTGAACATTATGGTAAAAGTTATAGGGACTATTTTTAATTGAGTAATTATGACCTACTGTACTAATAGTACTGGAAGTCCGAACTAGTACAGCTGAAAGAATGTACTAGTTCGGAGCGATCTTTTTAATGACCGAGCAGGAACAAGCCTAGGATGATCGATATTCATCGATGTTGAAAAAACATCGATGTTTAGCTGGAAGACATCGAATATAATCAACACATCGATGTTATACGAATAAAATATCGGAACATCAATTATTCTTTAGAGTGCCATCTAGCGTGCATTGGATGTACTAGGTTAGACTATCAAGTTAGATAGTTTTGAACATGATAGTCATCAGATGACTATCAAGTTCAAATACTTTCCACTACATGATACTGATCAACGTAACTTGCCGGAGTAAGAAAAACACCTGTAAAACTGTACCACCTGTGTATTTTTTTTACTTAAATATACTGGGAATGTAATTTTTTTTTCTTTAAACTTTTGTAATTTCAATATCTATAAACACATTTCATAAAGTTATGATGTGGTTAAAGATTGTGAGCACGCTAAGCAGTAGGCCTCTTACTCTCAAGAGCGGTGTGTTGCAGGACAATCGTGACATTAAATAAACATATAATTTGAATATGTATAAAAAATATGTATTAATCAGTCATATATTTATTAGTCATAAATTATATATCCGGCAAATTATTAAGTACAACAAACTAATTCAATTCAATTTATTTAATTTTCAGACAACATGATCCATTTGGTTAGTAAATGCAATACTTAAACTTAGAGGGTTAGTAAACTATAATCAATAATTAATATATCATGTACCTGTGATGCACCCCGTACGGACGCGAATCAGATGTCTCACCATCTGCCACCTCAGTCATCGTTCGTACAAAGTGCCTCAATACAGGTGCATGCGGACCCTCTGCCACAGTCTCACAACAACATTTTCAGGATGCTGTTGTTACTTCCCCGAACCCTCCCCAAAAGTGACGCAACTTTCTTCCGAATGACAGCATGAAAGCCATCGGTCCGGGAATTGCGAACATTTCGGAGGCACTGCAAAAGCGAGGAAGTCTCATCATCATCCTGAAAATGTTGTTTTATTGGACGCGTAGGGTGTTTAGCGATTTTTTGGCAAACCTGAACCAAAGACTGCCCGTGTACAGACCTTGACAATACGCCTTAAAGAGCGTAATTTTAACTTGGTCCGTAACAGCGAGCGAATCCACGGACCAGCATATTACCGCGAACCGTCAAAGCCCTACGCTCCCTCTCAATATCAATATCGTCTTTAAGGTCGTCGGTAAGAATATGTCCAAGATATTTAAATTGGTATACCCGCTTTAGGTTCAATCCATTTAGGGTAATGGGAGAAATATATTCAAGACATCTACCGGCGGCCTTAAAAACCATGTATTCGCTCTTCTTAACATTGTATGGCAGGCCATGCTTCGCAGCGTAGGTCTCACACACTCGTAACATCTCTCCGATAGCACCCGCAGTCGGAGCCTGCAGCACCATGTCGTCCGCGTAACAGATGTTATTCACGCCAACCCCGCCCACGCGGCATCCGACACGCATGGTGCTGAGTTCGACTATAAGGTCATTTACATATAAGTTAATGAGCTTCGGAGACGACAACCCTGCTTACTCCGCACTCCAACCTGCTAGGCTATTCTGTAAGCTGTCGAGATAGCTTACAGAATAGCCTAGCTGTATAACTCGAAGAGACTGTTCGACCATTTCACATTGTTGGTCTGGTTTGCATACCAGAACCGAAAGAGATTAAGCAACTCAACCGGCATACCCCTGTCTGCCATCTTCCTCCAAAGCACATCATATGAAACGAGATCGAAGGCTTTGGAGAGGTCCAGAAAACAGGCGTACACCGGCGTCTTGCGGTCTATGTAATGTTGGACGGTATGACTTAAGATAGCGCTTTCAGTTGATAGTACGGGCCGAAACACAAACTGTGCATCATGTAGGTTTAAATACGTTTGCAAGCGAGAATCAAGCAAACCGTCCAATGTTCTGGCTACTATAGTAGCGAGAGATATGGGGCGATAGTTCACCTTATCTGAGATGTCCCCTGTCCTTTTCTTCACTATGGGCACTACAATAGTTTTCATTAGGTCTGCTGGTAATTATGGGTGACTAATGCACATAGTGAAGAACATAGACAGGACTCTCGGAAGGTGTACTCCCGCATATTTTAAATGCTCAATACTGAGCCCATCATGCCTGGGAGATTTGCCTCTGCTCATTTCTCTTATTACCGCTTTAACCTGGCTAGCTGTAAAATGTAGCAGTGGCTCCTCTTCCCGCACACATGATTCAGGTTCTGGTATTGAAGCAGAAGTACCAAGAGGAGACCGCACCTTAAAATGTTCCATAAACATATTTGCAATCTCTTTGGGGTCACTCTGTCCTCCGACACTTGCCAGGAGACCAGGCCTAATGTCAAGCTTTCCTGTAGCCTGCCAAAATTTATCAAAATTTTTTTGAACTTGCAAGTTTGCTATTTGGTCCATTTTGATTTGCTCTTGGTTATTTTGGCACCATTTTAATCACCCTTTGAAGACCTTACGAGATTCACACATTTGTTCGTAAATTAAGCCCTCTGATGGACGATTATGTAAAATGCATATTTCGAATCTAAGCCTGGCCTCCCAAATTTTTTGCCAGTGTCGGGCAGATTCGCAATTTAATATAAAAAAAACTGCCTTTAAAATTATTACCAGGCAGAAAAACTACGCGAGCCCTCACAAAGATCGGCTTTTATCTAGTATAGTAACAAACAAACTATCACAATCTCGGATTATCCTACTTCCTACTAATACTAGCTAAAAGCCGAGCTTTGTGAGGGTTCGCGTAGTTTTTCTGCCTGGTAATAATTTTAAAGTCAGTTTTTTTATATTAAATTGCGAATCTGCCCGACACTGGCAAAAAATTTGCCAAAACATCAACCACTCCAACAAATGCATAAAATTTGCCATCATATAATTGAATTATGGCATAAAATATGGCATAATAATACCGGCCAAGTCGAGTTGGACTCGCCCACCGAAACTTTCGTACCAGCGTTGGTTAGTACCAATTAAGCTAGACCTCTAAATTGTATGAGCGCTCATATAACTCAGAGGCCTATCTTAATTGGAGTGTACTATGTATGTATGGGGACACCCTTTGATTTTCAACTCTTTTTTATTTTTTGAATGTTTCCTTTATTTGTGCTATGAGATCTGGCTTCTTGCCAAATTTCATGATTCTAGGTCAACGGGAAGGAACGGAAGAACCCTATAGATTTTCGACCCAAAACCTATAGGATACTTCCGGTTTACCTAGAATTGTCAA
The DNA here is from genome assembly GCA_954871355.1 of Cabera pusaria. Lineage (NCBI taxonomy): Eukaryota > Metazoa > Arthropoda > Insecta > Lepidoptera > Geometridae > Cabera > Cabera pusaria. The sequence goes on from OX940890.1 coordinate 4,800,704, forward strand.
TTTTGGTTATAAGCAAGGTCTAGTAAAGGAGCACAAGTAAAGGGAAAATTCCGAAAAATAAAAAAAGTTGAAAATTAAGGTAAATTTTGGTACTTACAAGTTTTCGCGAAAATCTAAATTTGCCCATATCTTTTTATCGTCTTCACTCAGGACCTTTATTTTTACCCACCTAATAGGGACTATAGATCTCAGTATCTGGTATTAATTTCAACTTGCTAGGTCCACCCGCTCCTGAGAAAATCGGTGGTGACACACGGACAGACGGACAAGAAAGTGTCTTATAAGGGTTTCTTTTATACCTTTTTAGATACGGAACCCTAAAAATAAAGTTAACCTTCTCATTAAAACTTTTACAAAGGCCCTAGGGGTATAAGCTAAGAAAATCTGCCCTCGGAAGATATTTGATTTATATATATAGGACATGTAGATAAATATTTATTTTCTGAAAGTTTGAGATCTGTAACTCAATTGTTTTTTTTTTCTAAACCAGAAAATGTAAAACACAGAAAAAAAATGTTTTTCAAGACTGCAGCAATTAATCCAAATTTTCGTATATCTTTAAGACTAATATGCTATTATAAAAAAATTAAAAGCTTTATAACATTATATATGATCATAGAAAAATAAAAAATATTAATGTTAAATTTAATTTTTTACCATGATACAATTTTGGCTCAATAACAAAAAAAAATCGTACCTTTAATATTTCCCTATAATAATGTATATCTATAGACATGTCTATAGACACCCATAGGTTTGATGATCTTTTTTTTGTTTCCGTTCCATGTATGGGGGAGCACCCCCTTAATCTTTTATATTTTTTATTTTTGTATAAAAATCGTAAAGCGGTTCATAGAATACATCTACCTACCAAGTTTCAACTGTGTATTCTTAGGAATTTCGAAACTATTATACTAAGTATTCCCAAATTATTAGTAGTTTCGGAAAAAAGTGGCTGTGACATACGGACGGACAGACAGACAGACATGACAAATCTATAAGAGTTTCGTTTTTTACCATTTGGCTACGGAACCCTAATAAAGTGTCATAATAATACTTTGTTCCTTCAAACATAGCTAACTAAGATTGAATAATAAAATTGATAATTGATATTTGAATGTTTTATTTATTTACTTTCACAATAGAAGCTATTGTTGTTATTTTTAAAATTAATATTATTTTTAATAGATGATGTCTATGTGATATATATATGTACATAAATAGCAGAAAAAGCAATTAAAAGCGAGCATGTAATGTATTATTTTATTTTTAATGTTTTTTTTTTCTATATCGTACTTTAAAAAAATATATATTACAATATTATAGGGAAATATTAAAGGTACGAATTTTTTTTTGTTTCTGAGCCAAAATTGTATCATGGTAAAAAATTAAATTATCATTTTATTTTCTATGATCCTATGATGTTATAAAGCTCTTAATTTTTTTTATATAATAGCTATTATTATTCCTAAAGATATATATTTGGATTAATTGATACAGTGTATCTTAAAAAAATTGTTTTTTTTTCTGTTTTTTAAATTTTTTGATTTAGAATAAAAACCGATCGAGTTGGAGATCCCAAACATTCAAAATATACCTATTTTATAAGTACCTACATATCGTGTAAATATCAATTAAATATCTTCCGGAGTCAGATTATCTTAGCTTTTAACCCTAGGGCCTTTCCAACCAAATAAATGCATAATAAGAATGTTATCATAATAATCATAATCATAATCATTTATTTATTCCACAAATAGTAGGTTATGTAAATACAAAATAATTAGGCATATTAATTCAATTAAAATTACAGTACTTACTCTCTAATTAAAGTAAATTGCTTAAGAATATGTCTCTATGGTTGTCTTAATTGCTTTAAAAGACATTGTTTATCTTGGCTTACATAGCATAATCAGATGACGTGCAGATCCTACTCTAAGAATATATCTTGTGTCGTAGAGATCTGCATAAACCTTCCAGGTGTACATTAAAGCCATACGGAGTGCAGAAAGAAAATATATATATATATATTTAGAGGTAAGTAACTCATTAAGATATTTATTATATTATATTAATTATTATTGAATGAAATTTATATTTATTACTAAATCTTAATAGAGTGCGCGTGTGTGTGTGTGTGTGTGTGTGTATGTGTGTGTGTGTGTGTGTGCGCGTGTGTGTGTGTGTGTGTGTGCACGTGTATGTGTTGTGTTAGGTTATTTACGAAATTGGCTATTTCATAATGTGTAGTATATTCTCAGTATCTTCATAGTTTAGGCTTTTAAGCCATTTATCAACTTCGTATTTGATTTCTTTACCTGATAGCAAGATTAAATTTTTTACAACTTTACACGTCTTATTAAAAACAAAAGGAGCAAGAAATGACTCCTGTCGTTGAGCAGATCTTGTGTTGGTATTTGACTGGGCAAAACTCTGTCATTTCTTCTTTTCGTTAAAATCTTTGATTTTTCATTGTGGGTCACGTTTTTGCGTTGTACTAAAATGAGACATAGAATATATATTTGCCGTACTATGAGAACTCCGCAATCTTTGTATAGTTCTGTAGTGGGAAATCTCATAGGCCTACAAGTTGCTACTTTTAGAAGAGCACGTTGAGCACGTTCAAGTTGTAACATATGTGTACCGTATGCTCCGCCCCAAGACGTGATACAATAGGTGAGAAGGGATCTACAAAGGCTTTCATATACACTAATTACCAATGGCCGATCAGCAACATCCCGTAAACTTTTGAATAAATATATTAATTTACGAACCTTACTGCAGAGCGCTTCAATGTGAGGTTTCCAGGTTAATCTAGAATCTAGAATTACCCCCAAATACCTCACACTTGATTCGCGCTGCAGGCTTGGACAGCTACAGTTGCTTGTGTCGGCACAATCACCGTGTATCTTGAGATTCATGGAGGAAATTCTAATATAAGAGTTTGTAAATGTGACAAATTTGGTTTTCTCAACGTTAAGAGAAAGCAAATTATCACTTAACCAGTTAGTTACAATTCCGAGTCCCCGTTCAGCATAGTTTTTCACCTCTTCCCAGTTTTTACCTACAAAAATTAGCGCTGTATCATCCGCATAGGCGAATATTCTACCATTTTGGAGATTCAGGTTGCACAGGTCGTTAATATAAACCAAGAATAGGCTAGGGCCCAAAACACTGCCTTGGGGAACTCCATAGCTAATCGATTCATCTTCACTAACCATCTCACCTATTTTAGTCCTCTGAGTTCGGTTTTGTAGGTAGTTCGCTAAGAGACACAATGTTTGACCGCGTATACCATTTTATTCTAACTTCTTAATCAGTAGTGGAATATAATGTTATATTCCACTACTATATAATGTTATACTTTAAATAGAAACAGAAAATTGTCAAAATTCTATTTATATTTCAAAATTCGTAAAGATCCTTGAAATCTGCCACTTTTTGGAATCGTAAGCATAATCTGCATCATCACTTAACAACAGGTGAGATGGAGTGGTCAAACGCTAACCTAGAAGATATTAAAAAAAAAACTGCCAGAGTTAAAATTTAGGTTCTAAATCTGCCTTAATTGCAGATATCTGTCATAAATGGTACACTGATACCAGACGTCATTTGGATGACAGATGTAAATTCTTTAGATTTCCAACAGATGGCATTAGTAACCAAACATTATGTTCGCAGCGAAGTTAATTCTTTGATCTTCTAACGGTCCCCCCCCCCCCTCTAAAAGTAAAACTGCTGGCTTGAAAAATCTGAAAAAAATCGTGATAATAGTGCATTTCATGATATTTAAAGTAAAACTATAGCGGTTAAGATAACTTTATTAGTTTAGCAGTAATAGTCGTTGAACTTGGGTGCTGGATAATTTTGTACCACATACATAATCCTTAGAATAAAATCTTTAAAGTGCAAAGACTTAGTTGCTTTTTATAACGGGTAAAGACTTACATTGAATAACAGGCTACTACGGAACCCTACACTGCGCGTGGCCCGACACGCACTTGGCCGGCTATTTTTAATGTTAATAAAATTATATATATTTTTACTGATAACACATCTACATGTGAATTTAAATTACTACGTTAGAGCACAAATCAATAGGCATGATAGTTTTTCAGTAAAGTGCACCACAAAAGTGCTCAGGTTGTGGGAAAGTGTTATTATAAAGTAAGGCGAAAGTTTGTATATATGATTATTTCTTCTTAACGTTAAAACTACTTAACCGATCGAGCGAAGAACATTACTGAACAAAACCCCTACTGAACAAAAATGTGTACTATAAAGTTTATTATTTCTTAAATGGAGCATTAAATCTAAAAATAGTATTTGCAACCCCGAAGTCATTTTAAAAGACCTATTCAACGATACCCCACACGATGGGGCCTTCGAGCATTTACCAATGGAGATGTTAACGCAAGGCGTACCCCTCTGCTGGCCATAAAGTCATTTTTGGCCATATAAGCGAGCGTAACTACGCTGTATTTTTAATACTGTGTGCGTGTTTACCTCGTCCCCCGTAAGTATCGGCAGAAAAAAATGTTTGCGGATTACAGAGAGAGAGATCTCCATTGGTAAATGCTCGAAGGAGCTACCCTAAAAAAATTTTTATTTCACCATTTTGTCGGCGTTATTAATATACACATACCTACACAATTTCAGCTTTCAAGTACTAACGGTCTCTTAGCAAAACCTTGGACAGACAGACAGACAGACACACTGACAGACAGACAGACAGACGGACATGACAAATATATAAGGGTTCCTTATCAGGACTACGGAACCCTAAAAAAGAATTTTCAATTTCAAATCGGTTAAGATCTGACAGAGTTCTGAGGTCGCAAACATTAAAACAATCGTCAAATTGAGAACCTCCTCCGTTTTTGTGAAGTAGATTAAAAACTAAAACACCGACTAATATGCCCCGCGAGTCAATTTCAGTAGCAAGTTTGGGACGTTTATCGTCATATCTCTGGAGATACTTATCAGATCTCAGTGAATCTCAGTGATCTGAGATCTATAAGTAATTTAATTGCATTAACTCTCTGATTATAAAAATCTGACTATCGTATGACACGACAAAATCATTAAAGAAAAGGCTAAGTCAATTCATATAAGTAGGTAGGTAGGTAGGTATAACTTCGTTGGTTTCAGCTGTGCACTGATATGTCAGTCAATCAGTCAGTCAGATTTATCTTTTTTAGGTAGGTACCTATAGGACCTACGTAACATACCTACAGTAAATAATAAAATAACCTACCAATTAAAAAAAGAAAAAAAAAAAAAAAAGAAAAGAATTTCAAGTAGGTTACAATTAATATTTTGCGAGTTGTAATGTCGATAGAAACTCCCTAAAGATCATAACGTGAATTCCCTTGAAACATGAAACTCAGCTGATTTATAACTACCTACCATTTTATGTGTGACATTATTTGCTTTTTACATAGTTACTCTTTACAGTTACTATATGTTAATATCGTAAGCAAGGAATATAATATTGAGGTAGGTTACAAATATAATATTGAGGTGGTACAAGTAAGGCGCGCGGCCGATCGAGAGCGCGCGTGACACTTTACTGACTGAATTTATACCCTAGCGGGTGCGCGGAGGTACTTGTAGTTTCATAGCTACAGCGCGGAGTGCGACAGGCCTGACCTTGTATAAGTAGTAATCATCTAATACTATAATAATCTTTGTCCTGACATACTGACTAACTGACTGACAGACAACGCACAGCCTAAACCGCTGGTCGTAGAGACTTGAAATTTGAAGGGTATATTTATCTTAGTACGTAAGGGTGTACTAAGAAAGGATTTTCTAAAATTCACCGCTTAAGGGGATGAAATGGGGGTTCAATGAAATGGTGCTTCAATAAAAAAATAAGCAAATAAGTATTTCAGGTATTTTTTGAAATTCCACTCCTAAGAGGGTTAAATGGGGTAACAAAGTGTGAAAATCAATATTGTTTCAAATAGCGCTGAAATTTGGCATGTAGATAGTTATTACGACGTTAGTTACCTCTGAGAAAAGATTTTCCAAAATTCACCCCTGAAGGGGATGAAACGGGGGTTCAAAGTTTGTATGGAGAAACAAGATTAGATTTTATTTTTTTTTAATTTAGAATTTATTTATTTCAAAAATATGTTACAATGAATATTAACCTAAGACAAAATCGTGAGGAACACATACATACATAATTAATTACAATATACTAGAATTAATTACGATTTAATTCTTACATTATTGTCCTAGGAGGTTCGTTAGAAGCTGTACTAGGATACCCTGTGTTACAGCTCCTACGATTCATCTCCCTCGGTTTATTTTTACAAATTTTTAGATCAGGTGGTAGGTAGGTAAAAAAATATATAGAATTCCATTACATTTCACAAACAAACATTAGCCTTGGTTTTGCTTAATTAGTGTGTCGGTAGGAGGAGAAAATTAAATAAGTTAAACTTAACTATTTAGTTAAGAGTCCTATGACAATATATCTGTGTATCTTTTGATTAATAGTATTTAGGAACGAGTTATTAATGTTATGGTCTACTTCAAATATACAAAAGAAATGTCACAACAGATTGTCTTTTACGTTCGAAATTTAACACAAGTACTTATGTAAGTAAATACATGATTCAGGCTGTTTCGAAATTCCACCCCTAAAAGGTTAAGGGGGATAACAAATTCTGAAATCAATATTGTATCGGATTGCGCTGTTATTTGGCATGCAGATGGTTATATTGACTTAGGTATCCGCTAAGAAATAATTTTTCAAAATTCACTCTTCAAGGGGATGAAGCGGGGTTTCAAAGTTTGGATAGTCATTTTATTCGACATTTCACACAAGTAATTCTGTAAATAAATAAGTAAATACGAGTTTCAGACTTTTTCAAAATGCCACCCAAAGAGGATACACTGGGGTAACAAAGTCTAAAAATCAGTATTGTTTCGGATTGCGCTGAAATTTAGAATGCAGATAGTTATTATGACGTAGGTATCCGCTCAGAAAGGATTTTCTAAAAATTCCTCCCGGATACGGAACGGGGATTCAAAGTTTGTATGGCGAAAGAAGATGAGGGTTATTCTGGTTTTATAAATATGAATCCCGAATTGCCTTAGTCACGCGATAACATGAAAACGGGTGAACGAAGGGGTGAACCGATTTGGCTAATTCTTATTTGATGTCTTTAATGATAAAATCGTTTTTACAAAAGAAAAGTTCAAAGTAAATAAAAGAAGGTTTAACGCGGACGAAGCCGCTGGGCACTTCTAGTAAATACATATAAAAAGTTCAAGCTTTATCGATTAATGTTTTAATTTTTATCGATTTTTATACTGTTAACTAGTGCAGCACTATACAGTCAATTCAAAGATATAGAATCGTTAAGTTGCTGGAAGAACCGCTGAAGAGCGATACTACAGCAGGGCTAGCATGGCAAGGGGACTTTGTCTTTCCACCTATCCGTGTTTTGTTTGGTGGAGAAGTCAAATTATAAGTAAAGTTTTTCGACAGTTATAAACGCCCGCTGACTTTTAATCAATTCTTTTTTTAAACTCTTTCATACGAAACAAAATCAAAACTCGGGGTTAAACTTCACCAAGCGTTTAAATTGTTGTGTTGATCTCCTGTCAGTGGCGAAAAACAGGGAAATAATTTTGTCTTTCCCCCGGGGATAAGGCCATGCTAGCCCTGCAGGCGATACTTATGTCTTGTACCTGAAGCCATCCATCGAGTGTTTTTTCTAAAGAATGATACAAACATGGGGATTACTCTAGTCTCCGTGGATACAAACTTGTTTTTCTACAAATACGGACGTAGTAATGACAAAATTCGAGAATAACTGTGTTAAACTTTTCCCTATCTTTGAAAATGGCTGAGAAAATTACAATCAAAGTGCGTATTTCATTCAAAACCTTTTAATTATGCGGATGGCGCTAGATCACGTGAAGATGTCACAACACGATTATTGTCGCTGGCTGGGAGTGCCGCGCCCATTCATCACGCGTTTCTGAAAATTTAATGAATAAGCTGGTTTTTGGTCCAATTTACGGTAAATATACGAAACCTAGTTACGTCTGCCGACTCTACAGATAACACGCGTCAGCGTTCTATATTCTGAGTAACGTAATCAGACACCAGACGCTGAATGGACAAACAACAGATAAGAGCATCCGTCCCACGGTGGTCTGATATCGAAGCTCTAGATTTAATTTATATTTAAGTTAGTCTTAGACGAGCTCTTGTAGAGAATAAACGTCTTGAATTAATAAAGTTTTATTTTTTAAAAGCTCCTTCGGCTCGCTCAGCTCTTGACTGGCGCAGCCGGTAGGATTTCCGCGTCGCGAATAACTTCACTTTAGTAACGCGCTACGTACGTTTTCACGCGTTTTACGGAAATCCACGAACCAAATAAATACGCCGAGAGCACCGTTGGTGCTATTGCTGCGTTCCGGAGGACAACGTTTAAGGCTCAACGAGGGACATGGACAGTCTGTAAGTAGACCCAAATCGCTATTTCCAGTCTTATTCCAATCCTATTCACTGTTTTAGTTATATGTGTCTAGAAATCAGAACGTTATTTCCAAACATTGAAGTGTGTTTTGTGATTTCTTTTAAATGTGTTTAGTGTTTTATAATAAATAAAGTGTTAATCGTAATAAATAAATAAATTAATAAGTATATTAATTAAAAATAATTAATTAATTAAATTAGTTAATATAAAAAATTAAAGATGGAAAATATAGTGCAAGTACCCCGCGACTTTGCTAACGTCATCCCCAAATTCGACGGTGACGAAAAATTACTTAGTTTATTTATTAGGAAATGCGAGTACTTGATTAGCTGCTGTAGAATAGAGGGAAATCCACAGCAGGACCTGTACGTTTACCATCTTATAACATCCAGACTTACTGGTAGAGCAGCCTCTCTCATAAGCGAACGACAAGATTTAGATACCTGGCCTGATTTAAAACGGGCATTTGAACAGCATTTTGGTGATCCCCGTTCGGAAGAATGCATTTCAATAGAGTTAGAAACTTTAAAAATGAACAATGGCGAGTCATATCTGGATTTTTGCAACAGAATTCAACACGTTAAAAGCACACTGATTGCCAAAGTCAATTTAATTGAGGACGTAAATCTACGTCGTAGTAAGATAACGATATATGACAACATGTCAATGAATGTGTTTTTATATAACCTGCCGGAAGAGTTGCTTCGCATTGTGCGTCTTAAGGGTTCCGTTTCACTAGAAAATGCCTTAAGCATAGTGCTCGAAGAAGTAAACTTTATGTATCAATATAATGCGAAAAATAAAATGCTTAGATCACAGAATCAATTACAGCCTAAGGCTCAAACTACATATCAAAATCCTTTTATGGATAAATTTGGAATGAAGCCTTTCTTCACTTCAAATCAACAACCTCAGCAAAACTTTAAATTTGGAATTCCCCAAAACAATGCTGGTACTTCAAGTCCTCACACACCACAAACAAACTTTAAATTTGGTGTACCACACGCTAAACAAATATCTCACTTACCTTTTTCACAACCCCAACAAGCTGGATATAGACCACAGCTTCCCCAACAATTGGGCTATCGACCACAGTTCAACCAAGGACAACAGCAGTTTGGTTATAAGCCTTCATTTAACCAAAGTCCACCCCAATTTGGCTACCGACCTCAACTCAACCAAAATCCACCCCAATTTGGTTATCGACCTCAATTTAACCAAGGACCACAGCAGTTTGGCTATCGTCCACCTTTTGCCCAAGGCCAACAACAATTCGGTTACCGCCCCCTACAAAGATTAGCGCCTCAGCTATCTACTGATGTGAGCATGCGTACAGCTCCCCCACTGAAACCTCAAGGTTTTAGAATGAACGAACTGTACAGCCTAAATGAACCTGAAAGTGATGACCTTACTTTTATGCCTGAAAATCCTGAAACTGACTGTTACATTGACTACAATGATAACTCCCCGACTGACAACGTCGACACTTACGAGACTAACGCTGGACAAGATGACCAAGCCTCAGCTGTTCACAGCATTGAAAATTTTCACATCAATGCCTCCAACAAGCCCCTGAAATAATACAACTTCATTATAATACATTGAAATTACCACACGTAATAATACCCGAAATCAATTCTAAATTTATGATTGATACCGGAAGTTCGAGATCATTCATTTCACCAAAAATGGCTAGTGAGTATTTTAACGATTTCAAACACTACGAGCCGTTTGAAGTTATAAGCACCCACGCATCTAGCCAACATAACGAAGTTGTAGTAATTCCGTTATTCCCAACATTTAACAGCACTGAAACGCATAAGTTTTATATTTATGATGTTGATGGCTGTTACGATGGACTCATTGGCAGTGACCTTCTGAAACAATTGAACGCAAAAATTGACATGCAAAACCAAATTCTCTATACCCAATCATCGGCTATTCCTATCATATACAATCCTAATAATGAAATAAGAATAAGCCCACGTTGCGAACAAAGAGTGAAATTACCGACAGACCTACAAAACGGCGATGCTATATTAAACTACAAACTATTTTGTGAAGGTGTTAGAATGCCTACCGCTTTAGTTAAGTGCGAAGACGGGTATGCAACAACGATCATACAAAATACTTTGGATACTGAAATGACTCTAACAGTTACACGACCTTTTGAAGTAACTAAACATGACGGTGAAAAATGCAATTTTCACAAATTAGATGACCGAAATAACATAGAGATTGACCAGATATTGACAGAAAATGTTAGCAACTTGCGTTTAGACCATATGAATTCAGAAGAAAGAGACTCAATTAAAAAGCTTTGCCTTGAATACAAAGACATCTTTTATACCGAAAAATTACCGTTGACATTTACTAACGAAGTTAAACACCACATCCGCACGCGAAACGAAGACCCAATATACATCAGACCCTATAGGCAACCTCAAGTAATAAATGATGAAATAAATAAACAAGTTACTAAAATGTTGGAAAATAATATTGTAAAAGAGTCGTATTCTCCCTGGAGTGCCCCTGTGCACCTAGTGCCAAAGAAGTTAGACGCGAGTAACGAAAATAAATATAGACTTGTTATTGACTACCGAAAACTAAACGAAATTACAATAGACGACAAATACCCCCTACCAAATATTACAGAACTATTTGACAAACTAGGACGAAGCTGTTACTTTACTACCCTTGACCTAGCCAGTGGCTATCACCAGATAGAAGTCGCTGAAGAAGACAGACAGAAAACCGCGTTTAGTATAAACGCAGGACATTATGAATTTTCCCGTATGCCGTTTGGATTAAAAACTGCACCGGCAACTTTTCAAAGAACGATTGACAATGTGCTACGTGGCTTGCAAGGAATACACTGTCTTGTGTACTTGGACGACATAATTATTTATTCGTCCAGCTTGCAAGAACACATAGTAAAACTACGGACCGTTTTTGACAGATTACGACAAACCAATTTAAAAATTCAGCTAGATAAGTCCGAATTTCTTAGAAAGGAGGTCTTATACTTAGGTCACACAATAACTAGCGACGGCTTAAAACCTAACAATGACAAAATTAAGCCATCCTAGAATATCCCTTACCCCGAAGTACAACCGAAATTAAAAGTTTCTTAGGACTTATTGGGTACTACCGTAAGTTCATTAAGGACTTCGCTAAAATCACTCAACCAATGACAGCACGACTAAAACAAAAGCGCTCAATGCCTATCGATGACGACAAATACATAGCAGCCTTTGAAAAATGCAAAGAGCTTCTTGTAAATGCCCCAATTTTACAATACCCTGATCCTGACAGGCCTTACATACTGACAACGGATGCTTCAGAATTCGCTCTTGGAGCAGTCCTTTCACAAGGTCCTATCGGTCAGGATAAGCCCGTAGCGTATGCCAGCCGAACACTAAACGATGCGGAAACGCGTTATAGTGTTACGGAGAAAGAACTGCTCGCAATAGTCTGGGCAGTAAAACACTTTCGCCCTTACCTCTACGGTAAGAAATTCACCATAGTAACAGATCATAAGCCGCTAGCCTGGCTTAACTCTCTAAAAGACACAAATAGTAGATTGACACGCTGGCGATTACGATTGTCTGAATACGACTTTGAAATAGTTCATAAAAAGGGCACACTTAACGGTAATGCTGACGCATTATCGCGTATTCGAATAAACGCATTAGGTAACGATGACAATATATCCACACAAGTGAATATTGACTCAGACGAAAATAAAAACCGAGAAATAAGACGACTGACAAAAGAAATAGAAGCATTAGGAAAATTACGAAAGAAAACCTTAGCACAACCAGATAACATAATATCTCTAATATCTGACGACGAAAATGAATCGGCTATATCAGATTCAGAAGAAACGGTTAGATGCCGTTCCCCCTACTCGATACAATGCCCTTCGAGTTCAACTTTGACAGCTTCTGAAAATTCTTCTAGTACTGAAACCGCTCATTCAGGACAAGATACCGAATCTAAAGGTATCCCAATCCTGCAGGAAGCTATAGACACCAAGCCCAACCAAATTTTGGTTCATTCTTGGTCTATTGATAAATTAGCAGTTAAAAGTATATCCCGCGAAAAACAGAAAATTCTTGAAGTACACTTACCTTTGAACCGAACTGACCTTGTCAAACAATTTCTAAAGGAGTATATAAGAAACAATACCAAATACTTCATTTACTTTGAGGAAGAACAGCATAGACAACAATTCGCACAAATGGTAATATATTTGTTTAAAAGAGAATCTGTACAATTTTTCGAGTGTACCAAAAGAGTAGTATTTGTAGAGGATGAATTAGAACAGAAAGAAATTGTTGCCAAATACCATACTGGTAAAACATGCCACCGTGGTATTAAAGAGACCTTACTGCACATTAAGCGCACCTACTTTTGGCATAATATGGAACAAACCATTTCAAGTTTTATAAACTCATGCGAAACATGCAAACGCATGAAATACGACCGGAAACCGATTAAGCCTAAGTTACAACTAACACACACCCAGTCAAAACCTTTAGAGGAAATTTTCATTGACCTATTTACAATTGAAGGACGCTATTATTTGACTGTAGTTGATGCCTTTTCTAAAATCGGTCAAGCTCTCGAAATACCTAATAGATCAACACCGGAGGTTGTAAGAGCCCTCATTAAATATTTCTCCTTGTATGGCGTACCCCACAAAATCAGTTCAGATGCTGGTTCTGAATTTAATAATGCTCTCTTGAAAGAACTTTTAGCTCTTTACAAGGTAGATCTCCACATAGGAACCCCTAACAACCCGAATTCTATGGGCGTCATAGAAAGATTTCATTCTACTATCATTGAAATCTACAGGTTGGCTAAGTACGAGCATAAGTACACCGATGCCGCTACCGTAATGACATACTCTATCATGGCGTATAACCACTCTATACACTCAACCACTGGTTTTACCCCATTCGAAGTTTTATTAGGACACACTGATTCTAGAAATGTATTTAATTTAAATTTCGAGAAACAGTACATGCAGCAACTGATCAAAGAACATGCTAAAAGAACTAAGTTTCTATATGATCATTTATCAGAACAAGCCATTAAACAAAAGGAGAAAATAATAGAGAAAAGAGGAAGAGAAACAGTAGTCGAAATAAAACCCGGTGATGTAGTATTCACTAAAGAAGTTAATAAAAGGAGTAGCAAAGACAAACCACGTTACCAAAAGGCTATTGTTGCTGATGAGATTAGTAGAAACGTAGTTCCGATTCAAGTTAAAAATCGAAACACTAAAGTTCCATTAAAGAATGTTAAACGCCCTTCACAGGCACCTCCGCATCCTCCTGGTAGTAGCCATGGTGACGCAACTGCAGGCCCTTCAACTTCAGGCACTAGATAGAAACCCTGGAATCCTGTTTACGAAAACTGGCGTTGCAGTAATTAGTAGTGACAAGTGGACTATCGCAAAAGTATTAGACATTAAACCCCTTGAAGAAGATTTAAGGTTTAACGTTCAACTACTTTCTGAGTTAGATAAGTTAATTAAGATTTATTTTAATAAGAACTTTACGGATAATTTTGTAGATGTTAGAAGTCAAGTAGCATACATTAAAAATATAACTCTAAACAAATTTACCCAAATCTTTCCGAACATTCGAATCAAACGAGGTCTAATTAACCCACTAGGTTCACTTATAAAAATGATAACCGGAAATCTAGATAATGACGATGCCATTCAATACGATAAATTAATTAATGAAATGAAAACGCAACAAAATCAAAATAACAGAAAACTAACGGTGATTACCGAAATGGTGCAACTTTTGACAAATTCTACTATTATATTAAATAATAATCTTGCTCAAATAAATAATAAAATTGAAATGATAGCGCAAAATCTAATGGAGTCAGAATATTTAGGAATACAGTTAATTAATACATATAATCTACTAATCCATAATTTTCAAGTTATTTACACCTATTTGGATGAAATAGAAACTAGTTTATCGTTCAGTAGGTTAGGAGCTTTACATCAGTCTATAATAGAATCAAATAAGTTGCTACAGCTACTTGAAAATATTAATAATAAAGAAAAATTAGTTTTTACGCCTAGCTTAGAAAACTTAGTTAAGATAGAGCAAGTTATAACACTTAAAGCCTATTTGAAGGAAAATCAAATTACTTACCTTTTGGAAATACCGCTGATTGAAAAAGATACATATATCTATTATAAATTGATTCCTTTACCTGTATTATCCTTTAACTCCACCGTCGTCATAATACCCAAGTATCCTTACCTCTTGGCGAAAGGGTTGAAGACCAGACTGTTCACTCATCCATGCCAAGAAGTCGACGAGTTCAGATTCCTCTGCACTGATGACGGAATGCTTCAATATATTCAAGACCCATGCATCACCGACCTGATGACGTATGCTGAAAACGTAACGTCATGCATCCAAATTCCCATAACCATTGAGAAGATCAGAATCCAGTTCCTGCAAACAAATAGATGGATCCTGTACAGTAGAGATGAAGAGCTGCTTACAAAGACATGCGATGGTGAACTGCTTCATCATAAGATCAAAGGCACCTATATAATGACCTTAGATGATCCCTGCGAGGTGAAAATTCAAGACATCATATTGAAAAAGCGGCAAATGTACATTGAAAATATAACATATTATCCAGAGCTACCGATCCTGAACTTACCTACACTCTTCTTACCTGACGAAAGGAAACCCGCTCCACCTGTAAACCTGGAAGGCTTGGACCTGATGGACCTGAAACTATTGTCGTTAGCTTTAAAGAAAAGTGATACTGAAAATAGTGAAAGTGTAAAGGCAATTATTGAAGTGCGTAGTATAAGCGTTTGGACTCTCGGACTCTATATTTTAATTTGTATAATGCTTTGTTACCTGGTCTATAAATATCATCCAAAATTATTGTTAAAAACATGTTCTCGAAGTTCTCCCAAAAAATATAACTTCGAACTTAAGGAGGGAGGAGTTACGTCTGCCGACTCTACAGATAACACGCGTCAGCGTTCTATATTCTGAGTAACGTAATCAGACACCAGACGCTGAATGGACAAACAACAGATAAGAGCATCCGTCCCACGGTGGTCTGATATCGAAGCTCTAGATTTAATTTATATTTAAGTTAGTCTTAGACGAGCTCTTGTAGAGAATAAACGTCTTGAATTAATAAAGTTTTATTTTTTAAAAGCTCCTTCGGCTCGCTCAGCTCTTGACTACCTAGTCAACTGTTATTATTATCTTTTTTGTTTGTTAAATATTTTATAGGCTAGCGTTTGACCACTATCTCACCTGTTGGTAAGTGATGATGCGGTGGAAGATGGTAAGCACGCTAGGCGTAGAGTGGGAACTGGCTCTCAAGGATAGCTGCCGGAACACATTAGATGTTTGGTGACAGATTTTTCTAACTTGAGGGTGGTAGCTGGCCAAGCGGACA
Source organism: Cabera pusaria (assembly GCA_954871355.1). NCBI lineage: Eukaryota > Metazoa > Arthropoda > Insecta > Lepidoptera > Geometridae > Cabera > Cabera pusaria. Next base: position 4,816,681 of record OX940890.1, read on the forward strand.
CTAGATAGTGTCCTACCACCATGCGGGGGTAGTTGGTTTCTTAACGATGTTTTCCTTCACCGGAGGGCCACTGTGAGAAGCGCACATACATTTTTCGATTGAAAAATCCATTGGTGCATGGCGGTTTGAACTCGGTACCACGGCATCAGAGCCCACCGTTCTCCCAATTACGCCACCAGGTCCTCTAATCTCTCTCTCTATCAATCAACAGACAGTTCGTTTGCAAACAAATTAAGTAAGCCGATTATTTTTTTAAACAAATTCTACTAATAAACAATAAAATATATTTTCTGTAGACTCCTACCACGAAAATATTCCCGTTTCACCCCCGGAGGGTATAAAACGGTTATTTATGTTTCAGCCGAAATGCTTGACCCAATGAGATTACCCTTCTGTACTTCAGCGCCATCTAGTAGTTTATGGTGACAACACTCGTGTCTGCTTTATCATACCGGCGGTAGGCAGCGTGGTGGGGGCTGTCGCCGCCATCTTAGTTCAGTACTGTGCTTTACAATTGAGGCGAGGCAGAGCGCCGGCAAGGACTTATGTATGGGACAAGCCTTTCGGCTGAAACCTAAATAACCGTTTTATACCCTTCGGGGGTGAAACGGGAATGTTTAGGTGTTAGAGCCTTCAGGCTTGACCCAATGAGATGTTTAATATCTGCCGGTGCTAGTCGCCTAGCGTACTGTGAGCTATAATATTAATACTATTACTTATATATTAATACTATATGAATACCTAATTCAACGAGTTGGTAGGCATCTTATGAAGTTTATGACTAATTTGAGTATAAACTATAGTTTTTTATTATCAGCGATATTGATAGTCTTTGACAATACGAATCAGTCGATACATATGATGATCTATGATGATATATATATATATATATATATATATGCAGTTAAATATATAACAAGATATATATATATATATATATATATATATGTATGTATATATATATACATACATATATTGTGTGATTGTGATTGAGTGATTTGTCCGGGATTCTTCCAATTTTACCTTTCCACAATACTTCGTTGCAATCCAGAACCTTCATCACTCGGTTCTCCCGTTCCGATATCACTTCGACTGTTTCCAGAGTATATACAGTCGAATTCTTGAAATTTTAGCTATAGTTTTCTTTGTAAATAGTTATTTGCTTTGTAAGATTAGCTTCGTAGGATCGGTTATGTAAACAGAGCTCTATCTCGACAGCGGAATCCGCGGTGAGATTTGAATTTCGTTATCTCGACAGCGGAATCCGCGGTGAGATTCGAATTTCGTACTATGAAATTCAAATCTCACCGCGGATTCCGCTGTCGAGATAGCTTACAGAATAGCCTAGCAGATGATGCAGCACGTAGAGATGGCTAAGTCTCCCTTTGGAATGCGGACAGTTGCTTCTAGATTCATAATCTCTGACCATCATGTCAACGATAAGAATGATATTGATCGTATCGCTTCATGAGTCCGGTCGTATCGCTTGATGCGTTCGGTCGTATCACTTCATGCGTCCGGTCGCTTGACACGACGTCGTATCGCTTGACGCAACGGTCGTCTCGCTTGACGCGACGGTCGTGTCGCTTGACGCGACGGTCGTCTCACTTGATGCGACGTCGTCTCGCTTGATGCGACGTCGTATCGCTTTATGCAACGGTGGCGTCGCTTCATGCGTCTAGTAAGATCGCATGATGCCCGTCATCTTGAAAAGTCAAGAGACGTTCTCCCCGGTGAACTCGTAATAATATGACGACGTTCACCCGAAGGATTTATTAGTTCTTCCCTTAGAGACATTAAACGTTCTCAAGGATTTATACCGTTCGTTGCGAGACGGCAAAGAGATCACAAGTGAATCCATTTGTATCTCGAAGAACCCATTTATTCTGCGTAAATATTTTCCCTTACAAACTAGGGAGGTTTACGTAATTAAGTAAAATTTAATAAGCATTTAATTTGTATTTAGTTATTGATAAGCACTATTATTTTATTTATTTTTCTTCTTTCTAAAAGAACACTACTGATGACGCCGAAATTAAAAGCGTACTGAACTAAGATGGCGGTGACAGGCCCACCATGCTGCCTACCGCCGGTATGATAAAGCAGACACGAGTGTTGTCACCATAAACTACTAGATGGCGCTAAAGTACAGGCGGGTAATTATTGGGTCAAGCCTCAAGGCTCGAACACCTAAATATCGTAATAGAGACGAGTTTAGACGATATTTCTCAAAAATACCAAATTTCTAATGAGTAAAATATACAGTAAATAAGCATAAAACAAAGGATTGCAAAAAAATATTTAAAAAATGTTTTAAATATCGATCAGAAAAAATAATGCTGTTAGCTATGTTTTGTTGAGCTATATGTTGCTGAAAACGATATAACGTAATAACACGTTAATAAGGTTGATTTAAGGTAATTTCTAATGTAACGCCAGCTAGGATATTCTGTAAGCTATCTTGACACCGGTATCCGCGGTGAGATTCGAATTTCGTAAAGCCCTACAGAAGTCCAGAGATTCGAAGAGTTTTTTATATGCGGCTGAATCGTTTGTATAACAAAAGTCGTTGAATCGGCGTGGAATACTGCGGAAGAATCCTTTAGGGTACTTAGAATGTATTGGAAATCTAGCATGGGTTTGGCCATGATACGCGATATCGTCCGCAATTTTCAAGTGTGAGAGGTACTCGCCGTTGATATTTATACCCCGTCCTTTCAAAATACAACGTCTAGGGCATATCCTCCAGTAAAGTATTAATATTGAACAATTTGGGGTAGCTAAAATAACGCTCCCCCCCCTAATCGCGGTTCCTCATTATGATGGGTTAATATCAATATTTTCTAATATAATCTGATAGAAATACATGCCTCAACCAATATTATAATATCTTGACTGATATTTTGTATTAATGATATTATTAACTAATCTAAATCGACGTACTAAATATACGAAAAAAAAGTTTCGTAAATTATTATTTTTTCTTTACCTTAATCAGGTAATGCCATACCTAGGAGAAAAATGAATCAAATCAACCGTATTCCTCAGTATTAAAAACGATAATGTTCGCATATCGCTGTAGCTAGCTAGTATACCATATCGCTCCGACATTACCAACAGATTAATATTCTCATATCGCTTCGAAATAAGCAACATATCACTCCGACATTCGCAACAGATTAGTAACACTATATCCCCCCATATATTTATTATTCTGTAACTATATCGCTCCGAAGTCCGACAATTCTCAATGTATGAATATATACATATATTAGTCTGGATTTTTACGTATCTCAGCAATCTCATCTCATCTCTAATATGGATGTAAACACCCAATTTATAAAAACACCCACTGGTATCTTGGCGAATACCATAGTAATCTGTGGCGAATACTAATATATCAGTTTCAGCACTTCATGTCCCTCCCTCCCTCAATCGTACCGTAGTCTATCATCCATATCGTATCTAGTCTTCGTATATCGTTGTATAATTACATAGAGTTGATAGAGTGCATATAATACGGTTCGTTCGTTTTTAGTTGTGAGACAGTACGTCGTACGAGAACGCGATTGATTGTTCTAGAAATGCGAGTAAAGTGTGTAAAATAAAATACTCCTACTCCTGTCAAAATCAGCCGCTACTCAAGTTTACCGAAATTTTTGTTTTCAGTGCAGTGTTTGTAAAACCAGTGCTTTTATTATATTTAAAAACAGTGCCACTGAAGTACAATAATTTGATTATAGTGTTTTTGTGATTGAATTGAAATGCCTCTACGTGGAAACAGTTTCGTAAGTTTACATATTACTCAACGAATTGGTATGGTTGTCGTTTTGTCTTGTCTGCTGTTGTTTTGTGCGCGTATCTAACCGGTCCCGGTTTCCCGAAGCGCCCTTGTCTAATTCGAAGTGTAGTAGTGCCTCGCTGACATACTAACCTAGTAAAACTAGCTTATTCACGATATATAAAGTATATAATATATAAAACAGTCCGAGTGCATTTATGAGTTTTAGTTTTGCTTGGTCACAGATGCACATTTCTGGCAGGTGTCCAAGTGTAGTATCCTTGACTGTGTGATATGTTGTGGAAATTAATATGGTTTTAATGAATGTCGGTTGTTGCCATGAGGTCTGACGGAGGGCTCTTCCACAGGGCGGTTGATGCGTGCCTGCTTAACTCGAGTGTCCCAGAGTGCCTGCTAACTGCCTGCTTTTGAGGTTAGTTCAAATTATATGTTTACACTCGGTTAGTATGCCAAGACATTTTTCAGATATAATTTTTTTAATCAGTGTAGTTGGAGATACCTATTTTATAGGATACATATATAACAATAATTGTTTCATAATATATATATATATATTTTTATATATTATAGGCTAGCGTTTGACCACTATCTCGCCTGTTGGTAAGTGATGATGCAGTCGAAGACGGTAAGCACGCTAGGCCTAGAATGGGAACTGACTCTCATGGATAGCTGCCGAAACACATTAGATGTTTTGGTGACAGATTTTCTAACTTGAGGGTGGTAGCTGGCCAGGCGGACACTAGATAGTGTCCTACCACCATGCGGGGGTTGTTGGTTTCTTAACGATGTTTTCCTTCACCGTAGGGCCACTGTGAGAAGCGCACATACATTTTTAGATAGAAAAATTCATTGGTGCACGGTGGTTTGAACTCGGTACCACGCCATCAAAGCCGACCGTTCTCCCGATTACGCCACCGGGCCCTCAAAATATATATGTTTTATCTTAAAATATATTATGTATCAATCTTATTAAGTATTCAAATTGAATCACACATAGTTTTTTTTTGTATAATTAACAATGTTATGAAGAGTTTACTTTATACTGTATTAACTAATGCATTTGTGCTAGCTTAAATTAAGTATGTTGTACACCATGTAGACCCTCTCTTTATACAAACCAATGCTATTTCGTTGTGATGTTCAGCAAAAAGTAAATGTCTTGGCATGTTCTCTGTGCTATGTGAATATTGTTAAAGTAAAGAGCCTGCCACATCATCCAATTTGACCAACCAATGTTAACCTTTTGAGCTCCAAAGTCACATATACGTGATACTTGCGGGCCCTGTATGCCAGCTTCTTCTATAGAAGACAAAAACCATACAAAACTGTACTATTTGGCGTATAGGGCACGGGAGTGCATTTATAGAGTGACACTCAATAGGTTAATTTTGTTTAAAATTGATTGAACATTGAACATAAAAGGTGATAAATCAGCAAGCGGCCCACCTGATGGGAAGACACCAGCACAAAAAAAGTTCAATGTTGATTTTTTTCTATGCAAATTAATTGAATGGTGTGGAGGACAGACTTGTTATGTTTTAAGGATGTGTTTATTTTTTTGGAAGTGGATTTTTGTGTGAATATTTTTGATTTCTTTTTCACAATGACAATACTCCATAAGGCTCAGTGCACACCTGGGGAGGTGTGGCAAAGATACTATAAGATAACAATTTATAGTAAACCTTAATTACTATTGTAAGTATACTGTTGAAAATTACATTGAAAAGTGGCAGAGTGAGGCATGGTGAAGCTGCCACAAGAGGCAGCGTGCAAAGGCTCTATGCCGTAGATATTAATATTAGTTTTTTTTTTTTAAATATCTTATAGCGTTTGGCCACTATCTGACCTGTTGGTAAGTGATGATGCGGTCGAAAATGGTAAGCACGCTAGGCCTAGAATGGGAACTGGCTCTCAAGGATAGCTGCCGGAACACATTACATGTTTTGGTGACAGATTTTCTAACTTGATGGTGGTAGCTGGCCAGGCGGACTCTAGATAGTGTCCTACCACCATGCGGGGTTTGTTGGTTTCTTAACGATGTTTTTCCTTCACTGGAGAGCCACTGTGAAAAGCGCACATACATTTTTCGACAGAAATATCCATTGGTGCACGGCGGTTTGAACTCGGTACCACGGCATCAAAGCCGACCGTTCTCCCGATTACGCCACCGGGCCCTCATTAGTGTTTAGTTTAAATTGATATCTTCTTAGTGTCTTCACTGCGCCTCGCCTAGTGTGTGCTAGTTTGAAGCCTGTACAACGTTACTAAAATATTCTATAAAGACTTAGTCAAACTAAAGCTTAACTACCTAATGTGCCTTTTGTTTAATAAGGCTTTAAAAAAGCACCATTTTACAGATTGAAATCCCACTTCTCTAAAAACAAATTTACTTCGATTCTATTTATAAGTTTTGGTATTATTGTCGTATTATTTAACATTATTATGCTATGAAATGGTGGCAATGGTGGCGGTTTTGCCATCGCTGTTAAGTTTGTCTGTGGTGAAGGAAGAGCTGTATTATCGTGTATTTGTGTTTTCATTTAGATATTCATGCCTAACTTACTACATGTATATCTCCCTACTATGGTAAACTTCAGCTTACTACACAAACTGAGAACATCGTTACAATAAAAGGGACTGCATGGTATAAGCATAGCTGGCCTGGACAAGGACAATACGATTTTGTCATACTGTTAAATCATGCATCGCAATGAAATCTTATGCAATCACAAATGGTAATACTTTACAGTGGTTAGTTTACGTGAAATACCAGTGTATTTTGAGGCCCCACGGTGAGAATGGATGGCTTTGACGCCAGAGGTAGTGGCTTCAAATTTACGCTGTACATCAATGGATTTTTCGAACAAAAATAGTATGTGTGTATTTCACAGTTTCGCTCCAGTAAAGGAAAACATTGTTAAGAAATCCCCAACCCCCGGCATGGTGGTAGGACACTATCTAGTGTCCGCCTGCCCAGCTACCAACCAACCTGAAGCTGGATATTCTGGCGCTAAACATCTAATGTGTTCCAGCAGCTTTTCCCTGTATATTATTTTTAGCTATCAACTATAATTTTCATTTTATCTTTGTACTTATTACAAAAAAAATGTCAATATTGTAACAACCCCAAATTTTTTTACATGAACCCATAAACCATAAATATGGAAGTATAATTTTAAACACCATACTTTGATTTTAAAATTATCGTGAATTTGTAACATTATTATTGTTATATACCGGCTGTAATTCACGTACCTTTAGTCGAATTTTCTCGACCTAGGTTTCGAGCGAGTCAGTCGCTCTTCCTCGGGAGTGAGGTCACGCGGTGAGATCGCGATGTTCACTGACTCGCTCGAAACCTAGGTCGAGAAAATTCGACTAAAGGTACGTGAATTACAGCCGGTATATAACAATAATAACCATACTTTGAATATATCTCAGATAACAAATATTTAGAATACCCTGTGTACAAACTAAAAAATGTATAATAATAAATTATTTAACGGTCCGCCCTTATGGGGGGCCCATTCAGTGTATAGCAAGTCACCCCCACCCACCTTAACATTTTGAAATGAGGCATAATTGGCGGGTACCGTACCTCATCCCATAGACCAGGCATCAGACATCAAGCAGCAAAAATCCAAGCCATGATAAATTAATGTACCATATTTATCTAAGCAATAATTGTAAAGGGCCACTTGACATTGGCTTCGGCTCCATCAATCCGGATATTTATGACCCGAGAATGTTTACTATTCAAAATAATTTAAAATAATCAATTTGGGCAAAATTAAGAAGTCAAAACATTTTTTAAATAGATTCTTCGTCCATTACAGTCTCGCAATATCTTTCTCTATTTGGTTGTCTGGAAGAAATCGCTTTAAGCGATAAGACCGCCCTTTGCATTACATAGCTTAAGTATTTTTAATTTGTTTATGTTCAATGTTTATTTTATAAGTGGTGTGCAAATAAAGCGTTATCTATCTATCTAGACAAATACACCTAATGTCATGTTATTTTTCATGATATATTTTATAGGAATAAGCAAGAAGATGGTAATAATTTCACTAGTAATTAACTCCATTTATCATCTTGATTCTAGCACAGGTTGATTTGCAATCTAACCAAGTAAAGAATACACTGTGAAAATTACCAAAACTTGTGAATGGAAAGTTGACCTCTGCAATATGTTTGCTCATGTGAGTGAAAGTGCTAAAATCATGTTATGTCTATAGAAACTAATATGTTAACAATATTATTTTTGTTTATTAAGTTTGCCGAAGTTTTCTAAATAAAATGTTTTAGATCGTGAGTAGGTACCTATATCTCTCCTGGCCCCCCTCATCAACCGACTTCCAAAAAGAAGGAGGTTCTCAATTCGTCTGTATGTTTTATTTTGTGTGTATGTTACGCGATTACTCCGTCAATTCAATTGTGAACCGATTCGAATGATTCTTTTTTTTATCGGTAGGGTACATTTCCGAGGGTATGTTCCCTTTGTAATTTCATCGACATCTGATAAGTATCTCCAGAGATATGACAATAAACGTCTCAAACTTGCTACTGAAATTGACTCGCGAGGCATGAAATTCGGTTGTTTTAGTTTTTAAACTATCTTAAATTATCTTTCTTTTAAACTTCTTGGTACTAAAATGTTGAAGAATGACAATTACAGAATGTAACTCATATGTTACAGGAAAAGCTCCGCAAGAATCATCACTGATGATGACTTTTAAGTTTAAATGGTAGATAGAAATAGTGTTGTAGTGCCCTTCACCACACAAGGCTAATTATGCACTAAGTCGTTTATTTTATTTACGTAACTAGCTGACCCTGCAAACGTTGTTTTGCTAAAACCCAAATATCTTACGGAACCCTATTTTTTTCCAAAATAAAATTTAGCCTATGTAACTCGTGGATACTGTGGCTTTCGAATGGTGAAAGAATTTTTAAAAACGGTCCAGTAGTTTTTGAGCCTATTCATTACAACCAAACAAACAAAGTTTTCCTCTTTATAATATTAGTGTAGATTATCAGAATTATCGTTGCTCGCGTTTATGTGGTAGCAAGGCTCAAACCTTACCATTACCAACATTATTTGTATGAGAGCAGAAATAAATTAATTACCCAACGGTAAACCAGGTGCATGGCAATGACCAACAAAATTCTACCGAAATAAGTTTTGTGTGCATAATATTTGTTTTAGGTCATCAATATTGTCGTGCCATACAAAGACGAAGATAATTCTTGTCCTATTATCATCATCATCAGGCTATCTCTGTCCACTGCTGGACATAGGCCTCGCCTATGGCACGCCACTGAGCTCGATCTTGAGCTCTTTGTTTCCAGCCGCTGCCAGCCAGCTTGCGTATATCATCGCTCTATCTAGCTGGAGGGCACCCTACACTACGTTTACCGAGCCGTGGTCTCCACTCCACTCTAAAACACGTCTACCCCAACGGTTATCGGTTCTACAACAGATGTCACCAGCACACTGCCACTTCAGCTTGCTAATCTTTTGAGCTTGTTACCTATAAAATATAATAGAAATTTGTCTTTAGTAATTTAAGTCCTTCATCAATCACGACATCATTGACTGTACCACCCACTTGACGACTTTGTACTTGTACCAGACAGACAAAACTAGTAAAAATATACAGGAAGTGGCTACTAAGTTACTTTGTTACTATTCACACTAATGTCGTAATAAAAGGTTATATTGTTACTCTAGTGGAAGACAACAAGGTCTTCTGATGTTCGCTCAGCTTGCATTGTATGAGACAAAATGTATTTCAATAGATAATAATGAGGCGATCAATCTTGGTTAGTGGTAGATTCATACACTACTGCGACATTAAGTTTTTACATCGAAGGTTGTAGGTAGTTCATAGGCGACGCGGTATACGACGCGAAGGCAGTAAGATGCGCTAGACTATACTCGTAGATTGACCTAATATAACCAGTCTGCCAAAAAGGCTACCGTCATGCCATGCCAGAACTTGGTGAATTATTGGGGACGGTATTGTGGTAGGTAGTGCGAACTGCGAACCACGGCTGAAATCTATTAGTTATGCCTTCCATACATCAGGGAGATCATAAAAAGCATTATTCCGTTCCACTTACAAACGCAGGTGGCAAGACAATTTATTTGAAACCTTTCTCAGTTCCTCTCTTAAGGCTTGTATTCGTCCACACTAAGAAAATCACAAGAACAAATCCGCTATGTGTCCAGTGTGTAGGACCAAATTCCTCACGTCCATTAGTCGTCGTTTGAGATCGCGTCGCTTCATAACATGCGCTCTACCTGAGACGAGATGCTTCACCTATCTGACCTTGAGATATGTTTTTCTCAGAACAACGCTCAGACTTGTCATACAAATTCCGAAGCTGTTGACTTAACTCGCAATTGTTGTACAGATAAAGCGGTAAAATGATGGAAACTTGGCTGCGTTTTTGGAAACCTTGGGAAAATCCGTCCGGATGCGCAGATAGCAAATAATTCATTTGACGCACTATGAATTTACATTTACATAATTTAGTTTCAGCGAAGTTTTCAGGGTTGACTCGTTGACTCGATAATCTCAAGGTTCGTTGGTTTAGTTTCAACTAGCAATGTTTGGAATCCCCCTGAATTCCAATTGAATGACGTCATAGTCTCAGAAATGCTTGATTAATGTTTTTAAATGTCTGACATTATTCCACAAAATATTTTGTTGTGCCTACTGAACTTTGTTTACAGCCACAGTCCAGCACTGCAGATGTGCACTTTAATGTGTGATTTACTTCAGTCTCTTATTCTTCGTGTGTAACTTATTCATATTGACATTATCATCAAGACTTCCAAAACTCCACGTATCGCGTAATGAATGAATCGATCATAGCACTTATGAATGTTGTTTTTGGCCCGGACAGAGCCGTGGGCGGCTTCGTAGGTGTCAGCCTCGGCAATATCTATCAAACTGACAACACTTACACTACTGAATTACTATCCTCTACAAAATCTGCAAAAAGAACACTGCAGTAAATCACGATCGACAGTTATGCGCCGTAAATGTAAAACACGTCGTTTGTCAATCAATAATCGCTAATGAATATAAGTTGACCATTTGAAGATGATATTGAATATATCAGCGCTCCTTATGAAGTCAGTTAACGTGTCAACGATTTCTTTATGTGATGGTATTTGCAAGGGAAATCATGCCGCGTGGACCAACACGATGCTAAGGATAGATTGGATATCACTTCCGATTTGATCATTGCCTCTATTGTCCTCTTTCTTATCTCTTCTTCAAAGATTTCCTCGGGGATCGGTGCTCTCTGCAACCCTTTTCTTGCAGAATATCAATGATCTATAGCCCAATATCATTATCTTATCACTTGAAGCGATCTCTGCCAGACTAATCATCTCTAGGATATTGCATAAAACTACAATTTCTCTATGATTAAACACAAAATCTGAAAAAACTTGAAAATAAACATTTGGCATGGACATCCAAAAAAACTGCCAAACGTTTCCAGCGTTCCAGTTGCATGACAACCATAAATGTTAATGAGTGATTAATCTACACAAACAAAAGTAGCGATTTTCGGTTCCATGTTTCAGGTGTATAGAATAATCGTAATCAATTAGTGAACATAATCGCGGCTGAGTCATATGTTGACTTATTTTCAGGTCTTAATAATGATGTTTGCTATGGAGGTTGTACAGAAAGAATGGACGTTTTTATTGGTAACCGATTTATTCATGGGTTACTGAAGCCGCTATGTCTGCTACTATTTCAAATAATACATTTGAGCATATTAAATATTATTTATTTATAATTATCGGCCAAGGCAGGGGGGGGGGGGGGGGGGGGAATCATAGGGTTGGTCAATCAGCTGCAAATTGGCTCGATAAATACTGTTTTAAACGCGCGTCGTACTTGAACAACAGAGGCACAGGACTGAAAATGGATAATCATAAAAAATGGATAATGGATCCATATCGTATCAAAACAAATTAAATATTATTTTTAATAACAAGACTTTTAAGAATATTCAAAACTTTTAAGGGATATATTTTCTATTTTTTATCTCATCACTGTTCGTGTTTTTTATTTTACATTATGCCTTTAACTTTATTCGAGCTTGAAATACAATGGAGCCACAGGATCGAGATCGATATTTGTAGGTATGTATATTGCCGGTTCTTATAAAACCTCGAGTTACTTGTTCCAGTCTAAACAAGGTTCTTTGTTCTCGTCACTTCTTTTCTTCTATTTAGACTGGTCTCACCTACAGCGTTAAATTGGACTTGGCACACTTTGGTATTAGTCATACATATAGTTTGTTTACCTGGCTTGTGTTTGAAACATTCCTCCAAGCTTTGTTAGGTCCTTGATCTCCGACCATATGTTTTACTTTGCTTTGTTTAATGTTGCTAAATCCTTTAATGGGGTTTGTTTCTCTTTTGATAGGTGGTGTGTAATATTATTGATTGTTTGAGTATGAATTTTGCATGTATCACCCATATTGTTGATAAAATTAGGTACTGCCCTAAATGTCAACTTGTTTTGTTTGTCTTGTTTTCAAGATCGATTCAATAGGATCTGGTGAAACTTTGTGACCTTTGTAAGTACCCCATCTATGTCTTTCTATCACATAAAAACATAGGAGGGTACTTTTTATCTCTGCCATTGCAGTGCGAATAGCGCGACGCAAGCAATAAGTTTGCCTGTACTTCTAGGTATTATACTTATTCGTAAATCTGAAGTATTTTCCAGTGTCTTTCGATACCTTGTTCACCATTGTCACAAAAGTCAGTGACGATACAGTGTAAATGTATCGTTGCCTGTGAGTAGAAAACTATATCGACGGTAGTGAGAGGTCTCTTTGAACTGTTGGTATCAGACCTATCCACATAGCGCCCCTTTCTAGCTTCATCTCGATAATTTTGTCGCCAATGTAGCTATGTCGCAAATAGAAAAAATATCCTCTTGTCCGTGTCTTGTTTTGATTGTTAGTTTGTTAAACTCTTGTTGATAAGTATCATTTTCGTATTTCACTGCTCCAATAATCGCGTGATCTTTCGATCTAGGCTAGATGACATTGCCAAATTATATAGCTTTGCGATTCAGAGCGAATTCTTAAAGATTAGAGCAATAAATCACACTGCTTGGAACAAATGATGTTATATTTCTTGTAAGCTCTCAATTTATTGAGGTGACCCTCTAGTTATCTGCGGGCATTATTTAAGATTTAATGATTGGTCTCGTTTAGACATTCTTAGATTTTAAGTGACTTAAAAAAGATGTTTTTATTGGCTATGTGCAATTATTTCTCAGAGCCTCCTATGACTTTTTCAGAGATATAGAGCAGAAATTGTCTCACGTTTAAATAAGTCTACAATAGTCGTTTTGAAATGTTATTATACAGTACGTGTGGTACTACTTGCCGTATCGCAGACTATAATATTAGCTGCTGCAAAGATTATGCGTAGTAAAACTTAAAACTCACGGAGTCTGTCATGGGCTAATCATACTTGCGCTTACCTTGTACCATGCCTGTATGAATATAATAGATTATATAATGCCATGCTTCACTGATCACTCCCATCCAATCATCATTTGTACCCACGTATGTATCTATATTATTCTATATCATCGAATTGAAAACATTGTCGGCACAAAGCATCAGTCTGTCTGACCGTGAAGCGTGTCGTCTTGATATTCGTATAGTCTGTGATAAACAAAAACCTTTGGTGTATTGTGTTACTCATAATACTTGTACGACTTCTTCTAGAATGTTTTTAACTTTATCGATCCACTTAACACCTACACTATTATATTTAATCATTAACTAACGCCGATCTAGTCAAATGCGTAGTATTAACTAAAGTTGAGCAAGGCGGTCGATTTAAAAAATAATTGATACGACTGAGTTACGAATTGTTTTACAGTATTGTACCACAACGGTGAAGTGCGTGTCGGGGTTTGATAGCTGAGACGTAGACGTTATATTTATTCCTAAAAATATAGTATTAAAATTTCCTGTATATGATATGACGATGTGTTCTAAGACTTCTAAGATATGGTGGTAGATGGTGGTGGTATGGTCTTTTTACTTATATTTATCCTTATTTTCGCTCAACTATGAAGTTAATTTGCACGTTACAACTACATGTATAAAATCATGTGCTCTATATTTCTTTTGTCGTTGTTGTTTGGGCTTGTATTTGCGTTAAATAAGAGTGACGTATGTGTGATGTGTGTGTTAGCATTGCAGTTATTTATTGTACTACAAAAAACGTTTCTTTTCCCGTGGTTTTATTTCTCTTCTTAGTCCAGTCAACGAGGCTTTTGTAATCCGAGAAATTCTCCCGTCAATGAAAGTTGGCATGTGATAACATTAGGTAATACAGATTACAGAATGATGTACAATAATCCAACATTTTTTTAACGAGAAGTTAGGTATTTTTACCTAAACATGAAAATAGCTTATAACTCTCTGTGAATATTTCCTCAGACTGAAATATGAAATATATGCGTTCGTATGTACTAGTTAGAATATGTATATAAAAGAATCCAACACTTTTTCGATATCAGAGTACCCCAAATTTAACTTTTAACATTTTGCGCTATAACTACTACTGAAAAATTGCTCTGCCGATGATTATTTTTGTATATGTTTTTATATCGTTAAATACATACTTTGGTTCAATAATCCAACATTTTTTCGACTTCAGAGTACCCCAAATATAACTTTTAACATTTTGCGCTATAATTTCTACTGAAAAATTGCTCTGCTCATTTTTATTTTTTGATGCGTTTTTATATCGTTAAATACATACCTTGGTTTAATAATCCAACATTTTTCGACTTCAGAGTACCCCAAATTTAAATTTTAACATTTTGCGCTATAACTTCTACTGAAAAATTGCTCTGCTCATTTTTATTTTTGATATGTTTTTGTATCGTTAAACACATATCTTTATTCAATAATCCAACATATTTTCCTTTTTAAACATATATTTTTTATTTTTGCGTAATTACGTAATGTGAAAAATTTCTCCGTCCATTTTCATTCCTTTATTAGTCATACGATTTTATATTAAAACAGATATATCAATAATCCAACAAATTTTCGAACGTTTATTATATTTTTACGAAAATTTGCTTATTTACGCTAGAGCGCAAGGGTTGACCTTGATTTGACCGTAGGCGAGTTTGGTGGCCGCCATTATTATTACAGATATTTTTTTAACTAAATGCAAAACGTATTTAGAGTTATTAGCACATCAAGTAACCACAAATTGTCATGTTTTCTCCTTCGATTTTAAACTTAACTGTCAATATTATAAGGTTTAAAATAGTTTTTTGTAACTAGATATGCTGTTGGCTGTGAAACGGCGTTTAGAAATGGATTTAAAATAAACATTTTATACTGTAAAATGCGAGGAAAAAAATTAACAAGTAATATAATGTTTAATAAAACACTTGTTTAGGATATATCGAAAAAAAAAGTTTCGTTCAAAGGTGTAACAATTAGCTTATACTTTTTTTCAGTAATTGCGTCTACCAATAAAATTTAGTTATGTTGACTAAAACACTAATATAAACATAAAATACATCCTGGTAAAATCTCACAGCCGTGTGAAATTATATTTAATTCAAAAGATTTGCTATTACTAAGGATCAGCGCACACTAGCGCGACCAAATAAGTGGAATTTATTATTTTTATACAACAAGGCTCCGTTCACGACCTACGCTCGGAGTGCACCCAAACGCTCTAACCCTGTTAACTTGTAATACATATGTTATTGTATTTCATACATATTCTTAATGGTGCTCAGAGGATAGCCGTGGTCGTATGTCACCTACTGTAACGAAACAATACATTCTGCAAAGTAGCATGCGACCACAGGTATCCACTGAGCACCACTAAGAATATGTACGAAATAAAATAAAATATGTATTACAAGTAAGTATACAACACACAATACATCGGCGCCCCCACCGAATAAAGCGGTTTTATGAAAATCGTAATTTTACAGGAGAGCCAAAAAACAGAAAAATTTGTTTCACCACTCGTGCAAACAACCAATTTTAACAAATGTAATATCGTTATATTTGAAAAAAAAAAGTTTCCAAATAAAACTCCCATACTCTAGATTAATAAAGAAAAACTATATTACAAGTTTATTCGCTTAAGACCGTGCTTTTTTTTTCTGCGTAATTGTTTACGTTTTTATTCATCTCAAAACGTCAAGAGGGATTTTGTGTAACAAATACCACGGTAATATTATAATCGTAAACATGTCGGGAGCTAAATGTGATACGTGCAATGTAGTTATTTGTGAAGTTTTAGCGTTTATACAAAACAAATTAGATGTGATGGACGAAATAAGTCTAGTGCAGATTTGTTCGACCGCCTTCAAAGCGGAAGACATAGTCGCAGCAAAAAATTTGCTGTATGATTGTTTGGAGCCGTCGTCGAAGCGCAAAGCTCAGAGGAAGAAAGAAGGCAGGTCCAAGAAAGATCTAGAAGATATTATGGCAGTCTTTAAAGAGTCTGATCCAAATGTATTTCCTGTGTTTGTTGTGAAAAATTTAAACAAACTACCTCCAATTACATTTGATCATGTGGATGTAACAAGATTATTAAAGGATATTATTTTACTGCAAAAGGAGGTTGTTAATATAAAGGAAAACTGTGTGACCATGGAAGAATTAGAAGTATGTAAACGTGAAATCGAGAACTTGAAAACGGCTTCAATTGTCAATAATTTCGATATAAGTAATGCCAATACTGTGAGGAGTATCCCGAAATTGGATGTAAATAATTTTGACAGCGGACCGATAGGGCTGATGCACTTTCCAAGCCAAGAGAAGAGCCGAGAACCTTATGAACCAAATAAGGCAGTAGATGATCCCTGTCCATGCCCTCAGATAGTGCAGAAACCGTTTCGTGCTATGGTAAATATCCCCTTAGTACGTGATATTTCGGGCTCTGGGGCTTCATCACCCTTGAATACAGAAACTGTGATGACTCCTGATGGGCTACATGTTCGAAAATCTCAACCGACGGTTAAAGCAACACCTACACATCAGAAGTCTTTTGCTCAGCTTGTTGGTGAAAAAGGACTATGGAAGGATAGACAACCAACTGAAGAATGGAAAATGGTACAGAGACATAGGCATAGGAACAGACTAGTCACCGCAAAAGGTGAAGCGACAATTGAACCAGAGTTAGGTTTTAAAGCAGCTGAAATAAAAGTACCTTTATTTATAAATAATGTGTCTAAATCAACATCAATTGACGGTATCAAGAACTATATACTAAAGAAAACAAACATTGAGGTTTTAATAGAAAAGATCAAAACTAGACAAACACGCGAGTTTGATGCGTATAAAATATTAGTACCAAACAATAATTTGCAATTGTTCATGGATAATAAGCTATGGCCAGAAGGCATAACATTCCGGCGTTTCGTTAATTTTTATCGACGAAAGGACGCAGGAGTGTGGGACAGAGCGAAGTAAATATTTCATAATAATGGATGTATTCAATATCGCTACATTTAACTGTAAGTCTGTCAAGCGGTCAGCTATGAACATCAGACAGCTATGTGACAGCACTGATGTTATCGCCCTACAGGAAACCTGGCTTCTACCACATGATATACCATTTCTGGGAACCATACATGAAGAATTTGAGTATACGGGCAAGTCTGCCGTTGATACCACACAGGAACTTCTTCGTGGAAGACCCTACGGTGGAGTGGCGCTATTGTGGCGAAAGAATGCATTTACATCCGTGTCGGTCATTAGTTGCAATAGCGCGCGAATATCAGCTGTAAGGCTCGAGGTAGAAAACCGGTTTGTTGTTGTGTTCAGCGTATACATGCCTACACAGTGCGTAGATAACTTGCCGGTGTTTACGGAGTGTTTGAGCGAAATCAATGCAATTATTGAAAATAGTGAAGTGGAATGCGTTTATATATTGGGAGATTATAATGCCCAGCCTTCAGAATTGTTCCACGTCGAGCTATCTAATTTTTGTGCTGAGCAGTCGTGGCTCTGTGCGGATATACTTAAACTAGGCTTAGATTCAAGTGAGTACACATTTGTGAGTGATGCACACGGGTCCCGGCGGTGGCTTGATCACTGTGTGGTAACACAGTCAGCCTGGGACACTATAAGGGACATTAAGGTACGGTATGATGTTATGTGGTCAGACCATTTACCGTTAATAATTAGTTGTGATTTTAAGTTAGTCCATAAAAAGTTTATACCACGTACAAACGACTTGTATGATGTTATCTGGGGACAACGTAACTCATCACAGATTAGACAATATTTAAATCACTGTAATGATAAATTAAAATCTGTTAATTTTCCCGAGGAAATGGTAAATTGTGCCGATAAGTGTTGTAATATATTATCGCATAAAATAGTTATAGATAGACTTTATAGTAAAATTGTAAATATTTTAACAGAAGGAGCAAAAATGTCGTATTTGAATAATAAAAAATGTAAACAAAAAATTGTTGGCTGGAATAAACACGTCAGTGAAGCCCACAGGGAGGCTAGATTTAGGTATAATAACTGGGTCTTAGGTGGCAGACAGAATAATACTAAGGAATATGAGGAAATGTGTAATAGTCGTAAGATATTCAAATCTAAATTAAAGTGGTGTCAAACGCACCAGGATCAAATTAAAATGGATTTAATAGCAAGTCAAAGGGAGTCCAAACATTTTTCAAAATTTTGGAAGAGTGTTAAGAAGCTTAATCCTAAATCTGGCTTACCTGCGAGCATAAATGGAATCTCAGAACCGAGTCAGATAGCTAATTCATTTAGAATTAGTTTTAATGATAAACCTACCACATCTGGGATATCCCCGCTGCAGGTGGTGGACGCTGAGGTTTGCGAGGTAAGAGACTGCAATATTCGCATCACAGCTGCAGACGTGAGACAAATAATCCTGAGCATGAGCAGGGGTAAATCTCCAGGCCACGACGGCCTCAGTCTCGAACACCTGCAGTACGCTGGCGCTCATCTGCCGAGAGTACTGTCCCTGCTTTACTCATTGTGTCTTAGTCATAGTTATTTGCCTCATGACCTCATGAAAACTATAGTTGTGCCCATTGTAAAAAATAGAACAGGTGACATCGCGGACAGGTGTAACTACAGACCGATATCGCTGGCTACTATCGTGGCTAAAGTCTTAGACCGACTGCTCGACACCCAATTAAGTAAATACTTTAGTTTGCATGATGGTCAGTTCGGGTTCAGGCCTGGACTGTCCACGGAAAGTGCTATATTAAGTCTTAAGCATACAGCTAGGTACTATGTTGATAGAAAGACGTCGGTCTATGCATGTTTTTTAGATCTATCTAAGGCTTTCGACACCGTGTGTTATGACATACTCTGGCGAAAGCTAAAAGACACCACAGTGCCGCAAGAAATATGTACCTTGTTTAAATTTTGGTACAATAACCAAATTAATCATGTGAAATGGGCAGGCGTGCTGTCTGATGCATATAAACTGAACAGCGGGGTTAGACAAGGGGGTGTGAGTTCTCCAAGGCTTTTCAATCTTTATGTAAATGGACTGATAGAGGGACTCAGCAGTATGCTAGTCGGATGTTATGTAGATGGAGTGCCTGTTAATAACATCAGTTACGCTGACGATATGGTGCTGCTGGCTCCCTCTGTCAGGGCACTAAGACAGCTCGTCACTTATTGTGAAAACTATGCTGCCACCCATGGCCTTCAGTATAATAGTAAGAAGAGTGAAGTCATGGTATTTAGTCCAAGTAGCAAGAGGCTGGAGTCAGTGCCCCCCATACTATTGAGTGGCACTGCACTGAATAGAGTGTCAGAGTTTAAATATCTGGGGCATATTATAACCGAGAGCTTAAAGGATGACAAGGATCTAGAAAGGGAACGTAGAGCGTTGACGGTACGAGCTAACATGTTGGCCCGTAGGTTTGCTCGTTGCTCACGAGAAGTAAAAATAACATTATTCAAATCCTTCTGCCAGACGTTTTACACGAGCAGCTTGTGGGTCAACTTTACTCAAAAGTCCTTGAACGCACTACGAGTTCAATACAACAATGCATTTAGAATGTTGTTGGGGCTGCCGCGGTTCTGCAGCGCGTCCGCCATGTTCATGGAGGCTCGCACCGATGCGTTTGCAGCTATCATAAGGAAGAACATTGCCTCATTGCTGAAAAGAACACGCGACAGTTGTAACAGCATTCTAATGATGATAACGGGCAAGAGCAATGGGCCACTATTTACGCACTGGATCAAAATGCTTATTAAAAAGTGTTAGACCAATTAATTAATATTGAATTAATTTAACTTAATAATGTATTAATCTATAATTCATCAATAATTGTTTTAATTTTATTTCATTATTTTAGTTTGAAAATAGGCAATATTAATTCGACAATTTTAATTTTATTTTTTCTAGTCTACTAATCCTAGTTTTTAAGCGTTTTACTAACAATAATGGATCTATTGAAATCTGAAATAAATGAATTATTATTATAATACAGTATTGTAACTCGGCGTGTCGTTGAGATAAAAAGCCGCGGCACCCGGCACCTGGCGGCACCGCGCGGTACGTACACGCGCGATAGGGCTGCCCGCCTACAGTATTTAAATTGCATCTACGTACTTGACGATCTTTCTAGTTATTTTGTCATTGTAATATTATTTTTTTCAGAAGAAGAGGCTTTTAATTAAAGTACTATATTATATAATATTTTATTTAATAAAATGAAATTCGTTGTGAAAATAATGACAGTACATATTTTATATTTTCTACCGTAAAGCTCTCCCTCGCTCGCTCTCGTTCATTAGACCCAAAGGTTGAACTCAACATCCTCTGTTGTTAAAGTTATTAGTTATCAGTATGGTAAGGTAGACCAAAATGTACTTTTTAAACGTTTGGCTCATTTTGATGCATGAGGCTTTTAAAACACAAAAAATAATTAAATATTTCTTTTAAAGTAGATAAGACGATTGGTTGCGCGAGCGCAGCGTGGGCTATTATAGCGCGAGCGAAGCGAGCGCGAAAGTTTTCATGACTTTTTATGACCCTACCAGTTTTATAACTTCATAACCTTTAGTTAAGTCATTAGAGAGGACTCCAAGGCCGAACTCGATATTTTCTATTATTAAAGTCATTAATCATTATGGTGAGGTATACCATGTTGAGAAGTAGACTTTTTAAGACTTTTTATGCCCCTTACAGTTTTATTATCTAACAATCAAGTCACTATCGATGACTCTAATGTCAAATTTAATATCCTCTGTTGGTAAACTTATTTATCAGAATGGTTAGGTATACCAAGTTGTGTTCTTTAAATGTTTGACTCATTCTGATGGATGAAGCTATTAAAACACAAAAATGTATGTAATATTTCCTACGCAAGTATATAAGGCGAACGGTTGCGCGAGTGAAGAGAGCGCGAAATATTTTTATGACTTTTTGTGACCCTAACAGTTTTATAACTTCATAACCTTTAGATAAGTCATTAGAGAGGACTCCAATATCGAACTCGATATCCTCTATTGTAAAAGTCATTAATCATTATGGTTGGGGTATACCAAGTTTGCGGTTTAAGTGTTTGCCAAAATTAAAGTGTCCTATGTCCTACTATGCTCTACGGACTATCTTTGTATAAAATTTCAGCTGAATCGGCCAAGTCGTTGATCTGATAAGACGTCACACATTGACAAAATTCATTTAAAAAATCTGGACATCCAGGCTCCAAAACGTGTACTATGTCCTCGTATGTAAAATTGACTATCTTTGCGCAAAGTTGCAGCTGAATCGGTTTAGCTGTTTAGCTGATAAAACGTCACTCATTTTCAAAGTTCAATAAAAAATCTAGATATCCACACTCGATTGTAAAAAAAAAGTTACCATGTTCTTTTGTGCCTTATTGGCTATCTTTATACTAAATTTCAGCTAAATTGGTGAAGCCGTTTGGCCGATAAGTTCCACACACTTATAAAATGCAATAAAAAAATCTCGACACCCAAACTCGACGGCAAAAAAAAATCTCATGTCTTTCTGTGCCCTATTGAATATTTTTTTTATACAAAATTTCAGCTAAATTGGTCAATCGGTTCAGCCGTTTATCCGAGAAGAGGTCTAATATTTACAAAATTCAATTCAAAAAATCTGGTTACCCAGACTCCACAGCCAAAAAAAAGTATCCTATATGCTATTTTGCCCTATGAACTGTCTTTAGCCAATTTCAGCCAAATCGGTCAAGCCAATAAACAAACTTACTTTCGCATTTTATAATATTGGTGTGGATCTCTAAGACTAGCGAATTAGGCTGAACGTTGATATATCAGTCATATAACTAGACAAAGGCGTGAGGAAGAACTTGAAGAGTTTGTGTACATATTTTTAAGCCCATCGTCCCAGAGAATATAAAGTTATACAGAAAATTAAATTAAAAAATTGCAGAAAATGTAACCCCCAATTTCACCCACTTAGGGGTGCAATATAAATAAACACATTTTTTAGTGGATACTTGCACTTCACAAAGAACACACCTTCCAAATATCATGTCTCTAAGAGGTCATCAGTCATTCAGTCGGTCAGAAAAAAGCGTGGGTGATGATTTTTGACAAACTGTGATACCCGTAAATCACTATTTTCATTAAAGAGAATGTGTATCAATTTTTGAGAGAATTGACCGAGAGAATAAAAAGTTTTTTTGGACTTTCAACCCTCCATGGCATCCACTTAGGGGTGGAATTTCGAAAAAAAAATCTTGGTGCATACTTGCTCTTCAAAAAAAAATACACCCTCCAAATATTTTGTCACTAGGACCAGTGGTTTAGGCAGTGCGTTGATATATCAGGCAATCATTCAGTCAGTAAGAAAAACGCGTGAGGGATGATTTTTGAAAAACTGTGATACCCGTTACTTACTATTTACCCGACTACGGCAAATCAATAAGGAGGGTTATGTTTTTGACCGGTATGTGGATATGTATGTATGTATGGGTGTTTGTATGTATGTTCATCTGTTCCCTCATAACTTCTAAATTACTTATCATAATTTAACAAATGAGGTGTTGTTGGACGCGTCTTATTTGTCCGCTGGTTATAGGCTATATGACGTCACAACAAATTGAATGTGGGTCCCCCTAGAGGGGACGAAGTCCAGAACAAAAAAACATCTCACCCACCCCATCGTGTGTGGTATCGTTGAATAGGGATTTTAAAATGAAGATAAGGTTTATTACATCATATTTTTGTAGGGCGTAGCGTTGGCGAGATATATCCCGCCGAAGTCAAGAAAACTAATTTTTACCCCACGGCGTCGCAAAGAAGCAGTTGGGAGGGTTATGTGTTTGTTTCTCACTATGTAAGTATGTTAACATGTATACATGTATACATCTATCCAAAAACCCCAAAATGCTCTAAATAAAAAGTAAGTTCAAAAACTAAAACCCGACTACTGAAAAATCACTCTCTAAAAAGTATGAAACAAGAAAATATTCTCATCTGAGATCGCTAAGTTCAAACTAATCAATATGTATCGTGTATTATACAAACAACTAACTTGTAATAAATATTTTATTGTATTTCATAAATATTCTTAGTGGTGCTCAGAGGATAGCCGTGTTCATTTTACACATAAGGTCTATTTTACTTTTTTATTAGTCCATTTATCGGCGCGTTTACAAAGGATATTTGGTTGGATACATATTGGAATTATTTTTATTAATATGCATGTATGTACTTTGTACCGATTAGATCCGCGAATAAAGAAATTTTTTGCCGCGAATATAGGAATTGGGTCACAATTTTTTAATCCGCGAATAGTGAAAACGCGAATGAAGGAAGCGCGAATAAGGAGCTTTTACTGTAAATAACTCCGAAACCTGACGCCTTAGGATATTATGTCATGAAACATTTTTTGTTTGTATGTATGAGTGTCCTCTATCTAAACATATATGCACGGGGTACCTTCGTTGTACACCGTGATTCTGAAAAAAATCAAAGTGGTGGCTGACGAAAGGATATGAAGGGTGCCATGCCATACAAAAATCTGCGATACCCAGATGATTAGAAACCATAAAATGTTAAGTTCACTAGAATGAGAAAATTTTGCAGTTGTGGTAACTCGATGTGCTGACTGTACACTAATTAATAATTTTAAAAGAATTAATAATTGATGGGGCTGATGCTCGAACCCGCAAGACTAGAGATGTACGCGAAAAGAAGAAAGCTTTTAACTTAGCCGCCAAGTCCTGCAAAAAGGCTCTCAAGAAGGCTCGCTTCGATCACATACGCCGAACAGGGAACAAACTTGCTTCTTACCCCTCGGGTAGCAAAGCGTTCTGGTCCCTGGCGAAGTCGATCGAAGAGAACTTCTGCCGTCCCTCACTGCCTCCACTACTGAAACCCGATGGATCACTAGCACACTCGGCTGAAGAGAAAGCGAATTTATTTGTTACTCTGTTTGCGGAGTCTTCACGTTTAGATGCTGGCAATGCTGTACCTTCTAGTCTGCCGACTTGCGGGACGTTTATGTCGGAAATCCGCATTCGTCAGACTGAAATACGCAAAGCGTTGCGCAATCTAGACGTGAACAAAGCTAGTGGTCCAGACGGTATACCAGCTGTAGTCTTGAGGACGTGTGCACTTGAGTTGGCTCCTATTTTGACACGCCCCTTTCGCTTGTCTATGACGACTGGTCAAGTGCCTAAGTCCTGGAAGCAAGCAAACGTGCAACCCGTGCCGAAAAAGGGTAGTCGTGCAGACCCTGTCAATTACAGGCCTATCTCAGTCACTTCCATACTCTGTAAGACTATGGAACGTGTACTGAACCACAGGCTCCTGGCATACCTAGAAGTGAACGATCTCCTCAGTGACCGACAATACGGGTTTCGCCGAAACCGGTCTACTAGGGATCTTCTAGCGTATGCCACGCACATCTGGAGCGAAGCCATCGAGAACCACGGCGAGGCGCTGGCCGTCTCTCTTGACATCTCGAAGGCTTTCGACAGGGTTTGGCACGATAGCCTTATTAACAAGCTTCCTTCATACGGCCTGCCCACTGGTTTATGTGTTTGGATAGCAGATTTCTTAAGGGATCGGTCGATTCGAGTGGTCATCGATGGCTGTTCTTCCGACCAATTGGCCATAAATGCCGGAGTCCCTCAAGGATCAGTACTCTCTGCAACACTTTTTCTGCTGCATATTAATGACCTGCTTAAACCCGGTATCTTTGGGTACGCAGATGACAGCACTGTTGTAGAGAGTTATACATCCAACGCACGAACCAGTGCATTACAAATCCAGTCTCATAGAGAAGCGATGGTCGAACGCTTGAACTTTTCTTTGAAGGCAGTCTCTGATTGGGGCGATGCTAATCTGGTCAAGTTCAATGCTGCGAAAACCCAGGCGTGTCTTTTCTCCGCTAAACGGAGCCCATTTCTACTGGCTCCTACTTTCCGGGATGTGTCCGTTCCGATAAGTAACAATCTCGAGCTTCTTGGCATCTCTTTGACACCAACTCTCAATTTCGGCTCTTATATTGAGTCTAGAGCCCAGCTAGCCTCAAAAAAGCTTGGCATTTTGGCTAAGGTGAGACGGTACTTCACACCGGGACAGTTGCTTAATCTTTACCAAGCACAAGTCCGGTCGTGTATGGAGTACTGTTCTCACCTTTGGGATGGTTCTGCTAAATACCAGCTGGAGACACTGGAAGCTATTGAGAGGAGAGCCAAAAAACTCATCAGCGATGACCTATTAGTAAGCAAGAGACTCCAGAGTCTCGCGCATCGCCGCAAAGTCGCTTGTTTATCGGTTTTCTATCGGATACATTTCGGAGAGTGTGCAATGGAACTGCATGATTTGATTCCACCATCCCCATTTTATAATCGGACATCCAGAGACACTAAAAGGCGCCACCGATTTATGGTGGATATACCATCTACCCGAACGAAGCGATTTGCTTCTTCGTTCATCATACGAACCGCTAAGGAATGGAATACCCTGCCTGAGTCCGTGTTTCCGATGTACAATATGGGGGTCTTCAAATCGCGAGTGAATAGGTATCTTCTGGGTAAGCACGCTACATCATCGATCGCATCATCACTTAACATCAGGTGAGATAGTGATCAAGTGCTACCCAGTTCGGTATAAAAAAAAAATAAAAAAAATTCAGTGACTCTAACTACATACTTTTGTGCATATAAGGTAAAAAAAAAAAAAATTTGTAATAATATATAATGGCGGCCATAACCTCGCCTACGGTCAAATCAAGGTCAACCCTTGCGCTCTAGCGTAAATAAGCAAAGTTTTGTAAAAATATAATAAACGTTCGAAAATTTGTTGGATTATTGATAAATCTGTTTTAATATAAAATCGTATGACTAATAAAGGAATGAAAATGGAAGGAGAAATTTTTCACATTACGTAATTAAGCAAAAATAAAAAATATATGTTTAAAAAGGAAAATATGTTGGATTATTGAATAAAGATATGTGTTTAACGATACAAAAACATATCAAAAAATAAATGTGCAGAGCAATTTTTCAGTAGAAGTTATAGCGCAAAATGTTAAAATTTAAATTTGGGGTACTCTGAAGTCGAAAAAATGTTGGATTATTAAACCAAGGTATGTATTTAACGATATAAAAACGTATCAAAAAATAAAAATGAGCAGAGCAATTTTTCAGTAGTAATTATAGCGCAAAATGTTAAAAGTTATATTTGGGGTACTCTGAAGTAAAATGTTGGATTATTGAACCAAAGTATGTATTTAACGATATAAAAACATATACAAAAATAATCATTGGCAGAGCAATTTTTCAGTAGAAGTTATAGCGCAAAATGTTAAAAGTTAAATTTGGGGTACTCTGATATCGAAAAAATGTTGGATATTTTTATATACATATTCTAACTAGTACATACGAACGTATATATTTCATATTTCAGTCTGAGGAAATATTCACAGAGAGTTATAAGCGATTTCCATGTTTAGGTAAAAATACCTAACTTCTCGTTAAAAAAATGTTGGAATATTGTACATCTGTAATCTGTATTACCTAATGTCATCACATGCCAACTTTCATTGACGGGAGAATTTTTCGGAAGTCTCCATACAACAAATATCCTCGTTAACTGGACCGTAAGTTAGCATTGCAGTTATTTATTGTTAGCACTACAAAAACGTTTCTTTTCCCGTGGTTTTATTTCTTTTCTGTCGTAAGTTAGTATTGCAGTTATTTATTGTTAGCACTACAAAAACGTTTCTTTTCCCGTGGTTTTATTTCTCTTCTGTCGTAAGTTAGCATTGCAGTTATTTATTGTTAGCACTACAAAAACGTTTCTTTTCCCGTGGTTTTATTTCTCTTCTGTCGTAAGTTAGCATTGCAGTTATTTATTGTTAGCACTACAAAAAAGTTTTTTTTCCCGCGGTTTTATTTCTATTCTTTCGTATGTTACTATTGCAGTTATTTATTGTTAGCACTACAAAAAACGTTTCATTTCCCGTGGTTTTATTTGCCTTCTGTCGTGAAATAATATCAATGATAATGTATTAGCTTATTGCTGATGATTTTCAATACGTACAACAAAGTAAACTGTGTCTTTTTCTGGAAATAAACCGGCCCCTTATTCGCAACATAACTAGCCGATTGGATATAATCGCTAAGCGCACAGGGCTCAAATTCTGTAAGCTTGTTAGAAAACTCCTGTATAATAGCTAGCAACTTGCATCTCGCTTGTCGATTTTGACAGCGTTCGTACGTAGTATCATTGGATTTAATTTTCACTGTCTTGGTTTTTTCCTCGCTAGTTGACAGAATTAGGCACAGATAATTAGCGCGTGGATTGGTGGTTTGTCTGGTAACCCTTAATAGGGCACTGGACAATTATTTACCACAACTACAGTATTTTTATTAATCGCGCAGTTTTCTGAGAAAATTGACCACATTTAGTAGCTTAGTTTATTAATAAAGTAAACTTTGCAGCTGTTTCTATTATTTATTTAACTATTTATGACAACTTTAAAATTCCTAATTAGAAGCTTTTGTAATCCAGAAATGCATTCTGCATATCTGGATATATGAATATCCATCGTAACTCTAACGTTATTCGGTGTTATCGGGTTATTTAGTTTAGTTATAGAGTTCATCAGTAGCATGTAGCGATTTATTGCTGGACATAGATATACATTATAGCTAGCTCCTTGTCTCTCTTTTTTCAACCTCTACCGCCTATTAAGCGAATATTGTGGCTCTACCAAGTTTTGTGGATAACATCTATTCCATGGCAACTCCATGTAGAGCAGCAATTAATGTCTAATGAAGAAGTTACGTGACGGCCTTCATGGTTTATTACTATAGCTTACGTTAATTCTAGGCTAGGTAGGGCTTACCTACTATACTGAATCGTACTAAGTACGGCTTAAAATATTCCTGTGGTTCCACTACACGCAAACTGAATTTAAAGTAAATTTTAGTAAAACGTTGACTTTTGTGACACCAAATTTTTTTTCTATCTAATTTTATGCTAATTTTATCTAATTTAATCTTATTCAATCATATTTTACACCACACTTCGAACGTTGAAATTATAATTAATTCATTGTATTTTCTCGCTAATTAAATATTATTATTTTAAGGTAACTTATTAAACGTACGTGAGAGTAAGAGTATCATTTATTTTCAATTCATTTTAGGCGTAGAACCAGTAATTATAATAGTATCCATACTATACATATCAAAACAATAATATTTTTATTAGTTCAAACAAGCATTATCGTTAAGTTAAATTGGTATTTACTCTCTGAAATCAAATTATCTTTGTAAATCAAATTAACTGGGTATCCATTACTACTACTAGGGTACTGTAAACATTGATCTTATTAGTTTCAAGACTGAAAACCATTAAAATTAACCTTTTAACATTATTAAAGATTCATATGACATTTTGAGTGGCTTCAAAATCGTTTCGTTCAGGCAATTCAGTGAGTTCAAGGGTGTTTTAATAATTGCCGACATAACTCGATTAGTGGCGGCCGATCAATTCGATTCAAGTCTACGCGAGGTATTTATAAAACAAAGGCTTGTTTTTACTATGTACACCAGATGCGATCACTTCTACTTTTTATTTACGGTAGACTTCAAGTTACTGTTAGTATACATTTCATTTCTAATTTCTAATAGTTTTTGACTTGGAACCGTATTGACGATAAATTTTTTTGGAGGAAGTTTTGGATTCCAAATTTTTCCAGTGTGTTGGCCTGTCCCTACACAATAACGGTAAAATCGTGTCTTCGATTGTAATTTCCCAAGCTGTCATTTTTTTGCGTATGGTAATTACATTTTCTTCTATTTACAAATTTTTTGCCATCTGTCTTCACTCAATGTCGCATGTTGCCGTCTCCCAGAATTTTAAATGTCTGCGAGTCGATGACCTGTTCGGAGATATAGCCTCATAAATTCATCAATAGTGACTTTAAAGATCACGTAACGACATGTAATTTGATGAAAATATTGACGACACTGGAAACCAATGAACTAGTTAGACTGGTGTACATACAATAAATGTGTCTAAAGAAACAAGGGTGTCTTGCCAAAATATATAGGTTGATATTATTAGCCTGGTTCCAATAGCGGATGCTTTTGAGATAATAATAATAAAGCGTTGGTACCTAAATATGAGAAACAGTGTCCATTGCTAGTTAAATTAAAAAATATACAGGGAAAGATATCAAACTGTGCCTACAAAATAGTAGTATGTATCAAATTAAATATCCATAGTTTTGTTAGGTGTGATAAGAATCATTGCTGTGGTATCGTAGAAGACAAAGGACCAGTTTTAAGGGTTTCTGATAAAGTTTCAAAAAGTTATTTGATCTGACAGGTTCAGGAGGACAGATTCATTAAAATAAATCAATTTTGCCAGATTCTGGAACCAGTGAAACTGGCGTAAACTGGCCCTAAGTAAAAATAAACTGATGTACATCTCTTAGATCAGATGAATACATTTTCGATATTAACAACATTGGTTTTCAACCAAAGTTCGTTATTCATGTTATATACCGGCTGTAAGTCACCACGTACCCTTAGTCGAATTTTCTCGACCTAGGTTTCGAGCATCGCTCTTCTTCGAGAGTGAAGAGCCGCGGTGAGATCGCGATGATCAAAGATGTGATTAAAGGTAGTTTCTGCAAATAATACTTCAGTCTTTGTTAATGAAAATATTGATATTTTGTTTAACTGAACTTACAAAACATTGCAATTTGCAAACTATGCCATCATTGATAAACTCAATGACATATTTGAACAAAAACGTCGTGAAAAGCGTCGTGCGTGTTCTTCAAGATGAATGCAAGAATTCTGAAATTTATTTAGAATCTTTATTTCATATAAACGAGGTGACACGATTTCGCATTTTCGTGACATCATTAGTAAAGTAAAAATATAACGTTCTGTCATACGCACCCTACCTTACTTAATAATAGAGCAAGGTTGTTTTAGTACATGATGTTTGGTCTTAGAATAACCGATGAGTTGCACTTTGCTGTCCCTCTTTAGAACGCACCTGTTGCTTCCAGGATTAATATTGAATTTGCATTCACACAGCAATTGCAATTTTTATCTTAGTTCTTAGAATCAATGATACCCAAGAGTTGTTTATGTTTTTCTTACAATAATACATTCTTCATCAGGCTTTTAATTAATGTATAGCAGGCTTATTTACCGACTTCACAAAAAAGGAGGAGGTTATCGATTCGCCTGGGTTTTTATGTTTGTTACCTCAGAACTTCGTCATTTCTTAACCGATTTGTTTTTTTTTATTT
The DNA here is from genome assembly GCA_954871355.1 of Cabera pusaria. Lineage (NCBI taxonomy): Eukaryota > Metazoa > Arthropoda > Insecta > Lepidoptera > Geometridae > Cabera > Cabera pusaria. Next base: position 4,847,328 of record OX940890.1, read on the forward strand.
GAGATAATATGCTACCCGTTTGGTCCCCACCATTGTAATTGTATTTCTCCGATCAGAATCAGAATAATTTTATTGATCACTAATACATTAAATAATGTACCAGGTCTTATATTATGTTTCTTTGAAGTGTTACACACTTTGCCACCAATGCATAATTGGGTTAACAAATACAATCCACTAATTTCACCGTAACGATACATCGCACTGTGGCTTAATTGGCAAAGCACCGGAACATATTATTCCGGAGGTTGCGGGTTCATGTCCCGCCGGTACGATAAAATTTTGGATTGTGTTTAACAATTTATACCAGGTCTTATTGCATTGTAGTAAAAGATCATATATTCAATCGCTTATAAGTATCTCCAGAGATATGGAGATAAATACCTCAAACTTAGTATATACTTAAAATGTCTGCATTTGATGTAAGTTTTTTTCGTTTTGGTAAACAATCTTAAATTATCCTATTTAATCTCACTAATTTGATTACTCGATTTTCCAGGTAAGAGCATAATACCACTGTCTGTGGTATCTGTTCACTACAAACAAAATTATTGTCAATCTATTTGTAGAGCGTCTTCTACTGCTTTAACTGCTTGTAATTTATATTTTAGTCGTCTCTATAATATTGATTGAATCGACATTGTCAGGCTACTGGTATACGAACCTCATTCAATAAACAAGCATTAGTTCATTCATCGCATCATTTATTACTATTAGAACTGGTCCCAGTCAAGCAAGTAGGGTTGTCATCTCTACAATATTCCTTTTCAACCGATTTCCAAAAAGGAGGAGGAGTTCCCAATTCGTCTGTATGTTTTTTTTTTGTGACGCGATTACTCCGCATAGTTCTCTCTGTTCACAACAGAATCGAATGGTTTTTTTTTATGGTTAGAGTACATACATCTCTACGGATCTTAATGAATTAAATATTGGGACCATCACACAATTCATTGAGATTTGTTGAGTATTTCCAGAAATAATGAGATTTAACACCTCAAGCTTGCTGCTGAAACTGACTCGCGTGGCATGTAAAGTCGGTTCTTTTTTACTTCATCTTAATTATTATTTCTGCTTGCTTGATAGATAACATTATCGATATAGCTCAACGGATTAGTAAACTGAAGTGGCAGTGGGTTGGTCATATCTGCCGCAAGACTGATATCCGTTGGGGTAGACTTGTCCTACAGTGGAAACCGCGAATCGGCAAACGTAGCGTGGGACGTCCTATGACCAGGTGCGAATCGGCAAACGTAGCGTGGGACGTCCTATGACCAGGTGGAGCGATGACTTAAGCAAAGCGGTGGGCAGTGACTGGAAAAGAAGGCCGAAGATCGGGCTCAGTGGCGCATCTTGGGAGAGGCCTACGAGGCCTAAAGCTTTGCTTTAAACTTCCTACGGGTAGACGGGACGGGATTTCCACGTCGGTCGCGTTTACGGATGCCCCTGGTTACTTACAAGTTTCCTTTGATGTTTGCTTAGGATTTATAACATACACGAATAAATGATTCGACTTTGGAACACCATAACAGGCTTCTTAGCGTTCACCTTCTGATAGAAATGAAAGGCAAGGTTTGCATAATGATTTGTTAGTTCGCTAATCAGATTAAGGATACCATTCTCTTACTGACTGATTCACGTCTTCCTTATAAACTGTATGTGTTGCATATGGTATGTAGCTGTTAATCAAACGATAACGAGTTGTAATTGGAAATGTTATCTGCGCAATTTTATAAAGAAAGATAATGAAATATCCTTGGAATATTATAATTTAATTATTTGTTTTAAACATAGCTGTCTTTTTTACATCGAACTGTGTGTGAAATAAATTAAATTTTATATATTGCTGGTTTCATTTGCTACTTTTTCTTGTGAATTTTCCTCTTTCCTCGTCGAGGTGACCCTACCACGTGCAGTATTAAGTTGCACCCAACCCACAATCCAATCGAGCAATAGGAACAATTTGCACTACCTCCGTGCTGGCGTGGGTGGTTAATGATTCAACTGTCCGTAGGCTGCTCAAGGACTTCCCTTTTACTGCACCTCTGCAGGAAGGTAGCACGTGGCACTGCTACTGTAACTGTGATTAATCTGACGTAATACCGTTGAGTTCGTGATAAAGATGATAGTGGAATTGCTGTAAACGATGACATAGCTAATGGTGTTGCCACTTCTATTCGACGAATTAAATGACTTTGGTCTTGAAGCGATGACTGGGGTTGGGGATATTGATCAACTAAGTAGATTCTTCTCTGTGAATCGAAACCATGCCTGATGCAGTACAGTGTATGTGAATATTGTGGTAGAATAATAGTCAGACAATGTGTGGCAGGAAACGGAAATGCACAATATTAGACGCGCGGGTGTGGCCACATATCTAAAGACCATTGTAGCCAAACTATATATTGATACATCGCGCAAGCAGCGATCCGAAACGCGATAAAAACGGATTATAACGCGACACACTAAATTATGTCTAGCGTCTGAACGTCCGTTCTTGATCTTCATCACGACAAGCGCAACTCAATGACGCAAGAAATATAATTTGTATAGTGTTATTCCAAAAGTTCTATTTCGGTGTTCCGTGGCGTCCACCCACAAGCACATGCAAAACGAAGCTCAGACGTGAGGGAGTGAGTGGTGTTCATACGGATACAGTAAATTCGGTGTCGATTTTTAAACCTTATATTAATTGCCTTGGAAAAACTTTGGGATTGCGCGACGATACAAAATGAAGCGAAACGTGAGTACAACACGCTACGTAAGTCGTACGAGTTATAAATAGTTTAGTACTTGATGGTAACACTGACGACACGGTGATGCCAACTCAAATGTTTTGTTTACACTCAAATTACTTTTTTATGTTGGTATTGTAGACACATTTACTATGCACTCGTTTCGACACCTGTTCTTGCATTTTGTTTTGAGTACTTGTTTAAATATTTTTGCTAAAGTCGTTGGAAACACCGCGAACAATATGATTGAGCAAGAAATAAAGTTTTGTTGTACCTTAAGCAACAAACAGTTCTTACTAAACTTAGCAAGCTTCTTTCCACTTAAGAGCTTTTCCAATTGCACAATAAATAAAAGAGTTTTCACGGTATTTGGAGCAAGTTTTACTCCTACGAGTTCTTCGTGACCCAAATTGCTTGTTTATACACTTAGAGCAACCGTGAAATATTTGTAGCGAGTTGTTTACAGCAAATATTGTAAAACGAAATCATTTCAACCTTTTGAGTTCATGCATGTACCCGTAGAATTATCATGTGACCCTATGGTACTGACATACTTTTTTTAAAATCTGATATAAGGTATCGTCTGCAGCGAGTGAAATGCCACGATGTCGTCAAAGATGGCGAACATGCTAGGCCTAGAATGATCTGGCTCTCAAGAGCTGTTGTATTGTCGGAATACCGTAGTGTTTTGGCAGCAGATTTTCTCCTTGATGGCTGTAACCATTTAAATAAGGCTCCTACTAACTGTGTATACTTTGTACATGCATGCGTACTTTGCATGGACATTATTTTGCGATTTGTATTTTTTTGCTAATTGCACCCTGTGAAATACTGATGTTTTCGAGATTAACAGCCTACGTACGTATTAACTCAGGGTATAATTATTGAATATTTTAAACCTACTAATTCACAGACTTTTGTATTTATAATATTGCTAGTGTATAATGTAAGCCATGTCTCAGCTATGTCATTGTAGTGGTAGGACTTCTGCTAGTCCGCCTGGGGCGGTACCACCACTTTGCCAATTTATTTTCAGCCGTGAAATAGGAATGTTTTTCGGTTGAAATGGCAAGGTGTCCAGTGAAATTACAGGGCATGTGAGACTCAACATCTTTATGTCTCAAGGTAACATGCGCAGTGCAGTGACATGCAAAATTCTGGCATTTCAGAAATTTGCATGCCGCTGTATCTGTTACAGGTAGACGTCATTGCTTACCATCAGGCGAGCGTCGTGCTTGTCCTATTACCTTTTAGCATGAAAAAATGTCTACTATTAAATTAAAATCTTATGAACTATTTTAAAGTAATATTCTTTCCAACAACATAAGATTGTTGCCAACTGGAAATCACTCATTGAGAGTATTTGAGATTAGCATTAGTTCCTTATCCTAACGAGAAGCTACCAATATGATTTAGACTTGCCCTAATTTTCACACACCTCTATAATTTTGTGTATCTAATCTCTACGCACTTCTGACCATTAAATGGGTTCTTGAATTAGGCTTCATTTTATTCTCATCACTGGCAGCGTTTGAAACGTAACTGACATTAAAAGGTTCAATTTTAAAAATAACCTGACTGCATTCCTTGGGCATTAGTAATGAGAATAAATCTGGCTTGTCTTGACTGTAGTGTAGTGAACGATTGTATATTTTCGTTGGTATCCTTATGGCATGGGCGGTGCTGTAAACCAACCTCTTATCCTCGTTCATTTCTCCGCCAGTGTCTTTAGAATTTGTATTATTTTTATCGACTTCAAATAACTTAAATCATCGATTTCTCTATCAATTGTGGACACATTTTCAAATTCTTCTTTTATTCGAAAGAGCATACTCCTTAAGTTGTCCCATTGTAAATTCATTTACATCTGATGAGTATAATATCTCCAGAGATATGGATATAAAGAGCCCAATCATTTTTACTGAAAATAAATAGCGCGGCAGTTCAAGTCGTTTTTTTTTCGTTTAACTCATCTCCCTCCCAGGATCCTACAAAACTTAAACATTCTATTTGAGTGATCAAAAATACTTCTACCTGTTGTGGAAAGGACACTAAAATGTAAAAGGCCTGGAGTATTCCCTCGCTATCCATTCATGACTTATCAATATCATTTAATATTCATTGTGCGCGACTGTTGAATCGATATCGCGCCTTAGTATTCTGGCTGCATCTAACAAATTATGATTGTCTTCCCCGCCGGGTCGTCGGCCTGGAATTGACTTGTAGAACCAAATACGTACAAGTCAGCTGATAAAATGTGAATACACTACCCACTGTTTTACAATAAAGATTTTTATATTAAAATTACATTGTCTAAAACGTATTTTTCCTTATCGTGCATACCAATACCGCCAAGGAATGGGAGGCCTTGCCCGCAGCGACGTCCTAAAGTTCTAACCCCACGTTGCTGCTTGCCCAAGTCTGTATATTTTTAATAAGGGAGCTCTGTAATCGGTGTCATAAAGACACCTCGACCTACATCATCATATCACAACAGATTTTCATCGAGTTATGATTAAGTCATATTATTTAGAAGATTCACATGCAGTCCCACATAAGAAATACTTCCCAAATACACCTAACATCGTTACAGGGTTAAAATAAATGCACAAATCAAATGTAATTAATTATTTAGTTGACTTTTAATTATCATTGTTCTCTACTTTGGCTAACGAAATAATTACGGAAGCGTCGTATCACTTAGAAGTTTCGACGCCTCCTAATGAGTCAAGAACCTTGATCACAAAATCACAATTAGACATGTCACTGTTACGTCAAACACTTGATTGAAATCTAATTATATCGTTGAATTTATTGTTGGTTTAGTCATCGAGACTTATCGCTAGAATGTTGTCATTTGCAATGTAACTCTTAGGCCCAATTTCACAGGCTCTTGATAATTTTTCAGATAATTATCTGGCACATAACGCCTTATAAAAGTTGTCAAAAATATGTTAGATATGTTTCTTATAAGCTTATCAGGCGATGATATTCGCAAGGTGGCTGGCATGAGCTGGATGAGAGTAGCCGAGGATCGTGCTCAGTGGTGTACTATTGGAGAGTCCTATGTCCAGCTGTGGCCGTATAATATAGGCTGATGATGATGATGAAGCTTATCAGGAACCAGTGAAATTATCCTAAGGAGACGGTATCTTATAAAACTAAGAATGTAACAAAGTAGAGCGAGAAAGAAGATGTAGTTCGTTTCGTAAGAAGATGGCGCTTTAAATCAGGAAGTTACTTATGGTATAGCAAAGGTTGAAAGTTTGGTTGATGAGGCGTTAGACTGGTAATGATTTTTATTACATTTATAATCAGCTAAATCACCAATCACTGCCTTCTAAAATCGGAAAACCAGAATGAATGTCATGCTCATGACGGTACTTTCATTATTGGCAAAGGCCTTGCACATTTCCGCGTAGACGAACTTTTTAAGCTACACTCCTGATGATATTATGGACAGAAGAGAAGACAAACATCAAGACGAGAAATTAATTTTGTAGTAGTAGGACTTCAAATAGGAACGTTTTTCGTTTGACAAAATGTCCAGTGAAATTGGGGCATGTGAGACTCAACATCTTGTCTCAAGGCACAGAATAATGAATAGCTCAAGGCAACAGGCGCAGTGCAGTAACGTGCAAAAGTCTGTCTATCTGATAATAGAATTTTGTTATGTATGTATGTTATGTTCCTGTATTTATAATAGGTAGACGTCATCGCTAACCATTAGGCGAGTGTCATGCTTGTCCTGTTATCCTATATCGTAATAATCGTAAAAATTAACGATCAATTTCTTTAGGCTCGGTAAGAATTCACGGCCTTATCCAAACCTATGAGCTTATCCATAATAAAGCCAGTATCATGTATTCATCACTGTGCAAAATTTCAGCGAAATACAGTCCAGCCATTTGACCGGGAAGAAGTCCCAAACAAAGAAATATACAAACTGACTTTCGCATTTATAATTATGGTGTTGATGAAATGCACTTAACAATGTATTGAATTACTGCATTCGATAAACCAATATACATACAAATGGCTTTGAAGATGTTATTGCAAAATTCTTTGTGTTCTCCTTTGATGGATTCAAGATATCCATCGGACGGTTATGGGTGTAAGGTAAGCATTCCACTTCCTGCTACTGCACGCCACATCGGAAGACATGAAGATTCCATTATCAGCTATAAATATTTATCAGATCTTTCACAAAATTTTATTCACTACAATATTTGTCAACCCGAAACTTATTTTATTTACGACCGGGCCTTATTTGCGACGCGCAGAATTTTAATACTTTTTGCCATAGGGACATATAATAATTAAATTACAACATGATATATTGTCATCTCGCCACATTGCCTCTGCGATGACCTTCCATTAAAGGTGGGATTTATATGGAACGAGAAAGAAAAGAATAAAACAAATTTACGTACAGAAATCGATATTGTATTGTTGTCGCGTCAGACTAAAATAATTGAAGTATTTTTCATTACCGAAATTTGAAAATAAATTACATATTTGAGGTTGTCCTAAAGCCGGCGCCAGACATAGCTCAAACATTTGGGCACTTATTTGAACACACATTTGAGCACATGTGAAGCACGGGTATTTGAGTATTTGTTCAAAGTTTGCTCAAAGTTTGAACAAAGTTTGGCACTTTGCCATTTGGTGTCGGTTTTTCGAGCGCACATCAAAGCGTTCAAAGTTCGAAACTGCAAAAAGTGTTGTTTGCAAAGTATGTGTGGCAGGTACCGCAAATAAGTGCTCAAATATGTGACAAAGTATGTGAAAAAGTCTTTGTCAAACATTTGTTTGTGTCTGGCGCCGGCTTTAGAGTACTTATCAACGCTTTTATTGTGATTGTTATCACTTACCATAGGTTTCGGTGGCAGTTTTAAAACAAAATTTCGAACGATTAACAACATTCTTAGACATAAAATCATGAAACTTTCAAACAAAATTCTTCATAATAGCGCGACAAAATAAATTCATTAACACCACAATTACAACCTCTACCTAAGCTTTTAATCGAATACACACTTTTCAGCAAAGTTCGAGATATTTCCAAAAGCTTCCATTAAGGGTACGACAATCCACCCCCGCCCGGATCCATTATTGTCTAGCCGTCTACAGTGCCTTTCCGAAACTTCTAGAGGTTCATCGCGCAGGCGCCTTTCTGTGCCCTTACCATCGGTTTCAATACTTTTCATATCCTCTATACTGACTTGGGATTTACAATCGTCGGAATGTGGCTTTAGAGTTGATATTCCAAATATGTCATGTCCACGATTTAATGCTACTCGTGGTACGGGGCACTGTGTTAGTCTGGAACGATCTCGGTTGTTCTCGAACGCTCGCGGTTCGCCCACAATCCGTATAAATACAATTCGACGTCGATCGCTCCCGCAGTAGATATCGAGACACGAGAAAGAACGTTACAACTGTTTCGTCGATTATTCGATCGCGCACGAGTGAAGTGTTTTGTGTATACATTCCAGTGTTTTGTTGACTTTTACTAACTTTTATATTAATTAGGAAATGGAATCACCTGTTGTTGTGGATAAGCCACCGGAGTATCACGGGAATAATGATGTAAGTAAATATAAAAAAAATACGAGTTAATTAACAAAAGTTATTTTGACTGAAAGGCGGAAATGCAAAAACATAATCATTTTTTTTGTCTACCTTAAAAATATGCATATAATTAATTTTCTGAAATTTTAAATTTTTACCTTGCATTTGTGCATTAACATTTTTAATTCAGTTTGAATTACGTATCAATCGAGTACTTAACAGTTTAATATAATATAAGTTGTTCACAAACGATTCCAAACTTTAATCTTATCAAGTATTTTCAACAACCTATTTACATTGTGTATCTAAACATTAGCGGCATGTCAAATTTATGATTTTGCGTGACTGCACTTTCTAAATTCCTTGTAAGTCTTATTCATTGTGAAAAATCTTACTTTTTATGATGATCTCATCGACCAGGCATGGAAGTAGATTAATTTTCCTTCTTCGCATTTGTAAATTGGACCCTTTCCAACTTTGTAGCATGGTCATATCACCTTGTCTAAGACTAAAGACTTTTCTAACTAAACTTAACCTTCTACTAAAGACTTCTAAGAGTAAAGTCTAAAGACTTTTCCATCTTTAAAATGTGTTTCACCTGTAACGTATTCTATTTTAACATTGCCTTGAACTATTTTTCTGCGCAATTCTAGAGAAAATATACACGTGACTTATCCTAAAAGAATTGTTGTTTTATTATAATTCATAATATATTGGACACATCTGCGCAAATATCGGTAATCGCTAGACAAAATTATTCCTTATTTATACGGATAATTTATCTTGATGCAGTTTTTTGTTTATCATTTGCTTGCAATGTTTTTTAGTCTTATATAATATTATATTATAACTTGTATATTGTTATAGATATCTCACACAAAATGTATTTCAGTGACTCTAAAAATCCTTCAAGAATTATTGTCAGTTAATGCTTAGCCAAATTGCAATCAATTGCAATCAATCACAGTTATAAAATAGCTATTTAACTATTATCAAACTAATCAAAAGTGCATGAAACTCAAACATCCGGCTGCTTGCAATAAATTGGCCGGCCGTATGTTCCATTCAACCAGTTCATGTTTTTGTTTATGGAATACATGAATTGAATTATTTTCTTTTAATTTTAATTTTAAAATTATCGTGAATTTGTAACATTATTATTGTTATATACCGGCTGTAATTCACGTACCTTTAGTCGAATTTTCTCGACCTAGGTTTAGGACCTCACTCCCGAGGAAGAGCGACTGACTCGCTCGAAACCTAGGTCGAGAAAATTCGACTAAAGGTACGTGAATTACAGCCAGTATATAACAATAATAATGAATTATTTTCGTTTATTTTTCTTGAACAAATCCAAACAATAGAGGTTTGTAAACATTTTCGACGTCACTAACACCGGCGCTTGAGTCACCGGCGCTTGCGCATCTGTCCATCGGATCTCCATTTATAGACTTCGCAATAACCATTTTTATTTTACTAACATGAATTTTCCCAGTTTGGCTCTGGAGACATTTATGGATGTTGTTGCACTGCACTGCGTCGATTAAAATTTCCTTAAGAAAACTGCAAGATTAACCACTTAAACCTAAATGGCGATTATGGGTTCTACCCAGTTCTCTTGTCTGTTTTAATGTTTTTTTCTGTGCATTTTATACGTTTTTGTAAGTTATACCACAGAATAATTAATAGTGCTACGATTATACTTACATTTGTACCCTGCCACTAATATCGATGCTCCGTCTAATCACGGTAACACCAATATTATAAATGCGAAAATCAGTTTGTATAATTGGTTAAAATCTTAAGGCACAGCTAGTCGCACCATAATTTAAGTTTAGAATCATACCATTTTGTTTGTTATTGTATACTCGTATATTGCCGGTTCCGGTTTTACTGATGTCAATATATATACCAGTTCCAGTACATTTATTTTTTCCTTTATCATACGTTTTACTTCAATCCTTTCCACAATCCAATCCAATCCAATCCACTTTGACTGCGGCACTTTTTCGCATATTTTTAATTTTTTAAATTATTTTGTTTTTATTCTTTTTCGTAGGTGTGGCATCAAATAAAAACTAAAATCCAACAGCAAAAGGTCACACGCACCCCTTGTGAAAAAAAATTTTTTTTTTTTTTTTTTTTTTTTTTTACTTCCGATTCCAAAATAGATCGATAGAATATATAGATAGAAAAAACGCACGGTGTGTGTTTTCAGCAGCGAACGTGTTCTTTCTTCAACTATATGATTACCATTTATTTTAAATTGAATTTATTTACTTCATAGAGTTTAACTAGTGAACGTTGAAATAGAAAAACCGCAGCAAATTAAAAAATGTATGGCAGCCCTATAATATTTTTAACGAATTGAACGCTTTTATATTTACATTAATCTTATTATTCAGTTTAGTTCATATATAGATATTTATTATTTTATTAGTATAGATATTTGATTGTAGCATAGTTTTGTATGATGTTGGTTATTGAATAAATTGTAATTAATTATATTGCTAGTAAGTCTACATGCACTAACGACTCGCGAAATTTATCGATTTGAATATAATTTGAAAAACAATAACATAAAAGTTACTAGTTACTTTACACAACCAAAAAAATCAAGAATCAAAGAATTTATTCAGTATGAAGGCAGTATTAATATACGCACATATGTATGTATACATCAAAATCATAATCAATTTTCAAGTAAACATAGCAAAAGCAGAATTTAACAGTTTGAATTAAAAAAAAAACAAAGTATGAACCATTCAGCTGTCTCCAATCGTTGACGTCAGACTATTAAAACATTATTAAAGTAAACCCCACTTTAATATTTTTTTAATAGTACTCGTAACTGTGTGTTTCAGTACTTCAGACAATTTATATATAAAAAAAGTGAAATAGTGAAAAAATAGTTAATAATAATTAGAATTCTATAAAACAACTAGAATCATATTTAATAATCGCAAAAAAAAGCATCAAAACTATTGCATCGTTTTATAAAACCGCCATCATGTCGATATTGACATATGGAGACAATTGTATAATTCATTATTGCCATGTAAAAATTCAAATCATTTGATTATCCACTTTCATTAGCCAGACTCTACCATCTTCGCTTGTATCAGTTTAAATCGGAAGCCATGCGCGTAACATAATTAGGAAAGTTCACTTACCTCCGGTAACTCTCTTAAGAAGATACCGATATCCACGTCTGCTACGATATCTTGCGGAGTGGTTTGTTCTTAATACGGTGCAATTATAGCACATCTAGCGATTTGTTTGGCGCTTTGATTCATGCTATTTCTTGGTTCATTGACACTAACTTTGATGTTTTTTTTGTGGTCAATTCCGACCTTGCTCCATATTGATGAGAATTACAAATTTGTCATTGTTTTCTAACAAATCGTTCAACTAAATAATCCATTGTTTAAAACTTATGGTTATTCATTGGAATTAACTCTTCAAGCAAGCAATTGTTGTAGCAAGTAATCAAAAGAAACGTCATGCTCTTGAATTGTGTTTAAAATCACGTGTATCGTCAAGTTCACGACCAATCCGTGGATCTCAGTAAATAAAGCTATGTTGGTTGGGTCGATGATGTCATTGATATGTTTATCTTAAAGAAAATTATTTGTACAAATCCAGGCTTAGATTTTATACTTGACGCGCGTCACTTGAAAATCGCCCACATGGATAAGCCACTGTCGTATATGGATCTACCGTTTTGAAAACAGCCTCAATGACGAAACTGTGCCTTTAAACAAAAATAGGTTTGCCTTAAACTGATTTCTTATAGAGTTGCGTCAGAGACTTGTTTCCATCCTACACGTTTATATCAGTTACGAATTACTATGATGTGGGTCATAGTGCTGATTGCCATATTAGACATCTTAATTATCATTAAGATTATAATTATCAATTAAGATTATAAATAGAGTTCATAATGGCACAATAATAATTATAGCTGCTCTTATCTTAATACTGCTAAGTGCAATGCGTAAACTATCAATGCATATTGATATTTACATGATACTACAGACTACAGAGTATTATTGTATATTCTCTGATGAGTGACGATACATCATTGTAGTATTTATTGCCGAATATCGATGACAATTTTCAGTATCATAATATTATACGTGACAATCGTCATGTTTGTTTAATTTGGTACATTAAATGAAAGCAAGTTTCTTTAAATACATAATACGTACACATTTCTCGACAGTGGAAACGTATGTTTTTCTGGTGTTGGCCGTTCTTCATCTGCCATCGAACTCTTCATGACGTACCATTTCGGCGGTCGTTGACTCCACTTACGTAAACTCTATTATGACTTCATTGGTTATTATGATTGTTTTATAAGATTCATATACATCTGTAGTTTGATCATTAATCAACGATCACTTTTTAGTCAACTACATCCTATTTAAATCTTTGGAACAGATTTTAGCATTATTTGAATTGGAATGAATATTCAAGTGTCTCACATTTATTTAAGTCTCCGTATAATGGTTGTAGAGTAGAGATGTCCACTCACGGGATCAAACACGTGCCTTACCGGCATTATGTTGTTGTATTCTCTATGTTTACCGACTAGTCGACCACTCTCGTGTGACGCAACGATCGCTTTTTACAGTCTGCCCACTCGATGATGTCATATTTGCCTCATCATTTACTCTTTTGTATTTGAAAGTTGTTTTATTTGGTCAAGACGATCCATCGAGATTTAATTCTTATTTAGGTATATACGTATATACAATCTGAAAACAGATGGTAACAGTTTTCTCATACGATCCCTTGATTTTGTTTTGGGCTCTCGACTTCATGTGAGAAAAAAAATCTTGCAAATGAAATAAGTTTCAATTTACAGCACCACGACGCGTGACTAACTTTTAGCAGTTTTATGTAACTTGTTTGATGTATACTTTTGTAATGATTAAGAGCAATTCACACGTTTATTTTTTAGCAGTCGTTTACATATCTTGCATTCTGATTGTGAAATTAAACATATCTCTCACCTCTGTCAATGTCGTCTATCTTATTTTAACCATTTTATCATCACGTTTTTAAATCACTTTCTTGTTCGTCTGTCGTTCCGGGTGCAATCTTGCAACTCAAATTTAGAGAACTTTCCGATTATCCGGCTGAAACTTTCAGGTAAGCTCACAACTCGATGACAATGCATTCTAAATAGACTTACGAGTATGTCTCTCTATGTATTTATATGTCTCGGAAAGGAAGCGAGTAGAGCAAAAATAACATAATCTATATTGATTGCTTGTTTTCACACTGGAACCATTATTATCTTCACCGTCCGTCCCTTCTCTTATTCAATTTACAATTAGATTCGAATTTAGACCGTATTCTGGCGAATTTCTGGCTGTTGCAATTTGTACCGACGATAAATCTCATTTAAAATTGAATGTCAAATGTTCAATGATCTTTATTTAATTTATCGTTGCGCACTTATACTGCTGCGAGTACAAAAAATCCGCCTACGTCGTTACAAATGTTACAATGCATAAGATTATTGACCTTCGCCATTAGATTTTAGCAGACCTGCCTGCATAATATTTGTCAGAATATGTTTAGCGTTTATTCGCGTAAAAACATAACATGTGAATATAATAAAACCGTATATCATACTACTTCTGTCAGCTTATATTAAAAAAAGACACCTCGTGCGTATCAGCAATTTTAATTCGGTTCTGATAATTCTGAGAGTATCAAAGTATGAAAGACTCGAAGTCTCGTTTTTAAAGGTCACTTCCTCCGTCGTCCTTGCCATATATGGTTGTGTCAGGCGACGTAAACATCGATATCTCCGCATGTATCTCGTTTTGTCTTTAGTTATCAAATGAGTAAGTGAGCTACTTATATTTACTAAAATCATCCCATACTTTGCTTGCAGCTTTGTCTAGATTCAATACTGATTGATAGCAATCGTCAGAATCATCATGAGATAAAAACGCATCGCTGCAACACTTAAGCGGTTCTTGCTCTTGCCGTCAGGGTTTGTGGAATTCTTGAAACACAAAAAACCCGTTCAGGTCCTTCCATAATAAACGCTTCCTGTATTGTCATGACAATGTTACAAAATTAACATTACAATCGAGTGTCAAGTGCTTTTTCGATACAGTAAAAAAATGGTTTGGAAATTGAATAAAATTGGCGTTGTGGCTTTAAATTCAACCGGTAATAACCGAACGACCACGTCTGTCGTGGTCGGACTGGCTAGCCCCCGTGACATGAAACTGCACGTGGACTGAGGTCATGTGATACACAAATGTTCTTTTGTTGCATGAGTTGCATGACATTGAGTATATTTTGGAAAGTTCAAGATGGTTGTTATCGAATGAGCCTATAGTGCTCTAGTCTTTTTTTAAAGCTCTTATAAGGTTTATTTTTAGCTACGAGGTACTTTCATATAAGAAAACGACACTGCACATTAATTAGGATATTATGCACCTTCGTGTTTCTCGACACGTCCTCAGCAACAGTCATTATTCATAGCACAATACATTATTCAATTAAATTGGAAATGATGTATGGTATGATATGGATAACACTTTTATTACTTCTGCATTTTGCTCGTTATCGGCATAATAATATTACGGCAATCTGATCGGCTGTTTCATTGACTTTTATGAACAACTTCCTGTATAATGTTTTTTATGTGTGCATAAAAATATCCTGGCTGTTATGGAATTGTTGCTTACTTCAGAAAAATACACTTTTTAAATTACGTTAACACATGAGGTCCCAAATCTGGTTCCTGAAATAATTTGCCAGCACGTGCAGAGCCAGTAAAAATAATTCGATTTTCATATTGCGTTTTTGTTAAACTGCTGTACCTATACAATACAAACCGCTTTAAATTACTCTGCCTGCCTTTATTACTTTAATAATGTATGTAGGAACTCGCGATTCGAACGTCATTAAAATGTTGATTGCGGAATTAAATGCACTGTTGCAGTTTATGCAGATACACGGAAAGTTGTGATCAGAGCCACAGATTAGTATACCGTACAGTACCCCGTAATCACAGCTTTACATCTAGTTTTGTAAACATGGTTTCTGATTCACTTCACAATCACTCGGAGGTGACGGGTCACTCATGGCATTCATCGTTTGTAGTGCTCTCGGCGATGCAAAATCATTTAAAGCGAAAGCTCAATTCGGAAATAGCCTAGGCTCTAGGGCATAGATAAATGTACCTACTCCGTAGCGCATGGTGACAGACATCAAAATATAAAGTAGAGAACACCCGAGTACGTCACATAAAAGTCTTTCCTCAAAAACCTAAGTAGGTACGTCATTCGGTGCGACTCTTTAGTACCATCAAATTAGTTTTTTTTTAATGGAAACTAAATAGATCACTATGAAAGCATAGCTATTAGGTCAGGTCCATTAAAATTATTAATATATAATTATAGATGGAGCGACGATTTGTGCTTCCTTGACAGTCATTGGATGCAAAGAGTTAAAGATCGGGCTTTAGCGTTCATTACAAGAGGCAATAAAGTCCAGCAGTGTACCGTACCGAGTAATGATAACACAGGCCGATCGTAATGATGATTAGGTACAGATAATAGATATAGATGAAAACATGCTATGAATTCATTAATTTAGATCATATTTCTATTCCAAGAGGATTCTACATGCAATCTCCTTCCATACATGCATTGAATATAATCTTCTTTGGGATTATTCTGTCTTGGGTATGACTCTGTAGAAATGTATTCAGACAAGTAACATTTAGTATGTATAATAACATTATATGTTTGTTGTGAACAGCGCGGCTTCCCGTTTGAAGAGGAGGAGGGGTCAGGCGCGTGGAGCGAGCTCGCGGCGCGGCACCCTGACATAGCGGCGCGACTGCGGCAGCGCCCCGCCACCTGGGCCAGGAAACGTAGACCTTCCAGCCAGGACGCTACAGACGGTATGACTTCATTTTACCAACATACATTCTCTAGATTTTTTTCATCTCAATCTGTGCTAGCGTTTGGCCGCTATCTCACCTGATGGTAAGTGACGACGCGGTCGAGGATGAAGCACGATAAAGACGAGATGAAGAGAAGGATTTGAATCAATTTTGATGGATATTGCGCGCTCTGTGAAGTACAAAATTGAGCATACTTAAAGATTATATGGAGAACGCTGTATAAAAATATGATACCAATTAATCGACAAATAAGAATTTTGGACTACTAGACGACGACGACTAGTAGACATTATTACGTCCATCTCTAGTAGGTAATACTGATATTATTTAGTTAGTCGTGGACATAATTTTATGATTCAATTCTATAACTGAGTTGGATAATGTTCTTGCAGGTGTTAAAGGCAAACGTTTCCTCGTTGCAGATTTCGGCGACACATTCAGTGGCTTCGACAGATTCCCCTTCGACGACATCCCGCCGGAGTTCAGAGACCACTTCCCCTCACATTGGAACCGGCGGTTCAGCCGCGAGGAGCCCCCGCCGGAGCCCGGCCCGCACCACCAGCCGCAGCCCCCGTCCCCGCCCTCGACGCAGCAGCACACGGCCGCCACACAGACCGAAGGACCACAGGAACCCGAGCAGAGCGCGCTGGAGCAGAGTCTACCGCAGTACGGTCTCCGGAACACGGTAGACCTCGGGCAGAAGAGCCCCGCCGAGCCGAGCGTCGATGCGGAGGAGCGCGGCCAGCGGTCGATGTCAGCGCCCCCCGCCGCCCCGCGCCCGCACCCCGACATGAGCTCCCCGGCGCGCGAGCAGGCCGCGCACGAGCCCGCGCACGTGCGACACATCCCCATCTTCGTGGAGGGCCGCGACGAGCCCGTCATCAACAAGAACGTGGACCACGGCGCGCACTTCGGCGAGAACAAGCCGACGCACGCGCCGCCGCCGCACGTGGACCGCGACCAGTACTTCGCGGACGACGCGCCCGGCTTCCACCACCCGCCGAACTTCACGCGCGCGTTCGGCACGCCCTTCGCGAAGAACTTCCGCCAGGGCCCGCAGCCGTTCACGCAGCAGAAGGCGTACCCGCAGAGCGCGTTCGCGCGCGGCCCGTCGCCGCAGCGCTCCCAGTCGCCGAAGCCGCCGCCGCACCACGAGGAGCACTTCGCGAAGGTACCGGTTCACCACGAGCCGCCGCACGCGGAGCCGGCGCGCCAGCAGAAGCCGGCGCCGCCGCGCCAGCCCTCACCGCAGGCCCAGCCACCGGAGTCCCCGCGCGAGCAGACCCCGCCGCGCGCCCCCCCCGCCCCGCACGACCCCATCACGCAGATCCTCAGCATCCAGACCGACGTGCTCAACCTCATGACCGAGGTGGAGAACTTCAAGGGTGCCAAGAGAGACAAGAGATACCTGTTCCTCGACGAGATGCTCACTAGGAACCTCATCAAGCTGGACAACATCGAGACCGAGGGCAAGGAGAACATCCGGCAGGCGAGGAAGGAGGCCATCAGATGTATCCAGAAGTGTATCGCGGTGTTGGAGGCCAAGGCGGACAGCCAGGGCTCCGCCCCCGCGCCGCAGGACGTCAACATGGAGCACGCTCCGAGCGCGCCGCACGCTGAGAACGGACTCGTGGAGAACGTTGACATGAAGGAACCGTCCAAGGAAGAAGAGAATAGAGATACACAGCCCAAGCGAATAGACGAACCCCGACCGAAGGAGGAAGCTAAAGTAGAGCGTGAAGCGACACCCAAACCGCAAGAAATACAATCGGAGCAGCCCGCGGCCCCTCCTGCTGTAACAACTGAACCGGCCGCCGCCGATACTCGACCTGAGGAAACCGAGCCGGAAGCGACGACGGACGAACAAACGAAACAAGTAGAAAATAAGTCCAGCCCTAAGAAAAAAGTAGGAAAGAAACGCGACAAGAGCAAAGACAAAGCTCAGGATAGTAGTACGGAGGCGTCCAAAGATAGCGATAAGGTAGAGAGTGGAGATACTGCGATACAAGTAGACGATAAAGGAGATAAGACGATGGAAGTGGACGGTGCTAGTCAATAGTTAGTCGCGATAGTGAATTGTCTCATTTTTAGTACTCGGTGAGTGCACGGCCTCCGGTGTTTCGTTAACGCGCGTCATCGTTGTTTATGTTTGTACATTACGTTTTTAATATTAAAGCATATTGTGTAAAGGAATTTGTTGTCCTCTAGGATTTGAAGTAACTTTTAATTTTAAATCCTAATATTTAATTTATTGTATATCATAACGTGATAACATAATTTTCTCAATAAAGAAAATGAATCGGCTAGTATTTGTTTCTTTTAGACCCGTAGTTTGAACCCTTTATTACAGTAACAATGACCATATCTATTTGAATTTCCTCTTACTAGATACTGCAACTTGTTATATTTTCAATCACTAGTGCGTTCCAGATAGATCCAATATGCCCATAATGTAAAATATGGTTTACTCCCGACGATCCCCACTAGAACGGGCACCAGTGCTCCGACGTTAGGACAAAGTATACATTTTTGTACCTACGGCCGCCAGTGGCGGACGGTAGGACAACAAAAATTGTTTTTCTTCCAACGGCCCCCACTAGCACCAGTGGGGGACGTCAAGACAGTGTATTCATTTATTTTTTACTTCATAATCAAAACATTACGATACGATTGTAAATAAATATACATATATAGAAATATACTCATGATAACAATACATACTATCAAAGAGAATATAAATACTACGTAAGACATACTACCAGCTCAAATTTGACTGTCCTATTATTTTCCATCAGGGAGCTCCAATAGGTACTTACATCCCGGTACCTTAATAATGTATTGTCTCATAAATTATGCGTCCAGCTCCTACCACACAACTTTTCATCAGGTGATATCATAGTTTAGTAGTGTTTCTTTCTATTCCTAAAAGAAATAGGTAGGAGAAAAAAACAATTATTTTCAATATCAAGCAAATATATTTTATTAGGTACTTACTATGTAGATTATATAATTTTTAGATAATATTGCACCTATGTTTTTTAAATATTTATTTTCCAATAGATCTAAAGCAGTCTTTAAAGTATATTTAATTAAATATATTTAACTATTTTTTATCAAATAAGTAGGTACACAATTTTTACACTTAGCAATTACTTTGTACAAATTAAGTTGATTATTTCGACTTAATTTGTACTTATCTGGCTTATATCGTTATCAATTAAAAGTAAACAAATCGATATAATCGATCGACATATACCGACAGATTAACATTTGAGGTCCTTAGGATATGAAACAAAAACAAAGCAATTCGATCAATTTAGATCACAACAAACAAATGTGTCGAACTGAAAATGTTCAGAGGATTTATTACTGAAGACTAGTCTTCAGTGGCTTGGGTTCTAGAACCAAATACATATAAAATGTTCTCTATATGATATTTTAAGAGCCAGTTGACCTGTGCTTCGTTTTTATGCTATTTTCCATTAACAGACATAATGAAGTCTTATAAATTTAAATTTTCATCAACTTCCAAATAGGAGGAGGTTCTAATTTTTTTTTAATATGTATGTTACGCGATTACTCCACCTAATGTGAACTGATTTGATGATTCTTTTTGTTACGAGTAGAGTTTATCTCCAAGGTGGCCCCATTTAAATTTTATCGAGATCTGATAAGTATCTTCAGAGATATGATGATAGATATCTCAAACTTGCTACTGAAAATTATAGTTGGAAACAGTTATTGAAACTCACAAAAACCTACAAATAACTATGAAAAATCACTCCCATTCCTTCATCAGCCTGTCCCAGTCATCATCAGGTATGAACGGCTTGTCGATACAGTTGATCATATGTTCTCCACAGAACACACACTCGGCTGCTATGATGTCATCCACTTCGTTGCGAAGAACTTCACGTAGTGGCAACCCTAGAAAATACATTATTATAAATCAATACCAATCCTACTTATTATTATACCTAAATGCGAAATTATATGGTAAAAGTTCATATTTCAAGATGCTTGACGACAAAGCAAGTGCATATCTGGGCCCCTAGACAAAATCAAATTTCCTGTTTCCATTCACGCCAACGCAAGTTCAAAATGTATGGGACTGGCATTTTTGTAGCGGAAACATAAATGTCATTCCATACATTTTGAACTTGCGTTAGCGTGAATGGAAACAGGAAATAGGATTTTGTCTAGGGCCCTCGTTCTAACATCGCGGAAAATATCGATGCAGGATATCATACATTTAAGCAATATACAAATACAACTGTGCAATCTACTCCAGAGCCATCTATGTAATACGAGGGTCGTTCAATAAATACTTAGCCTACAAAAGAAAAACGAAAATTTTCGGAAAGTGCCGATTTATTTTTCTACATAATCTCCTTTTAACTCAATACACTTGGCCCAGCGATGCTCCAAATTTTTTAACCCGTCTAAAAAATACGTTTTCCTGAAGTCTGCAAAATAGGCCTCCGTGGCGGTGATGACCTCCTCATTCGACCCAAATCTTTTTCCGGCGAGTGACTTTTTCAGGTTTGGAAACAAAATGAAGTCACAGGGGGCCAAATCTGAAGAGTAAGGTGGATGGGGCAGCAATTCGTAGCGCAATTCGAATAATTTGGCCATGGCGACGGCAGAGGTGTGAGCCGGCGCGTTGTCGTGGTTGTTGTCCAGTGTGAGCAAACGCGGCACCCATCGCGCTGACAGCTTTCTCATGCCCGGTTCTTGTGGAGAATATGATGCACCGTTCCTTCTTCGGCGGTCTGCCAACACGAGATCATGGATTTTTTTTATGTTTTCCTCCGTAGTAGCCGTTTTCGGGGCACCTGGGCGTGGCTCATCAAAAACCGACTTGCGGCCACGAGCAAACTCGTTAAACCAATTCTTGACGGTTGCCATCGAAGGAGAAGAGTCACTGTACACAGCATCCAAACGATTTTTAATTTCACTGCGCGTTTTCCCTTCCAAAAATAAAAATCGAATCACCGAACGATACTGCTCTTTTTCCATTTTTGTTAAACTGACCGACACGTTCGCTTTCAAAGGCTATTAAAACAAAACTAATAGAGGTCATTGTTTAAAACTTTGACAATAGGCTTCAAAAACATTGCACTGTACTATGGTAAATTTTTTTTGTAATCGCAGTGCCATTGGGCGATGAGGCTAAGTACTTGTTGAATTACCCTCGTATATTAAGTTAAGTTGGTGAGTATAGATCGAATGTATGTTTGTTACTGTAAATTGTTAAACACAATCCAAAATTTCATCGTACCGACGGGACTTGAACCCGCAACCTCCGGAATAACATGTTCCGGTGCTTTGCCAATTAAGCCACGGTGCGTTTCAAGTCCCGTCGGCACGATGAAATTTTGGATTGTGTTTAACAATTTACAAAAATATAAAGTGTGAAACACTTCAAAGAAACATAATATATGTTTGTTACTCTTTCACATAAAAACGGCTGAGAGGATGTTTCTGATTTTTTTTATACAGATACTTTTTAACCTGGATCAACACATTGGATACTTTAAAACGCGGGCGAAGCCACGAGACGCAGCTAGTATTGTTAATGCGAAAGTCAAAGAAAGTGAAGAATTTTTCACGGGTAAGCGGCTGGACTGATTGAGCTGGAATTTTGCACAGGGATAGCTAGTATTATGGATTAGGGTATAGGATACTTTAGAACGCGGGCGAAGCTGCGGGGCACAGCTAGTATCAGTATAATCCACGGAGGTATTGAGGGCCATAACCGACGGAAGATCATTGTTGCCTTCTTGCGTCCGTGGTTAATCCTACACATCCCTGGGTGGGACTAAACTAGGGATAACTGGTCTGGGCCCATAGACAAAATCCAATTTCCGGTTCCCTTTCACGCTAACGCAAGTTCAAAATGTATGGAGTGACATTTATGTTTCCGCAACAAAGATGTCATTCCCATACATTTTGAACTTGCGTTAGCGTGAATGGGAACAGGAAATTGGATTTTGTCTATGGGCCCTGGTAGGCTTGAGCGCGGCTCTATTCACCCATAGAACCAAGACGTGTCGCCGATCAGTTCGCCGAGTTACAGCATTCTTCAATTCGCAAGTTAATAGGTTCCTTCTAGGAGAGCATTACAAACATCTACAACTTATCACAATGTCCAGTCACTTAACAGCAGGTGAGATAGTGATCAAATGCTAGAATATTTTGACATATGAAAAAAACGTAAAATGTGAAGTGAATAAGCTAAACATAGGTGCCTTAGGCGAGTCCTATGTCCAGCAGAGGACAGAGATGGGCTTGATGATGATGATGCAAAACATAAATAAGAGAGGCCTGTGTCCAGCAGTGGACAGAAATTGACTGTTAATGATGTTGAAGCAAAATGAACCTGTAGAGGTGATTGGAGTTGTGGAAAAATAGTTCGCCGTTGACCTAACCCATCAATGGGGATTAGTGGAATAATCTTTCCACATATCTCCATTATGAGCCGTACAGGACGTCAATGGGGATTTGTGGAAATAAAGTTCCCAATTCCCCATTAACGATCCCCATCAATGGGGATAAGAGGAGTAATAACATTCCTTTTATCCCCATTAAGAGCGTAATGGGACTTTGTGGAAAAAAGTTCACTAATCCCCATTGATGAGGAATGTCAATGGGGATTTGTGGAATAACCCGTATTCAGTTCGATGGAAAAATTAATAAGAGAGGCCTGTGTCCATCCATCCAGCAGTGGACAGAAATTGACTGGTAATGATGATGAAACAAAACAAACCTGTAGAGGTGGTTGTATTCAGTTCGATGGCAGGCCGCACAGCCAGCTGTCTCTGTAGATCTTTCAACTTGTTTTGACGGGCCGGGCCTGGGGACATACATAAATTACACTGTGCATCACAAAAATTTTAAAAAATCAAATTATAACTTACTTTAATCATATTTTGCCGGTTCCGTAACTGAAAGGTACCAACGAAGCCCTACTACTGAGACTTCGCTGTGTGTCCATTCGTCTGTGACAGGGGGGTATCTCCTAAATCGTAATAGGTAGACTCTTGAAAATTTTTCACTAAGTATGTTTCACTTTACTATGGCCGCTATAACAACAAGGACCCGGTGGTGTAATCGGGAGAACGGTCGGCTTTGATGCCAGAGGTACCGAGTTCAAACCGCCGTGTGCCAATGGATTTTTATATCGAAAAATAGAAGTATGTGCGCTTTTCACAGTGGCCCTCCGGTGAAGGAGAAATATCGTTAAGAAACCAACGACCCCCGCGTGGTGGTAAGACACTATCATCGACATATTAGATGTTTGGCGACAGATTTTCTAACTTGATAGGACACTATGACACTGTCACTGTCTGGTGACACTGTCACCAAACATCTAATGTGTTCCGGCAGCTATCCTTGAGAGCCAGTTCCCGTTCTAGGTCTAGCGTGCTTACCATCTTCGACCGCATCATCACTTACCATCAGGTGAGATGGTGGTCAAATGCTAGCCTATAAGATATAAAAAAATTAAATACAAAATCAAATATAAATATACTGGCTAAATGCGGGTGGACTCGCACACGTAAGGTTCCGTGTACAATACAATATTTTAGTCACAGTACAATATTTTATAAGAATGAACAAAATTTATTGGAAAAATAAGTTTCTTGAATGGGGACACCCATTATTTACCGACTTTACAAAAAAAGGAGGAGTTTCTCAATTCGACTGCTTGTCACAGAACTCCGTCAAATCTTAACTGATTTGAAAAATTGTTTGTTTTGTTTAAGAGCCTGCCTCCCGTTTGGTCCCTTTCAAATTTTATCGGGATCTGACCATTATCTCCGAAGATATGAAAATAAACAACATAAGCAAATTTGTATACTTCGATGACATATGCTTATAACTATTGGCTACTTTTATTATCGCGGCATGTGAAGTTGGTTTATTTCGTTCGATCCTATATTATTTTTGAAATGATATCAGCGGTACATGAGTACATATACATACTGAGTGTGAGCGTCACCTCCGCACACAGACAGTCCGCGTGGAACTTGTGCGTGCATGGGAACAGGTACAGCGGACGCAGTAACAGCGAGATGTTACACAGACAGCACACGTCTTGTGATGATATCAGCGGTACATGAGTACATATACATACTGAGTGTGAGCGTCACCTCCGCACACAGACAGTCCGCGTGGAACTTGTGCGTGCATGGGAACAGGTACAGCGGACGCAGTAACAGCGAGATGTTACACAGACAGCACACGTCTTGTGATGATATCAGCGGTACATGAGTACATATACATACTGAGTGTGAGCGTCACCTCCGCACACAGACAGTCCGCGTGGAACTTGTGCGTGCATGGGAACAGGTACAGCGGACGCAGTAACAGCGAGATGTTACACAGACAGCACACGTCTTGTGATGATATCAGCGCGCTGCGGTTGCGGAATGATTGGATCTCGCCGCGGACCTGAAATATACATACATTCTATTATATAAACTTATATGCAGTGTGCGCTGTGTCTTACTCTACACTTATATTTCAAATTGATACCTTATTTTAGTTAGTTAAGTCCTATCTTAAGATCTTTTTGTAATTGGTGTCAATAAAGAGTATTTATATTGTATTGTATTGAGGTTGACGCCAGCACCATCAAAAAATGCGCAGAAGCTCACGAACGAAGGCTTCACCATCACGTGAACGTCGAGGCAACACAACTCCTCGACCTCACAGATATAGAGAGAAGACTCAAAAGAACAAAACCGTTCGAATTAGTGTAGTGATAGTTAACTTTAGTGGCATATAGTGTATGTACTATGTATAAAGAACACAATACCAATGTGTCTTCACCTTAATAATAGAGACAGTAAGAAAAGTGCTAATGGGCACATTCTTTGTTTATGTCAATGTATATATGTATCCGAATATTAAAAAAAAAAACATATTTTAAAGTTCTGATTATGGATTAAAATAGTAGCATTATGACAGAATGTATGCATATACAACTGATATGAAATTGAAAAGTATCATTATGATCACATTTCTTAACAAAATAATGCTATAGAACATTTCTGATATAGTAAACTTTGGATCGTTTGATGGATTGAAGGAGAAAGAGTGGAACAAGTGAAAGAGTTTGTGTACCTGGGTTCTAAGTTTACGAGAGATGGTAAGTATGAAAGTGATATAGAGCGAAGAGTTTTGGCTGGAAACCAAGTGAGTGGGGCACTGCATAACTTTATGAGAAGTCAGAACGTGTCTAAAAAAGCACGACTGGCTGTACATAAGGGAGTGTTGGTTCCCACACTCATGTATGGTAGTGAATGCTGGGTATGGTAGAAGAAGCATGAAAGTAAAATTAATGCTGTAGAAATGAGAAGTTTGAGAAGTATGATCGGAGTGACTCTGATGGATAAGTTGGAGAACAGCGTGATAAGGGAATGTTGTGGTGTGGTAGAAGATGTAGAGACAAAGATAGAGAAAGGGATGCTTAGATGGTTTGGAAATCTAGAGAGGATGGATGAAGAAAGATTGACGAAACAGATTTATGAGACGTGTGTGAATGGGCCAGTTGCTAGAGGCCGACCCAGGCGAACGTATCGGCCAGATCGGAGACGTTTTAAAAAAAGGCCAAGTCAAAAGTACCTATAACCGGCGAGCATGTATGAAGACGCTCATGAAAGTGGAAGAAGCGAAGGAGGTATGTCAGGATCGTAGCATGTGGAAATAAGTAGTCTCTGCCTACCCCAACGGGAAAAAGGCGTGATTGTATGTATGTAAACTTTGGATCGACCAAGAAGTTTGTAGTTCGATTTTCGTCATTGTTTATTTATGGGGACGCGCTAGGACGCATGCTCGATGTTTACGAAGCCGTTGTTGTGTCTGTTTATCTAACTTAATGCTAATTCTGTTTTTTTATTTGAATATATAACTACCTATTGAATGAGTGTAGATAAAGTAGAGTATAGGCTTGTTCCTGCTCGGTCATTAAAAAGATCGCTCCGAACTAGTACATTCTTTCAGCTGTACTAGTTCGGACTTCTAGTACTATTATAGTACAGTAGGTCATAATTACTCAATTAAAAATAGTCCCTATGACTGTTACCATAATGTTCAAAATAGCTGTTGAAAATAGCGTGCATCTCACTCGTTCGTTCACTAGTTACGCTAACCCATTCGTTCTTTTCATTCCGTGAGCATGAGCATGAATCACAGACAATAATCGCGAACGAAGTACTAAATGTACTATGTACTAGTAGACTTACGGAATAGTTCATTCTAGTTCAGTGTCAAGAATTCATTCATATTAGTACTTAGTACATGAACTACACAAGGCTAGTAGTGTATGAATGGAGAAACACAGAGTCAGAGAAGAAAACTTACATATTCGGCTGACCGAGTAGCTTCTTCTATTTCAGATTTCATTTCTTCAATTTGCGTGTTGTACTCCTGAAACAAAAAATCAAACGTGAAGAATACTCATTTGAATTATAATAACTAACTTGTTACAATTTAATAGCGTTTATAAAACGAAAAATAAACTGGCCAAGTGCAAGTCGGACTCGCACTCGTAGGGTTCCGTACCACACTACAGTATTTTATAAGATCGAGCAAAAAATACCACTATCATTTTTCGCCAGCAAAAAATTATAATTAATAAACATTTTATTTTTTATAACGCCATCTACCGTCTAACAAAGGAGTTAGGGATCGGAATTTAAATATAACGCCATCTATGGACGTTATATTGAAATGCCGAAAAACACACACAAAAAACGTGTTTTTAACTTTATTCTGTTTTTAGTATTTGTTGTTATAGCGGCAATAGAAATACATTATCTGTGAAAATTTCAACTGTCTAACTATCACGGTTCATGAGATACAGCCTGGTGACGGACGGACAGATAGACAGACAGACAGACAGACGGACAGCGGAGTCCTAAGTAATAGGGTCCCGTTTTACCCTTTGAGTACGGAACCCTAAAAATTGGGTGTCTTAATGCGCTAATCATATAAAGCTGTAAATAAACAAGTAGTTAATCGTCACCTGCGGAGTTTTTGGCGGGAACGTGAAAAAGTCTATGTGCTTTCATTGTATTTTTCCTAAAACTTGTGTTTTTCGGCGAGTTCATGTGTAATAAATGTGCGTTATTAATAATTAAGAGGGAACGCGGGGTGCATTTTTTCACACAATATTTCCTCCCTGAAAAATGCTTCTAGAGCAAATTGTTTTTACTACAATAAATTAAGATTTGCTTTGCTGAGCCGGATTAACCACATAGCAATAGCAATTGCTACGGACCCCGCGCGGAAGGGGGCCCAGCATATTTAAACCCAGACTATTAATTACCCACAAAATTGTAACTTATAAATGGCAAATAAACGTATTGAGTATTTAATTGTTTTTTTTACCACTTTATTCTTAAGAACCCATAGTAGTTCAAGGGCTCTTTGAAAGAATTTGCTACGGGCCCAGCCTTTGCTTAATCCGGCACTGTACGCCCCTGTAATTTGCTTTTTTTGACCAACCTATTGCAAAAAGAAATATAATCATTCAAAAACCTGAAAAATGAACTATTTTACTGCCCTGATCTAAACGGCTACCAGAAAAATGTATACAAGGGTTTTTAGAAAAACCAAATGATAGGAGCATGGATGCATGAAAAAATAATTTTATCGGATCAGTTTTCGAGGAGAAAACAAGAGAATATAAAAACCTTATTTTAGTTAAAATGTTGTTGGTAAAATGTGTCTGAGTTGCTGTTATCCCTATCGCACTCTTGTTGGTTGTTCGGGCACTGCGCGACGTCAATCGTTTCTTTAAAATACCTATTTTTCATATTCCTCGCACCCGCGTTCCCTCTTAAGTGCCAGTGAATGTCTGCGAGTGTAGGGAAACTGAACAACACAATGTTGAAAAACACAGTATTTCAATCAATTCAATTCATTTATTGTTCAGACACATAGATCCATTTGGTTAGTAGGTACTTATCACAAGTCTTAATTAAAATAAATTGTTAGTCATTAATTACATATTTAAAATCAGATTATTATTTGCGTCACACCAAAATTCCTGAAAATCTTTAGTAAGGTGTACATCTTTAGTAAGGTGTATGACTTGGATTAGATTAAGACTTCAACTTGACCTGAAATGTGACTTTGACCCATCATAATGAGTTGAACTCACAAAAAATGTTATACTAAGACTACGATATACTAAAAATTGTAATACTTGACACTGGATAAATACACTAATCGTGTGGAGCCATAATTAAACTAAAAAAAATCATCACCTGCAACGCCTGACAGATGGGCTGCCGGAAGTGGTCAATGGTGACGACGTCGCTGAAGAACGGCAAGATATCCTCGATCTTGATGAGAGGGCACTCCTTCAGGAAACTCATCGCTTCCTCGATGTTTTGGTTTTTGGTGATCACATGCTCCGCTGAAACCGAACCATACTTTATAAGTCTTCAACCACATCGTCACTTACCACCAGGCGGGATAGTGGTCAAAGGCTAGCCTATCAGATAAATATAGAGGACTAGCTGATAGCGACTTCGATCACACACACCAAGAATGTTATCTTTATAAAGCTCTGTCAATCAACATTTGTGTGACCTGACTTATTTAAGTAATGTGTAAAAATCATCATTTTATTTTTACAAAAAGTAGAATATGTTCATCTTCATGCTATAAAGTATCTCCTTGTAAAATTTCAGTAACATCGGATCGTCCGTTTAGGCGTGATTAGGTAACAAACAGACAGAGTGACAGAGTTACAAACGTTTTCATAAAAACATATGATAGTATGATTAAAGTGACTCTGATGGATAAGGTGGAGAACAGCTTGATAAGGGAATTTTGTGGTGTGGTAGAAGATGTAGTGACAAAGATAGAGAAAGGGATGGATGAAGGAAGACTGACTAAACAGCTTTGTAAGACGAGTGTGAATGAGCCAGCTGGTAGAGGCCGACCTATGCGAACGTATCACGACCAGATCGGAGACGTTTTAAAGAAAGGCCAAGTCAAAAGTACTATAACCAGCTAACCAGGAAAGAGGTATGTCAGGATCGTAGCATATGGAAAGAAGTAGGCTCTGCCTACCCCACGGGAAAGACGTGATTTTAAAACTTTACATGTTACACAAAGCATTTTCAGTTGGAAGTCTGAAGCGATTTCTCGGTATCTATAGACGAGTGTGTCATGATTTCTTATTTTACAACTTAAATTTATTTGTTTTGATGTAATTTTAATAATGAATTGTGCTCATTTGACTAATATTATATGAAACAGCCATCGGAAACGTTTTGACTCACACTGTCAGTGTCAATCGTGGTGCCAAACTGCCAACATTTAACGGCGTCTAATCAAGGATGCCAACTTCAAAAGAAAACAAGAAAGGTAACGCGGTGGAGAGTTGACAGGCTGGACTCAGTTCAGTCCATATTTATATTCTCTTTGGTTCAGTCTTGGCGCTTAAACTAGTAGGTCGTTAAAAAGTACCTCTGAAGTCTTGATGTTTCCAATATAATTTATGATGTACCTACATTACACGAAGTTTGCCACTAATACACGATGTTTCAATTGGAGGACGGTGTTTTGTTAAAGGTGAATTGTTGCAGGTCTTAGTTTTTGTCACACTGTATACGTACCTATAGTAAGCCACAGCTGTCGCTGCAGGTCGACACTGTCGGCCTGGTTGGCGATACTCTTGGCGAGCGTCAGGTCTACCTCCAGCGCTAGCTCCACGGCCGACTCCCACAGACCCAGCAGTGCCGACAGCTTCACACACGCTTCTGTCAGCTTCTTCTCGCGACACAATCTGAGTTAACATCGAATCAATAAAAAAATGTGTCAGCTCCGACGCATGACTGGAGTTTACCTTACCCTTTAAGAATTATTACTATTGTGGGCGAGGACAAGGTCATGGTCAAGGTCAATGTCAAGATCAAGATCATGGTCAAGGTATTTATCGTCATCTCTGGAGATGAAAATTAACAAAATGTAGCTTGTAACGCATAACGTTTTATTTTACTCCCATACATTTTCATACCACGGACATAAATATGAAAATCGATTCTTAAGGAGTAAACTCCAAAAAGAGGGTGCGTTGAACGCTAAGCTTTAGAAGTGAAACTTCCAATTTCATTCAATTTATTTCTCAACATAACTAATTATTTTTGTACCATCTATATGTTAAACTTTAGCGACGTTTTTATACGTGTAGTTACGCCGTTCTGCAATAGATTGCGTTTATAAATATAATTTCCTTTGAGAACGTGGCGCTACGTTACTTCCATCAAATTTTACCCCAGCGCAAGAAGTTTTACTTCAAAACCTCAAATATTTATCAATTATGCACAAATGGATTTTTCTATGAGCACTCATGGGTGTGCTTCGACAGTAGGAGCATTATTTCGATGTTCCCCCAGACTTGCTACCAAAAATTAGCTTACCACCATTAAGGAGAAAATCTGCTGGCATAACCTTACGGTATTCCGGCAGTATACAGCCCATTCTAGGCCTAGCGTGTTCACCATCAATATACAAAAACAAAGTATTCGTCTTCATTAAATATATCATGATGAATGATGATGCATTAGCTTTGTTAATGTCAAGTTATAACAATAAATATAAAATCACATTGAAAGAGCAAAAAAAACATACATTTTTTCAATTTTTTTATACTTATACATATTTTTTATTTTTTATACATATACATTTTTTATAATTTTTTTATATATATAATTTTTTTGTAATTTTTTTCAAAAGCATACATTTTAGTATGAATTACTCACCTTAATGCATAATGAACATCATAATTAACCATCATCAAGTCTTGCCCCTGCCGCGTCAGATACCGCATCAGCGAGGCCGTATCGTGTTCCACATACAGAGTCAGCAAATAGTTATGTATCGCTCGGTCCTTCATATTGAAATGCTGCATCATGAACTCCAAGTATCTCGTGATCTCATTCACGTGCTCCTCGTCGCATTCACAAAGAAAAGCCGGCAGCAACTTCGAAGGACTCAGTTTAGCTCCTTGAGCTATCAGAGCGTTTACCATATTCTTGGGAATCTCCTCCATAAGAACGGGAGCAAAGATATAAAACAACTCCGGCTTTTTCAAACTGGTCAAGAAGTTCAAGGCTTCCAAGTATGACCCTTTGTAAATATTCTGCCAGATCACGTTCTCGTAATCTTCGTTGATTAAAGTCAGCTTTATGAGATTCTGTTTGTCTCCGTACGAACTCATCAAGTCGTAGATGACGGATTTGACGTGCTGCATACATTTCGCCACTTTTGGATGGAGAATAAACACTTCGAAGTCGCTCTGAAGTTGGTGATACTTTTGAGTGTCTTTCTTTCCGGTACGCCTCATTTCTGCCAGTTGGGATAGATAGAGCTCCGTCATCCAGATCATGAGCATCGAAATCAGAGTCTTATCGTCTTCGGCTAAGGCTTCCAATCGCTTGTATAGGTATACTTTGAGAGCGTCGTCCTTTTCTATCTCCAAGAATTTGAGGCAGACGGTTTCAAAGCTACTTTGGGTGTCGGCGTAGATTTTAGCGCTCTTCGCGTACTCGCCTTTGGAGAACAACAGCTCCGCTTGTTTCACGTTAATGATGTCGACGAAGGCCGGATTGTTGTGGCAGTACTCTTTCGCCATATCGAACTGTTCTTTATCCGAATAAATCTTCCATAAATTTCGTTCTTCGCGAACCACTTTGTATCGAAACACGGATTTGTCTGTGACGGCCCAGATCGTTCGCCTTTTGATGTCCCGTACTAAGGTCTTGAGCTTTCCATGTGCTTCAGAGTACACGTCTTCGTAAACCAATTCCTGGTTTAGAAGAGAGACAACTTTGACTCGGTCGGAGTACATGAGCAAAGTGTGGAATTCTGTCAGGACGAAGGATAGTGGAGCACTCTCTTTTTCGTCTCCGTCACCTGGGTAATTTATTAGCTCACCTTGACGGAAGATGCAGTTGGAATTTTGTTGGGAAGTTGGGTCTAGCTGAAAATGCAAAGTCGTTGTAACAAAGATAATCATTGTACGATTTTTTTATACTGTATAGGTAAGCGTTTATCTACTATCTCACCTGATTTTAAGTGTTGATGCGGTCGACGATGTAGGACGCTTATCTAGAAAATACCTGTTCACTCGAGAGTGAGAATATAAAACGTATTTCAAGAAAATCAGCAAGCAAAACTTGGTAGTGAGATAAATCACTGGACTACTGACCATTCATCAAAAAATCTTCTACCGCCTGCCCAAAATTTAAAAGGGAGTAAGGGTTGATTTCACCATTTATGCTACTAATCGAGATTTATTGAACTAAGTTCTACTAAAACGTGTTCAAACGTCGATGTTGATCTTGGTTTACGCGGACTTGATTTCACCACCTCCCATCAGGCTCCATTTGATCACGTTTACCAAAACCAAGATTTTATGCTATTACGAACAATGGAACGTAAATGTCGTCATAGAGCTGTCGTATTAGATTGATTTGGCATTGTCAAACTGAAAAATTCATATTACCAAATTAGTTTCCGTGTCCGTGCATGGTATATATTTTTGTGTGAGAATCGTGAATTTCAAATTTTAAAATGAAGCCCAAGGAATTAAAATTTTTATAATTTTAATAACCAGACGTCTTGTCTTCATAAGCCATGCACGGACACGGAAATGAACGCGCAAAACACGAGTGACAGTGGCTGTAAATAGTGTAAACGGGATCAAGAGCGCTAAACGCCCAAAATCGGTAGTTCAGAATTAGAACTCTTTTTAACTGTAACGTTCAGTTTGTGGTGGTGAAATGCAAAATGCCGGTTTAATCTCAGTTAAACACGTAAACCAAGTTCAAGCCGACCTGATCGCGTTTATATTCACTGGTGAAATCGGCCCTAAGATTGATGTTTATCTTACACTTAATAAAAACAAAACTAGTATTCAATGAAAATACTCTTCTCGTTGTTACAGTTATCTTTTTCATTATATATTTTAAATTATAATAAGTGTAGTGTCATACCTGTCCATAAAACACGCCAGGCTCAGTCAACCAAGCGAACGTCTTGGGTGTTTCATTCTTATCAAAGAAGAATTGCAGTTTAGAGTACTTCAGTGAAGATGGTATCTCTTGGAAGCCAGTCTCAGGCATAGTCAGATACGGATAGAAGATAGACTGTAGCGAGAGTTTATCGTCAGTGGTGATGGATTGGCCTATGAACTGATACAGTCTGTCTGGTGTGGTCACAAATATGAAGTATTTATTTGTACTGCTGCTTACTCGGTGAAATTGAATACCGGTTATAGGCATTTCCTTGCCTTTGCCTATGTCGAATATCTGAGGACAAATTTGTATGTTTTATGCTTTACATATTTTATGTTGTTTTATAAATATGATTTAATGTATGTAGGGCTTGCTTAAAGTACCAGACAAGCTTAAAAGACAAAGCCATATAACTACATTATTTCCTCAAATATTGTTATAATTATGAATTCTGTAACCAACTTTGTCAAATTTTATTGACATATCAAAGATTTTTGCACAATACTTCATTCAACATTTTAGTTTTAAAAAACAGATAAATAATACATACACTGACTGACCCAGAACAAGATATTTATATTAGACTGCATTTAAACCTAAACCACACATATACGAGTACATTATACATCACCATACACAAAACGCAGTATCTTTTGATGATAGTTGATTCTTAAAGATTTAAAGTATCAGACAGTCTACTACGAATATTAAATAATCATTATGACGATAAATCAAGTACTGATGCCAAACTTTGTGACTTTGTACAACCTTTGTCCAGCACGGCACTGTTAAAATAAATAAAAACCGGCCAAGTGGAGTTAAACTCACCCACCGAGGCTTCCATACCAACGTTGGTATGTACCAATTAAGCTAGACCTCTAAATTGTATCAGCGCTCATATAACTCAGAGGTCTACCTAAAATGTATGTATGGGGGCACCCTTTAATATTCAACTTTTTTTTATTTTTTGGATTTTTTTCCTTAATTTGTGCTGTAAGACCTAGCTTCTTGCCAAATTTCATGATTCTAGGTCAATGGGAAGTACCCTATAGGTTTTCGACCCAAAACCTATAGGCTGTGTAAGTGCAAATTTTTAAATTGCCCATATACTGGATGAATGCTTTGACTTTTGACTTATGGTACTTCCGGTTTTCCGAATTGTCAATTTTGGTCAAAAACAAGGTCTTACAGCACAAGGAAAGGAAAAATTCCGAATAATAAAAAAAGTTGAAAATTAAGGTACATTTTGGTAAGAAGTTTTCGCGAAAATCTAAATTTGCCCATATCTTTTTATTGTGTTGACTCAAGACCTTGATTTTTATACACCCAATAGGGACTATAGACTTCAGTATCAGGTATAAATTTCAACTTGCTAGGTCCACCTGTTCCTGAGAGAATCAGTGGTGTCACACGGACAGACGGACAGACAGACAGACAGAAGGACAAGAAAGTGATCTTATAAGGGTCCCTTGCTTACCGTTTGAGGTACGGAACCCTAAAAATTAAGTATAGCAACAAAACGCAAAAATAATACAACACACATTGACACAGTTTTTGTTAATTACCAATCCATCAATCTCCTTGGTTCCATATAGAGGTAGATAGTTAGGCAGCTTGTGAAAAACAATAAACGTAATTAAAAATTAAACAAGAAATTTCTGCGACAGTTGCTCAGAGAAAAATGTTACAGGATTAGTAGAATTTGTTAAAATAATGGAATAAAAGCAATACTACAAATACACATTTATAATTTCAGATAGGGGTGATTGATTCTGTACGGACTTATCCAAGTGAAACGTCAGTGTAGAAAACAATAGTGCATTTCTACCTTACAGTGTATAACTGATTCAACCTAGCTTCTTTATAAAACGAAGGTAACGTTGGCAACTCTGGCATAATACTGCTAGTGTTGAAATTTTTTATTATTATATTTGTTTTCTAAATAGGCATACTAGAAATGTGGGTTGCACATTACTAGTAGTTTTGTTAACCCCTCCAACTAAGCTAAATATGCTTAGATCTGGAGTGGGTTCACGTCAATAGTGCAATGGGTGGGGAAACGACCAGATACATACCTGTCTCCAATATTGCTGGCTAGTTGTAAACATTCTATCACTGTCAGCCTCCATCTCAGTCTCCAGAATATGTCCCTGAGAAGTTCCCAACAGGATTGTACCAGTCGTCATATCAGAAGTATTTTCCATATTCCAGCCAACTTCCGTAACTTCATAATTCCGGGATTTGCTAACAGGTTTCAGCTTCATGCTCCTACGATGGAGGTAGATGAGTTCCGGGTAACATTCCTTGGTCCTCGCAGTAAACGCCATGAGAAGGTGGAAGCCGAGTGGATCAAGGAATATACCATTCAGTTTAGAGCTCGGTGGAATGAATTTTGAGTAGTGGATTTCTGCAAAAGATTGGGAAAATTTGACCAAATGTTGTTGAAAATTATTTTATTTTATTTTATACTACTACTAGTACTGCACCCCACAGTGTTTATCCTAAGCGAGCAAGCAAATGTGTGGTGTATGAAAATTTTGCAGCTGATTCTATATGCACAGTAGTTGCTGCCACGATCAAGTATCGAAATCAATATAAGACGTGAGTAAGACCAAGCTCTTTGCCAAATTTTTAGCTGAGAATTGCCAAAACTGAAATCTCGGTCATGCCTTAGTGAATAGCCCTGCTGGTAGTGTTGTGGTCTAAAGGGTAGCCTATGCAGTATGTATTCAGGCTACAAACTTACTCACATAACTCTATTTCAAATTTTATCCAAATCCATCTAACCATTGCATTAGGCTACATACGCACTTAGCGGTTGGCCGTAATGCGGCTGGCCGTCCTGCTGACCGCGGGTTGCGGATGCAGTTGCGGCCAACCGGACGGCCAGCCGTAGCGCGGCCAGCCGCATAATGCGTACAGCGACCGCGCGGTTGAGTCGACTTTGGCCATTTCCAAAATGGACGTCGATGAAGTCGTAGCTATTTATTATATTTACGCGCGTTACATAAAAAAAAAAGAAACAGAGACATAGATTCTGGGTGCATCCTTATTTGCTAACACGAGATGAGACCGAACATTTTGAAACATTCTTTAAAGAGCTTAAACAGTACGACGATAAGTTTTTTAGATACACTAGAATGAGCCAAAAATCGTTTGAAGAACTTTTAAGCATTTTAAAATCGAATATAACAAAGGCAGACACACAATTTCGCAAGTGCATCAAGCCGGAACTTAAATTAACTGTAGTGCTAAGGTAAGTGAAATAAAATAATTATCATTAAACATTTATTAGTTAGTCACAAGTAGGGTCATTATCATCATATTGCATAGAATTAAAAAGTTCCATGTAAGATGAGTGCTGAGACTCATGACTTTGACTTGATATTGGCGATTGGTCTTCCATAGTTGGCAACGAACTCCCTGCAGCCGCAGAGCCATGAGAAGGTGGTCGTCTAGCAGCCGATGATTGCGTAGGCTGAGTGTAGGGATTATATCTTGAATAATGGGCCGTTTGATATCCACGATTGGTATTGGGTCTTCCACCACTCCACGATGTGGACAGATAGTCGTGGAACTGTTGTGCATCATTAATCAACTTTAAAATATCTAACTTTGTTTGCATTTGCATGTGTTCTGGTATTTTCTTAAATTCCTTTATCAGTGACAAGAAAAAAATGGCGATCAGCATCTTCTTCCAAATTCTTCCTTTCTAAATTTTTTGTTAACACTCCGACTAGCTGTGCACCGACGAGGTCATCATCTTTATTATTTTTCTTACTTCTCTTTGCTGGTGGCATTGGCGACGGAGTATTTAATGAAAGATCGTCTGCATTCTGTGTAGCCGTGTTTACTTCTTCATTTATTGTAGTATTACCGTCTGTGTGATTAACACTTACTGTATCTTTTAAAAATAAAAGATTATCGTAGAATACATATGGAACCTTCTTTTTTGCCGCAGACCCGCTTTTGCTCTCTTTTGCTTTATGGGCCTTCACAAAAGCGTCGCGAATGTTTCTCCACTTTTTTTGAAGATCAAAACCTGTAAATAATTAATCATTAAATAATAATTAATAACTGTTTCAGATATTTAGCAACAGGGTGCTCATTCGCTGAATTGCACTACGTCTTTCGGATTGGAATAAGCACCATCGCCGAAATTGTTCGAGAAGTATGTGCCGCAATATGGAATTGCTTAAAAGAGATATGCCTACCAGAACCAACAGAGGTAATGTGGCTTCAAATAGCAAAGGATTTCTTCAATAGAGCACAATTTCCACATTGTATAGGTGCTTGTGATGGGAAACATATAAGAATTGTAGCGCCTAACATGAGTGGATCAATGTGCTTTAATTACAAAGGATTTTTTTCCCTGGTTTTGATGGCGGTTTGTGACAGCAACTTCAAATTTGTATTGATTGATGTTGGAGCATATGGTCGATTCGGTGACTCAGCAGTATTTCAAAATTCGAGCTTTTATAAAAAACTGCAGGAAAATCGCCTGAACATTCCTGAACCAGCACCAATTTCAGAATCTAATAGCAATGCTTTCCCCTACGTCTTTGTAGGGGATGAGGCATTCGCCTTAAGTACAACCATGATGCGCCCATATCCAAGACGTGATTTAGATCTTACAAGAAAAACGTTTAATTATAGGCTCTCCAGAGCTAGACGTTACGTTGAATGTACTTTTGGTATACTTGCCAATAAGTGGCGCATTTTCCACAGACCCATTAATGTCAATACGGATTTAATTAATGATATTATTAAGTCGGCGTGCATTTTACATAACTTTGTGAGAGACAGAGATGGATATTCTTTTGAAGACTCACTAAATAATCCACTGATTGACACTATTGCTCGAGATAGTGTGCGCAGAAACAACACAACTGCATTGAGATATCGAGAATTATTCGCTACTTATTTCATGAATGAAGGGAGGGTAAGCTGGCAAAATAATTACATTTAACACTATCATCATTCAAATAAAGTTATTGTTACTTACCGAGTTTTTTCTTTGCATCCTGTGATAAATCAGCTCCATAGATATCCACCAACTGATCCCAAGCTTTTTGACGTGCATTTCTATCAGAATATTCTGCGGATTTCGTGTTCCAGATTGATGGTCTGTCTTGTACTTCAATTATAAATCGTTCTGAATCGAAATCCATATTTGTTTATTGTACGAGCGTGTACACGTGCGCGCGAGCAGCGGCAAACTGGCAACCGCAGTGGATCCGCATAGTGCGCACAGCTACCGTCCGGCTGTCCGCCAGTCGGGCCGCAGCACTCCGAGCAACCGGAGCGGATGGGCGGCAGCCGGATTGCAGTGCGTATAGGTAATACGGTTTACATACAATTTTGAGGTTCCGGTTAGCCGAGCGGTCATCCGCAGTGCGGGCAGCCGCATAGTGCGTACATAGCCTAAGAAAGGATACACAAACATAGTAATTTATCTCTCATTTATTTTAGGAAGTGGTGATATCATTGTCCATGTATGGACCTATTTAGGCTTTATTATCTTCTTTACAATATATAGTATTTACATCACTGCCTAAAGGTCAGTTCACACTAAGTGCAATATGAAGCGATGAGAAGTTGTTATATCAATTAAATGTGTATCTTTATGTATTGCAAGTAAAGTTCTATTTTGTATAACGCTACTTCTCTCTGCACCGCTGAATTATCTCAATGAAAATTGTATCTTTTTGTGTAGAAGATAAACTTCTATTTTGTATCACTATCATTGCCTCTTAGTGGACCATTGTTGTTTTAGGTAAAGTTGCCTGAAATATATTCAGTAAAACTATTGTTATAATCATTTTCATCTAACATTTATACAGTACTATGTTATTGATAACAATATACTTACTAATCTCCCACCAATAATGAATAAGTCGGTAACTTTTATTTCAGATAATTTTAAAATTCATATAAGCTTAGCACATAATATGAGAATGCAATAATGTAATAGGTTGTGTCAGACATGAAATCTATTATCAGACTCAATATTTCAGACAGACACAGTGTGATTTGCAAAATTCAGGTAATCCATTTTTGCGTGTATGTGCTAAGGCAGATGAAATTGCTATCAAGGAATGCCTTATTTTAGTCCTGTTACCTTCTATAAATAATAATATAGGTATGGGTTCCTATAGAGCCATGGCAACTATTTTGCCGGGCTGGCCCACACGTGACAACCATAAACACTGTTACCTGAAGATAGAAGCATCTTAAGTGAGTAAACGAGTGGCGACCACCAGCATCAACCGTGTGCAGAGTCCATATAAAATGTATGAAAACTACAGGAAATAGGTTGGTGGCAGCGTTTAGTGATTGTGGTCGGTGGGCCGTGTGCTGTTATTGAATATGGAAGAGCATACCTTCATCATTGTCAGGCCTTTTCAAATCAAGCCTGAATAGCCTGCTGTTGGCCATCGCAAGCACTAGGTAGTCGCTGCTGATCGCTGCGTGGGTAATCACATCGGAAGGGTTGAACTTCATCTTTTGTTTGGAAAACATGGGAGTGTTGTCCTCTAATTGCATGTTGATATATCCAGAAGCTACCATCGGTTCAACGGCAGGTTTCGCTCGCTGCGAGCTCTGCTCATCCTGCTCGTATTGATCCAGTATCGAAGTCATTTTACCTCAATTTGTTATCAAATGAACTCCCTTATCACTATACACAAAGAGAAAATAATAATACTACTACACAACTCGCAAATGTGTTTTAACTAATACTGGATTGTATTAGCTTATAACCTTTTATTAATATGCAGATTTACGTTGCATAAGTTTAAATAGTTTCATTATTTATGGACTTTTGTTTGAATTCGAGAGAAATTAGTATTTTTTCGAAATAAAATACATTGAATATTTCTTTTTTTCCAGACTTCCTTCAAGACTTTTTTTTTAGTTTCATTATTTATGGCTCCACACGATTAGTGTATTTAGCCAGTGTCAAGTATTGAAATACTCAAGTTTTTATGAATTTTAGTCGTTGAGATGGGTCAAAGTCACATTTCAGGTCAGTTTTCAAGTACCTTCAGTAAAGATGTGGTGTTTACTGAAGATTTTCAGTGGAATTTTGGTAAGAACGCAAATAGCAAGTTTTTCAACATTGTGCTGTTTCCCTACACTCCCACACATTCACCGGCACTTAATGGTTACTAATCCACATTAACTCGCGGAAGAACACAAGCTTTAGGAAAGAATTCAATGAGATCACACACACTTTTCCACGTTCCCGCCAAAACCCCCAAATACTAATACAAATCAATCAATACAATCCCATTTAATCCCACAGATAACTGTAACAGGGTGACCATCTTAAAAATGGCGAAATTGCCCGACACTGGCTAAAGCTTTGGTTTCTTAGGAAAGCGGTGCCGTCATATAGCGGCCGTAATACAGCGGTGAATGACGTCACTAGAACGTTGTCTATGTAAACAAAATGGCGCGGTTTCCTAGAGAGCGGTAACTGACAATAAGCGGTGCCGCCAGTTGCATGACGGCCATCTTGTCGGTGTCATATGGTTTCGTGAACGTTTCATTGATAGCGGTGAAGCTATTTTAAATACGTACTTGTGTTTTTTTTTACCGGAACATTGTACGAAATGAGTTCCAACTCTTGGAGCAGCGAGGACGACGAAATTTTATACTTTTCGTTTGACGTTTGTTTAAAAAAAATTACTGACGGTGTGTTAAAACGGCCGTGGAACTTTCCACATGTCGTCACCGTCAAAACGGCCGCCTTTTTGCGTCCGTAATATTACGGCCGCTATATGATGGCACCGCTTTCCTAGGAAACCAAAGCTAAATCTGCCAAACCACCAACCACTCCAGAAAATGCATAATATATGCTATATGCCCTATAATTATTGCATTATGGTTATAATTTAACTAAGGCATAAAAATAAAGTGTATATACCTTGTCATTCAAACTTATAATAAAAATATTATACCTAAAATAGAGAGAATTCATAGAGATCCTTGAAATCTGCCAAAAACTGCCACTTTTTGGAATCGTCAGCTTAATCTGCCTGAGTTAAAATTTAGGTTCCAAATATGCCTGAATGGCAGAAATCTGCCACGAATGGTCACACTGCAGTCCTGTTAGTTAATTTTTTTTCCATTTTGACACCACACGATTATTGTATTTAGCCAGTTTCAAAGTATTAAATGAGTTAACATTTTCGCAGATTCAAGTCTTAACGTAATTTCGAAAAGTCAAGTCAGTCGCATTTAAGTCAAGTATAAGGCATAGTCCTAGGATGATGGATTACAATGGATGGCGTCAAAACTTTGGCAGCATGTCCATTTTCTGTTTGTGTTAGTGTCTAGAACTGCTAGAGTGTGCGTGAGTAGGGAAGTGATCACTAGTGTAGAACATATCGATAAAAAAGTGAAAAATGTAGAAAACTAAAACTTATGTAAAAAGAAAACAATTAATGTGATAAAATACGTAGTTACTTTACTGAACTTATGGAAATTAGTTATTGTTAAAAAATGCTACAGTACTTAGGCAACCTTAAATCTGGCGGTATACATTTCTTAGCTTTTCTATAACACAAATCTTAAATGTTTTTGCGTTTTCAATACGTCAATTAAATATTACAATTTTGAGCTACAAAGCATCTATACTTCTATACTAATATTATAAAGAGATAACATGTATGTTTGTATTGAGTTAGGTCAAAAACTACAGGACGATTATTTTTTCTCTCATATATAAAAATATTAATGGTCTTTTAGAATGAACATAGGCTATATATTATCCTGTTTACAAGATAGGTATATTCATGAAGACCTATTATGCAACTTAGGTCGCCAATAAAACGACTACAACTTAATAAGACCTACAAAAAAGTCCGCGATAACATATGTCTATCGCACAGACTCACAGTAACTATTTTAATCTTTATTTTTTAATAAAAAATGTTACAGAACTTTCAAGGCTATTTTCTTCTATACAGTATTAATCCTTATTTGAATAATTACGCTAATTATCTTGGCCCAATATCAAAGATTAAAATTGTCTTTTACAGTATATAATTTATATGAAAATACTAGAAGTGCCCTGCGGCTTCGGTCGCGTTAAAGACTTCTTTTATTTACTTAAAACTTTTATTTTGTGAAACCTTTCTATCATAAAAGACATCAAAGAAGTAAAAGCCAAATCGGTTCACCCGTTTTCAAGTTATTGCGTGACTAAGGGAAATAGGGATTCATATTTATAAAACCCAAAAAACCATATTGACTGTCAGACTTTTTTACCAACCCCTTGCAAAAATCTTGCAACACGTATTTACTTATTTATTTATAGAAGTACTTACGTAAATCTATAAGTTTTTATGGCATTTTGAAAAAGCCTGAAACTCGTATTTACTTATTTATTTACAGAAGTACGGTTTGCGTGAAGGTCGAATAAAATGACTATACAAACATTGAACCCCCGTTTCATCCCCTTAAAGAGTGAATTTTGAAAAATCTTTTCTTAACGGATACTTATGTTAAAACAACTGGATGCCAAATTTAAGCGCAACCCGAAACAATATTGGTATTCAGACTTTGTTACCTCATTTCACTCTTTAAGGGGTGGAATTTTGAAAAGCCTGAGACACGTATTTACATATTTTTTTACTGAAGCACTTGTATGAAGTTTCGAATAGAAAAGACTATTTAATCTTATTTATCCGCACAAACTTTGAACCTCCATTTCACCCCCTAACGGGGTGAATTTTGAAAAATCCTTTCTTAGCACACCCTTGCGTACTAAGACAAATATACTCTTTAAATTTCAAGTCTCTACGACCAGCGGTTTAGGCTGTGCGTTGTCTGACAGGCAGTCAGTATGTCAGGACAAAGATTCTTATTGTATTAGATAAATTATCATATAAAATTACGCGCATCGCAAATAATAAAAAAAATGCAGTGAAACCACAAATTAGGCCATACTTACTTTGTAAACATTAATCAGATTTTTAATTGTAAAAGGTAACAGGACAAGCATGACTCTCACTTGATGGTAAGCGATGACGTCTACCTATTACAGATACAGCGATACAGGAAAATTCTGGCAGTCCAGAATTTTGCATGTCACTCCACTGTGCCTGTTACCTTGAGACATAAAGATGTTAAGTTTCACATGCCCCGTAATTTCACTGGATACCTTGCCATTTCAACCGAAAAACATTCCTATGAAAATTAATTGGCAAAGTGGTCGGCCCAGGCGGACTAGCAGAAGTCCTACCACTACAGAAAAGTTAGCTAATTTTTTTGTAAATGCTAACGATATAAAGTAATTTGATGTCAATATAGTATGATCTATTGTATCATCATCATCATCAGCCAGTGTCAGTCCACTGCTGGACTGTAGGCCTCTCCCAAGATGCGCCACTGAGACCGATTTTCAGATCTTTTTTTCCAATCACTGCCCACCGTATTGCGTATGCCGTCGCTCTCCACTCTCCAAAACTCAAAATTTGAAATCACCCCGACTGATCTATGTATAATCTATAATGAAAATAAAAATATTCCAATGAGTCTGAACACGACATCTCACTAGGGTTTGCTCCCGGGAATTCCCGGTACTGAAATTATCGAGAATTCCCGGGAAATTTCATCGTCCTCAGTACCGGGAAATGAAACCCATTTCCCGGGAATTCCGGTACTACAAAAAGATAAACTAATATTTTTACTTTTTTGTTGCTTTTTACTTACATCTTAGTACGTCAACTAGCAACATTTTGGTGTAATTTTATGTATAATAGTAAAACTAAAATGGAAACACTGAAGCTTTCATATATCTTCGGAAACTTGGCTTTTGGGGTCTCGTTCATTCTATTTATTGTTTTGTGGTGAAAAGTATGTATTTCTGTGCTTTATGTAATAACAACTTCGAAAATACTACCCTGTAACTACTGCGATTGGTTCCGGATTTACATAGTTATTCAACATAACCTTATCCAAGTTCATGGGGAGGCCAATGCGTTAAAAATAATCAGCTAGGCATAATGTATAACTCATCCAGCGTTTCTGCCATGATGACGATGTCATTAGCAAATCACAAATGAGAGGTAATCGCTGGTTAAATCAATGTCACATCTTTTTCAGTCCAGGATCTTGTTCATATCCGCCAATGCATTTGTCAACAATTTGCGAGATTAGACTTGTCTCACACCACGATGTATGGGGACAGGTTGAATAACAACATGACAACACTCGGAGTGTCGGACTCCAGAGGACAATGTCAAAGATACGCTGGAGCTCTTTGATTACAGGTTGTCTAGCTGCTTTCGGGAGCTCAGTAGTAATACCATACTTTTCAGGGATTCAGGGATTCTTTTACACATTTTAATACATATAGAACCCGAAAGAATGTTCTGCTCTGCAGGACATATATGAAATGGATTGCGAAGAAGATTAAAGGCCCAGATTCACCGGTTCTTCAAGTTTCAGATAGCTATCTGACACATAACGCGGTATAAAAGTTTTCAAAAATCTGTCATTTTCTGACTTTTGAAGCTTCTAGTAGTATTATCAGGAACCGGTGAAACTAGATACGATTTTAATTTCGTGTACGTATTTTCA
Organism: Cabera pusaria; assembly: GCA_954871355.1. NCBI lineage: Eukaryota > Metazoa > Arthropoda > Insecta > Lepidoptera > Geometridae > Cabera > Cabera pusaria. Next base: position 4,892,216 of record OX940890.1, read on the forward strand.
TCAACAATCAACATCTACGTATGTTTCGCTAACGTTTTACCATAAGTAAATAATTTTATTTTTATTGTCTTCACATGATAATATAATATAATATGATACATTTAATTAATAAAATATTTATTAATAAAGTTTAGAATAGTTTAGTTCGAGTTTTTGATATGTCAGGAACTGTTTTTCTGATCTGTTAAGGCTTTTATTGAGTCTTATTATGAACTACATTGGGGTAATTTCGTGATTTAAATTTATTCAACGCACAACAATTCATTTTCTTCTAGTACCGAAAGTATCGAATTTCTCGGTATTTCCCGGTTCTGGGTCTACTCCAGTACCGGGAAATACAATTCTATTTCAGTACCGGTACTGCAAACCCTACATCTCACCTGTAAGTTGGCGAGGAGTTGAGTATTCAGCAGATTCCAGAAGATGGCCCAGCATCATGTCAATGCTTCAGTGTCCTTTGTCGTTGAAGAAAAGGATACCGAATTTCGAATTAATCACTATGAAAGTTGATTTCATAGCGCCATCAACTACAAAAATGCTCATAGTTTTACAACGGCTAAACAGATTTTCATGAATCAGAGCTAATAACACTTTCGATTAAAACACTTTCAAAACCGTTTCATCATCCTTCATTGCTCGCAGAGGAAGATTATAGGAAGACTTACAGGAAGATTTTCTATCTTGACTCCACTAGCTTCTATTCTTATTGTTATATACCGGCTGTAATTCACGTACCATTAGTCGAATTTTCTCGACCTGGGTTTCGAGCGAGTCAGTCGCTCTTCCTCGGGAGTGAGGTCACGCGGTGAGATCGCGATGTTCACCAGTAAATTCGACTAAAGGTACGTGAATTACAGCCGGTATATAACAATAATAATGTTACAAATTCACGATAATTTTAAAATCAAAATAGCTTCTATTGTTTTCCGTTTCCTCGGTGTCAGTTCCAGCTTGATTGATAATCTAGTAGGTACAAAATTGATTTATCAAAATGTTTAGAACAAAGTCTGAAGTGTTTCGTTGGATCCTAATTTTCACGCCTTACTGCAGTTACTGCCTTTATCCACTTGATTAGATTTTCGGACATTTTGGAAACCTACAACAAAATGATATAATATATTAATGTGGTAAACTGTCACACATTCTTCATAAAAATATATATAATAGCATTATCATAAGTAATAATAGATTGAATACGAGTAAGTATAAGTGCTGATAATATAATTAGGTACCTAGTTACTACTAATTTTGCGCGACATTACTTTGATCACTTTTTATAATATTTTAAGATCGTTCACAAAACGAAAAAACCAACTTCAAATGCCACGCTATCCATTTTCAGTATAAAGTTAAATGGAAAAATAGTTACTAGAAATACTAATCAGATTTCAAAAAATGTACAATGGGACCAAACGGGCAGAATAAACTCTCGAAAAAAAATTTCCAATCCGGTTAAGAACTTACGGAGTTATGAGATAACAAACATAAAAAAGGCGAACTGAGAACCTCATCTTTTTATTGTGAAGTCGGTTAAAAATATTCAAATTTCGTTCTAAGCAAAGCCATAAGCTAACCGTTCCATCCTTAAAAAAATCTTCATATTATAAATCAACTAGCTGGGTCCCGCGCGTTTAATGACAGCGGCAACATGCGCGGTAGAAAACACTGCTTAATTTGCACATTAACCTTCCCTATTTGTATCAGATATTGTTCCCTATTTCATTAGCTTCAATTTTGATTTCGTGGAACTTTATGTTATTCTAAAATAAAAGTAGCCAAGTTACTTGGTAGTTAATATTTTAACATCAGCATTCTGCTAGTGAAAGTCCCGTTAAATTGGTCCAGTCATTTCAGAGATAAACCGGAACAAACAGACAGACAGACAAACATTTAAAATTTTGTTTTTTATGTAAGTACCGTATATTCTTTCATATGCATTTAGTGAAAAGCTGTTAATTTGGAATTACAAACAGACACTTCAATTTTTTTATATGTATAGATTTAGTGTAAAATATATATAAACGATTTATATATTTGAAGTTTTAATTGTAATATTATAATATTACACTTAAAAGGAATTTATATATTCCTTTTTATAAGGGTATCGACTATATTTATCGACACAGTTTTGGAGGGTTCCCGTACATCACTAGCCGGGCGGCGTAAAATAATGTTTGTTATTTACATAAATTAAAGCTTTCAAATGATAACCATTTACCACCTCGTTAGTTATATGACGAAAAAGATGTATATAATGTAAGCAAAATAAATATTTTGATTCAAAAAGTGGTTATATATGAGAATAAATGCCCACAAAGACTTACGTGTGAAATGATAATTCTGGATCTTTTAAGCCTCCTTTAGTTGTTCTTGAGGGATAAAACACAGCACAACACGACATAATTTCACCATGTAACAGGGTTTCAGTCTTTAAAGCTATGTTTCTATTTAATTTTTAATTTATAAGTATGATGCGTCGCTATATTATGGCCTGTTAGCCGGTCAAAAATGGACACGATCACCCATGCGCGAGGTTGTCAATTTGATATTAGCTTTCTCGTTTACTCTTATCTCGCGATCCCTGTTATAGAAAGGATAGGACAATGTGTTGATAGAATGAAAGTCGAAGTGACAACGTCACATGGCTGACATGGCTCCATCCATTGTAATCCATCATCCTAGGCATAGTCGCATAGTCCAGTCCAAGTCATACCCAATATGTACTCCAGAGGTAGTCCTATAAAAATTCATCTGATAAGTATCTCCAGAGATATGGAAATAAACACCTCAAACTTGCTACTGAAAATGACTAGCGTAGCGTACTAAAGAATAATGCGTAGCGCGGCATTTGATTTAATGTTGTTTTTTTTTTCGAGTTGCCTTCAATCGTGTTTTCAAACGTTCTTCTTCTTCTTATGGCTTTTAAACGCTGCTTGGCGTTTTTCTGCCAGTGTCAAAAGTATGGCCAGTGTACAGTTTATTTACAAGAAAAAAAAACCGACAAAAGAAAGAAAGAATAAATTAAATATGCACTTAAAACTTATAATTGCTTACAAACATTGCATTGGTTTTGCATTTAAAATAGAAAACGGACTTCAACTTCATTCATTGTTTCATCTGTCATTGTCAATGACAAATACGAATTATCATTGTCAAAACTGTCACTGTTCTACTCAAATATTCATATTCTCTGACACATCTGTGATTCATATGTATCATATTGTTAATTTCTACCTGGTTGGGATTCAAAAAAATACTGTATGACTTGAAATCTAAGGTTTCGTTTTGTTTGACAAATTCCTTGTTTTGAGTTTGAGGAATTTCGATTCAGAATTTTCAGAAATGTATAATAATTTTTTTTTGCACATTGAATACGAATTACGATCTTGCTGTCTTTATGTTGCGCGAGCATGAGTAGATGCATATTAGGGAAAGTGCTCAAAGTGCAGCATAAACTTATTTGTTGCCCAACCGCGAATGCAACTGTTTATTTTAAAAGGAAAGACGTGTGGAACCGGTTGGATCAACAACATTTTGGAAACTGTCGGCTTTCGGTTAACCTTGGCCGATATCATTTACTTATCACTTGTTGAATGTCAACGAGGCTTTATTGCGATTTGTATTCTGTTTTTGCGTGCCGTCCGGTTAGCAAGAGCTGTATATTAGGTACTTTTGCTGTAGATTACTTAAACAGAAATGGCTGCCAATACTATGATGAAGACAACAAAAACCACTTGTAAGTACTGTTCATATTAATTATGCTAATATATGGAATTGGTCAGTCATTGAACACAGAATGTGCCCTGTTGTATGTTTTAGGTACATAAAGGGTCTTTAAGAACTGTGTATTCACTGCATATCATTGATATAACTAGCGATGGGTCGTTGACATATTTTTCGTACACGCAACTAGACCGTTGAATTAACCTCCGTCAACTAGTGTATTAACTAGTTGCTTAATGCTTTAACCATAGTCCATTTCGCAGTGCTCGTATTAATTCAAACGTTATCGTAGTATTGGTTCATTCAATCGTTTAAATCCCAATAGCGATGTACGTTAATTGTATTTTATTTTTTTCAGCAACAAATATATTTTGATTTTAAGTAGGTATGTTTTAGTTTTACATCATGACGTAAATTTCTAAGAAATTAAAATTGCATGTAGAGCTATTAATGTTACTAAATAGGTAAATTAAATACATTATTTCCAGCTTTTTTTTTAATAAAAATTACCTACGTAGTTGCAATTCCCTTTTCTACTATCGAATTTAGATGTCTAACAACAAATGTTACCGTTCCAAATCAAGTTGACAGTTAATCGCACCTCCGTTCGTTGACGTCAACTGATATGTTCCTCTATACTCTTGAATTTTGCCGTCTATGGATTCAACTAGTTGATCGGTAAACGATTAACTGTCGAAACGTTGACAGTCGAAGGACGGTTTTTTTAACTAGTTCGTTTAATCAACGCCCATCTCTAGATATAACTATTCTTTACTTACCTAATTTATATTGAAATTATACACTACCACCATTTTTTTATTTTTATGTGACTTTCCATGCCAAGGATGTTTGACAGGAATTGCTTTCTGCGATAAGACCGCCAATTGTATAACCTCATAGATGCATCTGTTTCTATTGATTTGTTGTATAATTTGTATATTTCCATAATGGTAATCAATAAAGGGTTTTTGTATTGTATTGGCGCTTCCCGCTGTCTGTCATACACTTAGATCTCTTATTCTATGCAACAGATTTTAATGCTATTTTCATCAATAGATGGTGTTTCCAGAGGAAAGTTTACAACCAGGATTGAACGCGAGCTAAATAGGGAATATGCATGATTTTTTTTTATATGTTTATTTCACTGAATACATCCGTTTAACACAGTAAAAAAATTAAATAATACTGAAAGTTTTCAAATTAAGCTACAAAATATAGTTTTAGCATTGGAAAAATATTAAGTATCTAAAACGCTGCCAAATTTTCGCGCACCTTTGTGACGTCACAGTGCACCACACGGTCTTCACAGATTACATATTTTTAATAGAAATACTACGTATTCGTACTACAGTGCATACTATTTCTATGAAAAAGATTTTATCTGTGGAGACTGTGTGGTGCACTGTGACGTCTCTTTCTAATTGACAAGTGGTGATGTGTTTAGCAAATTTAAATTTCCCATGCTTTTTTTGCATTTTTCATATAATATTTTAACACATGTAAGAGTATTTTATTTATAAAAAAATGTTTAACATACAACACCAAAACAATAATGATTTGAAAATAAATGATTTCAAGTAAATTTATACCACATACATGTTCCCTATTGCTGGGTGCAGCTAGTATAGTCATAGATGATGCTTTCCTTATTCAATGATATAATATATAACTATCTAAATAAGCTTCTATGGCTAGTTTATTTATCTGAGACTCCGTTTCATAGTTTGAAAATGGGAATTTATAAGGACTTATGTGTTGTTGTGCAGTGATCAACAGTGATATGATTTATACAGCATCTAATCTAATAAGCAAATAATCTAATGGTGTTATTGTATTTCCAAATAATATGCTATATCTAGGAAACAGCTAACTCACTGTATTGTAGACAAATCCAGGCGGCCTTTCATGTAACTCTGTAGGTAGGTGATACAATTTTAGATGGGTACCCTCAACTGGGTACATAACAAGTGTTTTTAACTTCCAAAAAAGGATGTTACCCAATTTGACTATATATTTTTTTTATTTTATGTTTGTTCATAGATGACTTCATTGTTTATGAACCGATTTTGATGATTCATTTTTGGTGGAAAGGAGATATTCCAAGGGTGGTACCATAGTAATTTCATCGAAATCTAATAGGTATCTCCAGATATATGGAGATAAACACCTCAAACTTGGTACTGAAAATTAATAGTGCGGCATTTGAAGTCAGTTATTTTAGTTTTTTAAAAGATCTTATACATATTCAAGTTTATGCTGTAGTGCCTGGGCGTGATTAGATGGTAGCAGTTTGCCCAGCTTCTATACCATCCTTCCAGCTCAATCAGTATATACCTATGATGTGATGAGTAAGGTCTTTGTCGCCTTGAGCTGAATAGGCTAGGTGTTTATTTATGATTAATATCTTTGCTGTGCAAGCTTATGTTTACCTACTTTTAATAGATCAATTAAAATAATTTACTTTATACTGATAAAAACCTCACACCTTGTTTGTTGCTGTTTCTATTTCAAAAATTAAATATTATTAATATACATAACTAATCAAAAAAGTATGGTACTTAAAAGTACTGTTTTTAATTTTAAAGATAGTACTTTTAATAATTTATGTTGTCACTTTATAGTAAGATTAAGTTAGGTATACTAATCATATATTCTGTATAGCCATAGATGAAGGAATAAAAAATAGATCGATAATGTCTAATGAGCTTCTAGTACGACAATCAAATCTGATCGAGATGGCGTTACTAGTTCCGAATGACAAAAAGTTTTTTAGGAATAAATGAAAAAACGTTTTTTACTTTACTGATTTAACATATATATTAATTTTAGGAACAATATAAATATTTAGTTGTATTACATCCACAAAAATAAAGCGAATTCATATTTTTAATTTTTTGTGTTCGATTTGTTAAAACATCTTGAACTATTTTTAAAATCAATACAAAGTAAACTAGTAAAGCATGTTGTTACACTAAAATCCGGTAGATGGCGCAATGTTCACAGATTGTTATTTAGGTAATTTTAGGTGTGACTAGTCAAGTCAGTTCGACAAGATGGCGCTATTTTTCGAAGTTACATTTTGATTATTTTTTTAAAACCTAAACTTATATAAAATAAACAAATTTCTATTCTTTTTACAGTTAGCAAAATTTTAAAAGCCTATGTCTATAATTTTCATCAACATTATCATATAATTCGCATCAGATAATTTTATTGGAGATCTAAGTCAATGGACACCTCAAAACACATGCAAATATTACACTCATAAATGCAAACTGAAAACGATAGCAAATCAACTGTAAATTTCAACTTAATGTAAAACGACATCGTAGCTCAGCGGTTACAGTGTTGCTAATTTACATTACGAACGTGAATTCAAGGGATCGAATCCGAGGACAAGAAAACTTATCGTGCTTTTTTCAACCAACTTTCAAAAAGGAGGAGGTTCTGAATTCGTATGTTTTTTGTTTTTTGGCTGGTTGCGGTTGGAAACAAAAAGATAAAGATTGAGCTCAGGCGCGTGTGCGTGAGCTAGGCCGATGATGATGTAGATAGGTATATGCAGTATATGGAAGTACCAACCAGAATACTTAGTAGATACTGATACGGTAACAACTATTTGTTATTTTCTTCTAATTAAGTATAACACGTGGTAGGTAATTTTAATTTTAATTAAAAATAGTAGTAGTAGTTAAAAATAGTTTGTTACCTCAGAACTCCGTTAAATCTTAACCGATTTGAATTTTTTAGGGTTCCGTAGCCAAATGGCAAAAAACGGAACCCTTATAAATTCGTCATATCTGTCTGTCTGTCTGTCCGTCCGTATGTCACAGCCATTTTATTCCGAAACAGTTAGGACTACTGAATTGAAACTTGGTAGGTAGATGTATTCTGTGAACCGCTTTCCGATTTTTATACAAAAATAAAAAAAAAGTTTAAGGGGGGGCATCCCATACATGGAACTGAAACAAAAAAAAAATTCTTCAAACCTATACGTGAGTGGTGTCTATAGATAGGTCTTCAAAAATGACATTGAGGTTTCTAAAACCATTTTTTCTCAAAGTCAATCATTTGAAAGATAGGCGTGTCTAAAGTGGTAAAATGTGTCCCCCCCCCCTCTAACTTTTAAAGTATGGGAGTGAAAAATCTAAAAAAAATATATGCTGTAGATCTCAATAAAAAATAACAACGAAAATTGGTTTGAATGAGATACAGTCAGCAGTTTTAGAGATATGGCGACCACAAAGATAACTTTGTTTTTAATACAAACACTATGAAAAACAAAGTTAATTATGTAGTTGCGAAAAATCATAGTTATGAAATACTTGACTGTGTTACGGAACCCTACGAGTGCGAGTCCGACTTGCACTTGGCCAGTTTATTTTAGTTTGAGAGATGATGCCTCCTGTTTGGTTGGTCTTTTTAAAATTTTATCGAGATATGGCAATTATCTCCGGAGATATGGAGATAAACAATACAAGCAAATTTGTATACTTGATACATGATTATTACTTTAACTATCGCGGCATGTGAAGTTGGTTTTTTTGTTTTGTACGATCATAAATTATTGATGTCTCACATCGCATCTCGTGAGTCGAAACGGCCATGCAACGTCGCACTTGCGATTCCGCCGTCCGCAGTGGATTGGATGCGACCTCTCTCTCTCTCTGTCTCTCGTCCTATCTGGCAACGTCGCGTGAGTCGCGTCGTCGCTTACCTATCGAGTGGGTTACTTGCAACCACGGTAATATTACCTATATACTTTTTACCAGAGTAGGTACCTATACACAAAGGTATTTAGTAAACAACAATAAAAACTAACTTAAGAAACAGTAAACACTAAACTTAACACAATAGTACAATGGGTGGACTTATCGCTAATCTTCCAGTCAATCTACGGATCTAGATAGGGAGATGCGTGTTGAGCAAGGTCGGAGGTCTGTATTTCTTTGTACATAGAAATTTGCTAATAGTGTGTATTTCTATGGCTGCTATAACATTAAAGATCGTTTGCTAAAAGAGAAAAACCGACTTCACATTCCACGCTAGTCATTTTCAGTAGGTACTAAGTCTGAGGTGTTTATCTCCATCTCTAAAGATACTTACTTATCTGATCTCAATGAAATAACAATGGCACCACCGAGGAAATATACTCTACCAATTAATAAAAAATCATTTAAATCGGTTCAAAATTGACTGAGTAATCGCGTAACATAAATAAAAAAACATACAGACGAATTGAGAACCTCCTCCATTTCAGAAACCGGTTGAAAAAGAGGTGACCCCCTTATTAGTTATTAAAAACAACAAGAAACTTATTTTCTCGGCAAATTTTGTTCATACTCATCACATATTGTATTATATTATACTAAAAGAGTCCCGCGGCTTCGCCCGCGTTATAAACTCTTTTTATTTACTTAAAACTTTTCTTTTGTAAATACCTTTATAATATAAAATACATTAAAAAAGAAATAGTCAAATTGGTTCCATCGTTTTCAAGTTATCGCGTGAATAAGGCAAATAGGGATATTGATTTTGATTTTCAGACTTTGTTACCTACCCCTTTCGAAAAATTCTGCAACACTAAATGAAATGAAATGAATGTTTATTCCACAAAAAATAGAGTCAACATTAGGATGTTCCGAAATTATTCATAGTCCTTCTATTTTGTCATATTTATGACATGTGAAAATTTATAACATAAGTACTAATGCATATTATTGATAGGTATACGATTGATGATTTTATTTCAGTAATAATATTACGATTTCAGTTATAATGTCAACTTATTGAAAATACAGTTTGACAATATTGAAAATTTCTGTTAACGTCAAATGCGTATATATATTTCATCGTATATTTTAAAAATCATTTAAAAATAGAGTTCTATTTTATATCACTGTCTTCAAAAGTGCGCGCTGCGTCGCGCTCTGTGTGAACTGACCCTTAGGAAACACGTAAGGTTTTATCAAAATTGATTCTTTTTTGTGAAAAGGTTAATTCGTGTAAATACCTGGCTTATAGATATTATAAGATGTATTTATATACAAGATAAGATTAGGTAAAGTGAATTGGGAAACTGTGATACTCATCCTAATTGTTAGCTATGAAACAAAAAAATAAAAAAAAAGATAAGAGTACGGGTGGGGTCTCAAAACCAAACCATCTCAAGACCTTAACATTGTATCGTCAGACATATGCGGAGTATTAACTCCTCAAACGAACCTCAAACTTGCTACTGAAAATAACTTGAACGGCATTTGAAAATAGTTAAATTCACAGTTTAAAGTCAAATTTAATTAACCCACAAGCTGAAAAGAAGTTTAGTAGGATCATCATCTATGGTAGGATTTACTTCATTAACAAGTAACAATAACAATAACAAGGACATAATTATAACCAGACTCGGAAAAATCTATAGAAAGAATTGGCCCGAGTGGGTTTCGAACTTTCGACCTTTGGTTTCGTGGCCAGTGCCACTAACCACTAGCCCACGTAGTTATATTAACGCCACCTATCTATTATATATAAATATGGATTCGATGGACCTTAAGCCAAGTGTCGCCGGTAACGTCAGATAGATGGCACTAAAAAATAACACTTTATTGTACATGTTACGCCTCTAGTGGCGTTAAGCGGAACTACGAGGTACCAGCGACGATATTAAGTCTTAGGCTAGGTCTTTACGAAAGCACTAAATAAGCATTCTATGTTGTTGTTATTCTATGGTATAGCACAGTGTGACCTAAACCTGCACTTTACGCTTTTCCGTGACTTATATAATTATATATTAATAGTCTAGCAATAATTGACTATTTGAGGGAAAAGCGTAGCAAGCATAAAGTGCGGGCTTATGTTACACTGCTATCTATAAAATAATATACGATACAAGAGACTTAAGTTGTCTATTATATATTATAATCGACTACTTAGTCACACGTATCGTAATATACTATAACAACACTCCTGTTTTGCCAACAAAATTGCTGTCTATGTTTTACATTTCTGATTTCCAAAATAATATAACAAACTTTACAGTGCACACTCTACAATGTGTAAAAACCTTGGCCGCACAATCACGGAACTTCACTATGCAGCTAAATGAGAAGCAGCTGGAAATCCAGCAGCTGACGAAGACCTTCGCTGATAAGCACCTCAAGCCACAGGCAGCCAAGCTTGACTTGGAAGGGAGGTTCCCCGTTGATAATGTAAGTTTTTGTATATATATTTTTTATCTTATAGGCTAGTGTTGGATTTGACCACTATCTCGCCTGGTGGTAAGCGATGATGTGATTGAAGATGGTGAACACTCAAGACCTAGAATACTCTGACATAAAAGTGTTTGTATAGCGGCAATTAAAATTTATAACAACCTCTAGACCTCAAGATTTTGGACGGAAATACATTTAAAACATACTTAAAATCCCGGCTTATATCTAAAACGCATTATAGTCTTAAGGAATATTTCAATAGACTTATTGTTATGTTTTCTTGTATATATATAGATATGTAGTAAATGTTTAAATATTTGTGAAGTAGCCAATTAATTTAGTAATTAAGTACATTATATTATTGTAATGTAAATTAATTCATAAACTTTTATATTGCATGCTCAAAATGGGCAAGCTGTTGGAACTAAATAACGTAAATTATACCATCTTGTTAACACCCAGTTTTGCACTAAATATTTTCTGATTCTGACTTTTCTTAAGGGTTGAGTGCTGCTGGAACAAAGTAAGGTTATGTCTGCAGATTTTTAACCGACTTCACAAAAAAGGAGGAGGTTCTCAATTCGTCTGTATGTTTTTTTTTTTGTTTTTTTTTTTTTTTTGTGTGTATGTTACGCGATTTCTCCATCAATTGTGAACGGATTCAAATGATTCTTTTTTTAATTGGTAGGATACGTTTCCGAGGTGGTCCCATTTTAATTTTATCGAGATCTCATTAGTATCACCAGAGATATGGAGATAAATACCCCAAACATAGGAGATTGTACTAGTTTTAGTAGAAGAGTCCCAAGAAGATTATACGCAATGGAGGTTGCTATTGCATATAAGATATTCTTACGGTAACTGTGAGCGAGATAGAAATAAAGGTGGGGAAATTTTTTTTGTAATATCTTATAGGCAAGTGTTTGACCACTATCTCACCTGTTGCTAAGTGATGATGCGGTCGAAGATAGAGAAGTGGACTAGAATGGGAACTGGCTCTCAAGGATAGCTGCCGGAACACATTAGATGTTTGGCGACAGATTTTCTGACTTGAGGGTGGTAGCTGGCCAGGCGGACACTAGATATGTTCTACCACCATGCGGGGGTTATTGGTTTCTTAACGATGTTTTCCTTCACCGGAGGGCCACTGTGAGAAGCGCACATATATTTTTCGATAGAAAAATTCATTGGTGCACGGCGGTTTGAACTCGGTACCACGGCATCAAAGCCGACTGTTCTCCCAATTACGCCACCGGGCCCTCAATAAATAATTATATATTAATAATTATAATAAATAATTATGTATAAATATAAATAATTTGTCTTCACAGGAATGTTCTACCGGGCAAAGTCTTGTTAGAGTGCAAACTTTTTTAAACATACCTAATATTTTTTGACATGACATGACATTTGGCGAAGATGGCGGCCATTTCAGTCCCGCGACACTGCATACATAATTAAATAACTCAGAATCATGAACGTACTTTGTACCAATCAACACAGCAAAAAAAAATTATAAGCATAAAACCACATATTATATAATAGTTACTACGTAAATAACACTTTCCGTTGTTAGGTTGGCTACACAGTGCTTACATAATTCGGGTATCCACAATATAGGGAAGTGCCTCTTATAACGTAGTAGAGTGATTCAGTACCCTGTTGGCCATATGGCGGCAATTAATGTTAATAATCGCAAATAATACTTTTTTATATTCATTTTGGAATACAACTAGTCCGTGTTATAAAAGTATTTGGAATTATTGTAATAAAATAGACAATTAATTATCGTGTGTCAGATGCTTTTATTGCACAGGGCCATTTTGGACATTGTCCTATGAGACCTTGATGACATCATTATTACTAGTGAATATTTTCACTTTAGCGCGGCATTTAAAGTCAATTTTTTTAGGGTTCCGAACCCAAAGGCTACCAAATGAACACTTTCTGAGACTTTGTTGTCTGTTCGTCCGTCCGTCCGTCCGTCCGTCCGTGTGTCTATATGTGCGCACTTTACAGATCTGTATCTTCTTAACCGTTATAGGTACACACTTGAAATTTTCAAAAAGTATATATCCGTCAGTGTATAACGGCCCAGACACGAAATTTAATAGATGCATGTAATTTCATTAAAACTTTTTTTGCACTAAAAAGGGTAAAATAAGTTATTTTTCAAAAAAAATAAAACCGACTTCATAACCACAAAAAGGCACTCAAAAGCGAAAAATAATTCACTTAAAATTATTATAAGCGTTACCCACGTCTCTATTTGAAGTCGGTGCCAGCCAAGTCTATTGGATATTAGATAGATGCTATGTATGTAGTAGTAGTAAGTAGGTACATGTAGGTTAGTAAGTAGGTAGATACATGTACTCGTAGGTATTATCTATCTACTACCTATTAGACTTGGCTGGCACCGACTTCAAATAGAGACGTGGGTAACGCTTATAATAATTTTAAGTAAATTATTTTTCGCTTTTGAGTGCCTTTTTGTGGTTATGAAGTCGGTTTTATTTTTTTTGAAAAATAACTTATTTCCTTAATGGTGGTTAGCTCCGTCTTCATCATTGTCTCCAGATTATGCATATGAAATTTCCCCAGATCGGGTTTTAATTTACCCCAAAAATATACCTTTTCCTATAATTTTCCCCAAATTAATGTTGTATCTATTTATAAAATAATTTTAGTGCAAAAATTAATTTATGATTGATTTTATTACTAATTTGATATCGACTAATAATAAAACACAGTTTTCACTTATTTACTTTATGCAAACTAACTAAATATTAAAATATTCTAATACCTCCCACAATTCTTGAACGTCACATTGTTCTTCATTCACACTCTTCGAGACATTTTTAAAGAGAACAAATCTTATATTATTGATATTTTTTAATCTGTTCGTTCACAGAATGAGAAATTGTTTCTCCCCAAACTTTCGCCAGAAAAAAAGGGTTGGATTTAGAATCGTTTGGCACGAAAAAGGGGGGTTAGAGGGGTGGAATGGGAAGGGGAGGGTCCCCCCTTCACTACCCTACCACTCCCATTACAAGGTAATGCATAGTTTTTAAGTTATGCCTATTTTTGTTGCGTTTGATTTTGGATTTTTGTTTGAATTTAGAATCGTTTGGCATGATGTTATGTTATGTAGATGTTAGGTCCCTGATTGCAACAATACCATTTATTTAACAAGGTAATGCATATTTTACAAGAAAACGATATAAACAAAATCTAACCTAAAAATATACTAAACCATAAAAACAAAGCGCAAATAATAATTACAAGGGCTAGATAACTTATTAAAAATTTTAGTAATATTATTTACCACTACTAAATTAATAAGAACACCCCACTAGAAAAAAAACTAGGTTAGGTTAGGTTGAAACTGCGAAAACACAACGCGCGAGCCGAGCGAGCGAAGCGAGCGTGCCGCGGCAGCGGCCGGCGAAGCGCAAAAAGTTTGTTAAACATCCAACAAAACAGTGATATTGATCAGCAAAGTGTTACAAAAAAGTGAGGTTATGATTTTACAAAAATACGCATAACTCTTAAACTATGTATTACCTTGTAATGAAAGTGGTGGGAAAAGGAAAGGAGGACCCTCCCTTACCCCCCCCCCCATCACCTCATCCTCCATTTTTCGTGCCAAACGATTCTAAATTTTTACCAAGTGAGGTTATGATTTTGCAAAAAAAAATCATAACTCAAAAACTATGCATTACCTTGTAATGAGAGGGGTGGGGTAGTGAAAGGAGGACCCTCACCTACCCCCTCCACCCCTCCATTCCCCCTTTTTCGTGCCAAACGATTCTAAATTTCAACCGAAAAAAATGTGTTCCCCAAAATTTTCCCCACGGTTTTCATTTCCCCAATAGTTCCCCAAAAAAAGGATTTTTACCCAATATGGGGAAAAAACCCCCAATCTGGAGACACTGGTCTTCATAGCAAGTCAGGCGGAACAACGATAATATATGCTCCTACCACTTGTGGATGCACTTATCTTTATCATTTACTAGCAGCCCGCCCCGGCTTCGCACGGGTAGAACATATATGCCTACAAAATTTGCATCAGTTTGTTGCATCGAATATAAAATATGAACATATTTAACAACCATCGTCATATTTCATCCAATTTACACAAAACCTTAACGAATTATGCACCTAAACCTTCCTCATAAACACTCTGGCTATTGGTGAAAACCGCATGATAATCCGTTCAGAAGCTATTGAGATTATTGCGAACAGACAGACAGACGCAGTGATGGACATTGTTTTATAATACTTACATAGTGATACCGAGGGTCGTTGGTTCTAATCCTAGCTATATACCTGCCAATGAAAGTTTTGTGTGCATTCATGCATCATGGGTTTTCGTGGGATCATTAAATCTACCAATAATTAAGAGAGTTTAAAAACTAAAACAACTGACTTCAATGCCCCGCGAGTCAATTTCAGTAGCAAGTTTGAGACGTTTATCGTCAAGATACTTATCACATCTCAATGAAATTACAATGGGACCACCTCGGAAACGTACCCTACCGATTACAAAAATAATAATTGGAATTGGTTCACTATTGACGGAGTAATCGCGTAACATACATACACAAAAAAAGAAAGAAAACAGAAACATACAGACGAATTGAGAACTTCCTTCATTTTGGAAGTCGGTTGAAAAGTAGCTTACCACTAAGGAGAACATCTGCCGCCGTAACCTTACGGCGTTCCCCGACGCAAAATGTAGGGTAAGTATTATACGTTTAACGTGTGTATCTGTGTGTCTGTCTGTAGCATCTGAGCACCCAACCGGATGAACCGATTTTGATTTTATTATTGATAGTTTCTTTTTTTTGATAGATGTCTTCACCGAGAGTGTTCTTAGCTTTGATTCATAAAAATTCGTTCAATCGTTATAAAACTATGAGCTTTAATCAACTTTCATAGGTCTGATCAATTCGAAAATATTCTTCTTCAACGATATTGTAAGAACATGGAAGCATTGACCTGATGCTGGGACATCTCCTGGACTCTACAGAATACTCAAATCCTCACCAACTTACAGCTCAGATTTTAAATGTCGTGTTTAGAGTCTTTGGAATGCTTTTAATGAAAGATTATACATAGATCAGTCGGGGTGGTTTAAAATATTATATTATATATATAAATCATTATTATATTATACAATAGATCATATTATTACACTACATTGACTTCAAATTGATTGCGATCGGTGGGGATCTACAGAAAAGCTAACCGTATAATAATATTTTCGCAGTAACTATGACCTATTCTGTGGTTTGACTGCAAATATTTTATTAATTTTGCGATGCGTGTATGTGAAATTCGTGATATCTTCTTGAGTTTTCATTAGAATTATATACTGTAAAGGACAATTTTAATCTATAATATGTGGCCAAGCTAATTAACGTAATTATTTGGATAAGGATTAATACTATATACTTGAAAATAGCCCTGGGAGTTATGTAATATTTTTTAACAAAAAATTAAAGATTAAAATACTGTGAGCATAGAAAAGATAATAATACTACGTATAGAACGGACACTCTGTTCACCCCACCAATTCCGGGCTTCCTCACCCCGCCACCGACTCTGGAGCTGTCGAGGAGCTGCGCTGAGCAAGGACGCCACACGCGTACGACTATAGAACAATTACTACTCACGGAGAGAAGAACATCACCTTCATACATTTATGTTGGGACCAGTAGACACTGGAGGTTCAAATTTACGTAGGTTCTTATTACGTAGGTAAATAATAAACACTTAATTATATTAGTATACCTACCTACATATTCGTATTTTAGAATTCATTTTCATAAATGAAACAACGATATATATACTCGTGCGTAAATAACGCTTAATTTGTAAAATATTAAAAAAACTTTCACGTTTAAACATTTTTATAACACAGCAATTGGGAACTTGATGTAGGTACGTAGTATTTATATTCTCTTTACTTGATGTCGCTCTAACGTGCGAGGAAGACACACGACATTGTTTCGTACAGCTCTGGCTGGCCGCCCAACACAGAATAAAAAATAGTTCCTGTGGTGCAGTTTGTTCTATGCAAGTCGACTGGACCTGGAGATGATGGTTTACGAAATAGCGACTAATATTTTTAGTGTTAAAAGCTTTTTGGGTAAGTGTACAAAAAATATTCATAAGGTCAGTACGTAGTAGGTATGTACGAAGTAACTATTATATAATCTGTGATACGGTGATTACGGGCGACAACCTTAGACATCACGCACACAAATGCACGTATAGAAAAACGACCCGTGTGTAGTGTCTGTTTCGGTGTCACAGTGTCGGTCGTTAAAACGCTAGTTTGTATGGAGATTTAGCGAGTGTCCGGGGTGTGCTGTGAGTCAACCTTAAGAGATAGACATATGCGGTCGCGGACTTTTTTGTAGGTCTTATTAAGTTGTACAACTCTTCCATAGAAAATATTCTTCCATCTGTTTTCAATTGAGCAGTGTTCGTAAGAAACGTGTTTTTTCGACCGTTTTTTTGTCGACTTAGGTTGAAAATTAGGTCTCCACGAATGTACCTTTGATTTAAACGGGATAATATATAGCCTATTTTCATTTCGAAAGTCCATTCTATATATTAGTGAAAGAATTTTTCAAATCGGTCCAGTAGTTTTTGAGCTAAATCATTACAAACATACAAAAATACAAATGTTCTCTCTTTATAATATTAGTATAGATTTATGTTATATTAGCATGTTTCACAGAGGGTTAACCAAACTGTACAGGATGATCTAAATCTGAACCTATTAGGGATGTACCTAGCTCAACACAAAAATCTCAGATCATATTTTTTGTGATTTCTGTAATTGTTCCAAAAGTTTACTTTTAAAATGCTGTAGTTTTTTTATACATTTTATAGTAAATTTTTCGTTTGAATCTTTTCTCTGATGTATCTCTTACTTATTCCTAGCCTATTTTTTTAAAATATCATATAAGCTAGCATTTTAGCACTATCTCACCTGTTGGTGAATGAATGATTGAATATTTTTATATATCTATACTAATATTATAAAGAGAGAACATTTGTATTTTTGTATTTTTGTATGTTTGTAATGAGTAAGCTCAAAAACTACTGAACCGATTTAAAAAATTCTTTCACTAATACATAGAATGGACTTTCGGAATGAAAATAGGCTATATATTATCCCGTTTAAATCAAAGGTACATTCGTGTAGACCTAATTTGCAACCTAAGACGGCAAATAAACGGTCGAAAAAACACGTTTCTTACGAACGCTGCTTAATTGAAAATAGATAGAAGAATATTTTCTATGCAAGAGTTATACAACTTAATAAGAGCTACAAAAAAGTCCGCGACAGCATATGTCTATCTCTTAAGGTTGACTCACAATAACCATTTTAATCTTAAATTTTGTTGTTAAAAAATATTACAAAACTTACAAGGCTATTTTTAACCGACTTCACAAAAAAGGAGGAGGTTCTCAATTCGTCTGTATGTTTTTTTTTTTTTTTTTTTTTTTTTTTTTGTGTATGTTACGCGATTTCTCCATCAATTGTGAACGGATTCAAATGATTCTTTTTTTAATTGGTAGGATACGTTTCCGAGGTGGTCCCATTTTAATTTTATCGATATCTGATTAGTATCACCAGAGATATGGAGATAAATACCCCAAACATAGGAGATTGTACTAGTTTTAGTAGAAGAGTCCCAAGAAGATTATACGCAATGGAGGTTGCTATTGCATATAAGATATTCTTACGGTAACTGTGAGCGAGATAGAAATAAAGGTGGGGAATTTTTTTTTGTAATATCTTATAGGCAAGCGTTTGACCACTATCTCACCTGTTGCTAAGTGATGATGCGGTCGAAGATAGAGAAGTGGACTAGAATGGGAACTGGCTCTCAAGGATAGCTGCCGGAACACATTAGATGTTTGGCGACAGATTTTCTGACTTGAGGGTGGTAGCTGGCCAGGCGGACACTAGATATGTTCTAACACCATGCGGGGGTTATTGGTTTCTTAACGATGTTTTCCTTCACCGGAGGGCCACTGTGAGAAGCGCACATATATTTTTCGATAGAAAAATTCATTGGTGCACGGCGGTTTGAACTCGGTACCACGGCATCAAAGCCGACTGTTCTCCCAATTACGCCACCGGGCCCTCAATAAATAATTATATATTAATAATTATAATAAATAATTATGTATAAATATAAATAATTTGTCTTCACAGGAATGTTCTACCGGGCAAAGTCTTGTTAGAGTGCAAACTTTTTTAAACATACCTAATATTTTTTGACATGACATGACATTTGGCGAAGATGGCGGCCATTTCAGTCCCGCGACACTGCATACATAATTAAATAACTCAGAATCATGAACGTACTTTGTACCAATCAACACAGCAAAAAAAATTATAAGCATAAAACCACATATTATATAATAGTTACTACGTAAATAATACTTTCCGTTGTTAGGTTGGCTACACAGTGCTTACATAATTCGGGTATCCACAATATAGGGAAGTGCCTCTTATAACGTAGTAGAGTGATTCAGTACCCTGTTGGCCATATGGCGGCAATTAATGTTAATAATCGCAAATAATACTTTTTTATATTCATTTTGGAATACAACTAGTCCGTGTTATAAAAGTATTTGGAATTATTGTAATAAAATAGACAATTAATTATCGTGTGTCAGATGCTTTTATTGCACAGGGCCATTTTGGACATTGTCCTATGAGACCTTGATGACATCATTATTACTAGTGAATATTTTCACTTTAGCGCGGCATTTAAAGTCAATTTTTTTAGGGTTCCGAACCCAAAGGCTACCAAATGAACACTTTCTGAGACTTTGTTGTCTGTTCGTCCGTCCGTCCGTCCGTCCGTCCGTGTGTCTATATGTGCGCACTTTACAGATCTGTATCTTCTTAACCGTTATAGGTACACACTTGAAATTTTCAAAAAGTATATATCCGTCAGTGTATAACGGCCCAGACACGAAATTTAATAGATGCATGTAATTTCATTAAAACTTTTTTTGCACTAAAAAGGGTAAAATAAGTTATTTTTCAAAAAAAATAAAACCGACTTCATAACCACAAAAAGGCACTCAAAAGCGAAAAATAATTTACTTAAAATTATTATAAGCGTTACCCACGTCTCTATTTGAAGTCGGTGCCAGCCAAGTCTATTGGATATTAGATAGATGCTATGTATGTAGTAGTAGTAAGTAGGTACATGTAGGTTAGTAAGTAGGTAGATACATGTACTCGTAGGTATTATCTATCTACTACCTATTAGACTTGGCTGGCACCGACTTCAAATAGAGACGTGGGTAACGCTTATAATAATTTTAAGTAAATTATTTTTCGCTTTTGAGTGCCTTTTTGTGGTTATGAAGTCGGTTTTATTTTTTTTGAAAAATAACTTATCAGGTATATAGTATTAATCCTTATCCAAATAATTACGTTAATTAGCTTGGCCACATATTATAGATTAAAATTGTCCTTTACAGTATATAATTCAAATGAAAACTCTAGAAGAAATCACGCATTTTCACAAACACGCATCGCAAAATTAATAAAATATTTGCAGTGAAACCACAGATTAGGTCATAGTTACTACGAAAATATTATTATAAGCTTAGCTATGCTGTAGATCCCCACCGATCACAATCAATTTGAAGTCTATATAGTATAATAATATGATCTATTGTATAAAATAATATTCATCAATATATATAATAATATAATATAATATTTTAAACCACCCCGACTGATCTATGTATAATAGCTTTTTCCAATGACTCTAAACACGACATTTAAAATCTGAGCTGTAAGTTGGTGAGGATTTGAGTATTCTGTAGAGTCCAGGAGGCTTCCATGTTCTTACAATATCGTTGAAGAAGAAGATTTTCGAATTGATCAGACCTATGAAAGTTGATTTCATAGCGCAATTAACTAGAAAAAAGCTCATAATTTTATAAAGATTGAACGAATTTTCATGAATCAAAGCTAAGAAAACTCTCGATGAAGACATCTATCAAACAAAAAAAAAAACTATCAATAATAAAAACAAAATCGGTTCATCCGGTTAGGTGCTAAGATGGTACAGACAGACACACAGATACACACGTTAAACGTATATTACCCCTACATTTTGCGTCGGGGAACGCCGTAAGGTTACGGCGACAGATGTACTCCTTGGTGGTAAGCTACTTTTTGGTAGATTTAATGATTCCACTACCACTGTACGAAAACTCATGATTCATGAATGCACATAAAACTTTCATTGGTAGGTATATAGCTAGGATTAGAACCAACGACCGTCGGGTCAGAATCAGGGTAACTATCCTTTACGCCAAAGGGCCGTCCAATATCAATACGTAAGTATTATAAAACAAAGTTCATCACTGCGTCTGTCTGTCTGTTCGCAATAATCTCAATAGCTACTGAACGGATTATCATGCAGTTTTCACCAATAGCCTGAGTGTTTATGAGGAAGGTTTAGGTGCATAATTCGTTAAGGTTTTGTGTAAATTGGATGAAATATGACGATGATTGTTAAATATGTTCATATTTTATATTCGATGCAACAAACTGATGCAAATTTTGTAGGCATATATGTTCTACCCGTGCGAAGTCGGGGCGGGCTGCTAGTTTTTTATATAAAAATATTCATTCATTATGAACAGGTATCTCACCTGTTGGTGTGGTCAAGGATGGTACGTTAGGCCTGGGATGGCATTTTTTATATTTTAGAAGCAAGTAATGCCCCACCTTGTGTACATTTAAAAGCCATATCACAGAATACCTAATAGTATGACCATATCATCTGTTGATTTGAATATTGCTGAGTCATCCTATTGATTGACATTCTTCTCTTATTTATCTTCAACGTAATCTGTGTAAAATGTTTTTTGGTATATTAATATGCTTCAGGTTTGGCATGATATTAAGGCATTGATAAGAAATCTGAAGTAGGTATTTACATTTTGTGTGAAACTTTTTGAAGTTTTTGAAATTATTTTATTTAATACTTTACTTAGTTTATTGACAATATTTACGTGGTAACTATTTTATACTCTGTGACGATATAGTCGAGGATGGTAGCATGCTAATGAATTGGCTCTCAGGGACAACATAGTGGAGACAACTGTTGGAGAATACCATTAGATTGTTTTGTTTAAGGTTTTTTTTTTATAGTTGTGTTTCATTATTTCATTTTTTTTAAATAAAATTGTCTAATAAAGTTGAAGTGCTGAAACAGAGGTGCGTGTAATAGTATGACTGGCAACCCTACTTTAATAATATTTTAGTAGTCTGACGTCAACGATTGGATGATAGCTGAATCACAGAATACTTAATAGTACTAAGGCTGAATGCGTAGAGGGATAAATCTAAAGAGCTTTGGGTAGCGTGGCTATATGAGATAGAAGATTATAAACATATATTTAGATAGAACCCAGGGATACAAAGCAAAAAAAATAATCAGTGTATATGCACAGATTATATAATAGTTACTACGTAACAGATATTTCACTTCCCTACAAAAACACAACACCAACACTTATTTTAGACAATACAAGCAAAAATGTGTCTAAGGCGCTCGACCTAGCGTTGTTATTACTTCGGTCAGCGCGCGATGTACCGGCGCGAGCCCGATACGGTAAAGGGTTGACTCAGTGAAATAAAAAAAAGTTTATGAATTCCTATTATTTACCTCACAAAATAACATCAAAGTCCCTAAGTAAGAGTCGAATTTCAAGTCGAAAAAGTAAATTTTACGCCGTCTTGTCATTTTAGTATCGTTAGCATAAAAAAATGAAAAATATTATGCTTTTTTTTGTCAAACCCGCATTATTACTATGAAAAACATAAATCGTTTTTAAATATAGACTATGTGTCTATGTCGATAACTTTGGTTCTTTGATTCTTTGGCTTCATTTCGAATTCGTTCAACGGACACATGTAGTAAAATAAAAAAAAATACATTTCTATGTACAAATCTCAGCTAGAGTATAAATGTAAACATATTGAAAAGCAAACATAGAAGTTTAATAAATTAGATTAGATAAACACCTAAGGCGATAACAGCATGTTACTTTTATCAGTTTTGTTGTTTAAGCATTCATAAAAAAGATACTATAAAATGTGATCCATTTTAATTTTCATATAGGTATGATAAATATTTTCATTGGATTTTGAACTTTAAAGGGTTAAACCTATTTTCAGTTGCAGTTTCAATTGGGGTAACTGACAAAACAGGTAATACAAGTATATGTATACCATGGTTGAGTACGAGCCAGGTCCCCTAGACAAAATCCAATTTCTGTCCCCATTTACGCTAACACAAGTTTAAAATGTATGGGAATGACATTTATTTTTCCGCAACAAAGTGGTCATTCCCATACATTTTGAAGCTGCGTTAGCGTGAATGAAAACAGAAATTGAATTTTGCCAGTTGTCCAAAACTAATTGTATGCTCCCACATCGTTTACGGTTGGGACACTACGGTAGTGTCCCAGAAATTATACGACTATTCAGTTATTCTCATGTTAAGAGAGAATTTCCTTCATGGGTAGTGTCACATACCCATGTAGGAAATGGGTAGTGTCATTACCCATGAAGGAAAGTCTCTCATAACATGAAAATAACTGATTCTCCAAACTGTGTATGTTGTGGGACTGTTGAAGATATTTGTCATATACTTCCAGCCACAAGCATATTTAACTTAGTTGGAGGGGTTATCAAGAATACTAGTAATGTGCAACACACATTGCTAGTAAGCTTTATAAAAACAAGAAAGAAAAAATATTATGTAAAATGTCATCTCGTATGATATGAGAAAGATCTTCTAATTCAGCCAAAGATTTGACCTTAACAATAAACATACAATGAAATTTAAATAAATAATAATTTAAGATCGTTTAAAAAACTAAAAGAACCGACATCAAACATCGCGCTAGTCAAAGAAGCCAGTATACGTAGTGACTATTACATAATCTGTGCCAGTAAGTAAAGTGCCAGCCAAGTAGTAAGTTGTCGAGATAAGTAAATGCGTCGTAATACGAATGTTGATATTTTAAAAACGGCTCGGCCGATTTCGTTAAAATTTCAATGGGACCACCTGGGAAGGGTACCCTTTGAAACAAAAAAAGAATTTTCCAAATCAGTTCAGGCATCTTCAAGTAATCGGTGAACATAAAAAAAAGGTTCCGATTAATTGAGAACCTCCTCCGTCTTGTGAAGTCGGTTAATAAAAGTTAAATAATAAAAGCTTTCTTACAGATAAAAAAATTAACAGACATGGGTCTAATGGGTGCGTGCGTGGATCCGGCCTACGGAGGCCTAGGGCTCGACTACTTGTCCCTGGCCGTTGCTGTGGAAGAGCTCTCCCGAGGCTGTGCCAGTACCGGCATGATCCTCTCCATCCACAACTTCCTGTACGCGAACCTGGTCAATGAGAAGGGAACGGAAGAACAGAAGGAGAGGTTTTTGAGGGATTTCACTAAGGGTGCTATTGGATGCTTCGCTTTGAGTGAACCTGGTGAGTTTTATTCTATACCAACTTGTTCTATACCAACTTTTTTACAACATGTTTTTTTTGTATGTATGTTACGCGATTACTCCGTCAATTATTGTGAACCGATTCGAATTATTTTTTTTAATCGGTAGGGTACATTTCCGAGTTGGTCCCATTGTAATTTCATCGTGATCTGATTAGTATCGCTAGAGATATGATGATAAACGTCTCAACCTTGCTACTGAAATTGACTTGCAGGGCATGGAAGTCAGTTGTTTTAGTTTTTAAACTATCTTAATTATTTATGTATGTCACGCGATTGTGAACCGATTTGAATGATTATTTTTTTAATAGGTAGGGTATATTTCTAAGGTGGTACAATTGTAATCTTTTCGAGATCTGTTAAGAATCTCCAGAGATATGGAGATAAACACCTCAAACTGTTGTACTGAAAATGACTAGCGCAGCATTTGAAGTTGTTTTTAGGGTTCCGTACCCAAAGGGTAAAACGGGACTCTATTACTAAGACTCCGCTGTCCGTCTGTCTGTCTGTCACTCTGTCTCTCTGTCTGTCTATCTGTCTGTCCGTCTGTCACCAGGCTGTATCTCATGAAACATGATAGTTAGACAGTTGAAATTTTCACAGATGATGTATTCCTATTGCCGCTATAACAACAAATACTAAAAACAGAATGTAGTTAAAAATAATAGAGGCCCATACAAGAAACGTGTTTTTTCGGCATTTCACGCCATCTATGAACGCTTAGTTAGGTAAACGTCCCATAGATGGCGTTATATTGAAATGTCGATCCCTAACACCTTTTTTAGACGTCAGATTGCGTTATAAGAAATAAAATGTTTATTAATTATTATTTTTTGCTGGCGAAAAATGATAATGGTATTTTTTGCTCGATCTTATAAAATACTGTAGTGCGTTACGGAACCCTACTAGTGCGAGTCCGATTTGCACTTGGCCAGTTTTTTTTTTCATTTTGTGAATGTTCTTGTTAATATTATATGTCATACATTTCACTGACCTGTTGGTAAATGATGATGCGGTCGAAGATGGTAGCACGCTAGGCCTAGAATGGGAACTAGCTCTCTAGTTAAGCTGCTGGAACACATTAGATGTTTGTCGACAGATTTTCTAACTTGAGTGTGGTAGCTGGCCAGGTGGACACTACGGAGTCCTATCACCATGTTTTTCTTCACCGGAGAGCTTCATTAATCTGTTTTAGACTAAATAATGTGTCTGTAATATCATCTAAAATCCTTGCGAGCCAGTTCCCATTCTAGGTCTAGTGTGCTACCATCTTCGATCGCATAATCACTTACCAACAGGTGAGACAGTGGTCAAACGTTAGCGTATATGATATTTAAAAAAATCTGTGGCCAGTAAAAGTACAGGGTGATACATCTTGATAACATCTCAGGTAAATTATCCTACTTCCTGCGAATATTATAAAGGCGAAATTTGTGTGTATGTAAGTTATTTGTTCAAGCTAATACTACTGAACCGATGGAGCTAAAATTTGGTATGTAGATAGTCTAAGGTTACTTACTATTTATCCCGATATTCCCACGGGAAAGATGTTTTTTTTTAATTAAATATCTTATAGGCTAGCGTTTGACCACTATCTCACCTGTTGGTAAGTGATGATGCGGTCGAAGATGGTAAGCACGCTAGGCCTAGAATGGGATGGAAATGTAAAATGGAATGTCTACGCGGGTTAAATCGCTACGAACTATAATTTTATTTTTAACTGACTTCCAAAAAGGAGGAGGATCTCAATTCGTCTGTATGTTGCGCGATTACTCCGTCAATTGTGAACCGATTCGAATAATTATTTTTTTAATAAAATGAAATTACAATAGGACCTCGGAAGTTAGGGTACACTTCCGAGAGTCGAGAGCTGATAAGTATCTCTAGAGATAAACGTCTCAAACTTGCTACTGATTCTGACTCGCGGGGCATGGAAGTCGGTTGTTTTAGTTTTTAAACTAAGTATCTTAATTTTGGTTTCACAGGTGCGGGCACAGATGTAGCTAGTATAAAGACCACAGCAACAGCATCCGGTGACAGCTGGCTGCTGAGAGGCAAGAAGAGCTGGGTCACCTCCGCCATTGAGGGCTCTGCCATCGCTACCTTCGCCACCTTCGACCCTGAACTCAGGCATAAGGGCATCTCTTGTAAGTCATCATCATTTTTAGGGTTCCGTACCCAAAGGGTAAAACGGGACCCTATTACTAAGACTCCGCTGTCCGTCTGTCTGTCTGTCTGTCTGTCTGTCTGTCTGTCTGTCTGTCGGTCCGTCTGTCACCAGGCTGTATCTCATGAACCGTGATAGTTAGACAGTTGAAATTTTCACAGATGATGTATTTCTGTTGCCGCTATAACAACAAATACTAAAATCAGAATAAAGTTAATAATAATAGAGGGTCCCCATACAAGCAATGTGTTTTTTCGGTAATTCAATGTTACGCCATCTATGATCGCTTAGTTAGGTGAACGTCGCATAGATGGCGTTATATTGAAATGTCGATCCCTAATACCTTTGTTAGACGTTAGATGGCGTTATAAGAAATAAAATGTTTAATAATTATTATTTTTTGCTGGCGAAAAATGATAGTGGTATTTTTTGCTCGATCTTATAAAATACTGTAGTGTGGTACGGAACCCTATGAGTGCGAGTCCGACTTGCACTTGTTTTTTTTTGAAAGACGCGTTGAGATAGTTGAGACTGGCTTGGACTAGTCAGTTTTTCAGTACCCCAACTTTCTACCGTTTGCCGTTTGTATATTAATCCTACCTACTTATACATTATTATAAATATGTAATAAATTATTGTGGTTTGTTTTCAGGTTTCCTAGTGCCAATGGACGCTGAAGGAGTGTTCAGAGGAAGGAAGGAGACTATCATGGGAGTCAGGTATGTGTGTCTGTTTGTTTGTCTCACACATTCATACTGTGCATGCATTATACACATGGGTGAGGATGGGGACATTTATGGTGGTAGTTTTTTTAAATAACTGCCTGTACGCGTAGTTAGATCTTTTAAACTACTCAACGAATTTTAATACGGTTTATACGGTGTTTAACCGACTTCACAAAAAAGGAGGAGGTTCTCAATTCGGCTATATTGTTTTTTTTTTTATGTTTGTTACCTCAGAACTCCGTCATGAATCTTAACCTATCGGTTAAGATTCATGACGGAATGATGAAAAATTATTATTTTGTTTGAGAGATTATGCCTCCCGTTTGATCCCCATTTAAATTATATCGAGATCTGATAATTATCTCCGGAGATACAAGGATAAACAATATAAACAAATTTGATCTCGATGACATGGTTATGGCTAGTGGATATTTTCAAAATAATATATGATGGAATATGGAATTTTTGAATACTCCAGACTGACACCACATAAGTAGATCTAATATCTACATTACAACCCTGAAAAGCCGGGGCGGGTCGCTAGTACATTATATTAATAAAGAACAGGTTGTCCAACAGGTAAAATAAGGTGCTGGTTTTATTTTATCAAGTGACGAAATAGGAAAATGTTTTGTCATTTATTTGTTTTATCTTGATCTCTTGGCGATCAAGGCTTGAGAATTTTTATTTGAACTTCGTCCGAGAATATAAAAACAAGAACATGTTTAAGTATATTTGTTGCATGTCACTTATTTAATGTACATGAAATTAAATAACTATATTTGATATAGATTACATGATCAAGCAAGCAAAACCTAGTGACTTATTTGTGTGCAAAAGCCAACAATAAGCGAGATTAGACATTGATAGGGAACGTAGGCCTATGTCCAGTTTTCTATAGAAGCTGTGACAGTATTGCATGCCTACGTTATTTTTATTGATGCCCACAAAAACTCTTTCTCTATTTATAAAATATTCTACAAAAGGTCATCAACTTCTTACCCCTATCCCACTTAAGTGCGGTCGGTGCAACATGTCATTCACTTCCATTTGGGTCTATCCGCAGTCATTTCCGTATCCACTCCTTTTACATCCTTTTATATCTTCTATCACACAGTCCATCCACACTTTATTCGGTCTTCCTCTCCTCTAATTTACCCATCGATATAACAAGGGAGATGCGGTACTCACTCTTATACCACGTAAACATAATGGAACTAGAAACAACTACATGAAAACGCGAATTTCTTATGTCGAGCTTGATGTGCATGAAGAACATAGGAAGGCATTAGTTGCTAATTATTTAAATGGATCTGCGATAATTGCATATGTAATTCTGTACGTGCTACACAAACGCCAGTTCGATTGTGACTAAGGTGAAATTAGGTTCTCGAACCTAATTCATTAATTCTACTTTAAGGAGTGGGGTACCTTATCTCCCTTTTTTATATATATCGATGAATTTACCTATAATTTTCCTTGGATATTAGTAGGTCCTACCCAGTACCCACACTTAAACAAATAACACATGTATTGTTTATAGAAGAGAGTAGCACATACAAGTTACACAAGAAGTAGTGTTTGTCTCAGGGCGGTGAGTGCGTGTACGGTCACACTGGACGAAATCAGGATACCCAAGGAGGGCATGGTGGGGGAGCAGGGGGAAGGGTTCCGGATAGCGATGAACCAGCTTGACCAGGCCAGGATTGGGATCGCAGCGCATGCTGTTGGTGAGTCTTCTTTGAATTGTTTTTTTTAGTTTCATTATGGCTCGACAAGATTAGTTAATTTAGCCAGTGTCAAGTATTGAAATTCTTCAAGTTTTTGTGAGTTCAGGTCATAAAGATGGGTCATAGACACATTTCAGGTCAAGTTGTAGACATAGTCTCGTTAGTCCAAGTCATCATACCCTCAGTAAAGATGTGGTCTTCAAATCGCGAGTGAATAGGTATCTTTTGGGTAAGCGCACTCCATCATCGACCGCATCGTCACTTAACATCAGGTGAGATAGTGGTCAAGCGCTACCCAGTTCTATGTAAAAAAAAACTGAAGATTCTCAGCGGAATTTTGGTGAGAACGCAAATATCTTGTTTATCAACATTGTGTAGTTTCCCAGTTTGTCTATTTTGGAGTTTAAATGACCTTAAGTGACATTGTGGTCTCAGATTTCACACCTGTCTAGTTAATAATATGTATATGTTGTTACCTACTAGCCATCTGTTGAGTCTCCAGGAACAACATTGTTTTTTTTTTAAGAAAACGCTTATTTTGTATTTATAATTTCTAGGTATCGCCCAAGGAGCCCTCGACACAGCTATCAATTACGCGAAAGAGAGGCAAGCATTCGGAAAACCCCTCTCGCGATTGTCGTCGGTTAAGGTACATTTACCTATACAATATGTTACTTTTCCCCATTGGGAAAAGTAACAACATATTAATTTCTTATAGCGAACAGCACAGACCTTGAGAGTCGAACCATTGAGAGTCGAGGCCTAGCGTGTTCACAATCCTCGTCCACAAGTTTGCTACAGTACAGACGCTAGTGTAACTGTGGGTACGTACATGCCGATAAACTTGCTCGATCTCGAACGAACGAACGTGTGTACCATGCAAGTCTCAAGCCAAATGCTCGAAGCCAATTTCAATTTCAATTTCAATTTATTTATTGCTTAAAATGTAGGTAGATACATAGTTGGTCATATTAAAAAAAAGATCCTTACAATCTACTCTCTTTCAGAGTGTGCAACATGTCTGCAACTATTGCTCAGTTTCTTTGAATTTTAAATAGTAAAATAAAATAAACAAATGTCAAAGCGCTAAATTCAAATTATATAACAAAAAATAAATTAGGATTATCGCTTGTGAGTAATTATTAATAAGATTATTTGTCAAATTTATGTTCAAAATATTCATTGACACTATAAAAGCATTTCGACAATAGTAATGATTTTAATTGTTTTTTAAATAGATTACTAGGTAACATTTGTATAGATCTCGGTAAATGATTGAAAATTTTAATAGACATTGCAAACACATTTTTTTTAACAATATCCAAATGGCAATCAGGTAAGTACAAAACCAACTAAAATGTTTGATTCGAACAAGATTCAAACGTCCATAATTCTTGCTCGATGCTCGAAGCAAACATGTTTGTACATGTAGCCGCGACGTCGAGCATGTTAGTTGTGATCGATATTTTTGTGAAGAAGGGGTGAGTGCACAGCTAAAAATATGTCGGACTTTCGTTCATTTTCTCGGGATTTTCTGGAGCAATTTATAAATATGTTTAGGTAAGAAGAGTGCTTATGGAAAACCAGGTTAACATAATATATGGATAAGGGAAAAAGAAACGCAGGGTATGAACAATTACTTTTATTATGCAAAACTGTTTAAACTGATATACAGGATTTTTTCCCGGCAGTAAATGTAGCAGGCGATGCCCACCAAACACAACAACGAATAGTCCATTGCTAGAAGACTTACAACGCACACTAAACATGTTTTCGCGCAAACTTTAACGTGTAGACGCAGGGTCGAACATGTTGTAGATAGCCATGCTCGAATGAAACATGCTTATTAGGGTTGCCAGCTTTTATTTGAACCTGTAAGGGACAAACTGCTCATTTTGCAAAAAAAATACGGGATTTTACATTTTCCCCCGGGACAAATGAAAAACATGTATTTTTTACTTTGTTTTTATTGCTACTTAATGTAAATATTTTATTGCTACTTAATGTAAATATGTATGTATATAAAAGAAAGTCGTATTAGTTACACTATTTATAACTCAAGAAATGCTGTACCGATTTGACTGAAAATTTGTGGGGAGGTAGCTTAGAACCAGGAGACCGTCATAGGATACTTTTTATCCTGATCCACGGGATCAATACTTCCGCGCGGGTAAAACCGCGGGGCGCAGCGTTTTTAATTAAAAGCGTATTTTAATAAAACTTACACGATCTTCTTTAAAATATAACTAGGTATATTTTAAAGAAGATCGTGTAAGTTTTATTAAAATAAAATGAAAAGTTTTTAACATTTCATTGTTTGATTTTACATATTTGTAAAATTCAAAGCAGCTATAATCATAGTTGAATACGGTCATTAATTCGCTCTTTATCAAATCTGGAGTACATTTGTTGCGCACATCAGTCCATTTTAATGCCATCTGCGAAAAAATCCTCTCTACAAAGCAATTGGAACTAGGGATACTAAAGACAAACGATATAATTAAAAAAATGTTATAGATTTCATTCCTGGAAAATCCTTCCATTATTTTCTTCCACTTTTCAATAGCACCCATGCTTTTGTCATCAAAAGACGTAGCAATTTCCAGACTTTTTTTAATAACTTGAAATTCTTCGTATAACGAATCTTCCATATTTAATTGATCGACCCTTAAAAGTTCTACAGCTTTTTGGAAATGTTCATAATTTATTGGTGATTTCAAATTTAAAAATAGCATCTTGGAAAGTTGCTTTCTGAGAAATCATATCGTGGCGTCAAATATCCTATGAAATTTGTGTAAAACTGTCGAAAAATTATTTTCGATCAATTTCGGTTGACATTCGGCTTCAATCGAGCAGCACGTTCGATCACTCACTCACTCACACATGTTCTCGTGCGCGTGCAGCGCAGGCTGCCGTCGTCGTCGGAATTATGTGGATTTTAAATTGAATATTGTTGAAATACGGGACAGACTTTGTCCCGGCGGGGCGTATTAAATTATGCCTGAAAAACGGGACGTCCCGGGAAATACGGGACGTCTGGCAACGCTAATGCTTATCGAGCATGTACGTACGTCTGTACCCACCATAAAATTGCGATTTAGCTTAGTTCATGTTTATAAAATGGCGAAAAAAATTATGTGCAATAATATAATGTGTTACAAATATAAGTTATTTTTCAAAAAAAATAAAACCGACTTCATAACCACAAAGAGGCACTGAAAAGCGAAAAATAATTTACTTAAAATTATTATAAGCGTTACCCACGTCTCTATTTGAAGTCGGTGCCAGGCCAGCCAAGTCTAATAGGTAGTAGATAGATAATACCTACGAGTACATGTATCTACCTACTTACTAACCTACATGTACCTACTTACTACTACTACATACATAGCATCTATCTAATATCCAATAGACTTGGCTGGCACCGACTTCAAATAGAGACGTGGGTAACGCTTATAATAATTTTAAGTAAATTATTTTTCGCTTTTCAGTGCCTCTTTGTGGTTATGAAGTCGGTTTTATTTTTTTTGAAAAATAACTTATTTTACCCTTTTTAGTGCAAAAAAAGTTTTAATGAAATTACATGCATTAAATTTCGTGTCTGGGCCGTTATACACTGACGGATATATACTTTTTGAAAATTTCAAGTGTGTACCTATAACGGTTAAGAAGATACAGATCTGTAAAGTGCGCACATATAGACACACGGACGGACGGACGGACGGACGGACGAACAGATAACAAAGTCTCAGAAAGTGTTCATTTGGTAGTCTTTGGGTTCGGAACCCTAAAAAAATTGACTTTAAATGCCGCGCTAAAGTGAAAATATTCACTAGTAATAATGATGTCATCAAGGTCTCATAGGACAATGTCCAAAATGGCCCTGTGCAATAAAAGCATCTGACACACGATAATTAATTGTCTATTTTATTACAATAATTCCAAATACTTTTATAACACGGACTAGTTGTATTCCAAAATGAATATAAAAAAGTATTATTTGCGATTATTAACATTAATTGCCGCCATATAGCCAACAGGGTACTGAACTACTGAATCACTCTACTACGTTATAAGAGGCACTTCCCTATATTGTGGATACCCGAATTATGTAAGCACTGTGTAGCCAACCTAACAACGGAAAGTATTATTTACGTAGTAACTATTATATAATATGTGGTTTTATGCTTATAATTTTTTTTTGCTGTGTTGATTGGTACAAAGTACGTTCATGATTCTGAGTTATTTAATTATGTATGCAGTGTCGCGGGACTGAAATGGCCGCCATCTTCGCCAAATGTCATGTCATGTCAAAAAATATTAGGTATGTTTAAAAAAGTTTGCACTCTAACAAGACTTTGCCCGGTAGAACATTCCTGTGAAGACAAATTATTTATATTTATACATAATTATTTGTTATAATTATTAATATATAATTATTTATTGAGGGCCCGGTGGCGTAATTGGGAGAACAGTCGGCTTTGATGCCGTGGTACCGAGTTCAAACCGCCGTGCACCAATGAATTTTTCTATCGAAAAATATATGTGCGCTTCTCACAGTGGCCCTCCGGTGAAGGAAAACATCGTTAAGAAACCAATAACCCCCGCATGGTGGTAGAACATATCTAGTGTCCGCCTGGCCAGCTACCACCCTCAAGTCAGAAAATCTGTCGCCAAACATCTAATGTGTTCCGGCAGCTATCCTTGAGAGCCAGTTCCCATTCTAGTCCACTTCTCTATCTTCGACCGCATCATCACTTAGCAACAGGTGAGATAGTGGTCAAACGCTTGCCTATAAGATATTACAAAAAAAAATTCCCCACCTTTATTTCTATCTCGCTCACAGTTACCGTAAGAATATCTTATATGCAATAGCAACCTCCATTGTGTATAATCTTCTTGGGACTCTTCTACTAAAACTAGTACAATCTCCTATGTTTGGGGTATTTATCTCCATATCTCTGGTGATACTAATCAGATCTCGATAAAATTAAAATGGGACCACCTCGGAAACGTATCCTACCAATTAAAAAAAGAATCATTTGAATCCGTTCACAATTGATGGAGAAATCGCGTAACATACACACAAAAAAAAAAAAAAAAACATACAGACGAATTGAGAACCTCCTCCTTTTTTGTGAAGTCGGTTAATAATTAAAGTACAGTCAGCTTACGACCACTTGGATAAATTTAGATTTTAATGCATGTTGTGTTTTTATTGAGATCTTAATTTGGATTACTGCAAATTGTGAATCATCTTTTAACTCTTATAATCTCAATTGTCTGAACTAATATTATAAAGAGGAAAAACTTAATTTAATTATTAACTTTTTTTTTTGTTTGTTTGTTATGATTTACCACAAAAACTACTGGACCGATTCCAAAAATTCTTTCACTAATTTAAAGCTACACTAACAGCTAACATAAGCTATATTTTATCTCCGTATTATCACGGGAACGGGCACTACGCGGGTGAAACCGTGAGACACTGCTTGTTAGTAATAAGGTAATAACATTCCAGGACCGTCTAACAGACATGTGCATCTTAGTGGAAACGGCCCGTCTCTGCACATACCGAGCGGCGACTGAAGTCAGCACTAAAAACAGTGCGATGGCCAAATACGTAGCCGGAAGGAACGCGGCCGCCGTCGCTGACCACTGCGTACAAATACTGGGCGGCAGGGGACTGTCTACCAACTACCCTGCTGAGAGACATTACAGGTGATTACTACCCTCATTATATATCGGGTAGATGTTCAGTGTGATGATCAAATACGTAGCCTGGAAGAACGCGGCCGCCGTCGCTGACCACTGCGTACAAATACTGGGCGGCAGGGGACTGTCCACCAACTACCCTGCTGAGAGACATTACAGGTGATTACTACCCTCATTATATATCTGGTAGATGTTCAGAGTGATGATCAAATACGTAGCCTGGAAGAACGCGGCCGCCGTCGCTGACCACTGCGTACAAATACTGGCCGGCAGGGGACTGTCTTCCAACTACCCTGCTGAGAGACATTACAGGTGATTACTACCCTCATTATATATCGGGTAGATGTTCAGTGTGATGATCAAATACGTAGCCTGGAAGAACGCGGCCGCCGTCGCTGACCACTGCGTACAAATACTGGCCGGCAGGGGACTGTCTTCCAACTACCCTGCTGAGAGACATTACAGGTGATTACTACCCTCATTATATATCGGGTAGATGTTCAGTGTGATGATCAAATACGTAGCCTGGAAGAACGCGGCCGCCGTCGCTGACCACTGCGTACAAATACTGGGCGGCAGGGGACTGTCTACCAACTACCCTGCTGAGAGACATTACAGGTGATTACTACCCTCATTATATATTAGGTGGATATTCAGTGTGATGATCAAATATGTACCCGGGAAGAACACAACCGCCGCCGCTACGCCGACAAAGTGCTGTAATAGTGTGTAAAGTGTTGAGGGCCCGGTGGCGTAATCGGGAGAACGGTCGGCTTTGATGCCGTGGTACCGAGTTCAAACCGCCGTGCACCAATGGATTTTTCTATAGAAAAATGTATGTGCGCTTCTCACAGTGGCTCTCTGGTGAAGGAAAACATCGTTAAGAAACCAAAAACCCCCGCATGGTGGTAGGACACTATCTAGTGTCCGCCTGGCCAGCTACCACCCTCAAGTTAGAAAATCTGTCGCCAAACATCTAATGTGTTCCGGCAGCTATCCTTGAGAGCCAGTTCCCATTCTAGGCCTAGCGTGCTTACCATCTTCGATCACATCATCACTTACCAACAGGTGAGATAGTAGTCAAACGCTAGCCTATAAGATATTTAAAAAAAAAATTGAAAAATATTTTTTTTAGGGTAGCTCCCCTATATGAGAAGTGGGGATGATTTTTTTTTCATCGTCTACCCCATCGTGTGGGGTTTCGTTGAATAGGTCTTATAAAATGACTTAGGGTTGCAAATACCATTTTTAGATTAAAAGCTTTTTATTTTATGAACTTTAAAGGAAAACTATAGCGGTTAAGATAACTTTATTAGTTGAGCTGTAATAGTCGTTGAACTTGGGTATTGGATAATTTTGTACCAAATACAAAATCCTTAGAATAAATCCTTTAAAGTGACAAAGACGGAGTACCTAGTTGTTTGTTTATAACGGGTAAAGACTTGCATTGAATAAAAGGCTACTACGGAACCCTACACTGCGCGTGGCCCGACACGCACTTGGCCGGTTATTTTATCTGATGCCGTTGTTTAATTCAAATTGCCAACGGCTATTACGATGCCTTTTTATATTTCACCTTGATTCTTATATTTTACTTATGTTTTGCACTTTTAATATTTATGATCAATTTTTATAAAATAACTAGCTGACCCGGCAAACGTTGTTTTGCCATATAAATAATTTCGTAGTAATTTCTAGTGTAGACAAAAAATAGCTTACTTATTGTAAGTATGTATGGAGGAAAAATTATTAAATTACTAAAATGGCTATTACAAAATAAGGGTTGATCGTAGAAGGGTGAAAATTGAGGATTGTATGTATTTTTGTATGTTGTATCATAAAAAAATAGAAATTAAAAATTCTGTCAAAAAAATAAAAAAATAAATGTTATGGGTGGACTACCCCTAACATTTAGGGGGATGAAAAATAGATGTTGGCCGATTCTCATAGATACCGGATAAGCACAAAAAATTTCATCATAATCGGTCAAGCCGTTTCGGAGGAGTATGGCAACGAAAACTGTGACACGAGAATTTTATATATTAGATAGCTGCAATCCGCGGCTATACTCGCATTTAATCCTGGTTATAAACCTTCCTGTTGAATCACTCTATGTATTGCTGAACACTGCATAAAAACCCGTTGCGTAGTTTGAAAGATCTAAGCGTATAGATCTTCTACGATAACATGGCCTGCCCCTCCAAATTACTGTTTTAATGTGTGTAGTTACATCCTTACGAAAGAGTTTGTATGTAGTTGTAATTATGTTGTACTACGTTATAAGAGTAGGCACTTCCCTACATTGTTGATACCCGAATTATGAACGTACTTTGTAGCCAACCTAACTTAACGGAAAGTATTGCTTATAAATTTCATAGAAGCTTTTTTTGCAGTGTTGGTTGGTACAAAGTACGTTCATAATTAGGAGTTATTTAATTATGTATGCAATGTCGCGGAACCGGCAGTACCAATACGCACACATGCGTGGTGGTGCGTTGTAAATACTTTCACAAATACTTTCAAACGTTTTTGAATTTTGGAGGGGCGGGTCATGTTATCGTAGAAGATCTCTACAGACAGCGGGAACGACTTTGTTTTATGCGATGTAAAATTTTTTTTTTTCGTTTTCCAGGGATGCCCGCGGTACCCAAATCTACGGCGGCGTCACAGATATTCAGAAGCGCTTGGTCGGACATTACTTGCTCAAAGAACACGATGCCTTATAAACATATCCTTACTAATCTGTCCTACCTTATGGACCAATTCCAGAAACCATTTGTGTTTAAAAAAATAGAAACAAAACAAAAACTTGACCCAACGTCAAAAAAGAGGAAGTTCTCAATCGTATTTGAATTTGCTGTTAGGGGCGCTATTAGATTAAGAGGTCTGCAAAATGTCAAATGTCATTTTCAGTTTGGGTTTTTTCCATTATTATATATATATATATATATACTATAAGAATCTTTGTCCTGACATACTGACTGACTCACTGACTCACTGACTCACTGACAGACAACGCACAGCCTAAACCGCTGGTCGTAGAGACTTGAAATTTGGAGGGTATATTTGTCTTAGTACGTAAGGGTGTACTAAGAAAGGATTTTCCAAAATTCACCCCTTAAGGGGATGAAATGGGGGTTCAAAGTTTGTATGGAGAAACAAGATTAGATCGTCTTTTCTATCCGAAACTTCACATAAGTGCTTCAGTAAAAAAATAAGTAAAGACGTGTTTCAGGTTTTTTTGGAATTCCACCCCTAAGAGGGTGAAATGGGGTAATAAAGTGTAAAATCAATATTGTTTCGGATTGCGCTGAAATTTGGCATGCAAATAGTTATTACGACGTTAGTTCCCACTGAGAAAGGATTTTCCAAAATTAACCCTCGAAGGGGATGAAACGGGGGTTCAAAGTTTGTATGGAGAAACAAGATTAGATAGTCTTTTCTATCTGAAACTCCACACAAGTGCTTCCGTAAAAAAATAAGTAAACACGTGTTTCAGGTTTTTTTTTAATTCCACCCCTAAGAGGGTGAAATTGGGTAATAAAGTGTGAAAATCAATATTGTTTCGGATTGCGCTGAAATTTGGCATGCAGATAGTTATTACGACGTTAGTTCCCTCTGAGAAAGGATTTTCCAAAATTAACCCTCGAAGGGGATGAAACGGGGGTTCAAAGTTTGTATGGAGAAACAAGATTAGATAGTCTTCTCTATCTGAAACTTCACACAAGTGCTTCAGTAAAAAATTAAGTAAACACGTGTTTCAGGTTTTTTTGAAATTCCACCCCTAAGAGGGTGAAATTGGGTAATAAAGTGTGAAAATCAATATTGTTTCGGATTGCGCTGAAATTTGGCATGCAGATAGTTATTACGACGTTAGTTCCCTCTGAGAAAGGATTTTCCAAAATTCACCCCTTAAGGGGATGAAATGGGGGTTCAAAGTTTGTATGGAGAAACAAGATTAGATCGTCTTTTCTATCCGAAACTTCACATAAGTGCTTCAGTAAAAAAATAAGTAAAGACGTGTTTCAGGTTTTTTTGGAATTCCACCCCTAAGAGGGTGAAATTGGGTAATAA
This sequence comes from Cabera pusaria, assembly GCA_954871355.1. NCBI lineage: Eukaryota > Metazoa > Arthropoda > Insecta > Lepidoptera > Geometridae > Cabera > Cabera pusaria. Next base: position 4,931,142 of record OX940890.1, read on the forward strand.
AGTGTGAAAATCAATATTGTTTCGGATTGCGCTGAAATTTGGCATGCAGATAGTTATTACGACGTTAGTTCCCTCTGAGAAAGGATTTTCCAAAATTAACCCTCGAAGGGGATGAAACGGGGGTTCAAAGTTTGTATGGAGAAACAAGATTAGATAGTCTTCTCTATCTGAAACTTCACACAAGTGCTTCAGTAAAAAATTAAGTTAACACGTGTTTCAGGTTTTTTTGAAATTCCACACCTGAGAGGGTGAAATGGGGTAATAAAGTGTGAAAATCTATATTATTTCGGATTGCGCTGAAATTTGGCACGCAGATAGTTATTAAGACGTTAGTTCCCTCTGAGAAAGGATTTTCCAAATTAACCCTCGCAGGGGATGAAACGGGGGTTCAAAGTTTGTATGGAGAAACAAGATTAGATAGTCTTTTCTATCCGAAACTCCACACAAGTGCTTCAGTAAAAAAAAATGTAAATACGTGTTTCAGGTTTTTTTGAAATTCCACCATTAAGAGGGTGAAATGGGGTAATAAAGTGTAAAATCAATATTGTTTCGGATTACGCTGAAATTTGGCATGCAGATAGTTATTACGACGTTAATTCCCTCTAAGAAAGGATTTTCCAAAATTAACCCTAAAAGGGGATGAAACGGGGGTTCAAAGTTTATATGAAGAAACAAGATTAGATAGTCTTTTCTATCCGAAACTTCACACAAGTGCTTCAGTAAAAAAATAAGTAAACACGTGTTTCAGGTTTTTTTGAAATTCCACCCTTAAGAGGGTGAAATGGGGTAATAAAGTGTAAAATCAATATTGTTTCGGATTACGCTGAAATTTGGCATGCAGATAGTTATTACGAAGTTAATTCCCACTGAGAAAGGATTTTCCAAAATTAACCCTCGAAGGGGATGAAACGGGGGTTCAAAGTTTGTATGGAGAAACAAGATTAGATAGTCTTTTCTATCCGAAACTCCACACAAGTGCTTCAGTAAAAAAAAATGTAAATACGTGTTTCAGGTTTTTTTGAAATTCCACCCTTAAGAGGGTGAAATGGGGTAATAAAGTGTAAAATCAATATTGTTTCGGATTACGCTGAAATTTGGCATGCAGATAGTTATTACGACGTTAATTCCCTCTAAGAAAGGATTTTTCAAAATTAACCCTCTAAGGGGATGAAACGGGGGTTCAAAGTTTATATGGAGAAACAAGATTAGATAGTCTTTTCTATCCGAAACTTCACACAAGTGCTTCAGTAAAAAAATAAGTAAACACGTGTTTCAGGTTTTTTTGAAATTCCACCCTTAAGAGGGTGAAATGGGGTAATAAAGTGTAAAATCAATATTGTTTCGGATTACGCTGAAATTTGGCATGCAGATAGTTATTACGACGTTAGATCCCTCTTTGAAAGGATTTCCCAAAATTAACCCTCGAAGGGGATGAAACGGGGGTTGAAAGTTTGTATGGAGAAACAAGATTAGATAGTCTTTTCTATCCGAAACTTCACACAAGTGCTTCAGTACAAAAATAAGTAAACACGTGTTTCAGGTTTTTTTGTAATTCCACCTCTAAGAGGGTGAAATGGGGTAATAAAGTGTAAAAATCAATATTGTTTCGGATTGCGCTGAAATTTGGCATGCAGATAGTTATTAATTACGACGTTAGTTCCCTCTGAGAAAGGTTTTCCAAAATTCATCCCTGAAGAGGATGAAACGAGGGTTCAAAGTTTGTATGGAGAAACAAGAATTGATTGTCTCTTATATTCGAAACTTTACACAAGTAGTTTAGTAAATAAATGAGTAAATACGTGTTTCAGGCTTTTTGAAATTCTATTCCTAAAAGGGTGAAGTGGAGTAACAATGTCTGAAATCAATATTGTTTCGGATTGCGCTGATATTTTGCATCCAGATAGAAATTTTGACGTAGGTATCCGCTGAGAAAAGATTTTTCAAAATTCACTCTTCAAGGGATGAAGCGGGGTTTCAAATTTTGGATAGTCATTTTATTCGACATTTCACACAAGTACTTCTGTAAATAAATAAGTAAATACGAGTTTCAGACTTTTTCAAAATGCCACCCTAAAAGAGTGAACTGGGGTAAAAAAGTCTGAAAATCAATATAGTTTCGGATTGCGCTTTATTGGGTTTTTCGGGTTTTAAAAATATGAATCCTGATTTGTCTTAGTCACGCGATAACATGAAAACAGGTGAACCAATTTGGCTAATTTTTATTTGATGTCTTTTATGATAGAATTTGAAATTGATTAACAGTGTTGAATAGTTGTTAAATAATTAGATATTAAGTAATTAGGCATTTAGTAATATAGTGTTAAGGTAACATGTAGTTCTTAAGTTAAATATCTATTTACTAGAGTTAGATTAGATCTTTTGACTGTATCATGAAAACTTAATATTATATATTTAAAAGGGGAGAATTGTAGTGTTTATATGTAATAACGCCTAGTATTGTTACAATGGCAATTTCGTTATATTGTCTATAAAATGTGGGTGTGCCTTGCATTGTTTTCTTGCATACCGCACGGAGAATAAATAATCACTTTACTGCCAACTGGTGTTTGAAGTGTTTCCCTGTTCCTCTTTATTCCCGAATCCTGGACATATCACTGGCAACTGGCACTTGACAAAAGAAAAGTTTTAAGTAAATAAAAGGAGTTTTTAACGCGGGCGTAGCCGCGGGGGACTTCTAGTATATATATATATATGTGTACATAAAATTACTAAACAAAAAGAGTTGGATACCTAAACGTCATAATGACATATAAAATGGTTGCCATTTATTGTCCACTGATGAGGAATGACTGCCATTGCTGGGTTTCTGTCTATAAGTCATTTTGCCATTTGCCATTCTGACGTTTAGGTATGCAACTTTTTTTAAAGTTATTTCTATTCAGGCAAATATATCGCGGCGCCTCCTTGTTTATATGTATTTCCTACCTCCATGGGAATTTATCCTAAACTGACATTGACATAGGTAACAATACATTTGACACTTCATTATAAAGTGTATAGCTTGACAGCAGTCATCATGACCATTTTAATCAGTGGCGCCACCTGGTTAGTGAGAAAACGGTAGCCCCCATTCAAATTTTTTTTTTATTGTTTGTAACCTCAGAACTATGAAATGAAATGAAAAATGTTTATTTTTTATTACATTTTTAGAACTACATCATCTATTAACCGATTTAGAAAATTATTTTTTTGTTTGAGAGTTTCTAGAGATATGGAGATAAACATCTCAAACTTGTACATTTTTACACACAATCCAAAATGTCATCGTTCCGACGGGATTCGAACCTGCGTCTCCTGGGAAACATGCCCAGGCGCTCTAACCAAATTAAGCCACGGTACGATCCTTTCAATACGACGAAACTAATGGATAGCAATTAACCAATTTAACCGATGAAATTATGAATCTATTTTGCCTTTTTTAGAGAAATAACCTTCCTCCAGGTTTATAAAAATATATATTTAAGGTCTTTTAAATGTTATAGAGGATTTAATTGAAATGTATATATGCGTACCACATAAATTGAATCAGCATTTATACATCATCAATGAACATAGCTTGATTTTCAGTACGCATTTTTTTAATGTTATACGTAGCAAACAAGCAAGCGAACGGCCTACCTGATGGAAAGTGGTCATGGTCAGTGCCGGAGTAAGCAAGCGCGGGGCCCGTAGCAAATTCTGTCAAAGAGCCCTTGATCTACTATGGTATAAAGTGGTAAAAAACAATTCAATACTCCAAACGTTTATTTGCCATCTGTAGGTTCAATTTTGTGGGTCATGAATAGTCTGGGTTTAAATATGCGGGGCCCCCTTTTGCGCGGGGCCCGTAGCAATTGCTACGTGGTTAATCCGGCACTGGTCATGGTATGAACACCTGCAACACTAGGGTTATCTCTAGTCTTCCTCTTTGATGGCCGTTGTTTTCCAAATAATATATTGGCAAAGACTGTAATATAAGATAATGTTAATAGTTCTAGGGACTAAATTATTTATGCCTTAAATAAAATCGCATAAATTGTGCAGCGTTGCCATCATATTTTTTTAAAGCATACTAGCAATGTGGGTTGCACATTATTTATACTAGTACTAAGACTGCTAAGGGCCAGTTTCACCGGCTCCTGATAGCCCTAATATGAAGAAATCTGACAGATTTTTGAAGCTTTTATACGTCATCATGTGTCAGATGACTATATAATGCATTATCAGGAACCGGTGAAACTGGCCCAAAGTCTTGTTAACCCCTCCAACTAAGCTAATTATGCTTGTATCTGGTTTGGGTTCACGTCAATAGTGCAATGGGTGAGGATCGAACTCACGATCACTCCATCGCCAGGCCGACGCCTTAGCCATAGGGTTAATGCCGCTGAAATCGCATAAAAAAATTACATGAATCATGTCTGTCTCTGGACGGAAACTTCGTAATGACACATGGTAGAACAGTCGAATTTGGGCTTATGTATTGTTATCATATAGTATGTATTTTACGATACGTGTAACTTAAGTAGTCTATTATTGCACGGCGTGATTTTAGCTACGCCGTGCAATAATAGACAACTTAAGTCACGAGTATCTTATAGCTGTGTGAGTATTTTATAGCTGTCAGTGTGACATAAACCCGCACTTTATGCTTCCTACGCTTTTCCGTCAAATAGAAGATTATTGCACGGCGTGAAGTTGGCACCCGAGCGCAGCTAAACGTCATGCAATAATTGACTATTTAAGTCACGGAAAGCGTGCGTAAAATGCGGGTTTAGGTCACACTGTGCTATAAAGTACTTTTCAGTACATATGACACGATGACGTCTTTACAATAAGCTCGTGTTTAAAAAAATATTTTTTTTACTTTTAATTTCTTTTGTATTGTACAACATCGTCACTAAACGACAACTCATCGTATTAGTCAAGTATACCGTTTGTTTTTTTTAAAGGATAGAATAGAAACTGAGATCGTGGTCAATTATTTGTTACTCCTCACATGTAGATATTGTAAAAAAAAGTTTTCTTAAGGGCAAAGTGCCATTATTAGGGGCCGGTTTCACCGTTTCCTGATAATGCGTTAGATTTAGTTAGTTATCTGACACATGACGCCATATAAAAGCAGTTAAAAATCTGTCAGATTTCTTCTTATTAGCGCTATCAGGAACCGTTGAAACTGGCCCTAAATGTTGTTGTTATTCATATTGTAAACAATATGGAATTGTTGGACATACATACGTAATATTCCGCTGATTTATAAATCCAATTTAAATATGGATATGTTATATTTTTGAAAGAAATAATGTTTTACTACCGCTGCGACTCAAACCCGAGTCTTGTAGTAAAATGCTGACGGTCTAAATTGTCTCCTTTTGTTTATTTGGCATTTACCTAATGTTATATCACAAATACTAAATTACATTCCTTACTGTATATCTAAGATATAAAAATTGTGGCGCGGTTTTATGAAACCACGATGCAAGTGAAACTGTTTGTTTATTGTGTAGCTATGGTAGCTAGCTACTATGACAGCACATGACATGACATAGATGACACATTAGCATGTATACAAATACGCATTCATAACACATTAGCATGTATACAAATATGGCTTCGGAAGCGTCCGCCAATCACAGCTAGATCTAAATGTCATACATCATATCAACCAATCAGCACCGGTTGTAATGCGACATGCATGTCATGCTATAGATGGACGAAAAAATACATATTATAATATGCCGTCTGCCGTCTTCCATTTCCAGACAAGCATTATTCCACCTTAGACCGCATCACCACTTAACACCAGGTTAGATAGTCAAGCACTTGTCCGACTTAAGAAAGTTGCCTATTAACTATTTTATTAAGTGTTAATGTTTTTTCACTTCTTTAAGATGTGTGATAAAGTGTAAATAAGACAATAAACTATAAAGTCTATAAAATTATTTCTACATCTATTTACAGGGTCGCATATTGTTTTATTCTCTACATTGCTTATTAATGTACTTATTAATTTTATAAGCGTAATTAATATGTAACTACAAAAAAAAAACGCGCAGTAAGATTAAAAAAATGAAATGTTTCAGACCTTTGGGCCTTTGCACTCCACCATTTGAAGTTAAAAGGCAAAAAATGTGACGGAAGTTACGTAAGCGTCATTTTTTTTCTTTATGTAAACCGCCGTTCTAATTATAGTTCTATTAACTACGAAGACGTATTCGCTATCGTTCGGGCATTCGTCCCGCTAAGTTCAACAGATGGAGTTGTACAAAAAATAATTAGTGATGTTGGGAAATAAGTTGAATGAACTTTGAAGTTTCACTTCTAACGCGAATTTTTCTACGCACCCTCTTTTTTATTTTAATGCACTATTGCGCGTTTATGATGTTTCGGTGCATTTTTGCGTCCTACGCGCGTTATAAACGCGTAATAGCGCATAGAGAGGTTACACCGGACCGGCGGGCTTGCGTTTGATGAGCGTCCTGATTGCGTTTAAAACGTGGTGTGCATGGGCGCCGGCAGAAATAATTTCCAGGTGGTGCAGATTTTAGTTTTCTTACAATCTTTGCCGTATATGATTGTTAATAAAAATATTAGTCTGAATGTTCGAGACATTTACAATTTTCTGACTATTCATTATGAATTTATTATATATTTTATTTATTTTTTATTTCAATAATTCCTGTTGATCCCGAGATTCCCAAGGGGTGCAAGTGCACCCCCTGGCACCCTCCTGCCGGCGCCCATGGGTGTGCAAAGGCCCTTATGGTAGGTCTCTTGCTGTATTTATTTATAATTGATAATATTAGAGTTAAGAACAGTCTTTTATTTATACCGGCAGTTCTATGGGTAGGTGATAATAAAATATGATAGCTAACATGGTTTGAACTAAAGCTATAAATGGCTCTATGGTGTTCTATACCATAGAGCTATTATAACTTCAGTTCAAATGGTTATGACGGCAGATTTTCTCCTTAATGGTGGTAGGTAAGCTACTTTTTTTGGTGGCAAGTCAGGCGGAACATCAATATAATGCTCATACCACCTGTGGTTTATTTAATTAGCTTACAATAGCTCTACATTTATACTAAGCATTGTTAATGAAATAATTAATAACAAAATAAAATATTTATTTATTTTTAGTAGATGGTACTTATTTATTTGTGTTCCTGACATTGTATATTAGTCTAATAGAAGTTTGCTGGGCAATTTGAAATTGGGTTTATTGAATAGGTCAGGATAGCTGCTCCATAGGACTGGAGTTGGTGGCCTAGTTTCTTGTCTTAGTCTAAGCGCAAACCATAGTCACGACAGCTATTGCTTTACAAAACATGAAGACGCGCGCACACTTCTAACGAAACGTTGTCTATGCGACACGGACTTAAATTTTTTGTAAAGTCCGTGTCTCGTAGACAATTTTCTCAATTGTTTTTTGACAGACTTGTCTCTTATAGACAGGTCTGTCTTAAAACATCCGTGATTATAATCTCATCCTTAAACATCTTACAAATTAAAATACTATTATGGTGTGAGAAACTATCCTTCTCCACCCTTCGTAGCTTAGCAGACTTCGTACGAGACAATCTGTAATTGCTACACTTTTGTAGACAAGAAATAAGTAAATATAAAAGTTTAGTGAGCTTTGGAGAAAGTCTACGCTTGATTGAAGTTTTTCTGAGGCCGATCTTGAAACACCGGCCTCTATAATACGAACCAAATCTACACCCTAGCGATGCAAAACAATGTCCATCAAAGACAATTAAATAAGAAACCGGACGATAAGACAGTCTAACATAACAGTCTTGTCATATCGACGCATGCCACAGGCACATTAAATTAGGCAGTTACTATAGCGCGACCAAGTTATCCGTTCAGGCGGATAATATTGGTACTAAAGCTTTTTCAAAGAAAATTATTGAGGTTTCTTTGACATAACGCTACACTAGCGACGCTACAAACTGATCAGAAATGGTGGTGATATTAAAACCAGTGGCCGGTGTTGCGGTTAATGATCGGCCACTTCTCGACTTACCGATGTGTATGTAAGTACATGTATTGTATTACCCATGAACGATAGTGAAGTGCCCTATGCCACCACCGAGAATAAAACCTTATTAATAGAGGCGTTATCATTTGGTTTGTTTGAAATAAATTCTGTGTCATATCAATTTTTAAGATAGTTTATAAAACACCATGCCCCGCGAGTCAATATTAGTATCAAGTTTGAGTCGTTTATCGTCATATCTCGCGAGATACTTATCAGATCTCGATGAAATTATAATGGGACCACCTGGGCAACACGTACCCTACCGATTACAAAAAGGTTCACAATTGAGTAATCGCGTAACATACTCAAAAAAAAACATACAGACGAATTGAGAACCTCCTTCTTTTTGGAAGTCGATTGAAAAGAAGATCTTAAATTTGTCTATTTATTTTGTGTATTTTTGCACCAATTGTCAATTTGATTTTGATGTTTTTTGCATGAGTAGGATAGATCTTTGGGATGGTCTTTTTAACCGACTTCACAAAAAAGGAGGAGGTTCTCAATTCGTCGGAATCTTTTTATTTATGTATGTTCCCTGATTACTCGAAGATGCCTGAACCGATTTGGAAATTCTTTTTTGTTTCAAAGGGTGGTCCCATTTACATTTTATTGAAATCGGTCGAGCCGTTTTTAATATATAACATTTGTATTACGGTGCATTTGTATACCACTGGCTACTTTGACTAGCGCGACCTTTGAAGTCGGTTCTTTTAGTTTTTTAAACGATCTTAAATTGTAGTAAATTTTATCGAGACGTGATGAGATATAGAAAAAAAGACTGTCGCGTCATGTGAAGTCGGTTTTTAGGGTTCCGTACCCAAAGGGTAAAACGGGACCCTATTACTAAGACTCCGCTGTCCGTCTGTCTGTCTGTCTGTCTGTCTGTCTGTCCGTCTGTCACCAGTCTATAGCTCATTAACCGTGATAGTTAGACAGTTGAAATTTTCACAGATAGTGTATTTCTGTTGCCACTAGAACAACAAATACTAAAAACAAAATAAAGTTAAAAATTAAAGGGGGTCCCCATACAAAAAACATGTTTTTAAACGCCATCTATCTAATTCGTTTCGGCAAAATGACATAGATGGCGCTAGTAAACGAGCCCCGTCTTTCTAGATCGCGACTAAACCAAATATTTTTGGTAATATCAATTAATCAAATATATGAGGTTGAAACTCTGTTATGTTTCGTATTGTACGGAACGGAACCCTCCCTAAGTGTGCGATAAGAGACGCGATGCTGACTCGCACTAGGCCAGTTTTATTTAGTTTAGGATAGTTAGATGCCGAGAAAGCGTAGGTACAAATAACGTAATCTGATATATATGAGTGCAAAATCACTTACTAATTTCGCAATCGAGCGCACAATCAACATACCTCTCTAGTGCCACCTTTATATTCCTACAGCTGAGTACACTAGGTTGACCGCGATGATGTCTTGTCGAGTTCATCGTTATGTATGTGCTGATATTAATTGATGTCGAGTGAAGATGTTGTTTTTAACTGACATAAAAATAGAAGAGGTTCTTAATCCTGTGAATATGTTTACATTTTTATCTTGACTCGTGACGATTTTTTGGGAGTTCAAGCCCCCTCCCCCTACCCTCCAATTGTCCGTGATGTTGATGAGATGAGTTCATCCGTGATATCTGTGTCTTTATAGCCTGTTATAATCGTTTCCATCCAAGGGCAGGCCCTCAACCCCGAAAACCCTTGAACCGCTACTACTGCTACTTGGTAGTTATATATGTACGTAGTTGATTGCTACACTACACATAGTCCGTGGTATATTAGGTTATTCATTAAAACTATATAAGATATGTTAGATCCATATCTTTTTAGAGGTATGTATCTAAGTATGGAGTGGTGTTAAAGAGCAGCCGAAAATCACTCGAGTTCTTTATAAAGTTGGTTATTTTTCGTCTCAATTAATGCGGTCCTACTGTATTCGTCTCCACATAACTGACTACGTTCAGAAGCGTAGGTAGTTTATGTATTGTGTAACATAACTGGTAACTAAACATTTTTATTATATATTTAGGCTTATCTTATAGCCTTTGTTATTTAACTACTGTCACAGAATAAAGAATAGTACAATCTAGTGTATCGGATTGTTTGTTTACTTATTTTCGTTAATGACACTTTGTTATAGAATATTAAGATGTTTAATTATCTCCAAATTACCTGACGGTCATTATCATTACCGAAGAGAAGTTTTTTTTTTATTTGTCGCTATTATGCCTGTTAGTTAAGTGAGTTAACAAAGGAAGGGGTTATGTTTTGACCGGTATATAAGAAGAAAGGGTCTCATCCCCAGTGATTCACCAAGTTCCAATTAATCCGGCATTAGGTATGAAGACTCACAATTCAGCAATGTACACAGAGAGGTGATACCGATAACGGCACGATAAACACCTTATCATTCCGCCCAGATTACAGGACGAACGCACATGTGCCGCGCCTAATTTGAAATTAAAAAAAACAATGCGCACTTTTTTATTTCTATTTTTAATTTTATACCACGCTAGTGGCCAGGACTTAGCCGGCGTCGAAGTTACCGAAGAGGTTTTAAAACTAATACAAGTGTGTGATGTTTGTACGTGCAGTGAAATACCGGACATCGATGGCAATCATCTAGTGCTCAATATTTTGTGTTCGGAATTGGATAAGATACAAAATGTGGCTGATCTGGAGAAAATTGCATGGCCCGCCAATCCTAACGGATTGAAAATTTCGGCCTCGTTTGAAGGTCTCGGACTTACCACGCTTGGCAAGTAAGTTTAGTCTACAAAATGTAAAATTATTAAATTATTTTATTTTTTATTTGATCACCTTGACTGCTTATCGGCGAGTTATTAAAGTGTAATCAAGAATGAGGTACTTTTTAAAGGGCATTTCTGTTTGCTTTACGTGTCACACCTAATCTTTGTTTACATGCGTATTTTAGGGAAGTCTAGTATCTCCGAAGGTAAACAATGGTTATGAGAAGGCAAATTTGCCTATAGATATTGCCACTTTCAAAAAATAAACTCATCCAGGTAACTAGGTACCTACTTCAGTATTTTATTAGAATATCAAATATAAAATTGCCTTGTTGTACAAAATATAATAAAACATATAAATGTTTGGCATCACAGTTTTCGATTTAAAACTTGAAATTTTAGGGTAACTTTGTAATCTAATGTCTCAGACTATCTAATGTTTAAAGTCATTAAGGGCCTTTCGCTTATATACTCGTATATCAACTATGTCGCCTAGATGCACTAGCAAAAACATAGATACCGAACTAATCAGTTTACGGAGCCTATTGAAAATAAATAAAGCGTTAATAATTTACTAATGAAATGCGTGTCTCGAGTAAAACAAATTAAAATATATAAGTCAGACATTCCAAATTCAAATATTTGTCGAATGTCCCAATTTCACGGTAATTTACTGGCCGGTGACATATCGGCTTCTTAAGCCCAAGGCACATTGACGCAGATGCGTCGCGAATCGTCAAAATTGTCTGCGATTATATTGGCCTAATTTTTACCGTCCGCATAGGCAGTAGGTACCTACCGCCTCTTTGTTGGCTATTTAACTGCGAAGCTGAAATATATTTCAGTTTCTAAGGCAAATTAGCCAATGAAATTATAGGGCTTATTTATGTATGTAAGTGGCATACACGAAAGGAGGCCTATGCCCAGCAGTGGCCTACTGCTGGGCAGTGGGTGGAATAAGGCTAATGATATTGATTAGTAAGTAGACATCAGGGTAGCCTATGAGCATTATGGTCAGTACAAGAGTTTACGTAGAGGAACATTTGTTTTGTAAATTACCTAAGTAGGTACTAAAAGTTTTGCGTGTCACTAAATGTCTAGGTAGAGTAGTAGATGTAGTGTAAACAGCTGTCAGACGAACTTTTTGCTCTTTTCGTTCACCTCTTCAACAAACGAAGCATCGCACCAATGTGCCCGTGTCCTTACCTCATATACCCACATAATAAATAATAGTTGGTCTAGCTATATTGTTCTATATCGTAAACAAATATAAAGTTGATAACAGTTAAGTGTTTCTTAATTATCGGTGCATATAAATGATAACTACAAACCTAGGTGCGTTGGAAGTTAGAAGGTAACGGTAGGGCCAATTATCACAGTTTAGTATAGTTGTTTAATGTATGTGACTACCAAAACGATCAAATTTGATATTTAGTTTGTGTAATGAATAGGTACCTACGTAAGTACTTACCTAAATTAAATTAAATCAATGGCTAGTTTAGGTATAGTAAAGAAGGTACCGAGAGTTCCTCGAATAGAGCGGGCTTAGTAAGGGTCGCAGATAACAATTTTTGATAAATATTGACCACTTTTTACACTACAGACTTACCTACTGCAAAAATTGTCGAGAGAAAAATAAAGTCCCGCGCATTGGCTTGCATTCGCGCGCTAACGCCCGGAATATTTAGTTTTCTATGCGTGCGATGTAAATGTGTGCACAAATATAATAATTATCAATATATTTTTTTATGTTTTATGTTCAATAGGCAAACGATTGATCACTATTACACCTGATGATGTAGTCCAAGAGCAGTATTATTATCTTTTCTATGCCAAGAGGTAGCACGATCTATATACCTGCCTCCCAATCAGCAGAATAGTTTTGGTTAATGTTTGCGTACTTATTTACGCAGTTTACCATGTTGAAATAAGAGGTACCAAGATAAAAAATCTATTAAAATAGTCTTGAAAACATCTACTGTATGATAAAATTGTATGATCTTTACAAATGACTAAAAATTACTTTACTAACAAAAAAAGCCCTAATCTCGGCACCATCTTCGTTACCAAGCGATTAAAGGTCAATATATCCATGTTACATCTATTGCTACCCTACCCTACTATCATGTTACGGCCCGTTCACACATGGGAGTCCGTTTTACTGGTACGTTTTTAACGGATACGTCATAAATTTATGCGCTGTTCACACATAGGCACCGTATAAACGTTCAACGAATCCGTCATTACTGGATGCGATGTGTGAACAGAAAACTCGCAGTATACCGCCGCTATACTGCGAGCGCCACGCACACAGTATCTGTCCGTTAAAATTCTACGTGTCCGTATATTTTTACTGTTCCGTCGTCCAGTATTCGATGACAAAACGGAATGTAATTTTTTTACGGAACGATATTTTTTACTGTATACAGAATACTGTGCCATGTGTGAAGTCGCTCATACAACTACATACGCCATCGACGAAAAAAAAACGTACACGATAAAACGGAACAGTAAAACGGAGACATGTGTGAACCGGCCGTTATCAGTCGCAAAAACTGTCTACCACATCAATCAAACTAGTTTGTTTTGCGAATCATGTCGGAAGCCAGATCTAGGCCTCTGGCTTGCTGATACGCTAATTACTTACTTATAGTATGATGCGATATAAAGATACTGTATGAAAATGTATGATAGTTTTAGAGTTTTGTCTCTATGAAAAAGTGTCGCCTCTGTAGTCTATGCCTCAATCACTTGATCGCCTCCCTACAAAATTCAATTTATATTAGCGTTAGGACAAACGCAACTATAAAATATATCGAATGGAATATGCTATAGATTACTTAAGATCGTTTTAAAAACTACAAAACCGACTTCATATGCCGCGCTAGTAATGTTGAGTAGCAAGTTTAAGGTGTTTTTCCGATATATCTGGAGATAGAGATACTCATCACATCTCGATGAATTGTACAATGTGACCACACGGGAAGTACCTATACATCTTTAAATAAGTAAGGAGTTTTCCTGAAACTGAATTTTCCGGAACTAATTAGGAAAATTTTATTTTTGTTTGAGGGTGTACCTATACTTCCCGTTTGGTCCCATTTAGTAAGAACAATTCATCGAGAACTGATGAGTATCTCCAGAGATATGGAGATAAATACCTCAAACTTATGAAAACGACTAGCGCGACATGTGCAGTTGGTGTTTTAAGTTTTTTATACGATTTTAATTATACTAAGTAGCCATTACAATATTTTGGTATTAACTATTGTAAAAGCTTTGTTAAATTTGAACTTTAATTAGTAAGCTGAAGTGGCAATGGTCCGGCTACATTAGCCGAAGATCTGACAATCGCTGGGGCAAACGAGTTTTTGAGTGGAGACCGCGAATCGGCAAGCGTAGCGTAGGAAGTCCTCAGACTAGGTGGAGCGATGATGTTCGCAAGGTGGCTGGCAAGAGCTGGATGAGATTAGCCGAGGATCGTGCTCAGTGGCGTGCAATAGGAGAGGCCTATGTCCAGCAGTGGACTAATATAGGCTGATGATGATGATGAGTTTTCGTTAGTTTCTTGTTTCACAGATCCAAAGATAACAGAATCCTTATAGAAGTAGTCATGTGTGAAGGTAAACGTACCTACTCCTAATAACAAACCGCATAATCTGTGTAGGCGTCCAAAAAATAGCTCATTTTCCGTGCGACAGTAGCAGAATAGCATGAAGAATTTCTTATTGTCATTTCCACTCCGTCATTGGGTTAAATTACTGATCATCGGGGTGACCTGTCTTTTTAAAGGACTTTAAACAAAGAAGGAGTTCCTTCGTATGTTTTAATGATTTTTTATTCATATTCTTTTTTTTATAACATATAGCGTGTCTACTATCTCACCTGTTGGTAATTGATGATGCGGTCGAAGATGGTAAGCACGCTAGGGCTAAAATGGGAAGTGGCTCTCAAGGATAGCTGCCGGAACACATTAGATGTTTGGCGACAGATTTTTTAACTTGAAGGTGGTAGCTGGCCAGGCGGACACTAGATGGTGTCCTACCACCATGCGGGTGTTGTTGGTTTCATAACGATGTTTTTCCTTCACCGGAGGGCCACTGTGAAAGCGCACATAATTTTTTCTGAAACAACCATTGGTGCACGGCAAAGTTTGAACTCGGTACCTCTGGCATCAAAGCCGACCGTTCTCCCGATTACGCCACCGGGCTCTCGAAATATTAAGACTTTATTAGCCAAAAATATTACAAAAAGTGGAAATACATTGAATCCCAACCCAAACTAGACACGAGGTCTGTATCTAAGGGTCCTCGGAATGCGATTTTAAAAGAAACTAAATTATTAATAGCCAATAGGATACATCTCAAGAGGGGTCTTATAATTAATGTTTTCAGTGTGTAATGTATTAGTTTATTTAGTGATATGGAGATACGAGTGAACACCTCAAGCTTGGTACTGAAAATAACACGCGGTGTATCGTGCTAACCGTGCGCGTTCTCAATGTATTGAGATTTGTAGTAGATGTGTGGGAATGTGTCCCTAAGCACAGCGGTGGAGCAGTGGACTGTATTTCTTCGATATAGGACTCCGGGTTCCCACACTTATACTGTGAAGCTTTGGAGCTGGGATTTAAACACGTCTTCAAGCCTTGAAACGCTAATTTATTCTTTCTTCACAATTTCTTCTTAATAGCTACTGAGCTATTCACTAGTCACTTAGTCACTATTCACTATTCTTCCTAGTTTTCTTTCTTCTTACTAGTAGAGCCGCCGTTGGTGAACTGAACAGTTTTGCACGGTAGCGACGTTCTATTTATACTGTTGTTGGTACTTGCAAAAGAGCGAGAGGTCGATAGTCTGGGAGCGTGCGCACTCTGTCTCGCGGGGCGTGTCCATGTGCGGGCGCACGCACGAGATGCCGACTTTACGGAGATATACTCTCCTGAGATGCTGTTTAGTCGAGCGCTAACCATCAGAGAGTGCGGAGCTCTCCCAGACCTATGCTATTTGCAAGTACCAACCCTATTCCTAAACCTAACCTGGTCTAGGTTGACTATCTGTTACATCTGTCTATTAAAGCCGGATATGCTTTAGTTCTATCTAGTACCTATCTACCTAGGTTGTACAAATGACCTGTCTGTAGTCCTATAAGACCTATTATACTGTTACAAATCTTATACGAGTTATATTCCTATGTTCTAATAAGAATCTATCTATAATAAGGCTGTTTACGAATGCGATACAAATACAAACTATATGTCTATCTATCTATACCAATATGAACGTTATACATTGCAAAGTGCCCTACCTATCCTAGAGTACTAGCTTAACTTATCTTTATTAAATATAACTTATAACTAACTATACATAGTGCGTTCATATCGTCGGTGTACGTCGTTGTCCGGAACAAGATGTAATAAGTATATTTAAGTCAATATTACTTTTTAAATGATTTAACTTAATGTATTTTTGGTTGTTTCCCAGTAATAATAATCAGAACATTTCAGATTACCTCCAAACTCTCAAGTGGAAACTCTACGCTTCACCAACAACGCCATCAAGACGTACTGGCCCGACCCATTCAGCGACGTCCCCAACTTGAAGAAGCTCTCCTTCTCCCAGAACGACCTCCAAGAGGTCACTCTTGACCTCTTCACCAAGATCGAAAACTTAGAAGACTTAGATCTATCGTACAATAAGATTTCAGAACTAAATGCGATCGATTTCAAACTCTTACTCAATGTGAAAAAGTTGAATTTACAAAGTAATCAGATAAAGAAGATTCCATTGGAAGCGTTGCATGCGATGACGTCATTGGAAGATCTAGACTTGAGCAAGAATGCTATTTATGATCTGTTGCTGCAGAAGGAAAATGGTGCATTACGTGGATTAAAGAGACTTTGCCTAAATGGGAATAGGATTAGATCTGTGACGAAGGATTCTTTTACTGCGGATAATAATTTGTGAGTGACAATTTTTTCAATATCTTTGTTATCTACTCGATTTGTTATTAGCTATGTCTTACGTGTCTAGGGCTTAAACGGCCTACCAAGACTTTAGGCCACTACTAATGCTAGCAATTCGCATTTTATGTTCGTGATTTTACCCTGTCCATCTTGTGGTACAGAGTCTGTCATGAGTGAGTCATGACAGAACAAAGTGTGGAAAACAGTGGTACAGACAGTCCCAGATGCACAGAAAAAATAATAGCACTCCAGAAGATAGTATCGTTATAGAGAAACAGAAAACCCTGACCCGTCTGCCAAACTTGAATAGGCCTATATTTTAAATGATCTTATTTTCCAGAGAACTCCTAGACCTATCAAACAACATAATCGAAATAGTCGAAGAGGACGCATTTAACTCCTGCGCCAATCTACGAGAGTTGAACCTTGCACAGAACAACATAACCTTCGTTTTCAATCTACCCTCAACGCTACAAATCGCGATATTGAAGGTCAACACTTTGTACCACTGGCCGAAGTTTCCAGGAGGGATCAAGTATATTGACATGTCTTATAACAGGTTGTCGGCAATGTTTGATGAGAAGACGGCCAGTTTTGACAGTCTAGAGGTAAGAAAAGAAGTTCTTTTTACTGGCGGTAAGCAATCACTAAAAATGATCTCACTCATATGTGGAACATCGATACCACCTGTGGATGAACATGTTACATCAATCCTTTACACCTTTGTAACGGTACTCTCTGAATCAGAGAGTCGTTGGAGTAAAGGATACATGGCTTGACTTTTAAGCAAGAGGTCGCCGGTTACAATCTATATCCTAGCATCGTCGAGCATTTACCAATGGAGATGTTAACGTTGTAATCCGCAAACATTTTTTTCTGCCGATAATTACGGGGGACGAGGTAAACACGCATTGTACACACACAAATCACTCACTTTAACGATCCCGCACACTAGCTTGAAACACGCACACAGTATTAAAATACAGCGTAGTTACGCACGCTCATATGGCCAAAAATGGCTATATGGCCAGCAGAGGGGTACGCCTTGCGTTAACATCTCCTTTGGTAAATGCTCGAAGCCTAGCATGGGTGTTCGTCCACAGATGGTAGGAGCATATTAAATCAATGTTCCGCCTAACTTGCTACCAAAAAGTAGCTTATCACCATCAAGGAAAAAATCTGCCGACACAACCTTACTATATTCTGGTAACACAGCCATCACAGTATTCTAGTATCTCAGTATTCTGTTTAGGAAAGCAGACCAATTAATCATAACTACGAAGTAGTTTATTCGTATTCTTTGTGAAGTAAGAGCCAGCCTATTTAGATTAGTATGTATGTAGTCGTACTCAGCATACAAAATAATATTATATTCACTTTCGGCAAAGGTATATTTTCTGAGATACAATGCTAGATGGGGACACCGTGATGCCGGTATCAAAGCCACCACTTACCACCAGGCGAGTCTTCTGCTTGTTTGTTACTACAATATTAATCAATATTATATTTACCTATTTTCAGGTCCTCAATATTGGAGGCAACCAAATCAAAGAACTGAACATCGAGAAGAAACTACCAAACCTCTACATTTTAGACCTCTCATACAACCTGCTGACAGAAGTTCCAAAAACCTTAAATTCGCAATTATTGCCTAACTTAGAGGATTTGCATTTAGACGGCAATGTTATTCAGAACATCTACTTCAAAAATATCATCGCTTTGAGACATTTGTACATGAATGATTTGAATAAATTGCGGGTAGTCGAAGATAAAGCGTTTAGTAATGTGGTGGGGAGAGAGGGAGAGGAAGATATGACCTGTTTCTATCTGCATCTGTCGAATTGTCCTTTTCTATCGGAGATAAAAGCTGGCGCTTTTGATGGCACGTCAGTTTGTATGGTGAGTTGTTTCTTTATTTTCGTAGCATATTTTAGACTAGCTGTGCCCGCGACTTCGTCCGCGTAGAATAGTCTCTTTGGGTATCATTTTTAAATATTTAGGCTAATTATTTCACAAATAAGACACATATTATGCGTATCCCACCTACACCGCACCGTACCACGCCGCGCAAATCAACCTCCCCTCTCGCTCCCCCTCGCCCTTCCCCTCCCCTCTCTGTCTCTCTTCTGTCCACCCCCTTTCTCTTCACTTCCCTCACCCCTCCCCTTTCCCCCCACTTCCCCTCCCCTCCCCTCCCCTCTCTCCCCCCCACTTACCCCTCCCCTCCCCGTCTCTCTTCCCCCACTCCCCTTCCCTCACTTCCCTCTCCCCTCCCCTTTTACCCATCCCTCTCCCCTCCCCTCTCCCCCTCCCCCTCCCCACTCCCCTTTCCCACTCCCCCTCCCCCCACTACACCTCCCCTTCCCTTTCCCTCACCTCCCTCACCATCCCTCTCCCCCTTTCCCCTTCCCCTCACTTCCACCCTCCCTCCCCTCCCCTCATTCCCCCTTCCCCTTCTCCCTCCTCCTTCCCCCTCACAAACTTTGAATGACGTCAATTTATACCGAATCAACAAATTTTTAAAAATGACGATACCTCCCTACAACTTTTCATCCCCCCTTTTAACCCTTTACAACCCTCTTACCGCATCAAAAAGTAGCCTATGTCCTTTCTCTGGCTCTAGACTATCTGTGTTCCAAATTTCATTTAAATCCGTTCAGTAGAACATTCACATAACCTTTAATATTTCCATACAAACTTTCTTCCCCTATTGTTATTTTACACCCTTGAGGGTAAAACTTTTAGAAACTTTGAATGTCATATTTATTTATATCAAATTAACAGCCTACAAAATAAGTTTCAAGCTTCTAGCTTCTAAAATGACGATACTTCCATACAACTTTTCATCCCCCCTTTCAACCCCTTACAACCCCAAAAGTGGCCTATGTCCGTTCTCAGGCTTCAAATTATCTGTGTACCAAATTTCATTTAAATCGGTTCAGTGTTTTGGCGTGAAAGTGACACAGACAGACAGATAGACAGACAGACAGACAGTTACTTTCGCATTTATAATATTAGTTAGGATAACTCCAGCAGTTAGAATTAGTGAGGCTAGTGAGTTTTAGGCCATCAAAATAACTATTATTATTATCATTATTTTATTGTACACCACCGTCGCAAATATAGTAAAATAAACTGGCCAAGTGCAAGTCGGACTCGCACTAGTAGGGTTCCGTAACACAGTAAAGTATTCTATAACTATGATTTTTCGCAACTAAAAAAATAACTTTGTTTTTCATAGTGTTTCTATGAAAAACAAAGTTATCTTTGCGGTCGCTATATCTCAAAAACTGCTAACTGTATCTCGTTGAAACCAATTTTCGTTGTTAGTTTTTATTGAAATCTGTAGATTTCAATATATAATTATAAGCATATATTTTTTTTAGATTTTTCACTCCCATACTTTAAGAGTTAGAAGGGGGGGGGGGGGGGGGAAACACATTTTACCACTTTAGACGCGCCTATCTTTCAAATGATTGACTTTGAGAAAAAATGATTTTAGGAATGTCATTTTTAAAGATCTATTCATAGACAACCCCACACGTAGAGGTTTAAAGAAAAAAATATTTTTTTGGTTCCGTTCCATGTATGGGGTGCCCCCCCTTAAACTTTTATATTTTTATTTTTGTATAAAATTCGGAAAGCGGTTCACAGAATACATCTATCTACCAAGTTTTAATTCTGTAGTCCTAACGTTCTAACAGTTTCGGAATAAAATGGCTGTGACATACGGACGGACAGACAGACATGACGAATCTATAAGGGTTCCGTTTTTTGCCATTCGGCTACGGAACCCTAAAAAAAGATACCACTTGTCACTCTCTTCTTGTGTGAATGGGCGAGCCGGTAGAGGCCTACCTAGGCGAACGTATCACAAGACGTCAAAAGTATAAATAATGAGTAGATAGAAAGGCCAAGTCAAAAGTACCTATAAACGGCAAGCGTGTATGAAGGCGCTCATGAAAGTGGAAGAAGCGAAAGACGTATGTCAGGATCGTAGCATGTGGAAAGAAGTAGTTTCTGCCTACCCCAACGGGAAAAAATCGTGATTTTATGTATGTATGTATGTCTGTCACTCTAATAAGTTCACTTGCTAAAGACAGTACTTATTATACCTTACTGTGATAATTGTGTTTGCTTCTCATGACAATTGCATTCTAGCTACCATGTACCATGAAGAAGGAGCCTTTAGATAAGAGTTTAATAATTACAAAATGTTTAACCAAACCATACAAAATTCCAGCTGGACATCAGCAAAAATAACCTGACCTTCCTGTCCGAGCGACTGCTAGACTGGTCAGTAGTGACGGAAGGGGTCAACTTACAGTGGAACCCCTGGGAGTGTAGCTGTGACCTGCAGTGGGTAGTAGACCGTCTACTGCCCATTATGTATAGCGCTAACTCAAGATTGCTTGCTGAATTAAGGTTAGTATAGTCTTATACAGTTATTAGAACCCTTGCTTTTTAAATATTTTAAATGTTATATAAGGATCACAGCAACATAGTTAAGAGCGAACGTGGGGTGCACTTTTCCATACAAATGTATTAGTTAGTTAAAAGAAACATAATTAGGTATAAGAGTTACAAACGTTTTTATAATATTAGTGTGGATGTTGTTTCTCAGATGTGGATCCCCGCGTCCTTTCGAAGGTCTACGTCTAGTGCACTGGTACAACTGGACAGACCAGGCCATGTGTAACGACGCCTACCTCAGATCTGGGAACTATATGGTAAGCACTATCGACTTCCACCACACCTGTCCCTCTAGACAAAATCCAATTTCTGTTTCCATTCACGCTAACGCATGTTCAAAATGTATGGGAATGACATTTTTTTTCATTCACATACATTTGAAGTTGCGTTAGCATAAATGGAAACAGAAATTGGATTTTATCTAGGCCCTCTGTTCTATTGTCAGGCGAGCTAAATGACAATGAAATTGCTATTTTCGTAATATCTCTTTTGGGAATCGTCTACAAAATCTCATCGTTCCATTTCGGAAGATGGCTTGATTTTCACATGTTAATCTCATATCACTGCCGCCTTTATTTACGATACAAATTCTTCCATCGGTTTAGATTACGGTCAATTGCTTGTCTAAGTAGTATTTATCTTTTCTATGATATAAGCACAGAATAATGAATAGTACAAGTAGTATAAGTAGGTTTGTATATGTACACTACTATATGTACAGCGATTTCCAAACATAATATAACACTTTTTAACGAGAGGCATAGCTTGTAAATTATATAAGTTGTTGGAAAGTTGGAAAAATCTATCTGCAAAAGCATCTAAGCAAAAAATCTAATGCTCTTGAGAGCCAGTTCCCATTCTAAGCCTAGCGTGCCACCATCCTCGACCGCATTATCGCTTACCAATAGATGAGAGAAGTGGTCAAATGCTAGCCAGCTTATAGTACGATATAAAAAAAGTAACATACTCCATTCTCCCAACAATGTCACGTCATCTCACCTTCCATTATATTATTTGTGTCCACCCACGGGTCTGTTAAATAAAGATCACTCTGGTATTTCCTCTGCCGATCTAAATCTCCTGCGCGATGCTTCTAGATTAATGTAAGTGGCTATTGCATCATGGATCTAATATAATAGCATTTTAACCGCGGGAACACGATATCAGACAAAACTATATTAGTTATAAATATTAAAATACGGGACTTATCGCGCCTAAAACATAAATTTTGATTTATAACTATGTGTTCAAATCGCGAAAGTTTAAAGTTTACAAAACTATATTACATTGAAGGACGATCCTCCAGCGCCAGCTAAACTTAGTTAAGTTTAGCTGGCATAGTTGAGCCAGTCTACTAACTTAGTTGTGTAGGCTGATGCGAAGCTTCTAAACAGTATATAAAATTATATTATATTTCCAGTATATAAAAGTACTCTGTGCTTCTAAATAATAAACACAGAGTACTTTTATATACTGGATAATAAACGCCATGTGCTGGGATTAGCAACAATGATGACTTTCAAAAGTTGTCATTGTCATGGAAAGTCAAAATATTCTGTAGTACATATAGTTTTTCAGTTAGCTGCCGATCACGACATACGAACCGATTGCGTGATTCAGAAGTTGTCAGCGCCATCTATGATCTGTGATAAGCGAGCTGTGTAAAGTTCCGCAACTTGTGAATGGGTATTTTGTTGGTATTTAGGATTTACATATAATTTAATTTACTATAAAACGTTATTAAGTTGATGGTTTATTCGTTAAAGGCGGATTTTATTAGTTAGCAGGACCATGCTAGACCAGGAAATTATTGCTTGATACATACAAACTGATAAACATTTTATTTGCTCACTGTTTTAAGTACAAAGGATACCTAACCTTCTGCATAGTTACTGTAATATTTGAAAAAGCAAAAATCATGTATTATAACTTTTTTAGGTGTGCCGTTTGATGTTTGGGTGAAAGCTGAATGGCTCATTACTTTTGTTTTTCTTAAATTCAAGGCTTATGTTTTTATTATATCAGATTTTTAATCATGTATACGGAATAAATTCTTTGACTTTGACTCAGGCGCTAATAACAAGCAGACTGCAAAAAATTGGCCTAATTTTCTCTATTATATGAGTTGCTAGCTACATCTTTCCCTTTCAAAGGCGCTAAAAAAAGCAAAATTCCAAAAACCCTGTTTTAATTCCAGATCGAGCCATCATCCGAACCCTACCCCCTGTCCCGGGTAAGTTACACCACCCTCATTCTAGGAGGATGCATCATCATAGCTCTCCTCATTGCTATCGCCCTGACAGTCTACCTCGTGAAGACCCGACGAGAGTACCGCGTCCGACAAGCGGCCATGAGGCGAAAACGTCAGAGTGTTTATGATGAAAAACACGCCAACGGGAAAGAACATTTTACAGCATTAAATAAGTCTTAACCCGGAAAATTACTGTTCGAATACGCGCGCCTTTTTTTGTTTGGCGCCTTTTTTTGTTGCAGAATTACATCGTTTTAGTCCACGCATTCTAGATAGCAATGTTTGGAAAAAATGACAATATTAATGCAGTTATTTTATCTATCGGGATATGTAGGTTACAGTATAGAGCGAAGTTAAAAATTAAGTACTCTCCCGCCCGAGGGTGAGCGTCACCTCAGCCCCTTCCGGCCCCCAAGTGTCCTGAAGCACAGAATAATGAATAGTACAAGTAGCTTTGTAGCCTTTCGTTTAGACATACTGAATAATGTATGTATGTTAATATCGTAAGCAAGGAATATAATAATGAGGTAGGTACAAGTAAGGCGCGCGGCCGATCGAGAGCGCGCGTGACACTTAACTGACTGACTGAATTTGCACCTGAGCGGGTGCGCGGAAGTACTTGTAGTTCCATAGCTACAGCGCGGAGTGCGACAGGCCTGCCTGAAGTGAAGCGTGATTTTTTACAGTTTAAAAAAACGTACACGATAAAAAGTGAAAATGTTTATACATGAAGTGATCCTTGATAAATTTACTATCTACAATACACGCAAAAGTGATATATATATCTCTTATAGCTTCCGCGCAATCTGCCACGAAATATGAATACTTTAAATTACGTATTTATCGGTAGATAAAAGAACTGCATTAATATAGCCAAATTTTGAACTTATTTTACTCAACTATTTAGGTCGCAAAGGATTTCGTGTTGGTGGAAAGGATTATAAAACTGTAAAATATATAGCTGTAAACATATATGGATTGTAAAACTGTGGTGTAAAACATTTGATTTTTAATGTGCTGTGAAATTCTAGTTGTAGGCACAGAATAATTAATAGTAGTACGTATTGTAGGAAAGATAATGTTGGTTTGATAATTGTGTTAAATATTTTGTGGTATTCACTCGCAGAAGCCCTACATAGAAAAATCATAAAAGCTTTATTTAATATAGAAGCTATGTGTAGTTTATTTTGGCTTATAGCGTATAATTTGTATACAAATAAATGTATACTTAATTACGATGTTATTATGTTAATAAAAGTATTATGACTTCATAAAAAGAGGAGGTTATGTGTTCCTTCCAAACAACAGCCTACAATGTGATGCCGTTTTCGTTTTATCAAGAATTCTGAATGGGAATGAACCTTCAGAAGTATTAAACAAAACAAGTTTATAAAAGATATTGTAGAGAATAATAAAAAATATTTTTAGTTTTAACTTTAACGCGCTTTTATTCATCGAAAATCTCATATCCAAAAATGTTAAAAGATACGACTAACTCATTAATAGTTGGTTAATAATCGTCTATAAATACGAGAATATTGTTTGATAGATAAGTCATAATTGTAGGTAGGTACTTAATGTTTACTTTTAATGTAAATAGCATTTTTATACCGCTCCATAACAGTATTTAACATTATATGGTTACCATAGTTTGTAGTGTAAATACTTATAAGTAGTAAAAGAAAATGAACTAGTTACTTAGAATAATCATTTATATTTATTTTAATAAATTAATATACAAGTACAACAACATGTTTGATTATTAAAACTACCTTTAGAAAAAAGTTGAAATATCTTTGAAATTGCAGTTGCCACTGTGGCACAAAAGTAAAGAAAAGACTGTGGTATGATCTATGTGTAATCTGTCGAGCAAAACAAAGACGCACGGCCGTACCATCCTTTTCTTAGTATTACCGCTATGGTAGATGTTTTTTTTAACCGACTTTACTAAAAACTGGCCAAGTGCAAGTCGGACTCGCACTAGTAGGGTTCCGTAACACAATTAAGTATTCCATAACTATGATTTTTCGCAACTACAAAATTAACTTTGTTTTTCATAGTGTTTGTATAAAAAACAAAGTTATCTTTGCGGTCGCCATATCTCTAAAACTGACTGTATCTCGTTCAAACCAATTTTCGTTGTTAGTTTTTATTGAGATCTACAGCATATATTTTTTTAGATTTTTCACTCCCATACTTTAAAAGTTAGAGGGGGGGGGGACACACATTTTACAACATTAGACGCGCCTATCTTTCAAATGATTGACTTTAAGAAAAAAATATTTTTAAAACCTCAGTGTCATTTTTGAAGACCTATCCATAGATACCCCACACGTATAGGTTTGAAGATTTTTTTTTGTTTGTTTCAGTTCCATGTATGGGATGCCCCCCCTTAAACTTTTATATTTTTTATTCTTGTATAAAAATCGGAAAGCGGTTCACAAAATACATCTACCTACCAAGTTTCAATTCTGTAGTCCTAACAGTTTCGGAATAAAATGGATGTGACATACGGACGGACAGACAGACAGACAGACAGACAGACAGACAGACAGACAGACAGACAGACAGACATGACGAATCTATAAGGGTTCCGTTTTTTGCCATTCGGCTACGGAACCCTAAAAAGTAAGAGGTCTCTATTCGCCTATATTTCTTTATGTTTGTTACCTCAGAACTCCGTCATTTAATACTTAACCGATTAGGAAAAATAGTTTTTTTGTTTGAGAGTAGGTAGGTATATTTTCCGTTTGGTTCCATTGTAATTTTATCGAGTATGATAAGTATTTAAGAGATATGTTATATGGAGATAATTACCTCAAATTTGGTACTGAAAATACTAGCGCGACATTTGAAATCAGTGTTTATCGTTTTGTGAACGAATGCGAAGTTGCGAAGTTCAAGTGCTAGTTTCTATAGATTGGTTTACTTACTCAATCACTAGATTTGTATGGAAAGTACAATGTTTCCTATTATGCACACTAGATGGCGCTTTTCTAGTTTCCGTAATTTGCGTTTAAACTCTGTCTTGATCAGTTTATTACAAAGACATTACAGCAAATGACTTGGCTTATTTATTGATCGATTAGGTTCTCTGATGTTAAGTGATGATACCGTCCATGGTATGAATGTGTTTGTCTAAATCCGGGTCTGCTCCGCCATGTTAGCGTATTTTGCTAACCAAAACATGTTATTAATGTTTATTAATGTTTTGGTTATTTGGTTATCAAATAACATAAACATTCCATACCTACTCGAATATCGCAGTGGAAGGTCTGTTTGCTAAACATTTTTTACTAACAAATTATGCAATAATTCTGTTCTTAACATGGATCAGCAAACTCGGAAGCGACTCGGGTGAAAGATGGCAGTGAGACAAACGAGGCACTGTACCTATATATTGTAGTCATGTAAACCGTACAAATACCTACAACCGGTGCTTGTTCCATAATTCACATTACGTTACTGTCTCAATTTGTCTTCCAAAATATGAAATTCATAACAAAAATTCAGAAGAGTTTAGCAAGTTAGTAACTTAAAGGGTGAACCTGTGAGAAAAAAACACTTTATAAGGCTTCCGTGCCTCAAAAGAAAAAAAAGGAACCCTTATAAGATCACTTTGTTGTCCGATTAGTCGACCGAGTAGTCCGACTGTCAAGACCACTTTTTATCAGGAACGCGTAGAGATATCAAGTTGAAACTTATGTCAAATACCCGGGTCTACGGTCTGTTTTGGCTGTGAAAAAATCAAGTTGTGCTTTGCAATAGGTAATATTATCTTTTTGCATACATAAATATTTAATTTAAACGAGTTTTAACGTGAAAAAAACAGTAGTAAGAAAACACTAGTAACAGGAGTGTGAGCATACCTACTAATTTCAAATTACATTATACTTATCCAACATTTTCTAATCGATATGCGAAAGGAAATCAATACAGTTACGTTTATCTTGGCTGTGACGGTGTGCATAATTTTACCATGCAGTACTGAAGCAACATTGAAATGTTACAACGCAGTAGATTTGGAAGGCACAACTACAACAGAAAAAGCTGTAAAAACCGTGGAGAATTGTGACGCTACCGGTATAGGGGCTATAACAGGTTTAGCTGCAACAGTAACAATAACCACGCACACAGATATATTGTTGATCTACATGAAACTCACACCACCAAGGATTACGATGCAGATGCTGTCCAAGCTGGCACTGACCACGGCGCTACCTCCAGCGACAGCGGTAACTCTTCGAGCTCCGAAAACGTATAACGTGTCAGCGTGCGAATCCCGCCGTTTTGGCCTGAGAAGCCCGCGATTTGGTGCGCAAAAATCGAAGGCCAATTTGAAATAGCCAACATCAAGACGGAGAAAAAGAAGTTTTATTACGTAATAGGAAAACTCGACCCACAATATGCCGCTGAGGTCGAGGACATCATCATTAGCCCACCGGAAAAACAAATACGATAAGCTAAAAACAGAGTTAATCAGCCGATTGTCTGCATCTCGAACTCTCTAGAGAAAAAAGTGTCCGGCAGCGTACCGGGCAAGTCTGTCGGCGAAATGAGCTGCCAGATCGCCGAGCTTACCTGACAAATGCAAGCTCTGCTCTGAGCATGCAGATAAATCGACAGTCCGAGCGCCGAGCCAATCAGGATCCAGCAATAGATCACGCCGCTGATCCAGCTCAACTCGGTCGCAGTCCAATTACCGGAAGTTTCCGGTATGCTGGTACCACACTTCGTTCAGCGCGGACGCGAGTAAAAGCGTGAAGCCATGCGATTTCACTACGGATTTATGCAAGCAGCAGTCGCAAAACGCAGCAGTCAGACGGTAGAGGCGACAACCGATTGTAGTACTACCACCGGTCGCCTGTTCATCACAGATGGCGCCACCAAGATGCAATTTCTCGTCGATACAGAAAGCGACGTATGCGTCTACCCACGGTCAGCACTCCGAGCAGGCCGAAAAAATGCACTATCAACTCGATCTACCACAACAAATATCTGGACATAACGCCACCATCGGGTGTTCACCGAGTCCCGAAGCACAAAACCGTAAAACATAACAAGACGACGCCAGGTAAGCTGCACACCACGAAGACTCGCACCGGATAAATTAAAAATCGCGAATGACTAATATGCTGCAATGTTGTCGAATGGCACCCTGGTCGTCACCACTACACCTTGTGCCCAAGAAGGATAACGGATGTGGCAACTATAGGATGCTCAATGCAAGGACCGTGCCAGATTATTATCCTATTCGTCACATTCACGACTTCGCTCACAATATCTATGGTTGTCAGGTATTTTCGAAAATTGATCTTGTTAAAGCCTATAACCAAATGCCGGTGTTCTCTGACGACATTTCCAAGACCGCAATCACTACATCATTCGGTCTTTACGAATTTCCATACACGACTTTCGGTCGTCGGAATGCTGGTCAAACAAACATTTCAGCGTTTTGTTGACGAAATGCTGCTAGGACTGGAGGGTTTCACCTGTCCTTTTCTTGACGATTTTTTGATCTTCTCGAAGGATCAAAAATCGCAGTAAGACCATATCCACATTATTTTTGTTATTTTCATTATTATCGTTACCGACGCATCGGATACAGCGATGGGCGCTGTGCTACAACAGCTCAAGAATAGCATGTAAGAATCCTTGGCATTTTTCTCTCTAAATTTCTCTCCGTGTCTGCAGAAGTACTCATCGTACGACGGGGAACTTCTCGCTATCTATGAGCCAATAAAATAATAATAACGCACTCTCGCGAGTCAATGCACTCAATGCTATCTCTATCTCAGTCTACCTAGAGAAGCTAGTCAGTTCACAGCTCGATTATCCTGAACTGAAAGAGCTTTTACATAGCGACACCTCTGTGCGCCTAAGGAAGATAAAGCTAGCGGGATCGCACACTGAACTCTATTGCGATGAGAGCACAACAACACTTTGACTAAACAAAACTGTTCCAGTATCAGCAGACCGAATAAAATAGGCCTCCATAATGCCACAAACACCCAAAGCTGTCTTACAACCAACATATTTTCATTGCCTTCTCCAGAACCTACCATTCATATCCGATCCGGGCGAACAGTAAAGTTCCCATAGAGATGTATCTAATCGCCCTAGGCGGTCTTTAGGAAGGGGGGTGATTTTTTGCAGACATAAAATGGATTGCATTTTTATTTGAGAAAATATCGTCACAATAAAAGATAAAAATATAGCTGTTAGGGGTCAGCCCTTACAATATCGGCAAACTCAACCCCGCTGTAATAGCTCTAAACAAACAAACTTATTATTTGCGGTTGGTGCAATACATTTTCTATGGATCGAATTTTAAAGTTCGGTTTGTCGCCTAGGCCGGTTTATAGGGTTCCATAGTCCTGACAAGGAACCCTTATAGTTTCGTCATGTCCGTCTGTCTGTCCAAGGTTTTGCTACGAGACCGTTAGTACTAGAAAGCTGACATTTTGCAAGAGTGTGTATATCAATTACGCCGACGAAGAGGTAAAATAAAATTTTGAAAATATTTTTTTTTTAGGGTAGTACATGTGAAGTGGGAATGATTTTTTTTTCGTCGTCTACCCGTAAGGGTTATCGTTGAATAGGGCTTTTAAAATGACTTAGGAGTTGCTTATACTTTTTTTTCGATTTAATGCTCCATTTACGAAATATTAAACTTTAAATTGCAAATTTTTGTTCCAGTAGGGCGCCCCCTTCCCCTCTAAAAGCTAAACTGCTCGCTTGAAAAATCTGCAAAAATTCATGATGGCAGTTTATTTTATGAACTTTAAAGGAAAATTATAGCGGTTCAGATAACTTTATTAGTAAGTTAGATACTCTATTACCAAATACAAAATCCTTAGAATAAATCCTTTAAGGTAACTATTGTTTATAGTGGGTAAAGACTTGCATTGAATAACGGGCTACTACGGAACCCTACACTGCGCATTGCCCGACACGCACTTAGCAGGTTTATTTAAATTTGGAATACTTATTGATAAATCCGCGAGCTATTTTATCGCGGAAACCTTTCCAATTAGAATTACTGATTTTTTCAAATTGAAATAGTTATTACATTTAAGTAACCGATCGGAGCATTGTGAATTGCAAAGATTTCGGGTCGAAGCAGAGACAAAGTCAAAGTCAAAGCATTTATTCAGTATATGGGCAAATTAAAAATTAGCACTTACACACGTCAAATAACATTAAATAGATCATATTCAACAAAAAATATAGATATAACAGAAACATAACGCTTTGAATTTACAAAAAAAAACAAAGGTATTGAGCCATTCAGCTTTCATCTAGACGTCGAACGTCACACTTAACACACATGTTTAATTCCCCTTATTAATGTAGGGTTGCCAACCGTACCATTACGTGCACCCGCAACCCAGTGCATGTTTCAGTACTTCAGACAATTTTTATCCAAAAAATTGTGAAATAATAAAACAACTGTTTCCGAATCCACATTTGCTTTGAATGTTTTAGAATAATCCTGCTGATTTCGATGAAATTACAATGGGACCAAACGAGAATCTCTAAAATATTTTTTTTTTATCAAATCGGTTAATAAAGCACGGAGTTTTGAGGTAACAAATATAAAAAAAAACGTTTCACAAAAGGTTTCACCATCCAAAAGGGTTGATAATTCTGCGAATGATGCCGGGACCGTTCCACTTCCCTTTTACCGTTTTCCAATACAAGTGTGGCATCACGTCCTTCTTGAATGTATATAGGAGTCGGCTTTCTTTGCTCTGTAAAAAGGGAAACCTTAATGATTTATGAGACAGACACATTTTTAAGATTTCGTATTTCCTATTATATCAATGTAAATGAAAGGATACTCTAGTACCTCAGAATAACCAAAAAGTTCACAAGAAATTATTCAAAGGTAGTATGTCGGAAGAGATCGCTCTTAGCGACTTATCGCTAAGACCGCCCATTGTAATTACCCGCCCTTTAATTTAAGTTGTGCAAATTCTTTGTAAATAGGTGTTAATAAAGAGTTATTGTATTGTAGTGTGGGCATAACAGTGCAAAAAAATCCATCTGTGGATCTTTACAATGGATTTTAAGACACTCGTTAGTTCTAAATATAATCCACTTTGCAAAAATCCATGGACAATGGATTAAAGTGGATATAAAAGTGGAAAAACATCCATCAATGGGTCTTTTCAATGGATTTTAGTGGACATCGCCAGTTTTAGCGGGTTAAGTTGTTCGCGGTTTTTTTAACCGTACAGTTTATAATACTCTTTGCAGGTTGTTTTAGCTAGGCTAGAGGTAGTTAGAGTTGAGTTGCGGTGACAGGACTTCGAACTAGTTAAATAAATCTTTGTTCTAGGTATTACTAACTTAAACTTCCGCATTAGAGATTTGAAACTGTGACCTCTAATCCTCATCATTATCATCATTATCAGCCGATGTCCGTCCACTGCTCGCGTGACGTAGGCCTCTCCCAAGGTGCGCCACTGAGCCCGATCTTCGGCTCTTCTTTTCCATCACTGCCCACCGCTTTGCGTATGTCGTCGCTCTGCCTGGTCACAGGACGTCCTAATCTATGTTTGCCGATTCGCGGTCTCCACTCAAGGACAAGTCTACCCCAGTCCTGCGGCAGATATGGCCAGTCCACTGCCACTTCAGCTTACTAATCCGTTGAGCTATGTCGATAACTTTAGTTCTCTGGCGAATTACTTCGTTCCTGATTCGATCCCGCAGAGGAATACCGAGCATAGCTTTCTCCATAGCTCGCTGAGCGACTTTAAATTGGTGGACCAGTCGAACTGTGAGTGTCCACGTCTCGGCTCCGTATGTCATCACAGGTAGGACGCACTGGTTAAAGACCTTTGTGTTTAAACACTGCGGTATAGGCGACGAGAAGACTCGACGGAGTTTACCGAATGCTGCCTAGCCCAGCTGAATTCTCCTCTGGATTTCCTTCTCGAAGTTGTGTTTGCTTGGTTGGAGCGTTTGCCCTAGGTAAACATATTGCATGACAACTTCGAGTGGGATTCCATCTACGGCAATCGGTTCCGGAACAACGTACTCGTTGTACATGACTTTGGTTTTATCCAAATTCATCCGGAGACCGATGCGACGAGAAGAATCAGCTAGGCCATTCAACATCCTTTGTAGGTCCTGCAGCGTCTCTGCCATAATTACGATGTCATCTGCGAATCGTAAGTGAGAGATGTACTTACCGTTGATGTTAATGCCAGAATCTTTCCAGTCCAGCGTCTTAAACATATCCTCCAAGGCGTTAGTGAACAGTTTCGGGGATAATACATCCCCCTGTCTCACACCTCGACGCAGGGGGACATGTTTAGTTCGCTGGTTCTGTACTTGTACAGTCCGATGACTGTATTATACAGACATCTCATCACTTCGATATATCGCCAGTCGACTTGGCAACGCTGCAAGGACTCCAGAACGGACCAGGTTTCGATTGAGTCGAAGGCCTTCTCATAGTCCACGAATGCTAAGCACAGGGGCCGATTGTACTCTTCGGTCTTCTGTACAATCTGCCGCACTGTGTGGATGTGGTCTATGGTGCCGTAACCGCTTCAAAACCCGGCCTGTTCCGGAGGTTGGAACTCATTGAGTCTTCGCGCTAGACGGTTCGTGATGACCCTTGAAAACAGCTTGTAGACATGGCTCAGAAGCGAAATCGGGCGGTAGTTTTTCAAGATGGTTTTGTCTCCTTTTTTGAAAAACAGACCACCATGCTTCTGTTCCATGCCTGTGGAGTTCTCCCAGTGAAAAGAACGGAATTAAAGAGCTGTTGAAGCTGTTGAACTGCTAGAGCTCCTTTGGCTTTAATTCCGTCTTCTCCAGGGGCTTTTCCATTTTGAGCTGTTCAAGGTATGTTCACGATCTCGTCTCGGCTAATTTCGGGCAGATCTTCAGTGAAGTGGCGGGTTAAGGTGGCTCTACAATCCTCAGTATCGGGTACGAGCTTTGAAGCATGCGATGCGTAGAGCTTGCCGTAGAAGTCTTCAACTTCCGACAGAATCTCGGACTGGGATGCGACGATGCTTCCCGTTGACGTTGTCAGCTTTGTGAGGTGGCTTCTACCCAGAGGCTGGACGAACACTTTTGACCCCCGATTCTTCTCAATTGATTCTTTAATCTAGAGCGTGTTAGAGGATCGGAGGTCGCGTCGTACCAACTTCTTTATGGATTTGTTGCGCACCAGGTTAGTTGACAAAGCTGACAAAGGGTCAGTTCGTCTCTCTTCCATTAGCCGAAGTGTTTCTGCCGATAGTTTGGACTTTATACTCGTCCGCTTGCTCTCGCAAAACTTCGTCCCTTCATCCCTGAGGATTTCCACCACTTCTTCGAGTTTCATCATCATCATCTGTGGTTTCCAAGGCAGCGAATCGATTTTCCAATTTTAATTGGAATGTTTCGGACCCAACAACGGTTTGGAGTAGGTTCGGACGGAGCGTAGACTTCATCAATCGGAATCTCTCGGCTTTAAAGTCGATATCCAGAGGGCCTCGTACAAGTCGGTGATTATTTCCAGTATTAAACCTATTGATCACTGAGACGTTTCTGAATATACGCCGTTTGTCCGTAATGATGAAATCAATCTCGTTTTTAGTCACAGCGTCGGGGCTTTGCCACGTTCACTTCCTTTGGGCTGTTTCTTGAAGAACAAGTTTACAAGAAAAGCCCCTCTTTCTCAATGAAATTGACGAGCATTTGCCCCCTGTGATTCCTACTTCCAAATCCATGTGGTCCTATTGTCGATTCACTGCAGGTCTGTACTCCCACTTTGGCGTAAAGTCTCCCATGACAACGTTGTAGTGAGCCTTGGAGGTGGTGTGTAGAGCTCGGAGATATCTTCATACATGCTCTCCACCTCATCATCTAAGTGTGCCGAAGTCGGTGCATAGACCTGGATAACCTTGAGGCTGTTAACCGAGAGGTATCTCGGTTAACTTAATTATGAGGTACGCTACCCTGGTCGACACACTAGAGATTTCTACAACGTTGTCACTGAGAACCTTGTTGACCAGAAACCCGACGCCGCCTTGGGATCTTCTTCTCTTTAGTACATAAAAATAATAATACATAATGTACGCTTTGGTGTAAAACTGTAAGTGCAACATGTATTTTTTTCCATAAATAAATAAATAAATAAATAAGATGACCCGATTCTAAGGTTATGGTGTCCTCTCCCTGTCTTCCGACTTCACATAACCCCAGGATGTGCCATCTTATGTGTTTCAGCTCCTGCTCCAGCTGCGCCAGATGATCGTCCAGCCGAATCGTACCATTTGTACGTTGCGAGGGTCAGTTTGTTTTGGCGGCCTACCGTAGCCCGGGGATTCTTAGCACCCCCTGCCCTGCCGTTACCGTGACCGCCTGTCTGTCCACTGCTGGACATAGGCCTCACCTTGCCACGCCACTGAGTTCGATCTTCAGCTCTTTGTTACTAACCGCTGCCAGCCAGCTTGCGTATATTATCGCTCCATCTAACTGGAGGACGTCTTACACTACGTTGTACCTTGTACTATTTTTATACTGTGATTGTACTACGTTATTGTATTCATACAATGGAATATATATTTTACTCGGCTAAAAAAAGAAAAAAAACTTTGCACAATGCATTGTTTTAGTGGTCTTTACTTTAACCATCTTCGCTTTATTGCCTTTCTAATGAAATCGGTTTGGAACACATAGGTGATTTCAAAGTAATTCAAAGTCTATAACGGACGTAGGGTGAAACATTTTTTTAGGGTTCCGTAGCCAAATGCCAAAAAACGGAACCCTTATAAAATTCGTCATGTCTGTCTGTCTGTCCGTCCGTATGTCACAGCTATTTTATTCCGAAACTGCTAGGACTACAGAATTGAAACTTGGTAGGCTTGGTAGATGTATTCTGTGAACCGCTTTCCGATTTTTATACAAAAATAAAAAATATAAAAATTAAAGGGGGGCATCCCATATATGGAACTGAAACAAAAAAAAAAACTTCAAACCTATACGTGTGGGGTGTCTATAGATAGGTCTTCAAAAATGACATTGAGGTTTCTAAAATCATTTTTTTCTCAAAGTCAATCATTTGATAGATAGTCGCGTCTAAAGTGGTAAAATGTGTGTCCCTCCCCCCCTCTAACTTTTAAAGTATGTATGGGAGTGAAAAATCTAATGCTATAGATCTCAATAAAAACTAACAACGAAAATTGGTTTGAACGAGATACAGTCAGCAGTTTAAGAGATATGGCGACCGCAAAAAAAAAGTTATCTAACTTTGTTTTTGATACAAACACTATGAAAAACAAAGTTAATTTTGGAGTTGCGAAAAATCATAGTTATGGAATACTTAACTGTGTTACGGAACCCTACGAGTGCGAGTCCGACTTGCACTTGGCCAGTTTATTTCATACATAAAAAGATTTAGTTAAAGGTACATAATATAGGTACCTATAGTAATAATAACATACCTGGTCAAAAGGGAAGGTTTCTTTCAGCTGCTTGTCATACGTGAACTCTGCCAACATACCAGTACGATACGAGGTGATGATAGGACATGCTCCGTAGCCGTTGTACTCTGCAGATGGCCTCTTTCCACGCATCACCGATGTCAGGTTACGTGCTACTATCGGGCTCTGTGTTGCTGAAACAAATTGTGTAGGTGTTTGCGAAGATAAATTAACCGTCATCATCGTAATCAGCTGGTGTCCGTCCACTGCTGGACGTAGGCCTCTCCCAAGACACGCCACTGAGCCCGATCTTAGGCTCTTCTTTTCCAGTCACTGCCCACCGCTTTGCGTATATCGTCGCTCCACCTGGCCACAGGACGTCCTACGCTACTTTTGCCGATTCGTGGTCTAGACTCTAGGACAAGTCTACCCCAGCGGTTATCAGTTCTACGGCAGATATGACCAGCCTACTGCCACTTCAGTTTGCTAATCCGTTGAGCTATGTCGATCAGTTTACTTCTCTGGCGAATTACTTCGTTCCGGATTAGATCCCGCAGAGAAATACCGAGCATAGCTCTCTCCATAGCTCGCTGAGCGACTTTAATGTTTTTTCCTTTTGTTTAAAAAAAAGCTTACTAACAATGTGACTTGCACATTACTTGTTAAATTGGAATATCGTAAATAGCTAGGTATGTTCAAAATAAAGCAAGTTTCGGAAGCGCGTTTGTAGACTGTCTTGTTAACATAGACATGTATGGCTGCATGGCGAGGCGATGCGGCAGTACAATTATTAGGGTCTTCGCGAGTGAATAGGTATCTTCTAGGCAAACGTGCTACATCTTGGATCACATCGTCACTTAACAGCAGGTGAGATAGTGGTCAATCGCTTGTCTATTGAGCATAAAAAAGCGTTACTTGATAGAAAATGGCGATGTAACGTGATTGTGGAAGAGGAAAGGCGAAGTGCGAAAATCGAGTTCACTTCAATCCAAATAGACCGATCTACAGAACTGATTACTCTGAATTATTGGCAACTGTCATTTATACGATACGTCATTTAGACCTTGCCTTGCGTAGGAGGTAGCACTGGGCTAACCATAGTACCTAAGTACTATACCTAAACCAATTTTAAAGGGATTTTTTAATATCGTATAGGTATAGGCTAGTGTTTAGTGTTTTACCACTATCTCACCTTGATAGGTGAGTGATGACGCGGTCGAGGATGCTAGCACGCTAGGCCTAGAATGGGAACTGGCTCTCAAGGACTGCTGCCGGAACACATTAGATGTTTGGCGACAGATTTTTCAACGTGGACAACTTAGCAACAGCTAATGTAATCGACTAATATTATAAACGCGAAAGTCAGTTTGTACATTTGTTTGTCTATTTGCTTGAAGTGTAAGAAATATCAAAATACTTCTTCACGAAATAGATTTAAAAAAACTGGCCAAGTGCAAGTCGGTCTCGCACTCGTAGGGTTCCGTAACACAGTAGAGTATTCTATAACTTTGATTTTTCGCAACTACAAAAATAACTTTGTTTTTCATAGTGGTTGTATGTAAAACAAAGTTATACTTGCGGTCGCTGTATCTCAACAACTGCTGACTGTATCTCGTTCAAACCAATTTTCGTTTGAAAGTTTTATTGAGATCTACAGAATATATTTTTTCTAGATTTTTCACTCCCTTACTTTAGAAGTTAGTGGGGGGGGGGTTTAACTAAATCTTTTTATGTATGAATAAACTGGCCAAGTGCAAGTCGGACTCGCACTCGTAGGGTTCCGTAACACAGTTAAGTATTCCATAACTATGATTTTTCGCAACAACATAGTGTTTGTAACAAAAAAAAAAAAACAAAGTTAGATAACTTTTTTTTTGCGGTCGCCATATCTCTTAAACTGCTGACTGTATCTCGTTCAAACCAATTTTCGTTGTAAGTTTTTATTGAGATCTACAGCATTAGATTTTTCACTCCCATACATACTTTAAAAGTTAGAGGGGGGGAGGGACACACATTTTACCACTTTAGACGCGCCTATCTTTGAAATGATTGACTTTGAGAAAAAATGATTTTAGAAACCTCAATGTCATTTTTAAAGACCTATCCATAGATACCCCACAAGTATCGGTTTGACGAAATTTTTTTTTTTTGTTTCAGTTTCATGTATGGGTAGCCCCCCCTTAAACTTCTATATTTTTTATTTTTGTTAAAAAATCGAAAAGCAGTTCACAGAATACATCTACCTACCAAGTTTCAATTCTGTAATCCTAATAGTTTCGGAATAAAATGGCTGTGGTATACAGACGGACAGACAGACAGACAGACATGGCGAATCTATAAGGGTTCCGTTTTTTGCCATTCGGCTACGGAACCCTAAAAACGGGAATTTAACGTGACTTACGCGATGTCGATATAGCGATCGACATATGTTTCGGCATCATCCGGAGGCCTTTTTCAGGATCTTGAGTGCGGGGCGCTCGCCTACGCGTCCAGCCTCGCACTGACTACAAAATACTTTACTTCTTCACGGTCAAACGGATAGACGGATTTTGCTGAAAATGTGCTATAGGATACTTTTTAACGCGGGCGAAGCCGCAAGGCTAATAGCTGCCTTACACATACATAATTGTAATATTTTCTAACCGACAGCCGCTGCAGTCTTGCTATTAGGAGTCCCAATACAATCTCCAATCCCGAAGACGTTGTGATACCGCCAGTGCTGCAGATATCGCCTATGGACATCCAAGTACCCGGTCTCTGTGACTAGTGCTTCACACCGGGTCAGGCAGACCGGCGGCCGCATGCAGGGGGTCACGTGGAGGAACGTGTAGGGAAGGGTAACGGACTGGAAATTATAACTGCAGTTCGTCATACGCATTTTTCTATTGGCTAATTAGACATTATGCTGATATACACCAGATGCAGAGGCAGAGACGGTTTGCTTGGCCGCAGTAGGTACATTTAGAGTACTTACTTCAATGTACTGTGGGTTGGTAATATGCAGTTACATATTACGACGATATTATAGATACGATAGTACGATAGATAGTAGTACGATAGAGACGATAGTATCTATGGCTATATGTAAGTATATGAAAAACTCCTCCCTCCCCCTTGTCGCATTTGCTGCAACTATGTTCAACACTGTCTACGGCTCTAAGTAAATCACAATCTCACTTCTCCCCCCTCGTCTATAAACACAGCACCCCTGGCCGTGATATCAGACAACTCAATACTATAAACAGCCACTAGTCTGTCAGCTGCATCTCTGTTCAATGTTGTTTATGGTTATAAGAAAAACACAATCTTACCCCTCCGCCCTCGTCTACAAACACAGCCCCCCTGGCCGTCATATCAGACAACTCCATATTATAAACAGCCACTAGTCTGTCAGCTGCAACTCTGTTCAATGTTGTTTACGGATATAAGAAAAAACAATCTTACCCCTCCCCCCTCGTCTACAAACACAGCCCCCCTGGCCGTGATATCAGACAACTCCATATTATAAACAGCCACTAGTCTGTCAGCTGCAACTCTGTTCAATGTTGTTTACGGATATAAGAAAAAACAATCTTACCCCTCCCCCCTCGTCTACAAACACAGCCCCCCTGGCCGTGATATCAGACAACTCCATATTATAAACAGCCACTAGTCTGTCAGCTGCAACTCTATTCAATGTTGTTTACGGATATAAGAAAACACAATCTTACCCCTCCCCCCTCGTCTACAAACACAGCCCCCCTGGCCGTGATCTCAGACAACTCCATATTGTAATTGACAGCAACCATCCTGTCGGCTGCCACTCTATTCAATGCTGTCGCGTACTTCGGCACGCCGTAAATCACTTCGTCACCTGTCACGAAGGCCATGCTGGTCTGCTCGCGGATTTTGTTCTAGAAAAGTGGTTTTGGCCATGAAAATAAGGCCTATTTATAAAAAGGCTGGGATAAGTAGTAAATACATAATGGGGACTAGGGCATGCATTTTCATAGATTTTTAGTTTCGAAATTGGAATATGAAATTAGTGTCATCAGTTTCGAAATTTCGAAATTTCGGAATATCTTTAGTAGGTACCTAGTAACAATAAAATTCAATTTTCTTTCACATGTTTTGCAGCGCACTGATCTTCATTGGTTGAATTGAGCTAGAAACTACAATTATTACTAATGACAATGAAAAAAAATTGAACGGAAAGCCCAATTATTCCAAGTTTTGTAGAAAATGTGCCTTCAAAAGGATAGAGTATCGAGCATTTTGCTGCTTGGAGAGCTCCTTAGCCCATTAAAAATATAGCTCGCTGCGGGAGAAGCTCTCTCAGATTCGACACTTTTAGGGGGAATAGATAATAAATAATTGTAGGCCTCGTTTAGGGATTGCCCTCGCTTGCCTCCATTCTCTTAATATACTGTTTCTACGTAAATTAAATTTTGTACACTGTAATGGTTTTGGGGGATGTAAGGTGCTCTCATTGCTCCCAGCCAACCTTACCTGCCCGCGTTGCATCCTGCCGACTAGCGAACGAGGCTTTGGCGACCGACCAATTGCGATAAAACCATTACAAACAAAATAGCTAAATTCCATAGGCTGGTGACGGGCAGCAACGTCACTGGTGCGAGAGCTACGTTCTGCGATCACCCAACCCGTCTGCTCAGCTTGTGGTGATTAGCACACCACAGCAGAGGCTCCCAGTTCTCGGTCACCCCACTATTCCAGGGCATGATAACGGCGGGGCAAGGGTGCTTTGAATCCTCGGGCTACGGTAGGCCGCTAACAATGACTGACTCTGGCTTCGTATAACGGACGAACGTTACGGCTCGACAAACATCTGACGTTACTTGAAGAGAAGCTGAGGAACATAAGATGGCACATTCTGGAATTATGTGAAATCCGAAGAGGAGGATACCGTAACCCTAGAATCCAGCCATCTTATTTACTTCATAGAGGGAGAATAACCATCTCAAGGCGGCATCGGGTTCTTCCCACACAAGGTCCTCTCTGACAATGTTTTAGAAATCTCCAGTGTGTCGACAAGGGTAGCGTATCTTGTGATCAAACTCACCGAGAGGTTATAACCTCAAGGTTATCCAAGTATACGCACCGACTTCGGCACACTCGGATGATGAAGAGCGTGAAATGTACGAGGACATTTTCATGGCCTTGCACACCAGCCAAAAGGCCCACATCAACGTTGTCATGGAGGATCTCAATTCTCAACGCTAATGTGGGAGTACAAACAGGCGGCGAATCGGTAGTAAGATCACACGGATTTAGAAGCAGAAATCATAGGGGGCAAATGCTCGTCAACTTCCTTTAGAAAGAGGGGCTTTTTCTGATGAACTCCTTCTTTCAGAAAGACCCTCGGTGAAAGTGGACGTAGCAAAGCCCCGACTCTATGAAGCGTATATTTAGAGATGTCTCAGTGATCATGATCACTAGATTCAACACCGGGAAGTGATCAACGACTGGTCGAGTCTTTTCATCGCCCATATCCCAAAACCTGAAGACGGAAGTCTTTATAGGTGAGGACATAAAGAGGCGGGTTCCCGGTGCAGACAAACCGGTACCTATTATTACTAACGGAGCCGAGACGTGGACACTGACGGTGCGACTGGTTCACCAATTTAAAGTCGCTCAGCGACCTATGGAGTAGGCTATGTTCGGAGTCTGTCTGAAGAATCGAATTCGAAATAAATCATCCGTCATAGAGCCAACATCGACATAGCTTAAAGGATTAGCAAGCTGAAGTGGCAGGCGGCTGGTCACATCTGTCGAACCGATAATCGTTGGGGTAGACGTGTTTTAGAGTGGAGACCACGCCTCGGTAAACGTAGTGTAGGGCGCCCTCCAGTTAGGCGGAGCGAAGATATACGCAAGCTGGCTGGCAGCGGTTAGAATCAAAAAGCTGAAGGTCGAGCTCAATCATAGGTGAGACAGACTGATAATGATGATTTTTTTAGAGGCCGAGTTCCTTTGTTTTCTCTTTTGAGGGTTACGTACCTTAAAAGGCAAAAAGAAACCCTCATAGGATCACTTTTTTGTCCGTCTGTCTGTCTGTCCGTCTGTCCATCTGTCAAGGTGATCCTTTATCTCCGGAATGTGTAAAGTTATCAAGTTGAAACTTACACAAAATACTTGGGTTTACAGTATCTTTTGGCTGTGAAAAAATCAAACTTGTGAGTCAACGCAATCTAAAGATATAACCGTTTATGTCGCATATTTTGCGATTTCAAAAGGGAATCAAAACCTAAAGGCCGTTCTTCAACTTCCCGTTGTCCTAGAATCATGAAATTAGGCACAAAGCAAGGTCTTGAAGCGTGCACTTATATAGGAATGAAACCGTAAATATGTAGTGTAATAACTAAATAAAGTTAATTTACTATTACAAACTTATTATTTGTAGTTAGTGAAATACATTTTGTATGGATCGAACTACAAAGTTAAGTTTGTCCTTTAACCTAGTCTGCGAAGTTGGTACGGAAGCGTCGGTGGGCGAGTCCAACTCGACTTGTCCGGTTTAAAAAAAATGAAAAACCAACGTCAAGCTTTTATTCATAAATAATAGATATGGCAGATGTTCTGGCAAGATCGCTCACCATCACCATAAAACACCGACTCGTGTTGGCTACAGAACAGACTCGTCATACTCAAATACATCTTTGGATTCCAATAAACGATTATAAATCTTTTAATACTAAACTTAAATCTGGTTTAC
Source organism: Cabera pusaria (assembly GCA_954871355.1). NCBI lineage: Eukaryota > Metazoa > Arthropoda > Insecta > Lepidoptera > Geometridae > Cabera > Cabera pusaria. Next base: position 4,973,776 of record OX940890.1, read on the forward strand.
TATAAGTATCTTTATCGTAATTGTCTTCAAAAGAGGTTTAGTAGTAACTTTTTTACTACCTAGATGGGTATTGAAGAAAATATCGAAATTTCGAAACGTGAGGTATCAATTTCGAAATTTAAAAACATGCAAAAATGGTCCGAAATTTCGTAATTGTGAAGTTTCGAAATTTCGAAATGCATGCCCTAATGGGGACCTACGTTTAGATCATATCATCTTATACAGTGGTAGGTCTTCTGCTTGGACCAGAATATTTTGTAGCTGAGTTGGTACAGCGCCAGGCATTTCCCAGGAGGCGCGCGTTCGAATCCCGTCGATACGATTATTGGATTGTATATAACAGTGTACCAGAATATCTTTGTCAGTTCAAACTTGACAACTTTCAACGCCAATTGGTCATTGGTCATTGCTGTCTTGAAACGCAAGCATCAATGCCTTATCATCAGTGGCAAACAAAACAAGTATCGCTCAGTGCACGTATTGGTGCACATGCCTTAAACAACATTTTTTTTAGTATCTGCTAGGCTAGCGTTTGTCCACTATCTTGCCACTTGCTTGTATGTAAAATGTATACCTACCTACATACAAATTATTTTAGGTTGAACTCGGTTAACAAGTTGGTCCCTATACTTGCAGAGCAATGTGGTAAAAGCAGAAGGCGCGTAGTCTCACAAATCGCAACACAAATATTTCTACATGCCATCCACTTTATATGGGAAGATGTTCTTCTGGCACGATGTCATATCATAACTATCCTCGTAAAAACATATAATCAATATACCTTCCTCCAATAATCATCAGCTAGGTAAGTGACGCAGTGCGACGCCCCAGAACATTTTCCTCCCTTTTTAGGGCGCGTGAACAGCGCTAGCCCTCCGCGGAACTTCTGTATGAGGGCCCAGGTGTCCTGGCAGTAGTTGGGGGCGTAGATCGTGGTCACAGGGTCCTGCGGGTTACTCAGGGCGCGTCTGAGACCGGGGATCTGGAAGCGGGGGATAAGATGAAGGCGAGGTGGAAACCTCGCTTTGCTACACCTGTTGTGTCCTATCAGATGCGTAGTGGAGGAATGAGGTCGTGTTACAGCTATTGTGTCGTCTCGGATACAAGGCAAGAGTGACTTACAATAGACGAATGCATAATATATGTGGTTTTACAAATTAAAACTCTTAGATGTTTAAGACTCAAACTACCATAAAAAAGGCAGACGGAGCAGTGCCTAACACCCGAGTGAACGCAAGTTCAGTAATACTAAATGCTTGAGTAATACGCTTCCGTGCTCAGTATGCTACCAAACCAAGCGGCAGCAGGGACGGACGCGTCCGTGCGGTATTACTTCGCAGCGTTGCTTACGTAGTAATCATGCCGTATTGACTATGCGGGACTGAGCGCGGAAACTTATTACTCAAGCATTTAGTATTACTGAACTTGCGTTCACTCGGGTGTTAGGCACGGCTCCGTCTGCCTTTTTTATGGTTGTCTGAGGTTTATGACTATAATCAACACCAATATTATAAATGCGAAAGTCAGTTTGTATATTTGTTTGTTTGGGACTTTTCACGGACAAACGTCTGGACCGATTTAGATGAAATTTTGTACAGGGATAGCCAGTATTATGGATTACGCCTATAGGATACTTTTAAACGCGGACGAAGCCGCGGGACACAGCTACTTTATACTTTAGCATTTTGTCGAAATAAGTTACGTGGAGTCGTCAGCAAATGAAATTACTCTTCATCTTCAATGGTCCTCTCTTCTCCATGCCCTGACCTCAAAAGGGGACACGTTGTCAGTCCATCTGGCGGGTAGTCTGCCTCCAAGCCTTCTGTGCGCTGGAGCCTCGGGGCCTTCACTGTTACCGCTTAGGTAATAGGTAATGGTTAACACAATACCTGATCATAATCATTAACGAGTCCCAACGCCACCACCATGAACTCGTACGAGATCTTATCTCCACATGTGGTGTAGACCACATTGTGGCAAGGGTCGAAGTCTTCCGCGCGGTCTCGGAGCCACACCACGTTGGACGGTAGTACTGCCGCCGTGGGACGGTAAGCCTCTTTGAACGGCTTGATGCCAGCCGCGACTAGGGTGAACTGGGGCTGATAGTAGTGGATCTAGAATAATTGAAAAGTTACTTATTTGTTTACGAAAACATCACAGGTGGTCGGAGCATTATTTCGATGTTCCGCCTGACTTGCTACCAAAAAGTAGCTTACCACCGATCGGATCAATGAGGTAATCTGCCGCGATAACCTTAGAGCGTTTGTCCACAGCAACGGCACCGGGACGTCACCGGCACCGAGATTTTTCCGGGCCGGTTTGAAAATGATGTGCCGGCGATCGTTTGTCCACCGCCACCGGTTCCGGTGGTTCTGTTTCTTCTAGCTGTCGCATGCGCGGCAGATGCGTTTCCATAGAAATCAAATCAAAACAAACAACCTCAGACAAAAAAACAATAACCGATCGAACGGCAGTGTGTGGACAAGATCAAACGTGTTTTGTATTGCGAGCCAATGCCGGCACATTGGCCCGTCATAATCTCTGGCCAATTTCTAGCGTTCGCGCCGATCTACTCGAAATACCGGCGCCCGGGATGACGTTGCCCGGTGCCGGTCATGCTGTGGACAAGCTGCCATACTATACATATGTACCGCTACTTCGGCGCCGGCATATTGTTTCCGTTGACGTCCCGGTGCCGTTGCTGTGTTACCGTGTTCCGGCAGTACACAGCACTTGACTAACCGTGGTGACTCACCACGGTAGATAATTCTATGCTTAGCATGTTCACCATCTTTGACCACATTGTTGCTCACCACCAGGCGAGATAGTGGTCAAACGCTAGCTTTGGTTTGGTTAAGGCACCTATTATAATTTTCTTTGCTTGACAGTAAAAATCAAAAGAATTTTCCAAACTATACCGATCTCTTGTAGGCTAATAACTATTATTTGTAGGTATGAGTTGCAGTATTAAGGTTTTAAATTACTTCCTTGATAGATCAACAAAATGTTTTGGCTTCATCCAGAAGCCTTCTTTGGGATCTTTTGCGCAAAGTCCTCACCACCACAACACATACCACTATCTCCTCCGTACCCGCCAGTCTTTGTTCGATGGATGGTTCGATTAAAGGTGACTCTAATGGGGTTAGCGGTGATTATAGGTGACTCTAATGGCCTCACGGCTAAGCCAACCATGAACTATCCTAACTGAACTACCCAGGGATGAGATGCTTATAGCTAAAGTAGACATTTTACCTGAGACGGTTCCAGAACAATGATTTCATTTTGTTTTAATTTCTTAGCAAATCTCCATGCAATGCTGCAGCCTCCAGCACCAGCGCCCACTATCAGCAGCTTGCAACTAAAAACGAAACCTACTGAAAAGAAGTTACACCAGTGCCTGATAGGCCGTCCAATACAGTACCTATAAATATGTCAGATAATTGCCTAATAAGGCACTTAGAAGGCCTCTCCCAAGACACGCCACAAAGCCCGATCTTTACAAAGCTTGTAAGTACCTAGGTGGGTTGTAATTGAAATGTTTGAATACTTTGAGTAATGAAAAGTACATTTCTATTTTGCGCTTGCATGTCTGACAATGCGGACTAGCAGAAGTGCCACCCTATCCACCAATGGACAGAAACAATCTGTTAGGTAAGTCCAAAAATTGTAGGGGGATGCAAGGGACGCGTGCGGATGTCACAGGCACAGAATACTTTATAGTTTATATGTTACTGGCGCCATAAAACAGATGCACGCTCTATTCCATGCCAGCGCTGGTGCCTCGAAAATAATTGGCGCGGAAGCTGTGGTGTATATACGGCTAGTTATGCCAGCGAGATTTCGGCGCTGCAAAACTTACCCGATATGTTGTGGTGAATAAACAAACAAAAACTACTTCTACCAAATATGCACACCTAGACCTTACTTATAAATATTTTTAACAGCCGATGTGTTGTGATATGGTCTGATATATCTTACTCCACGAATACTATGCCCACATAGCTGATTGAATTTAACACCCATTTGATACTGGGTTATTTATAATTATCTACTATTTTTTGTACATGTTACATTTTACTACGACAATTTTGACAAGTAAATAAGCAAGACCATCTAGTTTCGAGTAATTGGGTCAAGTCGTCACATCTCCAAAACCACGTCTAAATGGGAAGGTTAGTTACATACAGTGCCGAGACGTGGATACTCACTGCAGGGCTGGTTGTTCCAGAAATGTACCTACAATCACTTACCGAATCGTGGATAGTGAAACTCTTCAGTGTCTAATAAATTCTTCTAATTTGGGCTCATATGATTCCTTTTGACTAGTCCTATAGGATGTTGTAGTAATTGATCAATGAAAACTGATACTGATAAATGAAAATGATGTTATAATTAATTAATTAATCATTACTACATTTGCGACACCCTAAATAGTCAGGGTACGTATCAGTAGTCATAATTAGACTAGTTCTAGACTAAGTTTTATAACTATTGTACAACTATTTTTGCAAATAAATGAACACTGAATACTGATGTTTTATTAGGATATACAATACAAGTAAGGTATTATATAAACTAATTTTTATATAATCAAGCATAGATAAGCTAATAAGTTATTTAAATCTATCATAAACTTATACATTGACATAAATAAAGAATGTGTCCATCAGCACTTTTCTTCAGCGCTGCCAATCGCGGGGAATTTTCCTGATTTTCGGGGAATTGAGGGTTAGCGCGGGGAGAGCGCGGGGAATGGCAAAAATCGGGGAATTTCGGGGAATCCAGAACAATTTTTTTTTGGTGGGCTTAAACTTATTTATGTTGGGTTATACTTGTTACTTATAAATAAAAAATTACGTTTGGACTTGGCAGATACAGCTCGACACTACTAACATTATAATTCGAACCTAATCTAAATATTATTATTGCGAAAATATGGCGAATAATATACTATTCCAAATAAAATAAGGCCCACTTAAAATTTAATTTTATGTAAAACAGTGTTTTTATTCCAAAAATATAATTTCGAGGAATTTTTGGGGAATTAATAAAAAAAATCGGGGAATTTCGGGGAATTGACTACACCGAATCGGGGAATCGAGAAAATTTTATTGGCAGCACTGCTTTTCTTATAGTCTCTATTATTACGGTGAAGACCCATTGTTTTAGTGTTCTTTACACATAGTAAGTACTTACACTATATTTCACTAAGGTTCACTATACACTATCACTACTTACACTAATTAAAATGGTTTAGTTCTTTTGAGTAATTGATGGTGATGCCAGGAGTTGGATAGTGGAACTCTTCAATGGCTAAGAGTAAATCCCTCGAGGAAGCTAGCTAATTCTTTAGTACATTTACTTATTATTATTTAATAGTTGCACAATGTGGATTGGAATAGTCAGGCTCGTCCCGCTGCCGTAATGCAATTTTTGGTACATACATACATACATACAATCACGCCTTTTTCCCGTTGGGGTAGGCAGAGACTACTTCTTTCCACATGCTACGATCCTGACACACCTCTTTCTCTTCTTCCACTTTCATGAGCGCCTTCATACATGCTCGCCGGTTATAAGTACTTTTGACTTGGCCTTTCTTTAAAAGTTCTCCGATCTGGTCGTGATACGTTCGCCTAGGTCGGCCTGTACCGGCTGCGCCATTCACACTCGTCTCATAAATCTGTTTCGTCAGTCTTTCTTCATCCATCCTCTCTAGATGTCCAAACCATCTAAGCATCCCTTTCTCAATCTTTGTCACCACATCTCTACCATACCACAACATTCCCTTATCATGCTGTTCTCCACCTTATCCATCAGAGTCACTCCAATCATACTTCTCAAGCTTCTCATTTCTACAGCATTAATTTTACTTTCATGCTTCTTATGCCATACCCAGCATTCACTACCATACATGAGTGTGGGAACCAACACTCCCTTATGTACAGCCAGTCGTGCTTTTTTAGACACGTTCTGATTTCTCATAAAGTTATGCAGTGCCCCACTCACTTGGTTTCCTGCCAAAACTCTTCGCTCAATATCACTTTCATACTTACCATCTCTCGTAAACTTAGAACCCAGGTACACAAACTCTATCACTTGTTCTACACTCTCTCCTTCAATCGTAACGTTACAATTTGTCATTTTTTCTTCTCTTTCAAAAACCATTACTTTGGTCTTACTTACATTCACTTTCATCCCTTTCCTTTTTAAGGCGTCATGCATAATATTAACCATTATTTGCAACTCCTCCTCCGATGATGCTAATATCACCTGATCATCAGCGTATAGGAGGCATTTGATGGTTAAATCATTCATTCTTAATCCGTACACACTTTATTTCAGATCTGTCAAGCAATTGTCTATGAATAAGTTGAACAACACTGGCGATGCTACACATCCCTGTCTAACACCTTTTTCGATGTTAAACCAGTCTGTGTACGCTCCGTTTATTCTGACACAAGCACTGGAACCCTCATAGAGTGATTTCAGTGCTCGTATCAAACTGCCGCCCACCCCATACATAGACAATGTTGACCACAATTCACTCCTCACCACTCCTTTTCCAAGTCTACGAATGCGCAATAGACCTTTTGGCTTTTGGCCAAACATTTTTCGGCAATTTTTGATAAGCAAGATTATATCTTATAGCCTCAAGATAACAGGTCTCGTGCTTAGTTTGGGGCTCACTGGTACTCACAATGTAATATTACCGGTTTATTCCCAACGACCCCCACTAAAACGGGCACCAGTGGGGGACGTTAGGACAAATTATTAACTTTTGTGCCAACAGCCGTTAAAAATATTTCACTCCTAACGTCCCCCACTAAAACGAGAACCAGTAGGGTTACTAACAGGTGTATTAGTGGTCAAACGCTAGGAGTAATGAGAGTGCTCTCTAAAAAGGGTAGGCAACACACCGGCAATACCTCTGCAGGGCTAGCATGGCAAGGGGACTATTTTGTCTTTCCACCTATCCGTGTTTTGTTTGGTGGAGAAGGCAAATTATAAGTAAAGTTTTTCGACAATTATAAACGCCCGCTGTCTTTTATTCAATTCTTTTTTTAAACTTTTTATACGGAACAAAATCAAAACTCGGCGTTAAACTTCACCAAGCGTTTAAATTGTTGTGTTGATCTCCTGTCAGTGGCGAAAAACAGGGAAATAATTTTGTCTTTCCCGCGGGGATAAGGCCATGCTAGCCCTGCTGGTTTTATATTACCTAAGTTAACGCTCTTTCTGAGCCTATGTTATTTTGGCAATAATTATGATTATCATTATATTTATACCGCACCGTCAATATCATATGAAGGCTTATATGAAAGTGGAAGAGGTATGTTAGGATCGTAGCATGTGGAAAGAACTAGTATCTGTCTGCCCCAACGGGAATAAGATGTGATTTTATGTGTGTCAGGTGAAGGTCCCGGTGGCGTAATCGAGAGAACGGTTGCTTTGATGCCGTGGTACCGAGGTCAAACCGCCGTGCACCAATGGATTTTTCTATCGAAAAATTTATGTGCGCTTCTCACAGTGGCCCTCCGGTGAAGGAAAACATCGTTAAGAAACCAACAACTCCCGCATGGTGGTAGGACACTATCTAGTGTCCGCCTGGCCAGCTACCACCCTCAAGTTAGAAAATCTGTCACCAAACATCTAATGTGTTCCGGCAGCTATCCTTGAGAGCTAGTTTCCATTCTAGGCCTAGCGTGCTAACCATCTTCGACCGCATCATCACTTACCAACAGGTGAGATAGTGGTCAAACGCTAGCCTATAAAGTATTAAAAAAAAAAGGTGATCACGCGCTTGTCTGTAGGCAATAGGCAAAATAAAAACTTCGATATTTTTGGTAAAATCCTTACATAGTATAAAACAAAGTCGCCCGCTATCTATTTTCTTTTAAACTACGCAACGGACATTAATGCTGTTTTAACCAATATATAGATGATGCAAGAGGAAGGTTTATAACCAGAAACAAATGCGGACTAATCCGCGGGGCGCAGCTAGTTTTGTATTCAATAAATTAAAACGCAATATACATTATAAAAAAATATATCTTTATTTTGTGAAATAGCGAGTATAATAATTAAAACACCATATTTAAAAATGTGGTAAATACAATGATTATCGTATATATTTATAATTCGATTGGACACCTTATAATATCACATTAATTTACAAAATATTACCACTTCTAAAAAAAGCTTTAAAAAATAATTTCAAATAATCACAGTCCAATTACATCGAGCATTCAACAATACGATTCAATATCAATGAATATATAAATAAAAACATTTTAAATGTTATACATTGTAAAAATACAGAATTCCGATTGATCAAAAATGGCACGATTCACTGTAAAACTTTTAGATAAAAAGGATCTACAGACAATACAACTATTTATGTAATCTTTGTCTAAATTACCTGACAAGGGCTGGCGCACATTTAGCGAAAGGCAGCGCAGACAATTTCTCATCGTCAAAATTTTATAGACATTCGTTAGAAAATACGTAGAATTCATTATATTTTAATACTTGGCAACACAAAAATAATGCAGGACATTTTATAATTTTTATTTTGCATACAAATAGCTGAGTACTGAATATTGACCCCTTCACCCTAAAATTACGCACTTCTTTCAAAAATGCAGTGACAGTTACAGACTTATACATTCGTATTTTTATTGTCTTAGTATATAATCTCCTAGACTACCCCCGGGTGGTGGTAGGACACTATCTATCGGCTGGTCACCAACCACACTCAAGTTCTGTCGCCAAACATCTCATGTGTTCCGGCAGCTGTCCTTGAGAGCCAGTTCCCGTTCTAGGCCAAGCGTGCACCTCGACCGCATTATCAGCAACAGATGGTATTAGTTAAATAGTGAAAAATATTCAATGCTGCGCTTCGCTATATGTGTACAAACGTCATAGCTAAATAATTTCAAATTGAAACGTATTTTTTCTTGTTATTTTCGGACTATTTTTACAAAAACACAAAAATGACAAAATAATAAATAGTGATAACAATTAAAATTTCATCGAAAATTTACGGAACAATCCCCTCAAGCAGGGCGGCTGTCGCAGGTATTTTAATGGTCACGGCATAGGCAAGGGACCACTCAACTCCAACTTCAAATAAAATAATGTATTGAATTGAGTTACCTAAGTTTAAATGTTTATAATTATGTTCGATATATTTTATTTCAAATAGACTATCGATAGTCTGTGGTTGTTTGTTGTGCATGGCACTTTACTAAGTGGGCGGTACCCGTTGACTGGTACCGCCCACTTAAATTCTTCATTATAGAAAACATCATTGATGAAGTACGGTATTATAGGAGTACATTTTTTCGAAAAAATAAAAAAAAATGTCATGGGCCTGAGCTGTCAAATCTGTCATCATAAATTTGGCAAGTTGATAAAGGCTATGAGCGCAAATTTCATCAATCTGATTCAGTCTCATCAATTCGTAATTCGATATTCTGTTACTTTAATGATATCGCAAGAACATGACCTTGACCTGATGCTGGGACATCTCCTGGAATCTGCAAAATACTCAACTCCTCACCAACTTACAGCAGAGATATCAAGTTTGGGCTCATTGAAATGATCGCAATGAATAGATTATAGACAAATCAGTCGGGGGTAGTTTTAAATTTAAGTATTGTTACCTCGCGGGCACACAGTGTTTGACATTACTATATTTTTTTTGCACAGTACCCTTAGTACCAGTTTTAATACCAAATTCGATATCGTATTTCGAACAAATTTTGTATGAATAACAGTACAGCGCCTCTAGTGGTTACTACACTTCACTAAATTTAGACCAATCAGGGAGCCAGAATAAGTCGAAAACTATGTGAGATCTGTCAAAAGCGTTTACGATAAAAACTCGTACTAAGGGTACAGGTATAGCAAGTATGGTGTAATATGACGTTTGGAGCATTTAACGCGAGCAAAGCTGAGGGGAGGCACTTATATAAATAAATGCGAAGTTTGCGAGTTCGTACGTTTGTTACCTCTTCACAATATAACAGCTGGACGTATAAGAAGTAAATTCGAGATGGCATTTTAGACCCTGACAACACATATGCTACCTTTTAACCCGAAAAGAGCAGCTAGTGTAAATACAGGATGATCCAAACGGAGACCAGTTTTTTTTTAGATTATATTATTATTGATCAAGGACTATCCGTATGTATGTTGACTGATTTTGTTTAGCTATACAAATTATAGTTAGATACTCCTTCATTCAAGGAATCTAAAATGTTGATGAATGTCACATTTTGGACCATCCTGTATAATTGTAAGCAACTAAGTTAAAATTCAAATGCATTATTATAAACAGAGTTTGAATTGAGTGGAACTATACCGCTCGATATTGATTAACACAGATTTATAAAATAATAAAATATAAAAAAAAAATTTGAACTATTTCCATAATACTCAATGAAATATAAATAAATCTTTTTTTGTACTATTCACACCACAATTAACGCCTACAAATAAACATAATATACAAACTTCAACAAAATATATAAAAATATTCTTAGTTATGTCTTACACAAGTACACAAAAAATAAGACTGTAAAATTACATTTTAAGAAGTACAAAATTACATAATAGTTTACGCTTCTTGAATTCTAGACTTGACGGGAAAATGGTAAAGTGCTTCTTACCATCTGTGTATGGTAGCTGTTCTAACCCATAGGGTGGAAGATTCTCCTCACCATTTCAGGTCCATGGTAGAATCCTTTCAGCATAAAGTGCCAGTATATGAAGGGGAACAGCTCTTTCTTCATCTGGTACGCGATTCGACTCTCCATTGACTGGAATATAGAGATATTTAAATGTTATACAAATATCGTTGAAATAATTAATAATAAATAAATATATCAAGATGATATTATTGATTGGTGTTCATCCTGTCGCTGTATGCGTGAGGACCGTGCCCATGTAGTAGTACGAAATTTATATCTACGCATTTTAGAAACGCACCCTTAAGCTCGTTTAGAAAGTGCACAGGAACTATTTTGTGGTGATTGTCTAAAAATCTCTGAAGATACTGTGAGACCACAGATATACACAATAGATAACGCCTAGTATCACGATTTGTATCGAAACCGAGTGTGCCAACTTTTTAACACCTACTGTGACGTCACAGCCGAAATTTTGTGATGGGAAATCCAAACCGATTCAAAGACACCGATGCCGCCGATGCCCCTCCGTCTCGCTACGATTCAAACGATTCAACTGGAACCGCCGCCGTGATCGTCTCGCTCATACATATTTTTATATCTGTGATCCCGCTCGCTGACTCCGCGCTTGCCCCCGCCGTCCACGCCAGCAATCACCAGTACAGTGTAATAATATAATATAAATATATATTAAATTTATTAATTATATTTCTTTGAAACAAAAGGAAGGGATTATTAGTACAGACATGCATGGTAAGAAATAGTCGTGATTTTTAGGTTATAAAAAACTTTTAATAACCTAAAAATCACAAATCGATTAACATGAATGACATCGATTTTCTGACAGACGAATGATATAGACAGACGAATGAAATTAAACGGAATTATAAAATAAAGAATATATAAGAATAAAGAATATTTTAATTGAATCCCGCTCCGGCTCATACTTACCTGGTGCAAAGGTTGGCCATTGCTATCCAACGCGGAATGGGTACCATTGCACCGGGTACCGTTATTAGGGCTTGGTTATTTTAATTTTGATAGTGTGAATAATTTGAAATGTGATTATTAATGAAGTTTATCTTGGAATATATTATGTTTTATTGAATTTTAAAATACTATTATTATTCTTAAAAAAAATGCTTCTTATACTTTTTTTTAAATTTTATAATGGCTCCACCCGATTAGTGTATTTAGCCAGTGTCAAGTATTATAATTTTTCAAGTTTTTGAGAATTTAAGTCATAAAGATGGGTCAAAGTCACATTTCAAGTCAAGTTAAAGTCAAAGTCTAGTCCAAGTCATACCCTCAGTAAAAATGTGGACTTTGCTAAGATTTTCAGTGGAATTTTGGTGAGAACGCAAATAGCATGTTTTTCAACATTGTGCGTATTCCCTACACTCGCACACATTCACCGGCACTTAATGGTTAATAATCCACATTTATAACACATTAACTCGCGGAAGAAAACACAAGTTTTAGGAAAAAATACAATGCGAGCACACACACTTTTCCTCGTTCCCGCCTAAACTCCCCTCTTCTTATTATACTTTATACTAATATACTTCTTATACTTTGCTTATATGTACAGGTACCTACTTATAAAGATGTAACTTGCATATGAGATGTAACTTATGAATAATCATATTTTACTTGCTGTAGGCAATCGAAACAAAAACATCGCGAAATAAAACCAGAGAAAACATTTTAGAACCCAAAACAAGAGTAAAATTAGAACACTTATTAATTTATTTTGTTTACTTATGACCTTGTTTTTATTAATTAAAATTAATCTTTTTTTATAATGGTTTATATCATTCGTCTGTCCGATATCAAGTAAAATCGATTATTGATGTATGTTGTAAATACAACGAAAAACACTAGTCGCGAAATTTGACAGACGAATGAGAAATTCCCTGTACCACGAAGTCGAAGCGATCGCGAGAGTATCGCTAGTGCCCATATACATCGTCTCTTAACACACAACGTCAGATCAAACGCTCAAAGCAAACGCAGCAATGTAATGTAAATAGTTTTATTTAAAGTTAATCTATAGTTAATTAGATATAATCTTGGAATCATAGCTTGGGACATTTAAAAATTAGTTTTTAATTGAATTTACGCATACTATAATTTTAAAATAACTTATCTGTGATAAGAAATATGAACTTGCCTTTGGAGGCTCGACATTTTTGGGCTTTCGCAGTTAATTATCACGCAACGAGGCATTTTTGTAGTTTTCGCGGCCGTCCGGCTGCAACAACAGACGCGCAGGGACTGTAAGTAGCGGCGGCCAACCTGGCCGCTTTGGCCGGGTTCGGGCACGGGAAGTACATACATTTGCGTTATCTATTGAATATATATATCTGTGTGTGAGACCGAGAAAGGACCACTGAGTAAATACTTTATTCATAAAAATCAACTGATAATAAGGCTACGTGACAATGGTTACCATAAATACTTTAACGCCAAAAGCGATCAAACTTAGATAGATAGATGAACACTTTATTGCATACCAAATATAATAAAAATCTTAGAACAAATGCATTTTCTAGAAAGTTTTGACAATGGGCGATCTTATCGCTTAGAGAGATTTACTTACTACTACAACTACAAACTTATTACTATATATGTACGAGTCTAAGGGCTAGTTTCACTGGTTCCTGATAATGCGTAATGCGTTAGATAGTTATCTGACACATGGCGCCATATAAGCTGTCAAAAATCTGTCAGATTGAATTATAATAGCGCTATCAGGAACCCGAGAAACTGGTCTTATGTGTATATAGCCACTACAACGATAATAATATTTTGATTTGATTTGATTATTTAATTTGTTTATATGTTTAATATTTTAATCAATAAAGATATTTTGTATGGATTTTGTATGGTAATATATAAGATTCTTGAAATATTCCAAAACATTAAAAATCTCTATCTAAATTTTAAGATTTTATATGTACTAATAAAAAAATACTTTTTTAATGCACTAATTTGTAATTTTACTAACTTTATATAATTTGTTTGTTTGTTTTGTGTGTGTGTGTGTGTTTGTGAGAGAGAGAGAGAGAGAGAAAGAGATCGAGTGTGTGAGATAGTGCGTGAGAGTGAGTGAATGAGAGAGTTTAATAGTTTAATGTTTATGTTTGAAAGTTTGTGTGCGTATTATTTGAGTTGTATAGTACATCTAAATTAAATCTAAGTCTAAAACAACAGATACCTACTTCTGATTTTTTATCAAAGGAATAAACCTGGTCAAAGGGGAAGGTTTCGTGCGGGACCCCATTGTAGGTGAACTCCGCGAGGATGCAGGTACTGTACGAGGTCAGAAGAGGGCAGGCTCCGTATCCGTCGTATTGTTGCTTCAAGGGGCGCCCTTTCATCGTGGATAGGAGATTGTGTTCCACTACGTAGCTCTGTTTTGCTGGAATACAGAAAGAAAGAGTAAGACTAATACTGTACTGTGTGTACTGAGGTTAACAATGTACAAGTAAGACTTATGCTAAAGGCTAAGGTTAGCGCGCTTCGGCTGATGGCGGGACAGGGTATTTTTCACCGACTTCACAAAAAAGGAGGAGGTTCTCAATTCCAATGTATTTTTCCTTTATTATTTTTGTACCTCAGAACTCCGTCAAATCTTGACCGATTTCAAAAAATATTTTTTCGTTTGAGAGATTATGCCTCCCGATTGGTCCCATTCAAATTTTATCGAGATATGACAATTATCTCCGGAGATATAGAGATAAACAGCTCAGACACATTATATACTTTGACGACATTATTCTATTGACGAATACAAAAGAGATATTAAGTTTAGTAATGTATTATGGCACTTTGATTGTCAAGTAAATAATCAAAGTTGTGACAATACAGAAATAGAATAAAAATACAACAATCAAGTACTTCAACCGCGTGTCAGCAAGACATGATGCAATGAAACAATGTTATTATTGTTATTGATAAGTTATTGACTTGAAATTAGTTCGATTGAGTTTAATTTTAATTGTAAAAATATAATCACCAGTATTTAATTTTAATGCCTTATGGATAAAACCTGTATACATACGGCACTCATAAATTGGCTATCACATTCTTGCATATCTCTGTATTTACCTACATTCTGACAAAATATAAAATTGATTAGGCATTGATTATTATTGTCTTGATTGCTTGTAAGCATACATTTTTTTTTGTTTCGTTATGGCTCCACACGATTAGTGTATTTAGCCAGTGTCAAGTATTAAATTTCTTCAAGTTTTTATCAATTTTGGTCGTAGAGATAGGTTAAAGTCACATTTCAGCTCAGTTTTCAAGTAAAAGTCTAGTCTAAGTCATACCTTCAGTAAAGATGTGGTGTTTACTGAACATTTTCAGTGGAATTTTGGTAAGAACGCAAATAGCATGTTTTTCAATATTGTGCTGTGTCCCTACACTCGCACACATTCACCGGCACTTAATGCTTAATAATCCACATTTATTGCACATTAACACGCGGAAGAACACCAGTTTTAGGAAAAAATAGAATGAGATCACACACACTTTTCCACGTTCCCGCCAAAAATTCGTAAGCATACATTTCTGAATGCACGCATATTTGACAATCAATAAATATGTCATACAATTGTCATTACTGACAGTATTTCAAATGTATTAACATTTTTAAATGTACATGACTTGAAATCACAAAAACTTGAAGAATTTTTGTACTTGACGCTGGCTAAATACACCAACCGTGTGGAGCGATGACCCTTATTAATTTGCGATTTACCGTATCGACGGCATAAACAATTGAACATCAAATTATTTGCAGTTTTTAAACCCAGGAACATATTGGCAAAATAATTTGTCTTATATATTTTTTTTAGGTAAATTATTCATTGTTTTTAACCGACTTCAAAAAAAGGAGGAGGTTTCTCAATTCGACCGTATTATATATATTATATATATATAAACATATATATATATACATATTATATATATATATATATTTTATGTTTGTTCGGGGATAACTTCGTCATTTATGCACCGATTTTGATTATTCTTTTTTTGTTCGAAAGGAGATATCCCAAGTGTGGTAGTACCATGGTAATTTTATCGAGGTCTGATAAGTATCTCCAGAGATATTGAGATAAACATCTCAAAATTGGTACTGAAAATGAACATTGAAGTCGGTTCTTTTTTAGTTTTTAAACGATATTATTAATACTTATTATCCTATTCCTGACAAAAACAATTCCAAAAATACAAAAATCATAAAAATTGGCCCAGTTGTTCTTGAGTTATAAGTGTAGTAACTAACACGACTTTATTATATATATATAGAAGATCATAAGACGTGTGTAATGAATTAATGCTTTGAATGATGGATTTAGAGTTGGCTTATATTATATTATCATAATATACTTATATTATCCTAACCTTTAAAGATAATAATCAGATTATTAATGATGCAGCTCCACCGTTTCGAACATAAAATTAAATATTTAATTTCTATCAGATAATGTAAGTACTAATCTTACTGTTTTTAATGTTTTTATTTAAAAAAATATATATTTTATAGGTTAGCGTTTGACCACTATCTCACCTGTTGGTAAGTGATGATGCGGTCGAAGATGGTAAGCACGCTAGGCCTAGAATGGGAATTGGCTCTCAAGGATAGCTGCCGGAACACATTAGATGTTTTGGCGACAGATTTTCTAACTTGAGGGTGGTAGCCGGCCAGGCCGACACTAGATCGTATCTTACCACCATGTTGGTTTCTTAACGATGTTTTTCCATCACCGGAGGCCACTGTGAGGGGAACTGATGCCATCAATGCCGATCGTTCTCCCGATTACGCCACCGGGCCCTCAAAACTACTCAACTGTTTATTGTAAAATCGCATTCTAAAGACCTCGTGTCTAGTTTGGGACAATGTATTTCCAATGTCTGTAATCTTTTTGGCAAATAGGTGGACCGTTTGCTACCTATATCATAAATAAACTGGCCAAGTGCAAGTCGGACTCGCACTTGTAGGGTTCCGTAACACAGTTAAGTATTCCATAACTATAATTTTTCGCAACTACAAAATTAACTTTGTTTTTCATAGTGTTTGTATGAAAAACAAAGTTATCTTTGCGGTCGCCATATCTCAAAAACTGCTGACTGTATCACGTTCAAACCAATTTTCGTTGTTAGTTTTTATTGATTCTACAGCATGTATTATTTTTAGATTTTTAACTCCCATACTTCAAAAGTTAGAGGCGGGGGACACACATTTTACCACTTTAGACGCGCCTATCTATCAAATGATCGACTTTGAGAAAAAATGATTTAAGGAACCTCAATGTCATTTTTGAAGACCTATCCATAGACACCCCACACGTATAGATTTGAAGTTTTTTTTTGTTTCAGTTCCATGTATGGTATGCCGATATGGCTTATGATTTATGGGGATAAACTTTCATATTTTTTTATTTTTGTATAAAAATCGGAAAGCGGTTCACAGAATACATCTACCTACCAAGTTTCAATTCTGTAGTCCTAACAGTTTCGGAATAAAATAGCTGTGACATACGGACGGAAGGACAGACAAACAGACAGACAGACAGACATAACGAATCTATAAGGGTTCCGTTTTTTGCCATTCGGCTACGGAACCCTAAAAAGAAAGTGTGTTTCACTTTAGAAGTGAAACTTCCAAGTTCATTTAATTAATTCCCTAACATCACCAATTATTTTTATGTACAACTCTATCTGTTGAACTTTAGCAAATACGTATTCGTAGTTACGCCGTTCTACAATAGAGGGCGTTTATATAAATATAAAATATAACACGACGCTTACGTCATTTCCGCTGCCTTCGGATCGTGACGCTACGTCATTTCCGTCAAATTACACCCCAGAACTCGCTTGGAAAAGTCAAATATTTTTTTTAAATAACTCACAAATAGCAGCGCCAGTTTTGCTGTTAGGCGTGTTAGTGCAGTCTCCAATGCCGTACATGTTGGGGTACTTTTTGTGTTGTAGCGTGAACTTGTCAACGTCGAGGTAACCGTGGCTGTCCACCAGCGTCTTGTTGTTGTACAGGAAGTCTGGAGGCCGCATGTTCGGAGTCACGTGGAGCATGTCGTACGGTATCGTCACTTCCTGCAATAAACATCTACTGTATATACAGGGTGAATTTTTCAAGTGGGCGTGGATGGCCAAACTATGAGGAATAGCGAATAGTACTCAAGGAGTCTCGTGCCCGATTTTGATTAAAACTAATACTGCATCATTGGATTCTTGGATATTCAATATTCCTAGCCAGGAATCGAACCCAAAAAACATCCGTATTATTACACCATTCGATAGTGTCTCTAATAATAAAATAATTATGGGAAGCAATGACGATACCAACTTGGACGGGCCAACAATCACCCGGTAGCTAGCCCGTCCAAGTTGTTTTTTTTTTACGTAGAACTGGGTAGCACTTGACCATTATATCACCTGATGTTAAGTGATGATGCGGTCGATGATGGAGTGCGCTTACCCAAAAGATACCTAAAATATTCACTCGCTATTTGAAGACCCCCATATTGTATTTAGCCGGATATACAGACTCAGGCGGGGCATTCCATTCCCTGGCGGTTCGTATGATGAACGAAGATGCAAATCACTTCGTTCGGCTAGATCGTATATCCACCATAAATCGGTGGCGCCTTTTAGTGTTTCTGGATGTCTGATAGTAAAATGGGGAAGGTGGAATCAAATTATGCAGTTCCATAGCACACTCTCCAAAATGTAGAAAACCGAAATTAAATATGGCAATGTTCAAATCGAGAGTGAACAGGTATTTACTGAGCAAGCGTGCTACATCTTCGGCTACATCGTCACTTACCATCAGGTGAGATTGTAGTCAAATGTTTGCTTAGTCGTAAATTTAAAATATATATATATATATATATTGGTTGTTAAATCTGTCGCCTAAACATCTGACTAATTCCATCAGCTATACTCAAGGATAGCTGATGGAATTAGTCAGATGTTCTGGCTCTCAAGAGCCAGTTCCCATTAGCGTGTGCAACCATCCTCGACCGCATCATCACTCACCAACAGGTGAGAAAGTGGTCAAATGCTAGGTGCAATATAAAAATATATATATTTATGTAAAATTAAAGAATCCGAGGCGAGCGAGGGGCAAACAAAGCTGGTATGTAATAATTGAGATAGTTTAATAACTAAAACAACCGACTTCAATGCCCGCGAGTCAGTTTCAGTACCAAGTTTGAGAAGTTTATCGTCGTATCTCTGGAGATACTTATAGCGTAACATAGATACAACAAAAAAAACATAGGTACAGACGAACTGAGAATCTCCTCTTTTTTCGAAGTCGGTTGAGAACACAAAAGATGTTTGTAAGCAAATTGCAAACGGTGAATTATTTTAAAACACATGCAATACGACACCTGGGATTTCTTGGATTTTTGTGTTTTATAAACATATGATTTGTATGTGTGATATCTGAGATGCTGTTTATGTTCAACCGACGTCAAAAAAGGAGGAGGTTCTCAATTCGTCAGTAAGTTCTTTTTTTTTGTATGTTTGTTACCCGATTACTCCGCCAATTGTGAACCGATTTAAATGATTATTTTTTATTTGGTAGGGTTTTGTTTAGTGGTGGGACTTCTGCTAGTCCGCCAGGGGCGGTACCACCACTTTGCCAATTAATTTTCAGTCGTGAAATAGGAATGTTTTTCGGTTGAAATGGCAAGGTGTCCAGTGAAATTACAAGGCATGTGAGACTTATGTCTCAAGGTAACAGGCGCAGTGCAGCGACATGGAAAATGCCTACAGTTCAGAATTTTGCATGCCGCTGTATCTGTTATAGGTAGACGTCATCGCTTACCATCAGGCGAGCGTCATGCTTGTCCTGTTACCTTTTACTATAAAAAAATTTTAAAAAATCGCCAAGGTAATCCCATTTAAATTTTATCAAGATCTTTAAACATCTCTAACGAACTATTGAAACTGACTCGGGTGGTATGTGAAGTCGGTTCTTTAGTTTTTTAACTATTTTTTTAACGCCTACTAAGAAATGTGTGTCACACATTACTAGCAGTCTTGTTAACCCCTCCAACTAAGCTAAGTATGCTTGTGTCTGGAGTGGGTTCACGTCAATAGTGCAATGGCTGGGGATCGAACTCACGACCTCCCGATCGCCAGACCGACACCTTCGCCATTGGATTATTATCTTTTCTATGCCATTGGGCTATTGCCGCTATCAATTGGTATTAAATTAACCTGTATGTCTGTTAGGTATATCTATGTAACGGAATCTTTCAACCCAATTTTCAACCAACTTCAAGAAGTCTGATTTACTTAAAAATCGCACATATCAAGGACCGAGTGTCTTACAAATATATTTATTTACCGGCTTCGCAAAAAAGGAGGAGGTTCTCAATTCGACTGTAGTTTTTAGGGTTCCATACCTCAAAAAGTAAAAAAAGGTACCCTTATAAGATAAATTTCTTGTCCGTCTGTCTGTCTGGCCGTCTGTCCGTGTGTCACCACCGATTTTCTCAGGAACGTTCGTGGACCTAGCAATTTGAAATGTATACCAGATACTGAGGTCTATGGTCCCTATTAACGGCCTTACTAATAAAAAATTGCCTATACATCCGTTAAACGGTTGTACAGTTACACAATGAATAAACGCTAAACACGCGTGAATCCATTGTTTGACCAATAAACGTTGAATAGGCGGTGGGTATCTACATAGACATTTAACACTTTTTTCTTTTTCATCTGGCAACTATTAGTCAATTCGTTTAGAAACTGTTTTTTGTCTTAAATAGTTCCGTAAATTAATTTTTCATAAAGTTTACTAATTATCAATATTAGTCATGAAATTTTGTTTTGGGAATGCAATATTAATCAAACTACGTTGTTTTTAGAACTTTTTGTTGAAATTAGTTGATATAATGGAAAATATTTTCTTTTAGTAGGAGTGAAAGACTTAAAACAAGTTTTAGAACGAATAACTCAAATTGACTGTTGTCCTCTGTCTACGCTGTTGACATTGTAGCCATGGAGACTAGCGATCTCCATGGCTACAATATAAACATGATTGTAGCCATCTTTCAATAAATTGTCATTTTCCAAAGAGAATGTAATCACTGCGTTTAGTTTCTTCCACATAGCTTTTCGTAAACCTGTAATTTGTATTTAAAATGAAAAATCTGAATTGTTCAAAAAAATGGATCTGCACGGTTTTCATAATGTTTTCGATTTTTTTGTTTGCCTCCCCTATCTCCCAATGGTCAAATATGTCGAAATAATTTATGTAATCCATTTCAATGAGAACAAATCTAACACATACAAACTATCCTCAAATAACAGCATACTTTTTGAAGTTTGAAGAATCAAAACGTTTTTTCACAGAATACTAGACACAGATTCAATAATAGTTACTATGTCTAGACATGATTTCAATCAGCTGATAATAGAGAAATCCGCCATTTAAATCCTTTACACACTCGCTAAACTAGGGTCCCAGGTTGTTTAAGAGATGAATAGCCTCCTTTGATAATGGTACATCTGTATACCAACTTTATCCAACGCTTACGTCAAAAATATTTTTATTGGTCAGCTTTTGTGGTATACAAGGTGTGTACAGAGTGAAAAAAACTTTATTAGTAAGGCCGTAAGTGTATAAAAATCAAGGTCCTGAGTCAACACAATAAAAAGATATGGGCAAATTTAGATTTTCGCGAAAACTTGTAAGTATCAAAATATACTTTAATTCTCAACTTTTTTTATTTCTCGGAATTTTTCCTTTAATGCGAAAATATGCGACATAAACGGTCATATCTTTTGATAGCATTGACTTACAAGTTTGATTTTTTCACAGCCAAAAGACATCGTAGACCTGAATATTAGATAAAAGTTTCAACTTGATATCTCAACGCGTTCCTGAGAAAAAGACAGACAGTCAGAAGGACAACAAATTGATTCTAAAAGGGTTTCTTTTTTCCTTGTAAAGTCCGGAACACTAAAAAATATTGTTATAGTGGTAAACTTACGTTCGTTTTACTACAATCTGGTGTGATTTTAGCAAAGACTGCCTCTTTCTTGTCATGATGCACTCGTATTAGTACAGTTTTGTAATTCACGTCGATTTCCTTGCGAGCTGCCACCTGCAACCAAAACAATATTATTTGCAGTATTCAGTAAATTTTAGAATATAGGAATAAACTGAGGAAATTAGAGTTTACGTCGTGGCAACTTTATTGTACAAAGGAATGATGTTTTCTGTACATTGGGCCCTCTAACTCCCTCTCTGGATACTTAGATGGTTTGGAAATCTAGAGAGGATGGATGAAGAAAGATTGACGAAACAGATTTATGCGACGAGTGTGAATGGGCCAGCCGGTAGAGGCCGACCTAGGCGAACGTATCACGACCAGATCTGAGACGTTTTAAAGAAAGGCCAAGTCAAAAGTGCCTATAACCGGCGAGCATGTATGAAGGCGCTCACGAAAGTGGAAGAAGCGAAAGGAAAGAGGTATATCAGGATTGCAGCATGTGGAAAGAAGTAGTATCTGCCAACCACAATGGGAAAAAGGCGTAATTTTATTTGTATTTTGCTCTCGTATGAAGGTGAAGGTTTTAAAAAGTTAGGGCTCTATCTTAACTGGTTAGGTTTTATCAAGGTTTAGTTAGGTTTTTTCAAGGTTTTAAAAAGTTAGGGCTCTATCTTAACTGGTTAGGTTTTATCAAGGTTTAGTTAGGTTTTATCAAGGTTTTAAAAAGTTAGGGCTCGGCAAGTAAAAACATTGATATAAATACTTTAAGAAATGAAAACTACTTTATCGTTAGCTCTTTGTCGTGCACTGCAGGGTATAACAAAGAAATGCTACTTTACTAAACAGAGTGTCGGGTTTCATATTTGGACAAGGTTGGTTTGAGGGCCCAGTGGTGTATGTGGGAGAATGGTCGGTCGAAAAACATCGTTAAGAAGCCAACAACCCCTGCGTGGTCGTAGGACAATATCTAGTGTCCGCCTGGCCAGCTACCACCCTCAAGTTCGAAAATCTGTCGCTAAAACATGTAATGTGTTCCGGCAACTATCCTTGAGAGCCAGTTCCCATTCTAGGCCTAGCGTGCTTACCATCTTGTACAGCATCATCACTTAACTACAGGTGAGATAGTGGTCAAACGCTAGCCTGTAAGATATAAAAAAAAGTCAAACTAACAAACGGCATCCATACAAGGTGGACATTCCAGCAATCCACACTTCAAGATATCTTCAAGGCAAGCATGCTACACCCTCAATCACATCGTCACTTTCCACCAGGTGAGATAGTGGTCAAATGGTTGCCTATCTGCAATAAAAAAAAAACATGGCCAAACGAAAACCCCAGAAATTATTTTGTTTTTGTTTTATCTGATACGAAAACCATCGGGTTCATGGATGCCCAAATAAGCTCCATAAAGAATCCATTTTTTGCTTTGAAATACTACAATTAACAATGAATAAGCCTTCCAAATTTCATGTTTGTAAAACCAGCTACTTTAGTTTTTAGGGTTCCGTACCCAAAGGGTAAAACGGGACCCTATTACTAAGACTCCGCTGTCCGTCTGTCTGTCTGTCTGTCCGTCTGTCACCAGGCTGTATCTCATGAACCGTGATAGTTAGACAGTTGACATTTTCACAGATGATGTATTTCTGTTGCCGCTATAACAACAAATACTAAAAACAGAATAAAGTTAAAAATAATAGAGGGTCCCTATACAAGAAACGTATTTTTTTAGGCATTTCACGCCATCTATGAACGTTTAGTTAGGTAAACGTCCCATAGATGACGTTATATTGAAATGTCGATCCCTAACACCTTTGTTAGACGTTAGATGGCGTTATAAGAAATAAAATGTTTATTAATTATTATTTTATGCTGGCGAAAAATGATAGTGGTATTTTTTGCTCGATCTTATAAAATACTGTAGTGTGGTGCGGAACCCTTCTAGTGCGAGTCTGACTTGCACTTGGCCAGTTTATTTATTTTTATTTAGCTTAAAAGTTTACTAGCAATGTGGGTAACAAATTACTAGTAGTGTTGTTAACCCCTCCAACTAAGCTAAATATGCTTGTGTCTGGAGTGGGTTCACGTCAATAGTGCAATGGGTGAGGAATTTAGGGATCAAACTCACGACCTCTCGATCGCCAGGCCGACGCCTTAGCCATTTGGGCTATTGCCGCTTATAAGTACTACATCCTAACTAATATTATAAATGCGAAAGTAACTCTGTCTGTCTGTCTCACTTTCACGCCAAAACCATTGAACCGATTTAAATGAAATTTGGTACACAGATAGTCTAGAGCCTGAGAAAGGACATAGGCTGCTTTTTAATGCGAAAAAAGGGTTGTAAGGGGTTGAAAGGAGGGATGAAAAGTTGTATGGAAGTATCGTCATTTTTAGAGCTAGAAGCGTGAAACTTATTTTTTAGGCTGTTGATTCGATATAAATAAATATGACATTCAAAGTTTGTAAAAGTGTTACCCTCAAGGGTGTAACATTACAATAGGGAATAGGGTATGAAAGTTTGTATGGAAATATGTAAGGTTTATTTGAATGTTCTACTAAACAGATTTAAATGGTTACTTTTCAATGAGAGAAGAGGGTTGTAAGGGGTTGAAAGGGGGAATGAAAAGTTGTATGGAAATATCGTCATTGTTAAAGCTAGAAGTTTGAAATTTAATGTTTAGGCTGTTGATAATAAATAAATATGACATTACAAGTTTGTGAGGAGAAAGGGGTAGGGGGAAGGGGTAGGGGGGGAGGGGAGGGGAGGTGGAAGTGAGGGGAAGAGGAAGGGAAAAGGGGAGGGGAGGTGAGAAGGGGAGGGGAGGAGGTAGTGGGGGGAAATAGGAGGAGAGAGAGAAGTGAGGGGAAGGGGAGGGGAGGGAAGTGGGGGAAAGAGGAGGAGAGGGAAGTGAGGGGAAGAAGAGGGGGAGGGGAGTGGGGGGAAGAGAGGGGAGAGGGAAGTTAGGGGAAGGGGAGGGGAGGGGGAAGAGTGAGAGGGGAAGAGTGAGGGGGAGGGGGAAGTGGGGGAAAAGGGGAGGGGGACAGGGAAGTGAGGGAAAAGGAGGGGGAGGGGAGTGAGGGGAAGAGAGAGGGGAGGGGGGATTAGCGCGGTCTGGTACGGTGCGGTGTTAGTGAGATACGCGTGTGTCTTATTTGTAAAATAATTAGCCTAAATAATTAAAAATGCTACCCAAAGACACTATTCCACGCGGACGAAGTCGCGGGCACAGCTAGTACATTATATATCTACATAATAATAAATAGTATACATAATTACCTTGGTCAGCACCGCAGCGTATTTTGGAATGCCAAAGATGACATCCAAACATGTGTTGTATGATATCTTCGATTTCGAACGGAGGTTTTTCTACAGAATAAAATAAACATTATGTTTCAAACATTACACATATAAAAGGTAATCTTTATAATACACTAGCGACCCGCCCCGGCTTCGCACGGACAGAACATATTAATATTTGCATTAGCTTGTTGCGTGTTGCGTCCAGTATGAATTTTATCATCTTCATCAACAATCTTCGTCATATTTCAACCAATTTACACAAAACCTTAAAGAATTATACACTTAAGCCTTCCTCGTGAATCACTCTGTCTATTAGTGAAAACCGCATGAAAATCTGTTCAGTAGTTTTTGAGTATCAGTCAGACAGAAACCATTCCTATATATATATATATAGGAATGGCTTCAAACTATACATATACATAGGCTATCCGATAGAAAAAAAAACCTGTCTCGGCGAGTTCCAACTAACACATGCCCAGCCTTTTTTTACAAGGTAGGTAGATGTATCTTTTAAAACCTACCATCAAACCTAACGAAAAGCAAAACACTCGCCTGATGGTAAGTGTTGACTCCTGCTTTTGACAAATACTGCGGCACGCTAAACTCTGGATTGCCTGAATTTCTGACGTGAAAATCTTACGGTTTTCCGGCAGCACAGCCCTTGAAGCCATTCTAGGCCTAGCGTTTTCACCATACTCGACCACACCATCGCTTAACACCAGGTGAGATAGTGATCAAATGCTAGATATAAAAAGATAAGATACATAGGTAAAAAGTAAGTTCGAAAATCATTCGCCAAACATCTAATGTGTTCCAGCAGCTTTCCTTGAGAGCCAGTTCCCATTCTAGGATAAGCGTGCTACCATCCTCTACCACATCATCACTTACCAACAGTTGAGATAGTGGTCAAAAGCTATAAAAAAGTATATGATATTTAAAAAAAAAACAATTGTAAAACATTACTCTGTTTTAGGCAGCAGTGTAATAAAAAAACTGCAAAACACCTTGTTACCTTTGTAAGAAAAGAATCAGTGAGATATGCAATTTTCTGCGGCGCGCCGGGACATTTGATCAGGCTGTGCGGGTAGGTGAAAATCGCGTGACCACCCTTGAACTTCTTGAGGTCGCTAAATGTCTTAGAGCAGTACTTCACGTCGTATATCGTGTTAACATTGCTTTGCG